>OZ025254.1:39477292-39774880 GCA_964019135.1 Arenicola marina | reverse complement strand
CCTCCCGCCCACCCACTCCCATCACAGCCCCCACCCACCCACTCCCATCACAGCCCCCACCCACCCACTCCCATCACAGCCCTCACCCACCCACTCCCATCAGAGCCCCCTGTCCACCCACTCCCAACACAGCCCCCACCCACCCACTCCCATCATAGCCCCCTCGCACCCACTCCCATCACAGCCCCCACCCACCCACTCCCAACACAGCCCCCACCCACCCACTCCCATCATAGCCCCCACGCACCCCCTCCCATCACAGCCCCCACCCACCCACTCCCATCACAGCCCCCACCCACCCACTCCCAACACAGCCCCCACCCACCCACTCCCATCAGAGCCCCCTGTCCACCCACTCCCATCACAGCCCCACCCACCCACTCCCAACACAGCCCCCCCCCACCTACTCCCATCACAGCTTCCCGCCCACCCACTCCCATCACAGCCCCCACCCACCCACTCCCATCAGAGCCCCCCGCTCACCCACTCTCATCACAGCTCCACCCACCCACTCCCATCACAGCCCCCACCCACCCACTCCATCACAGCCCCCACTCACTCACTCCCATCACAGCCCCCACCCACCCACTCCCATCAGAACCCCCACCCATCCACTCCCAACACAGCCCCCACTCACCCACTCCCAACACAGCCCCCCCCCCCCACCTACTCCCATCACAGCCTCCCGCCCACCCACTCCATCACAGCCCCCACCCACCCACTCCCATCACAGCCCCCTGCCCACCCACTCCCATCACAGCCCCACCCACCCATTCCCATCACAGCCCCCACCCACCCACTCCCATCACAGCCCACACCCACCCACTCGCAACACAGCCCCCACCCACCCACTCCCATCATAGCCCCCACGCACCCACTCCCATCACAGCCCCCACCCACCCACTCCCATCACAGCACCCACCCACCCACTCCCATCACAGCCCCCACCCACCCACTCTCATCACAGCCCCCACCCACCTACTCCCATCACAGCTTCCCGCCCACCCATTCCCATCACAGCCACCACCCACCCACTCCCATCATAGCCCCCACGCACCCACTCCCATCACAGCCCCCACCCACCCACTCCCAACACTGCCCCCACCCACCCACTCCCATCATAGCCCCGACGCACCCACTCCCATCACAGTCCCACCCACCTACTCCCATCACAGCCCCCACCCACCCACTCCCAACACAGCCCCCACCCACCCACTCCCATCAGAGCCCCCTGTCCACCCACTCCCATCACAGCCCCACCCACCCATTCCCATCACAGCGCCCACCCACCCACTCCCGTCACAGCCCACACCCACCCACTCCCAACACAGCCCCCACCCACCCACTCCCATCATAGCCCCCACGCACCCACTCCCATCACAGCCCCCTGCCCACCCACTCCCATTACAGCCCCCACCCACGCACTCCCATCACAGCCCCACCCACCCACTCCCATCACAGCCCCCACCCACCCACTCCCATCACAGCCCCGCCCACCGACTCCCATCACAGCCCCAAACCACCCACTCCCATCACAGCCCCACCCACTCACTCCCAACACAGCCCCCCCCCCCACCTACTCCCATCACAGCCCCCACCCACCCACTCCCATCACAGCCCCCGCTCACCCACTCTCATCACAGCTCCACCCACCCATTCCCATCACAGCCCCCACCCACCCACTCCCAACACAGCCCCCACCCACCCACTCCCATCATAGCCCCCACGCACCCACTCCCATCACAGCCCCCACCCACCTACTCCCATCACAGCCCCCACCCACCCACTCCCAACACAGCCCCCACCCACCCACTCCCATCACAGCCCCCACCCACCCACTCCCATCACAGCCCCGGCCCACCCACCACCAAAACAGCCTCCACCCACCCACTCTCAACACAGCCCCCACCCACCCACTCCCATCAGAGCCCCCACCCATCCACTCCCAACACAGCCCCCACCCACCCACTCCCATAACAGCCCCAACCCACCCACTCCCATCATAGCCTCCCGCCCACCCACTCCCATCACAGCCCTCGCCCACCCACTCCAATCACAGCCCCCACCCACCCACGCCCATCACAGCCCCCGCCCACCCATTCCCATCACAGCTCCCACCCATCCACTCCCATCACAGCCCCCACCCACTCCCAACACAGCCCCCCCCCAGCCACTCCCATCACAGCCTCCCGCCCACCCACTCCCAACACAGCCCCCACCCACCCACTCCCATCACAGCCCCTCCCACCCACTCCCATCACAGCCCCCACCCACCCACTCCCATCATAGCCCCCACCCACCCACTCCCATCACAGCCCACACCCACCCACTCCTAACACAGCCCCCACCCACCCACTCCCATCACAGCCCCAACCCACCCACTCCCATCACAGCCCCCACCCACCCACTCCCATCACAGCCCCCACCCTCCCCACTCCGATCACAGCCCCCACCCACCTACTCCCATCACAGCCCCCACCCACCCACTCCCAACACAGCCCCCACCCACCCACTCCCATCACAGCCTCCCGCCCACCCACTCCCATCACAGCCCCCACCCACCCACTCCCATCACAGCCCCCACCCACCCACTCCCATCACAGCCCTCACCCACCCACTCCCATCAGAGCCCCCTGTCCACCCACTCCCAACACAGCCCCCACCCACCCACTCCCATCATAGCCCCCTCGCACCCACTCCCATCACAGCCCCCACCCACCCACTCCCAACACAGCCCCCACCCACCCACTCCCATCATAGCCCCCACGCACCCCCTCCCATCACAGCCCCCACCCACCCACTCCCATCACAGCCCCCACCCACCCACTCCCAACACAGCCCCCACCCACCCACTCCCATCAGAGCCCCCTGTCCACCCACTCCCATCACAGCCCCACCCACCCACTCCCAACACAGCCCCCCCCCACCTACTCCCATCACAGCTTCCCGCCCACCCACTCCCATCACAGCCCCCACCCACCCACTCCCATCAGAGCCCCCCGCTCACCCACTCTCATCACAGCTCCACCCACCCACTCCCATCACAGCCCCCACCCACCCACTCCATCACAGCCCCCACTCACTCACTCCCATCACAGCCCCCACCCACCCACTCCCATCAGAACCCCCACCCATCCACTCCCAACACAGCCCCCACTCACCCACTCCCAACACAGCCCCCCCCCCCCACCTACTCCCATCACAGCCTCCCGCCCACCCACTCCCATCACAGCCCCCACCCACCCACTCCCATCACAGCCCCCTGCCCACCCACTCCCATCACAGCCCCACCCACCCATTCCCATCACAGCCCCCACCCACCCACTCCCATCACAGCCCACACCCACCCACTCGCAACACAGCCCCCACCCACCCACTCCCATCATAGCCCCCACGCACCCACTCCCATCACAGCCCCCACCCACCCACTCCCATCACAGCACCCACCCACCCACTCCCATCACAGCCCCCACCCACCCACTCTCATCACAGCCCCCACCCACCTACTCCCATCACAGCTTCCCGCCCACCCATTCCCATCACAGCCACCACCCACCCACTCCCATCATAGCCCCCACGCACCCACTCCCATCACAGCCCCCACCCACCCACTCCCAACACTGCCCCCACCCACCCACTCCCATCATAGCCCCGACGCACCCACTCCCATCACAGTCCCACCCACCTACTCCCATCACAGCCCCCACCCACCCACTCCCAACACAGCCCCCACCCACCCACTCCCATCAGAGCCCCCTGTCCACCCACTCCCATCACAGCCCCACCCACCCATTCCCATCACAGCGCCCACCCACCCACGCCCGTCACAGCCCACACCCACCCACTCCCAACACAGCCCCCACCCACCCACTCCCATCATAGCCCCCACGCACCCACTCCCATCACAGCCCCCTGCCCACCCACTCCCATTACAGCCCCCACCCACGCACTCCATCACAGCCCACCCCACCCACCCACTCCCATCACAGCCCCCACCCACCCACTCCCATCACAGCCCCGCCCACCGACTCCCATCACAGCCCCAAACCACCCACTCCCATCACAGCCCCACCCACTCACTCCCAACACAGCCCCCCCCCCCCACCTACTCCCATCACAGCCCCCACCCACCCACTCCCATCACAGCCCCCGCTCACCCACTCTCATCACAGCTCCACCCACCCATTCCCATCACAGCCCCCACCCACCCACTCCCAACACAGCCCCCACCCACCCACTCCCATCATAGCCCCCACGCACCCCACTCCCATCACAGCCCCCACCCACCTACTCCCATCACAGCCCCCACCCACCCACTCCCAACACAGCCCCCACCCACCACCCACTCCCATCACAGCCCCCACCCACCCACTCCCATCACAGCCCCGGCCCACCCACCACCAAAACAGCCTCCACCCACCCACTCTCAACACAGCCCCCACCCACCCACTCCCATCAGAGCCCCCACCCATCCACTCCCAACACAGCCCCCACCCACCCACTCCCATAACAGCCCCAACCCACCCACTCCCATCATAGCCTCCCGCCCACCCACTCCCATCACAGCCCTCGCCCACCCACTCCAATCACAGCCCCCACCCACCCACGCCCATCACAGCCCCCGCCCACCCATTCCCATCACAGCTCCCACCCATCCACTCCCATCACAGCCCCCACCCACTCCCAACACAGCCCCCCCCCAGCCACTCCCATCACAGCCTCCCGCCCACCCACTCCCATCATAGCCCCAACCCACCCACTCCCATCACAGCCCCGCCCACCCATTCCCATCACAGCCCCCACCCATCCACTCCCATCACAACCCCCACCCACCCACTCCCAACACAGCCCCCCCCACCCACTCCCATCACAGCCTCCCGCCCACTCACTCCCATCATAGCCCCCACCCACCCACTCCCATCACAGCCCACACCCACCCACTCCCATGACAGCCCCCACCCACCCACTCCCATCACAGCCCCCACCCTCCCCACTCCCATCACAGCCCCCACCCACCCACTCCCATCACAGCCCCCACCCCACCCACTCCCATCATAGCCCCCACCCACCCACTCCCATCACAGCCCACACCCACCCACTCCTAACACAGCCCCCACCCACCCACTCCCATCACAGCCCCAACCCACCCACTCCCATCACAGCCCCCACCCACCCACTCCCATCACAGCCCCCACCCTCCCCACTCCGATCACAGCCCCCACCCACCCACTCCCATCACAGCCCCCACCCACCCACGCCCAACACAGCCCCCACCCACCCACTCCCATCACAGCCTCCCGCCCACCCACTCCCATCACAGACCCCACCCACCCACTCCCATCACAGCCCCTACCCACCCACTCCCATCACAGCCCTCACCCACCCACTCCCATCAGAGCCCCCACCCATCCACTACCAACACAGCCCCCACCCACCCACTCGCAACACAGCCCCCCCCCCACCTCCTCCCATCATAGCCTCCCGCCCACCCACTCCCATCACAGCCCCCAGCCACCCACTCCCATCACAGCCCCCTGCCCACCCACTCCCATCACAGCCCCACCCACCCATTCCCATCACAGCCCCCACCCACCCACTCCCATCACAGCCCACACCCACCCACTCCCAACACAGCCCCGACCCACCCACTCCCATCATAGCCCCCCACGCACCCACTCCTATCACAGCCCCCACCCACCCACTCCCATCACTGCACCCACCCACCCACTCCCATCACAGCCCCCACCCACCCACTCTCATCACAGCCCCCACCCACCCACTTCCATCACAGCCCCCGCCCACCCACTCCCATCACAGCCCCAAACCACCCACTCCCATCACAGCCCCCACCCACCCACTCCCAACACAGCCCCCCCCCACCTACTCCCATCACAGCTTCCCGCCCACCCACTCCCATCACAGCCCGCACCCACCCACTCCCATCAGAGCCCTCCGCTCACGCACTCTCATCACAGCTCCACCCACTCATTCCCATCACAGCCCCCACCCACCCACTCCCAACACAGCCCCCACCCACCCACTCCCATCAGAGCCCCCTGTCCACCCACTCCCATCACAGCCCCACCCACCCATTCCCATCACAGCCCCCACCCACCCACTCCCATCACAGCCCACACCCACCCACTCCCAACACAGCCCCAACCCACCCACTCCCATCATAGCCCCCACGCACCCACTCCCATCACAGCCCCCACCCACCCACTCCCATTACAGCCCCCACCCACGCACTCCCATCACAGCCCCACCCACCCACTCCCATCACAGCCCCCACCCACCCACTCCCATCACAGCCCCCGCCCACCGACTCCCATCACAGCCCCCGCCCACCCACTCCCATCACAGCCCCAAACCACCCACTCCCATCACAGCCCCCACCCACCCACTCCCAACACAGCCCCCCCCACCTACTCCCATCACAGCTTCCCGCCCACCCACTCCCATCACAGCCCCCACCCACCCACTCCCATCAGAGCCCCCCGCTCACCCACTCTCATCACAGCCCCCACCCACCCATTCCCATCACAGCCCCCACCCACCCACTCCCAACACAGCCCCCACCCACCCACTCCCATCACAGCCCCCACCCTCCCCACTCCCATCACAGCCCCCACCCACCCACTCCCATCACAGCCCCCACCCACCCACTCCCATCATAGCCCCCACCCACCCACTCCCATCACAGCCCACACCCACCCACTCCTAACACAGCCCCCACCCACCCACTCCCATCACAGCCCCAACCCACCCACTCCCATCACAGCCCCCACCCACCCACTCCCATCACAGCCCCCACCCTCCCCACTCCGATCACAGCCCCCACCCACCCACTCCCATCACAGCCCCCACCCACCCACGCCCAACACAGCCCCCACCCACCCACTCCCATCACAGCCTCCCGCCCACCCACTCCCATCACAGACCCCACCCACCCACTCCCATCACAGCCCCTACCCACCCACTCCCATCACAGCCCTCACCCACCCACTCCCATCAGAGCCCCCACCCATCCACTACCAACACAGCCCCCACCCACCCACTCGCAACACAGCCCCCCCCCCCACCTCCTCCCATCATAGCCTCCCGCCCACCCACTCCCATCACAGCCCCCAGCCACCCACTCCCATCACAGCCCCCTGCCCACCCACTCCCATCACAGCCCCACCCACCCATTCCCATCACAGCCCCCACCCACCCACTCCCATCACAGCCCACACCCACCCACTCCCAACACAGCCCCGACCCACCCACTCCCATCATAGCCCCCACGCACCCACTCCTATCACAGCCCCCACCCACCCACTCCCATCACAGCACCCACCCACCCACTCCCATCACAGCCCCCACCCACCCACTCTCATCACAGCCCCCACCCACCCACTCCCATCACAGCCCCCGCCCACCCACTCCCATCACAGCCCCAAACCACCCACTCCCATCACAGCCCCCACCCACCCACTCCCAACACAGCCCCCCCCCACCTACTCCCATCACAGCTTCCCGCCCACCCACTCCCATCACAGCCCGCACCCACCCACTCCCATCAGAGCCCTCCGCTCACGCACTCTCATCACAGCTCCACCCACTCATTCCCATCACAGCCCCCACCCACCCACTCCCAACACAGCCCCCACCCACCCACTCCCATCAGAGCCCCCTGTCCACCCACTCCCATCACAGCCCCACCCACCCATTCCCATCACAGCCCCCACCCACCCACTCCCATCACAGCCCACACCCACCCACTCCCAACACAGCCCCAACCCACCCACTCCCATCATAGCCCCCACGCACCCACTCCCATCACAGCCCCCACCCACCCACTCCCATTACAGCCCCCACCCACGCACTCCCATCACAGCCCCACCCACCTACTCCCATCACAGCCCCCACCCACCCACTCCCATCACAGCCCCCGCCCACCCACTCCCATCACAGCCCCAAACCACCCACTCCCATCACAGGCCCCACCCACCCACTCCCAACACAGCCCCCCCCCCCCCACCTACTCCCATCACAGCTTCCCGCCCACCCACTCCCATCACAGCCCCCACCCACCCACTCCCAACACAGCCCCCCCCCCACCTACTCCCATCACAGCTTCCCGCCCACCCACTCCCATCACAGCCCCCACCCACCCACTCCCATCAGAGCCCCCCGCTCACCCACTCTCATCACAGCCCCCACCCACCCATTCCCATCACAGCCCCCACCCACCCACTCCCAACACAGCCCCCACCCACCCACTCCCATCATAGCCCCCACGCACCCACTCCCATCACAGCCCCCACCCACCCACTCCCATCACAGCCCCCACCCACCCACTCCCAACACAGCCCCCACCCACCCACTCCCATCAGAGCCCCCTGTCCACCCACTCCTAACACAGCCCCCACCCACCCACTCCCATCATAGCCCCCACCCACCCACTCCCATCACAGCCCTAACCCACGCACTCCCATCACAGCCCCACCCACCCACTCCCATCACAGGTGGCTTTGGACCATCCCTAATTATCCAATGCAAACAAGATAATTACAGGATCAGAAGGTGGTCCACTTTCGGGTACCCAGCCGGCTTAATGTGTTATTATCTGGTTGTGTCTCGGGGTGAGGCACAAAGGACCTGAGGAGGGTAGGGGTGCTTTAGGAGGGAGGGGGGGGGGGCTCTCTAAGGAAAGACTTCCATTTATGGAACTGGCGACATAGAATTGTTACCTTCAGGTTGGAGACTAAACCAGCCCGAGCGAAAATAGTGAACTAATCATCAAATGTAATCATGATTACGATTACATTGCTCTTAAAACCAATGTAATCAAGTACGATTACGATTACTTGAAAAATGTAATCGATTAAAATCGATTACTGATAATGATTACCCCATGTGTGGACCATATGATACGGGAGGCCTTTCGCGTCTTTGGGGAAGTTAGCCGCGGCGCTCCCGTACGTAAAAGTATCAGCAGCAGAAAAACGAGTCCGCTCGCTTGGCTGTGCTTCGTTTATTTCCCGTGCAGAGAGAGTATGGCTGATATACAATAGTGGCAGTCCTGGTCGGCGGCATCGGTGGAAGGTCGGCGGGCAGCGTGGTGGTCCTCGGGGTGTCCTCGTATTCTCCTCTGTCTTGACCACCGACCACCGACCAGTGCCTCTTTTATATCGGGGGTGCGGACGTTATGGTGAGTGCCCCTCATGCATACATTATAAGAAAATTTAGATGCATGCAGATCATCAGTTGTGCTAGTGCACTAACTAGATGCGATATTACGACCAAATTACAGAACATATGAGTAGCGTAAAATTATGCCAATACACCTCAATGAATTCCCTATCAAGGACCATAAAGTAAAACCTAATTATGGTGAGACAATAAAGCATAAACCTGGATTAACTTCTCATGAAGATAAATTTGGCACGCAATGTGCTACTAAATCGAAACATAACACTTTCCAGTAAGTTCCGTTAGACATAGTATTTATACAAACAGCCAGAGCGTGACGCGAGCTTTAATTTGATGTAGCTCACGTCAGCCGGGGATAAAACATAAGGGAGTTATAACCTTTTCACTGGATATAAAGAAACACAGGGTATACCTACTCAATATTCATGAATTAACCGGCGCTCCCCGAAGGTCACGCCTAAATAAACAGAACTGGCCAATTGGAAGTGGTTTTAGAACTAATAATCTCAAGGTCGGGGCTCCCTTCGTAGTTCGGAGATTACCCCGCCAGGTGACGCTGCGACGCGGTGATTAGTGGCACCGACCAATCGCACAGGGACACGTCGGTGAAATAGGGAAGGGGTGGTGCACGAAGAATCGGTGAACGACCACCCCTATCCAAGACACGATTTGGGGTGGTGCGAGTCTTTAGTTCGGAGAATGCTCCGCCAGGTGACGCTGCGACGCGGTGATTAGTGGCACCGACCAATCGCACAGGGACACGTCGGTGAAATAGGGAAGGGGTGGTGCACGAAGAATCGGTGAACGACCACCCCTATCCAAGACACGATTTGGGGTGGTGCGAGTCTTTAGTTCGGAGAATGCTCCGCCAGGTGACGCTGCGACTCGGTAATTAGTGGAACCGACCAATCACAGAGGTACACGTCGCATTTGCGGTGAAATAGGGAAGGGGTGGAGGTAGCTATGACGTAGCTGTCGCCTGGGTGACGCCAGGGTGGTCCTGCTCTAGGGATGGGGTGGTAATAATTTAATTGGCTATGCTGTGTTGTGATGACCAGCTATGCCTTAAACAACGGCTATGCCTGTGTGTATCCCTGGGGTGGGGGAGGTGGCAGCTCGACTGGGCACGAGGGCAATAAAACTCCACTGCTGTACCGTAACACATATGAAGGTGTTTGGCGTGACCCTTTGCACATTGATATGAGCTAGGCAGTTTCCGGGTCTTACTATCACAAGGGAACTGACCTTCGACTCGGTAATCATATGTCAAGGTCACCGTGTCAAGGTCAATGTCACAACTATGTGATCAGTGTCACTGCTGAGTACAGGTACCAAATCATATTTTGGCCTTGTAGGTTCCTCACTAATGATAGAGTTTGCATTCATAGTTTATTAACCATCCTAATGCACGTGCATGTTTTTAAATTTTCAAAATTCGCTGTGGCTACACAAATAAAGGCAGATGACCCATGTTTGGTGTGGTAGGCAACCATGTTATCGACATCATGCCAAGTCGCATGGAAAAAACTGGGCACCTAAAGCAATAGGACTTTAACATGGAACCCTATGACATGGTATGGCCCTACCCATGATAAAGCCTCCATCTGTCTGTGTATGCGTGTGTGTACCGACATGGACGGCGGAGGGACTATTGCCACCAGTGGTGCACGAGAATGCTCAATCATCCTTCATCCCTGCGGCTGCGGCGTCTCGTTGTTCCTCGGCACACCAGGTCCTGGATCAGCTCCAGAATAGGCAGACGGCCGGCAGTACATGTAGAGATTGTTTATAAACAGTCCTTGTTAATCGTGCATCGTGTAGCAAAATACGCAGAACTCAATACATATATTTCTAGATTTACTGTTCTGGTTTTGTTATTAATTCTCTTATACTAAATTAAATACATGAGTTAGTCATGAGCTTCTGCCTTAACGGGATAGCGTGAATCTCTACCATGAACCCCGGCAAAAAAACATGCGCGGTCTCCACCGGAAACCACGCGGTACCCCGGCAAATGAAAGAGCCAATAAAATGTCTAACGCCCTAGCAAAACTCGTGCTATTACTTTTATTACGAGTTGAATTTAAGTTCTGGTTTTATCACATTTATGTGCTGGGCGTTAACATGTCTCCTTGCTTGTTTGGTTTACTTCGCATACAACGTTCGAAGTAAAATGTTTTAGCGCTTACCTTGGCGCAAGTGCCCCCAGGCAAGCCCGCTGGGGCCCGCTTTGCGTGAGTATATACGTGGGTGGTCGGTACCAGCTTACTGATAAGTTTACCCGGCCAGCCAGATCTAGGTCAGTGCATTCGCACAGTGGTTAGCTGCGAGGACGGGTATAGCCTCCGACATCACAAACCGGTGACCTCTTATGAATTCTCAGAACACGCATGCGGCTCCGGAATGCCGGGCAAACAAACCAGCAGACGCCCGGGCTGATGCATGCTAGCATGGCGGACACAGTCTCTTTTCTACAAATTAAAGTCTTACGAGATTATGTTAGAGGGCCGTAATTTTGTTACCCGGCTGTAGAAAGTCACTCCAATACTCAACCGAAGAGATGGTTGCAGTGTCGCGGCCGCTGGGGGAGGGAGGGGCACTTTTATACAAATCTGGTGAGGGGAGGGGTGGGTTGACGTGGAGTTGCTCTGTTGCCTTTGATGCCTGAGAGAGCGGTCGTTTGTGATTAACAATATAGCCATCTAGAGCGGACATTTGTGATATAAGATAGAACTGATATTTTAAAACTTGCCATCGCCGGGGGAAGTGGGGTTGCCTGGAATATGGAATATACCGAGCGGGTTTGGAGTTGAAACGCCCCTTCCGGCTGAGCCGATCTCGGAGGTGAAAATTGGGGCTTTACCGCTAATCCCCCCTCCCCCAACCCAGCATTGTATTAAGTACCTTCCCCCCGCAGCTTGCCTATCAGCGGGAATCGTACAATTATATTGGAAATGTGAGTAGAACTTCATTTTACCAAAATTATACCCCACCCCATTGTGATCATCTGTTTACATGAATGGCTGCTGGGATCAACTTGGTTTTGTTTGTTTAACTAATGCGTTACGTGGCTGCCGATTCTTTGAAAACTGCACTGATATAAATAATAATTTCAATGTTTAAATGCAGCATGCAAACATAACTAATCACTTACAGGTCCCCCCTCCCCTCATATATCACCACCGCTTCTGACCTAGACTCTGATCTAAATTAACACTGCCTTGATGGCCAACAATTAATAGATCCATATTTTGATAATGGAAGAGTGCGCATAGTTTTACCTGCAATTATCTTGCCATATCAGTTTAACACTTTATATAACAACGCATGTATAGGCAAATGGCCAGAATAAGCGGGCAGCGTGTCCATATATTAATGACTCGAAACATTGCTGTAAAGGTGACTACTAGCTTCGAACAAATAATTTCCAATATTTAGCTTAATCATGCATCTCGTTACTCAGCAAAAACCATGCAAACACCGAAAGCAGATTTTTTTAAGTCTCGCTATTAGGCGATCAACATAGCCACCTAACATCTCCCACACTATTAAGAAGTTAGAAGTGCAACGGCTAGCGGGTTAATACATAAAAGACTTATCTCTTAATCCCATTTGGGAGAGGGGGGGCCGGAGGGGGGGGGCCTTGGGTTTTAAGATCGCCACCCTCCTGGTGACCGGGGTAGTGGCTCGTGCCGGGCAAAGTGGAATGGAATGGAATGTTGGTGTTTTAGGCCACTTTTGTGCACATACAGGCTAAATTGGGCCAAGGAACCTCCCGAGACGATGAAGGATGAAGGAATGAAACATGCCCCAGATTAGGTGCCCGAGCCCGGATTCGAACCCAGGACCTATTGATCTGCGGTCTAGTGCGTTAACCAATACACCAGGGAGGCCCCCTCCGGGCAAAGTACCGGGTGGGGTGAGGGTGATGATGTTACAGAATTTCTGCATGTAACTTAGCCTTAGGATCCAACAGTCGTGAGCATCTTTTGATGGCTAAAACCGTACTGTCACGAACGTTTGCCCGGGCTTCCTGGTCTTAGCCCCGCACGCACATCGCGCGCTGATATCATGATATAAAAATAGCGCAAACCCCCAAGTCTGATAGAGGCCTCGGGTGGGCGTATACTATTCACCCTAAAATGTGTTTTATTTATGTTACAACATTGAATGAAACGTTTTACTGTTAAGGATAGCCCTAGATATCGTCATGGAAAGTTTCTCGTTGAGGGACCCGGCATTTCGGCCTAAAATGGCACGGGTAGTTGGACACACACTTTTGCCACACCCTTTTCGTGACGTTTTAAAAACGTTATATTCAAGTTTTTACCAAATGTTATTGCTCAAGCGATTTCATAACGTTGGCAAGACGTTATATTTATGTTGCAACAAAACGTTTTTACCGAAGTACGGACAAAAGAAGTTGTCGCCGTGATGTTTCGTTACGACCTTTATTTCAGATTTGACGATGCATATGCCGCAGCACACTTAGAGGCATTTGAGGAAAGACGAATATATATGCTGTCACTTAATTATCACTCAATGTTAAAATCGCTTACAATGTTGTTTTCCGTTTTGTCTCTTAGAACGAATACACACCCTTTTTGGGGAACCGTAAATCAATGCAAAATTTAGGCCATCTGTGCGTGGACGCCCCCTCCCGCCTTTTGACTTTTTAAAATGTCCCCCCTCCCCGTCACAAAACATGGTGACCCCTCCCCCTCCCCGCCACTCAGTCGCAATTATCATGCCCGCACACCAATTATTCGCATCGAAAGTGTCGAAAAACATCATTTTTGTCTATATTTTATGTCCACGCGTCACCTGGTCCCTAACTAGAATCTACATATTTGTTTTTATCGATTTTTATTCAGACACATTGGTCATTTGAGCATATTTCATAATCGAATCTTATGTAGACAGGGCAGACGAACACATTTAAAATGGAAAGGTATGTCACAGCCATCTAGCGACTAACGTAAACGCCACGCGCCACCTAGCGAATGCGGCGGAGCCAATGTTGGAGAGTGGGCCGTGGGACTGCGAAGGCCGTTTCAATCTATTTGAATCCGCTCGTAATGCAACAAAATTTCAGTTTTCAACGTTTTCTCCAATATTCTTTATCAACGAGACTAATGGAACTAGAAGTGGATCCATACGGCAACATGAAATCAGTGAATTACGTTCAGGAAGGACATATTTATGCGGTAATCTATATTTTTGGCGTGTGTTCCGGCTTGACTATCAAACCAGTGACGTGGACAACCCAGCCAGGTGACAGCGTGGAGAGAGATACCAGAGACTGATTGACTGTCAGGCGTGTGATGTACTCTACGACCTCGCTGGCCAAAAGGGGAGAAAGTCATTTCAGAAACTGTCCTTGTATGATGTCATAGCTAGTATGTATAACCCCTTTTTTGTATAAATTTCATAGCTGTAGTAAACCTATGGTGGTCGGAAAAAGTCGTGTGCCCCAACATTTCTTCGCGAAAATATAACCGGAACAACCTAGTGTTGACACACTTTCTTGATGGCAGAAGATAAAACAAGGTATATAGACTACGTAAGCACTATGATTGTACGGGCACACATGATGATAAAGGCTACAGTCGATCCGACTGGCGTCTAAAGAACTTTGCATCGACATCGTTGTGCCCCTAGAAAGCGGGCTTGCATGGGGGCACGTATGCCAATAGTGAACCTTACCAGGCCTGTCTCTAACTTATCACGGGGTGTCCTTGACGCAAGTGCCCCCAGGCAAGCCCGCTTCTCTAGGGGCACAATGGTGTCAATGTTAAAATCCGTAGACGTTGTGTGCTCGAACAATCATAGTGTTTACGTATTACATATACCTTGTTCTATCATCTGACATCAAGAAAGTGTGTCAACACTTGGTTGTTTCGGTTATATTTTCGCGAGAAAATGTTGGAGCACACAACTTTTCCCGACCAGCCGACGCCATATTTGTTTTTGGCGGAGGCCGGTACCTGTGAATGCGACTCTCCGTTAGCATATTACTCTCCGCTAGAGGGCCTTGCCAGTCGCACAGTTTAAACTTAAGGACAACAGCAGCGCCCTCTACCACAGGTAATTGACTGTTACAAAGTTTGGGACCCAGGCTACAAATGGTTCAAATGGTGGCGGGACTCGCCAGGTGGCGCTGCATACGCATGGCTGGTGGTCGGGAAAAGTCGCATGCTCCAACATTTGTTCGCGAAAATATGACTGAAACAATCTTGTGTTGACAAACATTCTTGATGTCAGAAGATAAAACAAGGTATATAGAATACGTAAGTACTATTATTGTACGCGCCCGCATTATAATAAGAGCTACAGTCGATTCTCTACTAACGTCTAAGGATGTTAACATTGACATCGTTGTGCTCCTAGAGAAGCGGGCTTGCCTGGGGGCACTTGCGCCAAGGGGTGCCCCTGTGATAAGTTAGACAGGCCTGATAATAGTAGATCTAGACCCTAATTTGGTAATAGACCCTAATCTTAAAACTTGTATGTAAACATGTCGTTGGCATATATATTTTGTACAATAATGATGGCCTATTGTATATTGTTGAGACGATTTCTTAAAATGCCCAATGATAACATTTTGTAGGTGGCGAGATGCTAGCATGCAAGCGCCACCGTGAACATGGGGCAGAATCATATGCTGGACATCTTCAAGAATACGGCCTTCCTATATGATGGTTGGAATTCAAGGTAAACTAAATGGCAGAGCATTTACCCGTGTGGCATACATAACTATTATCCAACTCAAATTTAGACGGTTGACCTGGTAATCGGTTACCCCTCCCCAGTGTATATAACATTATTCCCATTGTCACGTTCGGAACCCCCCCCCCCCACCCAAAAAAAAAAGAAAAAACATGCGGAGAGTTGTACATCCGGACCGGCCATAGACCATGCCGGCTGCCGGCCGAAACCAGACGGTGTGAAGAGGGGAGTGGCGGGGGGGGGGGGGGGGGAGTCATCGGAGTTCGGGGCCCCCTTATATATAATATATGTTATTGATACCCTCTCAGATCCATGTTTTCGTACACTAACATTATGACAGGTACAGAGGGGGCATTTTCGCATGGGACAACAGACCAAATGCGGTTAAACTTGGTTGCTGCCATTGAAGTATTGCTGATGCATGGGGAAGGTGACTTGTATAAGTATAATACATACGTAGCCTTGTGTGTATTAGTATATTTGTATTCTGCTTTGACTTTGTTTTCAGGCCAAGGTGTGGAATGCTCAGCTACAGGCTGAGTAAGATTAATCATCTTGAAGGTTACCTCTCTGGCGTCAACTACGGTTGGCATAATTTTGTGCGGCAGCCAGTATCTGTTGTTGTATTTCGTGCAGTGAATGTCACAACACATATCATTAAGTTTCTTTGTTGTTTATCCACTTTTACAATATAATTCATGCATCTGGCATCATTCGGTTTGTCATGTCTCCTCCTCTCTCTCTATCTCCGGTTTCTCTGGTCCTCCCTATCCACCTCTATCTATCTAAGAACATCTCGTTCTCTCCCTCTATTTATACTCATTGCTCTAATGCCTCCCTTGGGGCCTCTCCTCTCCCCTAACTTGGGATACCCCCCCCCCACCCAATCCGGGGCTTCTCTCTACGCTATCACTGACAAAAATAGGCCTTATTTAGAGAGGTTTATAATTTTTTGGTTGTGTCTAACCGCTTCCTCTGTTAACTTTTGTCAGATTCACACTTCTCATGTGCGGGACGTAGAATCATGAGTAAAGCCCACTGTTACCGTAAGTAATGTGTGTTTGTTTTTCGATATTGAACCTGTCAACATTGTTTTTATAAATAGTGACTGTAGAATACCATTATAAGGGATAGACTGCTTGATACTATTTTGAAACTGGCATCACCTACCATTAGTATTATTTTTTATGACAGCCGGTATCTATCATTGAAAGAAACCACACCATATTTAGAGAGCTTGATAATTATATTGTTGCATTACCCGCTGCCCCCCGTTAAATTCAGAATAGACACTTGTCATGTGCGCGACGTATTATAGCCTCACTGTTCGCATCAGTTCTGTGTTTTTTGTTTCGTTGATAAAGGATGGTTATAAATAGTGACTATTTTTTTTCTGTCATTTCGTGGATAACGTTTTTGTGACGTCCGCAAAACGTTTTCCAAAACTTTTTGTCGACGTTGTTAATACGTTTTCCAAACGTTTTGTCAATGTCGTTGAAACTTTGCCAAAACATCTTGTTTATATCTTCATAACGTTTTTAAAATTTTGTGGCAAGTAATTTTTACCGAAATGCCGAAAAAAAATTTCACGACTTAGGCATAACGTTTTTTTTATAAAACATTTAAAAAAATTGTGTGACGTCACGCCTTTGTCTTAAGTGTTTATTATCTTGAAGAATGGATCGCAAAACAGACCTAGCCGTGTTGTATTAACGTAAGTGTGCGTTATTCAAATAAAGAACGGTAAAACAGTGCTTTATTTTAATAATGAACGGAATAAACTGTGCATTATCTACATAAGGAACAGTTGTTAATATTGACTCGTCAAGCTGAGCTGAGCGGAGCCGAGTTCGCTGGTGTTGACAGAACTTGCCAATTTCAAGACAAACAATGGAATGCATCAGTCAATGTTCAGCACCAATGGGGCGGGGTTAGATCAGAAATCTCAAAATATATGGAAATTCCACAATTGTCGATTGCATACATCTCATTATATCCGTCATATCGCTTTTCAGGGGCGATGTTTTCACGAAGCTAAGAAGCAATGACTTCCAAAATGTCTACTTCATCCACGCCTTCCCACCCCTACCCTCCTCCCTGGGGCTTCACAATGACGAACGGTTGTTTCCACAATGTGCCTCATGTATTCGTCGGGCAGTGCAATTGACACAATAGTCAATTCCTGTGTCCTCGCTGTCCTCGCTGTCCTCGCTGTCATGCATTCCCCCAAAAAACCACTCGACGCTATCGCGTCTCGTGCTTTATTTTGGCGAATGCACTCCAGCTCGTTCTTTAACTAGTACTTAAAAACCATTTTTTGTGAGCTGGGTACAAGCGTTCGCATATCTTGTGAGTCAGTCGCCTTCTTTACGCGATATAAGTAAGTATCAGTACAGCGTGACCAAGAAACGACACGAGTGGCTAGGCAACTAGTGAAAAGGCCGAAGGGCGGTTTGCGTCAGATTACAGATTTTAGCGGCCTTCAGATGTAATGCTATTGCACACGACCATCAACTCGTAATAATCGTTGCTAGGTTTATAAGTTATAGCTTTGTTGATATGCGACGACATTTGACACTGATGTAGGCCTATATCATACACATGCCGAAAGAGACCAATCGAAGGCAAGGTAAAAGCGAACAGTGTTTTTTATTACTTTGACGAAACTAGAAATACACTGTACATCACAACATATGCTCAGCGCATATATTAAACGACCTTCTTTTTTCAAATAACATTATATATAATTATTCTATAAACGGTTTATGACACACACATAGAGACTACACATTAACATGTAATGAATCATGTACGCTGCTTTGTTTAATGCCATATGCTAGTTCATTTGACTATTGATTATATATATATATATATATATATATATATGCTATAGGCTATATTCAGTGGCGAATATTGGACTGCCGTCAGCCCACTCACCGGGAACCAGCCAGTGCACAGACTGGACTTACAACCTCAGGGCGGGAACCAGCCTATCCTTGTGAGCACAGTCTCGCCCGGTAGGGGGCGCATGTTCTTCCTCAAGAACCAGGCAGTATGATTGACACTGTTTTTTTATCGTCTTACCTATCAGAGTCACAGTCAGCGACAACGCCCCATAACAACGTGTAAACGACTGTTCTATATGAAAGCAGCCAGCCAAGTCCCAAAATAATGATAGATACGATTAGAGTTCATACTACAGGGACTATTCCTGGACGCCGATGCCTTAATTCATATCAAATATAATTGACTCGGGTAGGATGTCTTTTACTTCACACACCCAAATGCCCTTTTATATCCTGTCTGTAGGGCGCTGACAGACTAAATGTATCCCTGACTCGGACGCCACACTCGGGAATCGAACACAAACCCATTCGCCAATGACTACCATTGCCACAAGATACAGTAACTGAGTATCTACGTCTGATCGCCTCTGGTAATGTGGCTGTTGTTGCACCGACTTAAATTGTCACATTACTTGGGGTACTCTGAAGGCTATAGCAACGAGGTTCGTGTATTGTGGATACCCATTATCTGATGAACAAGCCAGCTGTTGAGCTGAGTTGCGACAAGCCATTACAAGAACTCCGGTAGCCGTCACTCCAGGCACTGTAGCCTACAGTTAATGTACATTGCTACAATATACATATGTTAAGGACACTTGACAGTACGACAATATCACGACCAGCGAGCATGCCAATTAATTCAAAATGTACGCACGTAGTATCATTGCGTATCTTTACGCAACAAGCCTATCAATTACTTAAAGCTGTATCCATCACTGCAAACGCGTGTCAGGAATGAATACTAAATAAACACAATGTTGTCATGCAGCGTGAACGCCAGCACTCACAACACAGCCGCGAAACAGAACTGTACCCTAACGTGAACTAAGCGACGGACGACTAAACAAATGTAATAGTGTACACAATCTTGTATTTTAATGTTTTCACAAAACTGTATATTACAAATCACGTCAATGTATGCAGAACCTTCGCAAAGCAAAACTGAACCCCGATGCAGTAAGCAACGTACTGCAAAATATGTACAGGTCCTTGTATTGTAATGTGTACACCAGCGCGCAGTGTCTATTAAAACTGGACCCTTGGCCACCGTATACAAATCGTGCACTGCAAATTTGTCATATGTACGCCAGCTCGCACACTATATACTACAAAATGCGTACAAATCACTAGTTCCCCATACACGGACAATATATGTATAAATTCTTCAACCTCTTCTCGACACCGGTCCATAATTGTTCGTACGAAATGTCTTTCACATTTCAAACTTTCACATTTCCCAAGCGAACGTGCTTACATGGGCGGCAAAAAGTCAATACAAAACACGATCTGGAGCTCGCTAGGCAGTCACGGCAGTCCGAGTCTCAAGGTCACCACCAGAGGGCGTTGCGGTAATGGTTGAGGGGATGAAACCTCCCGTAGATGTCGTTGGGGTATACGTCGATGCATTAGACGTCGTTGTGATAGAGGGTGTTGTATTAGAGCTAGTCGTGTTAGGATTCGTTGTGCTTGAAGTTGTGCCAGTGGTAATCGTTGGGTAGGTAATCGTGGCGCCAGATGCTACTGGGTTAGATGTCGTTGGATTAAAGTTCTTTGGGCTAGATGCCGTTCGGTTAAGGCTCGTTGCCCTAGAGGTCGTTGTGCCAGCGTTCGTTGAGTTAGAGGTCATCGTGCCACCATTTGTTCGGTTAGATGTCATTGGTCCATATAACGTGGGGTTAGAGGTCGTTGTAGCAAAGGTCGTTGGAGCAAAGGTCGTTGGACCAAAGGTCGTTGGGTTAGAGGTTGCTGGGTTAGAGGTCGTTGGGTTGGAGGTCAGTGGGTTAGAGGTCGTTAAGTTAGAGGTCGTTAAGTTAGAGGTCGTTGGGTCAGAGGTGAGTGGGTTAGAGGTCGTTAGCCTCGCGGTCGTCGGGCTGCCTGCGGCGTCCAGCTCCGTCAGTAGCGTGGACACCGCCTCCGCGCAGCTCGCCTCAGCCGCTTCCGGTCCAATCCCGATCACCAGGAAACGACCGGCAGTGCGCGCGCACACCACCGCCTTCTCGCCGCTGAGCGAGATCTCGCGGGCCGTCACGTGATCGTTCTGCGCAATGGACGTGATCTTATAGGCCTTGGCGGCCAGCTGGAAGGCCTCGCCCCGCCGACCGGAAGTCAACACTATTTGCAAGTGCTGCACTTCGCATGCGCGGAGTTGGAAGTCCTCCGTGCACGTCATGACTTCTTCCTTCGTGTCGAAGATGGCGAGATGGTGGAGGTCGGTAGCGGCCGCTAGGTGGCGTATGTGAACGTCCCAGTCCCTCATGTACGTCTTGATCTCCTGAAGTCACAAATATCAGAGCTATCTTTCACTGTACTCAAGTTCAATATTGATTGTATATTTATCCATCGTTGGGATGCACGGTCATTACATGTTTAACCTAAATATTACATATTTATCCAAATATAAATAGCCACCACCGAATCAAAATAAAATTAATATGTGGCTCACATTTTATATGCAAATCAATGTTGATGAATAAAAGGCTTGGTGTTTGAGGCATGGGCTAAGCTAGTTCATCGGGTGGTAGATGATGGTGATGAAGCTGGGGGCTTAGTAGCATGCAGTTATCTTATGTTTATAATTCATCTATATTTTTCTAACGACTTTGTAAATGTGTGCTATAATAAGTACACCTCAAAATGCATTGCCCGTGCGCCTCATGGCCATGATACATCTGAAAGTTCCGGTTACTTTGTGTCGGTTACTTTTACAGGATGCATCTAATCCGTGTTTCCGACACTCGCACCACGTCACCCCGTTATTTGGCGCCAATACTCTAACGTTACCATGGCTGCCCCCCCCTCCCCCCTCCCCCATGCCCTTCCAGAAATCCCGTGACCGCATCTCGCTTACTGATTGGTTTTAATACGAATGATGTGGAAACTTTGTGTCCCAAATTCAAACATGTTGAAACTTCGGACACAAAAAAACTTTCCGGGATACACCAGTGAAAAATTTGGGAAACATTTCGCTACATGTATCCTGGGTTTAAGGCGAGACAAATAATGCGTCATTGAGTCGAAAGGCGGTGGGCACCGCCCGTTGTGAAGTAAAATCGGAACTTCCGCTAGTGGCGGGAGATCGACGTCATGGTTACCTCGTAGACGTTGTCTTCTGTCGGCACGGTCGGCGTCTCATACAGAGTGCGTATGGCGGCCACGGACACGCCAGTCACTGACGTCACGGCTGACGATGACGTCATCCCTGGTGACATTGGCGACACTGGTGGTGACGGTGTCGGCACAGTCTTGGCAGCGGCGTTTTCACATGTCTCCGCGCTCGTCTCTGCGTCTGTGAACAGCTTCCTGCGAAGGGGATGTTCATATGGGTAAGTGGGTAGTTCATACAATATAGTAGAAGTAAACGAATAGCTGGCTGTCTTTAAATACTGGTGACAATGCTACATGTTCGGTTCGATGTATGATGTATTACCACATGACAATCATGATATTGCACAGGTCTCAGGACGCAGACGGAGAAAAAAAGACAGACAGAGAAAGACAGAGAAAGAAAAAAACGAAAGGTAGAATCAGAAACAGAGACTAAATTGGGCTAATTAATCCAAAATACGTTCACCCAAGATAACCTAGTACGATCGCATTCGTCCATGACGCACCCGTTCGTCATGAAGTTGATGAAAGAGAAGAAAGTGAAATTGAGGACACCCTGACGTCGCTTCTGGCGTCTTGCCAGCAGCACCAGCAGCGTCACCAGGACGAACAGGAGGACGACCCCCAAGATCACCATGCCAACCAGCATCCACGGGTTGTCCGACGTGCCGGCCCCGCTTCCGGTTCCGTCAATGATGGGCTCCAGAGCCGGTGTCTTGCCCTCGCAGCTGCAGAGGTGGTAACTGTCGCCCACGCCGTATTTACAGGAGCCAGGAGGGCAGGCTGCAACGTCAATGGAGACACCAATGCTGAGTGCAATCTATATACGGCTTTTGTACAATGGTTTTGAATATATACTGAAGCATTTAATGCTATAACATAGACCCTGCCGATATGCCAAGGCTTAACGAAGAAGAAGCTTAGACGCTTAGGACACACTGGCAGGGATTAGTTATTTTCCTCATCCAGTATTTAAGTTTAAGGATTGTGGCAAACTGTGAGAGGCATACACTATACTATCATGCTGTCCCTTCCTTGACTAACTGAGGGATGCTAACAGCAAGCGGGCATTGCATTAGAATAGTGTACAGATTAGAGGAAATGTTATCAGAACAAACATAAATTCCTAGTTTCATAATCTTGTCGCGCTCTTGACAAGAATGGCATCCAGGAATTCTTGGAGATTCGCTATTAGCCGTTTGCAATTTCTGGGGATCGTTATGCGCATAAGTCCTGGTTCAACGCGAAGTCCATTTCCCTATTTACCGCGATCCGTTATAGCAGTCGGTTTTGTGTCTTCTTCAATATTAGCGATATCACATTTAAAGTGTTTTTTTCTGCGCCCAGTCTTGAGCACTCTATATCTTGGAGAATCGATATTGCTCTTCCTAATTCTTGGGGATGCGCGATTCAGGGTGAGTACCTTTCTAGCCCCCCCACACCACCCCCTCCATATATATGTATGACTGCATACAAACACTCGCGTACTTACGCACGCAGTTGCCGGTAGGGCCTCTGTAATAATCCGGGTTGCAGGCGCAGTCGTATCTGGGAATATTCACTGCGCATGCGCACTGGGTCATCGGTCGGCAGAGAGGGCATCTGGAGCCGATTTGTTCCTCGGTGACCTCAGCCCAGACTGGGTCTGTCTCCAGAAAAGGAAGAGAATTATGTACTAAATCGGATACTGTTATCAACATTTGATTTTTCTTGATATCAACAATTGATCTCTTGAGATCAACAATTGATCTCTTGATATCAACAATTGATCTCTTGATATTAAAAATTTATCTCTTGATATGAACAATTGATTTCTTGATATGAACAATTGATTTCTTGATATGAACAATTGATTTCTTGATATGAACAATTGATTTCTTGATATGAACAATTTATTTCTTGATATGAAAAATTTATTTCTTGATATGAACAATTTATTTCTTGATATGAGAACAATTTATTTCTTGATATGAACAATTTATTTCTTGATATCAACAATTGATTTCTTTATATTAACAATTTATTTCTTGATATCAACAATTCATTTCCTGACATCACAAATGAGTGAATAAATGTTAGGTTGGCCAGCCATAGCTTTCATATGTAGAGCAACGATTGCTTTATGATTCACTATTCTTATCCTCTGACCTCATTATTTCGCACCCAACCATAATGTGTGTCGACTTGACACACAGGAATGCGATCATAGGGTACCCCTGAACCCCCACCCAACTCACACCAACGGTCTTATTTGCCAATTTGCCCTGGACGGGCAGGATCTCGTCCCACCCCTGGTGATAGCACAGGAACGCGATCATAGGGTACCCCGGACACCCCCCCCCCACCCCCGCCCCTCCCCCACGTCCCAAGACCTCCCTGGCCTATTTGCCACTTTTAGTTTAATGTGAACCCCTCCCGGGTCGTCAGGTTGTTCCCGCGTTCACCGCCATTACGCACCTGTTGCCTGAATCTTGCCCTGGACGGGCAGGATCTCGTCCCGCCACTGGTGGTAGCACAGGTAGTGGAAGGCGTCGGTGGCCACTCTCTGGAGACGCGCCTCCTTGGCGGGGTCCTTGCGGTAGTACCCCACCCCCACCGTGAACAGCTGCACCCCCAAGTGCATCAGCCGCATCCCCGCACTCCGCACCTAGCGGGGGGTGGAGGGGGAGAGGTGGTTAAGCGTTGGAAGCAGGAGAGGGGGGGGGGGGGACGGCATCATGGCATCTCACGGAATAATGGTCGAAGCATTGATATTTATGCAAAGATAAAAAAAAAGTATCATTCGTACGCTAAAATTTGCATATTTTATAAATATATAGATTTTAGGCCTATATATGCCCATAACATCAGGGGCGGACCCCTTCCCGGCCTCCCTCCACCCCACTAACCCTGGGTTCGCGAATAAATGTATTAGATCGATGGACGCTGAGCGCATTCGATCATTCTCCTTATCTGGGTCATGTTAGTTGAATTCTGTTTTCTTTTGCCTGATGCTACCAGTCGAATCCCTATCTTAGTCACACCGGATGTGACGCAGCCAAGCGTGGTCCTCACACCAGGTTGCGCACATTTACATAGTTTACGTTAGAACAGGGTTTAATGTTCACTTCATTTGGAAAGGTGAATTCATGAGGGTCAGCGTTCACAACGTATTTTACGACATGGGTCATTACGGTTCACAAGTTGCCAGGCCGCGTCTTATGCTTACACGGACCCGTTTTGCATATTGGAGTGTACCATTAAACTGCCATGGCAGCCTTGGGAACGGAAATGTCATATGTTTAATAAAAAATAACGAAATATCGCTATATAACACGCAACGGGGTTTACTTATTGGTCTAAGGCACGAACTTACCAGTGCAATAGACACAACACGAAGGTGTTAAAATAATGTTTGTAACCCATTTTTCTCATAATTCAAGAAAGTAGTTATTTTTTCTGGTCCAAAAATTAGCTTTCTCGCCACGGAAATCTGGGTTCAGGGCTATAGCGATAAATTCAATGATGCATTTTTTCAGTGCAATGTGATACAAAAGGCTTGCCATACGCCTCTCCGTGCGACAGTTACGAGCGTGTTTCCGCTTCCGGGACCCACCTGGTACTCCGTGGACGAGAACTCGCCGTCCGTGACCAGGAAGAGAACCATGTTGCCGCCAACTCTGAAGGGAGAGAGACTGCGTCGTAACAGTTACTGTAGACTGTCGAAGCTGCCACAATTCCTAAGTAATCCCGAGCTAACTGTTTCAACTTCTCTGAAGATAGATTTCGAACGAATATGTTAGGTGTCAAAATATGATGCAAATCATGTGTTTCTGTGTGATGTAATGTGAAATCGAGACATTTCGGACTTTTGGAGTTATTTATAAACCTAGCTTCTTTCCTGATATAAGGCCCTTAGACACCTTCCTCAGACACACACAAAGAATAAATATGATTGATATTCAGTAATGACAGTCCGTTGACGGTCCTAAAATCGCGATAATTGTCGCTGAACTGTTGATTAAGAACGTGAAATTTATATTCACGTATTCCGTGATACCCTTTTAGTTGCCTTGACCAAAGATCGGTCAACGTTAGAGGCCTTTCACTATTTAGTTGGCAAGCAATATAGTCTCAAATTAATAATAAGGTGCCAACAATTGCGAACAATCGGTTGTAACGATTCCAATTCGCAACAAGGTACAATTTTAACGCTTAGATTTGAGCAATTTCTATATATGGGGTAGAGGGACTGGAGTTTAACGGAGCGGCCTCTGCCGGGAGATCGCGCGGGGATGGCTGACCTGCGGGTGTGGAAGAAGTTCTGGTATGCGGCGTCCAGCGCCACGTGAACCTCAGTCCGGCCGCTACGGCTGTGGTGAGACAGATCGTCGATGATGTCATAGAACTCACAGGCGTGGATGTGGCGCCGAGTGGAGTTAAACACCTGGGGAAGTAAGACGTTAAACACGTCAAGGGCCGGTCAAATTCTGATAATAAGCACATAGAATAAGCCATATATACGCTATCGCTAGGGATACGCAAGTTTAACCTATAAAGAGCCATTGCACTTAAGCACGTACATAGAGGGACAAGCAAGATCAACCTCTAAACGGTCAAGTAAATTAAGCACATAGCGGGGTTAGCAGGTAACATTTTAGGCCGGTAAGTCAGACAAATAACATTTGGATGAAAAAAGAGGGTTAAAGAGAAGGTTAACAACAGAAAGCACATGAGAGTAGAGACGTAGATAAGGGAAATTCCTAGAGGGACAATCATGTAAAATACAGAGAGAGTGAAGGAAGGCGACATTTTGACAATAATTCTTAATATTATATATGAAGCAAAGGCGTAGAAAACGGATTGAATCTGAGCCCCAAGATGCCAGATGCTAGGTAATAATTGCCCCCACCCCCCACTCCCAGGAACACCCTTCCATGATCGAGCGTCTGAAAAAATCATGTCAGTGAGTGCATCAATTTAAGTCTTGATGACGTGTCAAGTGTCAAGCGTGTCAGGTTGTGTAGGACGTTGTTGTAAGTGCCTGATTAAGGCTTGTATTGTTTACATTGAGACGATGACTCAGATGTGATGCGATGTCACAACAATAACTACAACAAAGGAACACCTGCTGAAATGAACACGTCGTGCCCACTGCAGACGAAGGTGCCCGGTGCAGGGGCCATTGGGTCCTTTTTTTAAGGCTGCTCATCCCATAGTTTTCCACCTATATAAGTCATAAGAGCCCTTTCTAACCTAACTGTTTTGACGAATTTACTGGACACATTGTCTTATTTTACTAGTAATACATGTCATTTAATCTTTCTTCATGGTCACTGGCAAAAATAAGCGTCAGCGATGTCCGAATTAATATAAATGATGACGTAGCAACACCATAGTACCCCACTTTCCCACACAAAATGCACTATACCCTATTATCCATTGCGTAAAATATACTTGCACCCAGGCAAAACAATTTCTGGAATTAAGGAAAAGTGCTGTATTAGTTAACTTGATTCACCAGTGCGGCATTTTCTTTAGTAATCCGTATATTATTATCAAGACTTTGACTCTGATGCATAATTCTGTAGATATACCACAATGAACAGGACGCCATCTGTTAAAGAAATCTCCAATGGAACGAGGACAAGTTAAGTTAATGGGAGGGGGAGGAGGTACATTGCTGGGTTGGTTTTTTTTGGGGGGGGGGGGGTCCGCGGTAAAGCCCCCCCCCTTTTTCACCGCCAAAATCCGCTCGGTCGGGGCGTTTTACCGCCAAAAAGCCGCCCAGAAGGGGTGTTTTTTTCGCGGCAATAGGGTCTATGAACGCACCTTTTCAGAACCCCACCAAGTTTACAAGTTTTCAAATATTCGCTCCATAGGGGTATCTTTTTTTATATCATAGTCCGCTCTATAGGGGTATCTTTTTCATCACATATGTTTGCTCTCACAGGCATCCAGGGGCACCCGCAGACCCCCGCCCCCGCCCCCCCCCAGAAGATTTATTTAGTGCCCCCCGGGCGTACACCACTTATTAGGTGTATACAATTAACCATAGCGTCCTTGACTGTAGCTGGGTTCAACGATTTATAGGCACAACGTGACTCACCGCAAACCTTTGGGCAGACGCAGTCAACCAGACGGGGTTAAACAGATAAAGACACATCACCCGAGAGCACTGAAGCTTATCACTTCCATATGGACGTAAAAGGGCGACGCAAACAGCCGATCTGCTATGGATATAAATCTACACGGAGAATAAAATATTTTTTCGCTATAAACTGACAGATCACGTCTAGAGGCCGATACAGGACGCCATTTATTACCGGGTCACCCCGTGACCTGGGTGTCATTTCACTAAAATCTCGTAACTTTTGCTCGTAAAATTTCAAAATCGTATTGCCCTGTCGAAGATAAAAGAAAATTGTGTTATTTATCATCAATATATGGAAAACACGTTTTTGAATAATATTGGCTGAAAATAAATTTCACGAAGACGGCTGCCCCCCAGTAATCGCAGTATAACGCTCATTTCCGTTGCTCGCAAAATTCGGATCTGTCGTTAAATTAGCATGTAAAAGATACGGTTACGAGCTCGTAACTCTTAGTGAAACGATCCCCAGGTGGTTTGCGTGCTCTATTTGCGACCGGGCAAATGTTTATGGCGCAGGATAAAGATCTCGGCAAAGAGCAGGGTGACCGGAGACACGGCTCCTCTCAACCTTGACCCATCAGAGTCGCGATATGACCTACTACAGCAAGATCAAAGCATTCTACTTAACCTAACTAACTCTATTTCTCGGGATTTCTCGTCGTGCAAACAGATGGAGCAGAAATATATACTGCACTAAAACGAGAGGAGCTACATGGCCAACCACATGAGCACTATAGGCATATGATAGAAATCCAAATGGAGATATATTCAGTAGATGTGTATCTAAAGAGCCCACAACATCAACTTATATGGACATGGAAGTAACCCACCACAGAGATAACCTGGAGGAGGACATTGGGGAAGTTTTTACACGCGCCACACAAATGTATGCGTCCCATGACGTTATTGGTGGATGTCCCTCACCAGCATGTAATTGTACCAACCCTAATTATATTGAAGAGACCGCCCAGGTGACGCAGCGATATGGGCTTCATGAGAAAAAGCACTTAAACAATAAAAAAAACCTGCCTGAGGAAGACTTTAGCGGTCGTTGAGGCAGGACAGGTCATGGATGGTTGGTTGCTGGGTTGCGTGACCCTGCGGTACCCGGTACAGTACACTGCCAGGAGGGGTCATGTTATTGGGAGGTCCGTGTCTGCGGTCACATTATACACAGGACGCCGATGGGGGTGGGGAAGGGTGAGGGATGGTGTGAGGGCTGTGCGAGGGTGGAGTGGAGGATGAGAGAGGATGGGTGGATGGTGTTGAGAGTAATTGGTAAGGGTGAGGTAGGGTGGGTGGGGGGGGCGGTCAGAGTAGGTCAACCGTAGATTTATATATAAGTACCATTTACCTGGCGTTTGTCAGTTTAGCAATATGCAATAGTTTTTGTGGCATGTGGTTGAAGGCGACGGGTGGGGAGGGGGGTTAAGAGAAGCAGGAGGGAAGAAGGAAGGAAGATGGGCAGGGCGGTTAAAGTGGTATATACAACTTTGTCCCATGTGTCATATACATACGTACAAAATCCATTTATCAAAATCTACAGACATTAAACAACTTACTAATAAAATACAGGGAAGACATCAATAGCAAGCTATAGCAGAGCGATGCGCCTACGTTACTTTCAGTAACTATAAAGCAGCCTGAGTATTCAGGATATTGAAAATACGATACGAATATATACCATGGGCGTATCTATGGGGGAAAAGGGGGGGGGCACAAGGGGGCAATATCTGTGCCCCCCTCCCTTTTCAAATTAAGTGCCCCCCCCCCTGGTCGTCCCAAAATAATAAACCCCTTGGTCGCAATTTTATAAAATTTTGCCTCCCCCACGGTCGCAAGATTTCGTCAGTGTGCACCCCTCCGGGTCGCAAGAATTCAGCGTGCCACTCCCCACTCCCCCTCGGGTCGTCATTTTTTTTATTGTGCCCCCCTCCCCACTTTCAAGGATTCCTGCACACGCCCCTGTAATCCACAGAGCATTCTAACGAATGACCTGTTGGGTGCTTCGATATTAATCTGATATCTTTGCTAGTCTACCGTTAAACTGGCATTAGGCTCCTTGCTATGTATCTGACTTTGACGACGCGAAGTCTAACCTGGCTGTAGAATATGAAAATCCGCCCAGTAGAGTTTGCATGTGGTGAACCCCATCCTTGATGATTATGGTCTGTGATTCAATTTCTTACCAAATTTAAGTTTTACCATAAAGTGCCACGACTAAATATGATCTGCATCATTGATTGATCTTCCCTACCGCTCAGGTTGGCTCCGAATGCTGGCCTTCCGGTATGACCTCGAACGAGACCTTGAAGCCTCATCTTTAGCATAAGGCCAAGCGATGCTTCCACCAATTGAAGACTGCTCTGCCATTGACCCTGAGTACAACCTGGACAACGTACTTGTATTACATTAAGAAGGCATTGTCCTCAGTCTGACTTTGAGTGACCTTACCAAACTGCTGTGGGGTTGACATCAGTTGACATCAAACACGACTTTGGCCAGGCCGTAGGCAATAACCCTTGCCATGACCATACCCAACTAGAATGAAAACTCTAAATATGCCCTTGACCATTAGCTCGAATATGCATGACCCTGCCCATGCATGACCTTGGGGACCTACCCTGAGTTTGGCCTCGTCGTCGAAGGTTATGACCTCCACCCTGGCGTGGTCCGGATGGATGACAACTCCGGCCTCGGAGATGGCGTAGTTGACAAGGTCCTTGGTGAACAGCTTGATCTCACCCCACACACGGTACTTGTCGATAGACGCGCTGACATCCAGAACGAAGGTCAAGTAGAGGTTATCACCCCTCAGAGATTCGATCAACACCTTCCGGGCAGACTCCAACTGGTCACGTGACCTGTCCTGGCAGACCAGCGACGCCATGTCGGAAGTCCCGCTGTCCTGGCCCCAAGTCTCGCGAGGCGACGCGAGCAGTAACGGGATGACAATAATGATCAGTCTCGTTTTGCTGTTGCTGAGCGTCATGTTGTCTGATATTGTATGTATTAAGGGTTTCCCGCCTGGTGATACGTGTGGTTGTTTCGGTGGTTCGCGCGATACCTTTCCTGGCAGCCCTTTATCTCTAGCTGCATCGTCTCCTGGGACTTACTTACTTACTTGAACTCCAGATACGTCTGCAATACCAGTTTGTTTTCTTGCCCTAAGCTACTGGGTGCTATACTGAGGGAGCCGGGCCTGTTTTATAGCATGGGTGCATCACCCCCAATCTCTGAACCCCCTAGCCCCCGAACCCCGCGCCCCGAGCCCTCGTTTCCGCACTATTGTCACCCCCAGATCGTGACACCGTCACGCTCGGGTGGTCACGACTGATGCCTGGAAGTCCTCTGGGCCGGCCGCACCCCATTATTTCCAGACATAAAAAGTCACTGTCCTTTCGATGCTTCTTGGACCGCCTTCACAGTTGGGTTATAAAAAAAATCGAAAAGATCTCACCGCAAACAGTGTCGGCTTTCGGTGAAGGTCAAGGAAGCCATTGACCAGATGGCGGGTTCGCGGTATAACGTGGTCAACCTGGAAGCGTCACGTGACTCTGCTGTTGCTTAGGCTTCACGAGCGTAGTAGATATGCCTGTTGCGTTACTTAAGGCGAATGATGACAAACAGAGCTGGCTGCCCTTGCTATTGCCATCAGCTGATGCCAAACAAAATCGTCTCTTCTTCAAAAGTGGTTAAGCATATATGGGTACCAGACTGAGGGGGGGAGATGGTGGTGGGGAGGGGGGTAGTGAAATAAAGAAACAGTAGGAGTGCGGAAGGATTGGTAGTGAACGACGGCGACAAAAGGGTGGGAGGGAGGACTAGGGTGGGTGGGGGGGGGGGGGTAGATGACCGGATAGAGATGACAAATATATATCTATATAGAGTGATAGTAGGGAGGGAGTCGATGGTGAGATAGGGTGCACCAGTTGAACCAGAATGGGAGCGGTTTTACACCGCACAAGTCTACCGTATTATTTGCCCATGGACTGTGAACGTTGTACGTACAGTAGGTGTAGAGGGGAGGGAGAGAGAGAACAAGAGGTAGAGAAAGAGATAGAGAGAAAGAGAACGAGAGATAAAGACACGGACATATATATATATATGTATATATGTATATATATATATAAGAAGAGAAATGGAGATAGAAATGGAGAGAGGAATAGAACGCCAGCACAGAGAGTACGAATGGTGCCCAAGCCGCTGAGGTGAAGTTGGTATAATCAGTAAAACATTGAGGCGTCGTGTTAAACAAATACTGAGACAGTCTTGCCGTCGAGGGAGGGTAGGTAGGTAGGTGGGTGGAGGGGGGAGGGGGCGGGCGGGTGAGAGGGAGTTTGTATACAGACGGTGTTGGGCGTATTATATTCGGTCCTCGCTGCCCTAGTTTCACCCCCATTATTGCCAACAACACCGGATCTAGGACTCGCGTTTTATACCTCAACACACAACCCTTTTCATAGCCGGCCCCTTCATTTCTATTCAACCTGCCAGTATCTCGTTACCATCACTGGTCCATTATTTCTATACCCCCCTCTCACACCCACCCCACCACCACCTCACCCCCCACCTGGCCACACTGCGTCTGTCAGACATGTGAACTATAAAGCCATAGCGAGCCAAATGTTTTGCCATTTCATTACATCTCAGCAATATTGCAATGATCTCCAGGAGGACATTATAGCGACTTCAGATCACGACTCTTGTGATGGGGGGACCTCACACATCGAGGCGTCGTGTAGGGGTGTCTACATATTTAGTATGGGGGGGGGGCGTAGGGTATTAAAGTCCAGCTTTTAGGTCAACAATAACTTTAAAGATATTACTCCAATATATTACGCCAGCAAGATATAATACTAAATTATATTTTAATAAATAACTTTTAAAGATAACTTTTATTAAATAACTTTGAAGATATTACTCCCAATATATTACGCCATCAAGCTATAATACTAAATTATATTTTAATAAATAACTTTTAAAGATAACTTTTATTAAATAACTTTGAAGATATTACTCCCTACTTTTTATTTGAGAACGATATTTGTAATATTGCCATTATCCCATATGATGCGTTGAAGCATCAAGAAATGGTCAGAGACGACCATTAGTTGTTTTGTGACGTAAATGTAGGTTCCCCTTTGAATAGGTTCAGGTTGTGTGCCGTACGAGACGGGCAGTCATACTTTTATTTTCTGATGTGTAATTCCGTTACAAAACATCCCAGGTTAATATTCTATTCCAAATATTATGAATTAAACACATCGAATACCGGTTACCTCCTTTCTAAAAAACATAAACTCTTCACCTGCCTATGTTTAACAATTAAACCGGAACCTGCATCTACTTCATTTGGCGCGAAAATTACGGCTTTGATCGTTCAGAGTTAATGCAAAAAACTATGAGCCACATAATTTTCACAACCACCCAGATGGCCTCTTCTTTCGTTATATTAGGTTAATTTTGCGAGTTACTTTACCCAGAAGCTGGCCTTTAACGCTCTATATGATCTACAGTAGTCTCCTCTTGACGAACGTAGGATTCACCTCACCTGTAAAATCAGCGCGACAATAGGAAGGTTTACGGTAGAAGCTGGCATGTCTCCGAAGATCACGTTGAATACGGATCTTTATATTTGGTCAATTTAGTTAAATTTAGAAAAGTCAAATACTTCTTTTGTGAGATGGTTATCGCTGCTCATTTGCAAGAAGATCTCCGTAAATGTGTTTCGAAAATAAGCTAGATTTGAAGCAGACAGAAGTTCTTTGTAGAAAACCGGCTGAAGTGAATTAGTCACCCATACACCCTCCCGAGAACGGAGCGACAACCAGATACACTATTTACTCAAAGATTTACATTCACAGGAATAAAATAAAGACTGCTTTGCTGCATCATTCCCGGAGTTTCATTATTGTAAGAGATGGAAAATAGATGTCAGTTTTTGTTCTATAGAATTAAGAAAATAAGGCTCACAAAAGAGCAAGTCACAGCATGAAACCCATGGCAGAACGTAACGTCAATAGCACCATTGAATGTGGTTTGTGAGCTGCGTGACTCATCAGGGCTAGCTCTCTCCCTTTCTCTCTCTCTCTCTATATATAATGGTAACTTTCTCAGTAGTTCTCAGGCACACCTCCCCCTCCCCCAGGCATGCCCACGTCCTGTCCCAACAGTAAGTTTATCTCCACCCCCTCCCTCGGTTTACTCCCCTCATTCACAAACTCAGGCCTCCGTGGCTTGGTCACGACGCAACCGTCATGGCTAGATGGTTACCGTCAGGGAAATGCAAATTTGGCCCAGGGTGAGTACTTGTGAATGGATCTGACGTAAAAGGTCAACCAGGGTGCGAAAAATATGGGTTAGTTCGGCGGTTGTGGTCTTAAAACAGGTCAGCAGCTCTATAGGCCTATAACCAAGGAGGAAAGGTGCCATCACCCCGCATTCCCCCCACCCCCCGACCTCCAATACCCTGACCCCAGGCGAACTATCTTTTGTTCTAAACCAAAATAAATCATTTTGCTTGGCTTTGAAAAGCATGGAATCAGAATTATGGACCTGTTATTATGGGACATAGGCCTAACATTGAACCTAAGTGACATGACCTTGACCTTGACGGTATGACTATGTATACATCATATGTACCTAAACATGCCGGTCGTGTCTGACTCATTGTAGAGCTGTAGCTCTGGATCAGTGTGAGCGGGGTAATACACAGGCCTTCCGCCGTGTGGCGCCAGTGCAAGATGCCGTGCGTGTTGCCCAATTGACCAACAGGGAACAATTCATGGCGTTGTATTTATTGTATCAATATAGGAAACGTTCTTGGATACGTAGTCAGAACTGCCTGTGACATAATGACCAAACGATATACATGCACAGATTCCGTTACCGATGCCTGAGAAGAGGAAGTAACCGGACGCACGTGTTTCAAAGATTCAACGCATGGGAGTTATCGTACCTTTGCATTGCTCGACATGGTATTGGTATTAAAGCACAAAAAAGCCCAAGAGTCAAAGACAGAAGTTGTCAAGAAATTTATCTGATCGTGACATCATAACGTCACCAACGATACTTTGTCTACATCATTATATCACCAATGGAGCATTCTTTACATCATGACGCTAACAACGATTTTCGTTACAACATGACTTCACCAGTGACGCTATCAACGATACTTTCGACAAACCATGGCGTCAGCAACCATACGTTTTTACACCATGACGTCACCAACTATACTTTTGTTACATCATAACGTCATCAAGAAGAAGCGACAAAACACGCCGAAAAATTAGTCATCTACAGCGGGTGTCGCACGAAAATCGGCGTGGAGGCTATAATAATATGTTCCCGGTCGTGAAGCAGTCGACACTAACTAATTACACCGTTACAGTAAGCAATATTAAGGACAATTATGTGACGCCATCTGCTTTGTACATATATATAGTTCATTACGTGAATTGCTTGTTTAAAGTGGTATGTGCAAGGTCTCTTGGGATAACATCATTTGTTGTTCTGAAAGACGACAACATCGTGTCGTAAATTACACTCGTGTTTAACGAGCTCACTTTTCACAATCTCAATCTCAATCGCTCTGTGTGCAACGAAAAGAGATAAAACAACTTACCTGCACCTGGTTGTATATTTGTAGTATATTTGTTGTATATGAACATCAATTGTATATTGGTTTAACATTGGTTGTATAGTGGTTGTATGTCTGTATAGATAAAACAATTTACCTGCACCTGGTTGTATATTTGTAGTATATTGGTTGTATATGAATATCAATTGTATATTGGTTGAACATTGGTTGTATAGTGGTTGTATGTCTGTGGTATATTTGTTGTATATCAGCTCCATATTTGCTATATATCAGTTGTAGATTGGTTGCATATTGGTAGTAAGGCGAAATGGGCTAATATCGACCCTCTAAGACAACAAATCTACTTTTTTTAATAATGTGAAATGAACTTATTTTTTGTTCAAACGGTATCCCGTGGTATTCAAATAATATGATTCCATAGACAAAACGATAACACAATATGTTTGTGGGGAGTGCTCATTTTCTGAAAGGCAGTCGAACTTATAACGGTTGTATATTGGTTGCCGTGGTATATCAGTGGCATAACGGTTGTACCCTGGTTTGTTTATTGTTTGTATAACGGTTTTGCAACGGTTGCGTACTGGTCGTACAGTAATGCGAAGTACCGGTGACGGACAGACCATCATCGGGCGTCACTGGCGACATGCTCATGAATACCAGTGGCGCCCCCTGGTGTGGCCCGAGGTCAACCTCAATAGCCAAAACCCGACATCGGAACCGGAAGTCGTTACCATTCGTTACCATAGTTGCACCGCCGGCCCTGGATCAGCCCCAGTATAACTTGGCGGCTGGCAGAACTGGTAGAGATTGTTCAAACAGTCCTTGTTCATCACGCAGTTTCCGCCCGTGTTGTTCCGCTGCAAGTAAAGTATAAATGTTGTATATTGTTCTGTTGAAATACTTTCCCTTTAAATTTAATCCGAAAAGACCTTCTGCCACCAATGGGTAGCCAGCTCGGCTAGTGACCCCTCTCCTCAATCGTCTAGCTTCTTTGGAGGGCTCACCCTACCGACTTTCCCTCCCCCCAGTTTTCAAAATGTATCATGATCATGATTTTCCGAATCAGTGCAGAATGCACGTATAAACCAAATGGAATAATGGCCGCCATCGAGTTCACATGCGGTGCGTAATAACGAAAAAAGTCCGAACTTAATACCATTCAACAAGCTGTTCCAGAACATTTCAAGATCCAATGGCCGCTCCAGGACTGTCTATAGCTCACCCAGTGATCCAGAGTGACGATCTGCTGCATGAGGGCCGCTCCAGGGCTATCGGGATATTCCGGAGAGGTCTGGCAGTGTCCGTATAAGGTGTAGTTCGGCGTGATGACCGTTTGGTTGACGAGGTAGTCCAGGAATGAGTAGAGAGTGTTGAAGGCCACACGTGTGGGAAGGTCACAGACATAGTTACCCAGGAACGCGATGGTGATGCTAATGTGGTTCCAGCTGCAGTGCAATGAAGTAAAGGTTAGTGAAAGCTGATAGATGAGAACCAAAACTTAAAGGTTAGTGAAAGCTGATGGGTGAGAACCACATCCTAAAGTGACTGTTGCAACAAATGGATAAAAACACGGTTTGTTGTGAGCCATAAATAAAACCTCATTTGAAGATATAAAATTCTCCTTCACGAATTCACGTAGCACAATCATAAATCAATAATGAACAATGTTTTATGCCTAAAATAAATGCAAGCGAATGTCATTATGGAAATAGTCACCGCCTCCCACTCTCAATTACTTTTCTTAATTCATTTTAAATCGAGCTTAAATAAATCATTGCGTTTAGTGTTGATGACGCATTAAAGATTGTTTGAACAGAGTTACTTATATGTATCAGGTAATTAGAATTGATTAACAGGAATATCCAGGGACGTATAAGCAATATTATATGCTTCAATCCATAAATGTGCACCCCTTGGTCATGGTGGGATCCCCAAGTTGGTTGTGTACCCAATCTCTCTTTGAAGGTTCGAACCCATCGTCTAGTAGAGCAGCCATGAATCTAAGAGCTTACTGCACTCAAAGTGGATCCGAACGATTTTGTTCTTCCAAATCCTGGTGTGTGCACGTTTTTTTTGCATCAGGCCAATAGAAGAAGACTATGGTGAAGGCCTGGAATGCGCCGCGACGAGCTAAATAAGAACCTGTTATACGTCTCAACGGCTGCCACGGAGCGTCAACACCCGCTTCAACGCCTTGTATTTGCGAAACTAATGGCTGAATCTCCAAATCAGTCACCTACCTGCATTCTACGAACCTTTGTGAAACATTTTCAGCTACTTTTGAAGCATGACCTACCACTATTTAATGTTACAAGGCGACTTTTTTTCGCTCGCCACGTAAATTTACTCCATTAGCCAATTTTCCGTGTGGGAATTTCACAACTCTGGCGCTAGGGGCGCTGTTTCATTGCGCACTCTCCGTCATAGGGGGAGTTGTTGTAGTACACTTGTGCAACCTCATACAGGTGGCGCTAGTAGCTGTAGATGAGATATGTTAATAGTGACGATGCAGGTTGTTGAATAATGTGTAGGGTCAAATGCGGGAATGACCATTGTTTAGTGTTGAGTCACAGAAAGACCCATGAGTTAGTATGTTGGAAATGTCACGTGCCAATCGAAGGAGAGTAGGCCTATGAAAGATTTTGGAACTTAGGTTGCAAGTGGCGGGGCGTATCTAGTAAGTGGGGGGGGGGGCCCCCCTTGGGAACTTAAACATACTTTTAAAAGTCGGGCTTTGCGACGAAATACATCGGAAAGTGACATTTTGCACATGCAACCCAGAGGCGGATCCAAGAAGGGCGGGGAGGTGATTAATGGCATGCAAGGCGGTGGCAAGGACTGGTAAAGTCGAAACATGTGTGTGGGATCGGGTATACCTTTTATATACATATATATCTAGTGGATACACATATACGGTAAAGACGTGCGCGGTCCCAAAATCGATACCCAAACGAGGCTTGTTTGAAATAAATACCGGTAAAAACCAAAAAAGTTATGTAAATCTTTGGCAGCATTAAGTAACGTTAGCCGCCGGGGCGGATCAAGGGTCTCGAATTTGGGGGGGTAGGGGGGGGAGGTCTGAAGTGGTGCCATCGGGGGAAGGGGGAGGTGAAAATGACCGCGGGTGTCCACCAATATTTTTTGACAACCGACTTAAACATCCCCTGGCTTGATGTCGGTGGGTTTAATCAATCCCCCTCGTCGGATCCGCCCCCAGGTTGAATCGGCAAAAGATATGCATTTCATCGGAAAGCCAGACTTTTACTTGTATTCTCAAGCCAGACTTTTACGTGTATTCTCAAGTTCCCAAGGCGGTGGTTGCAACTCCCGTAACCCCCATCTAGATCCGCCCCTGACCCGGCGGAGAATTATAGGGAAGCACTTTGAGCGCGGGACTCAACGAGCATACAAGATAAGCGCCACCTGTACGAAGTTGCGCAAGAGAGCTACAAACCCCCCCTCTATAACGGAGAGTGAGCAACGAAACAGCGCCCCTAGCGCCAGAGTTGTGAAATTCCCACACCGAAAACTGGCTAATGAAATAAATGTGCGTGGCGAGCGCCAAAAGTCGCCTTGAAGCATTAAATAGTGATAGGTCATGCTTCAAAACTAGCTGCAAATGTTTAATAAAGACTCGTAGAAGGCAGGTAGGTGACTGATTTGGAGATTAAGCCATTAGTTTTGCAAATACAAGGAGTTGAAGTGGGGGTTGACGCTCCGTGGCAGCCGTTGAGTTCTTATTTAGCTCGTCACGACGCATTCCAGGCCTTCACCATAGCCTTTTTCTATTGGCCTGATGCCGTGGGTGTGTGCGTCTATCAGTGTGTGTGTGTGTATTGGTTGAGGGTGAGGATGAGTGTGGGTGAGTGAGGGAGGGTGGGTAAGGGCGCGTGTGGAGTGGGTGGGGGGGGGGGGGCGGGTGAGTAGGGGGACTGACTTTTTTGCGGCCGCCCCTATCATGTGTCGGCCGCAACCCTCGAACACTGTCCCGTCTCCGCCGATCATGAAGTTATATCCGATGGCCTCCCAGCTATTGTTAACTGGAAATTAGAACATACATGATCACAAAGGCTTATCCATATCGTTAACCATACGTCAAATACATACTGGATAGAAATTTGGTCATGTCTGCATGATAATCAAAGAGCCAACTGACGCCATGTCAATCAAAGGTCGGCAGCAACAAACGCTTCCCACTTGTATACTAATTATACATGGAACAATACAATATACAGGTGCTTTAACATATTTTGGGGGTAATCATGGATTAAAGACCCGATATTTCCACTGATTTCCTAAATCGGTCAAACTCAAACTTGACGCCATATTAAGCTTTGGACACATACTATTACAAGCTTTTTATGTCTCATCCTGAGGTGCAATGATCAAAAGGTTCCTCTCAGATATGGTAGTAAATGTTTCCAATATCATTGGTAATTATATATATAAACAACAGCGATATTGGAAACATTGACATATTTGATGTCTGCAATATATACTGCCCGCTTTTTGGTAAGAATAAATCAACCAAGACACAAACGAGCATATATATTAACTCCATTTTCAATAATATATGCATTTGTCCAAATAGTCATCCACGGTTAAAGGAAATATAAGAAATATGTAAATAAACCTGATGAAAATTAATATGTTAGACCCAAAACGTGTTCATGAAGGAAACAACGTAAATGCCGTATGTTTGTCCAATGGCGCACCTTGGTGGATGTGTTGGACGTATCTGACATCACGACAACAATCCGTTGTAGTCAGACATTTCCTCAGCATGGCCGTGTGCCGAACGATGACGTTTTCGACCGGTAGGTGGAGTGTCGCAGAGCTGACGTTTCTGTAGCGTGCTGGCATTGCGTTCCACCCGTCCCGTGACAGCCACTGAAAGACACCGCTGTCTGCGTGGCGGAGGCAACGGAAGACAAAGAAAACGCTCTGACTGCTGATATAGCCCATCGTCTGGTTGGGGTCACACGGGGAAATAGACCATTGTCTGGAGCGGGTCAAACGGGGAAATTATCCATTCTCTGGAGAGGTTGACACGGGGACATAGACCATTGTCTGCTGGGGGTGACACGGGGGAAATAGACCATTGTCTGGTGGGGTTGACACGTGGAATTAGACCATTGTCTAGTGGGGGTGATAAGGGGAAATAGACCATTGCCTGGTAGGGGTGACACGAGGAAATAGACCATTGTCTGCAGTTGGTCACACGGAGAAATATACCATTGTCTGCAGTGGGTCACACGGTAAAATAGACTATTGTCTGCAGTGGGTCCCACGGTGATATAGACTTGTATCTGCAGTGATCGACGTAAAAACAGACCATTGTCTGACGGGAGTGACACGGGGAAACAGACCATTGTCTCGAGGAGGTCGCAAGGGGAAATAGATTATTGTCTGGTGGGGGTGACACGGGGAAATGGACCATTGTCTGGTGGTAGTTATACGGCGAGTAGACGATTGTCTGGTGGGATTCCCACGGCGAATAGACTATTGTCTCGTGAGGGTCACACGGCGAATAGACTATTGTCTGCAGTGGGTCACACGGGGAGTAGACCATTGTCTGCAGTGGTCTCACGGAAGAACAGACCACTACTTGTCTGGAGGGTCGCGCGTGGAAATAAACCAGTGCTTGGTAGGGGTCACTCGCTGAAAAAGATCATTTACTCTATTGTCTGTATCACACGGAGAATATATATTGGGGCTTGGTGTGTGCTTGTGCGTTTGAAAATAACGCTTGCCAATAACTTATGGTGGTCGCGTCTTTTGGGAAGATAAAGGGTAGAGCGGAGCAAGGTCTCGGGGGTTTAATTCCTGCTCTTTCGAACATGGGACATGGGATTTTATCATCAATAATAATAACAGTGCGCGGCTGTATCGAGTAGCCTCTACCAGGCCAGGCATCGCACCGGGGTTCGCGCCCCACGTGGGGCGATGGCTGGCCTGGCAGAGCCAACTCGATACAGCCTGGCGCGCTAACCACTAGACCATTCGGAAAGACGCTGGGCTGGAAGATGCAGACGATCAGAGCTGCGACCGTTATCCTATGCTTACACGATACTACCGTGACAAACTGCGAGGCTGTTTAGTGCTATCCACTTACCGACTCGCCGCCACTCGACGTTATCCGAGCAGGGAGTTTGCTGCCTGAGCACCACGACCGGCACCACCACCCCCGCCACCACCCCTACAAAGAGGACGACCAGGGCCACGATGATCAGCCTCCCTTGTTTCTTGGTCCTGGCGGCGGAGACCGACAGGGAATACATCTCTTGTAAGTACTGTCCCCGTAGCTGGAGCTCGTGAATCGCCGTCTTCGTCCGGTCCAGGTCTCGCGTGAAGTAGCCGTCGATGACGTCATCGGGGCAGCCGAGACGCGATAATGATGACGTCAGCTTGGCGCGAATCTCCAGGAAGTTGTCATCAGACAGCTCCGGTGTCAGCATGTGAAACAGTCGGTTTCTGACGTCACGGATTCTGATGACGTCATGCTGCCACTCGGTCTGTCGGTCCTTGGGACTGGAGGTCCAGTTGATGCGTCGTCCCGGAGTGGTGATGTTCCGCGCCAGAACGATCCAGAGAGTCATGTCAATATCACTCATCTTCGCCCTTTGGCCGCCCTTCGGGAACAAAATGGCGAACTGAGACTTACTAATGATGCCTTTGTTCTTAAGTTTTTCCAGATGTGCTTGGTACGCCAGGAGTGTCGTCTGGATGGGACCGCCATCTTTGAGGTGGCGTAGGACTTGTGTCCGGATCCTGTCCGTACCCTCCTGGATCACAAGGCTGGCGAGGCGCAGGTACAGCGTGTGGGAACCTCCGTCTGGATCTGAGAGTAGCCGGACGCTTGCTGTATCATGAAGCGGTACCGCCATCGCTGATCTACAGTAATGAATTAATCTGTAATCAGGGTGTTTATAGTAAGCCTAACGACGAACAGACGGAAACGTAGGCGTGAAAATGTGGCGTGCTATCCTGTTTTTGTAAAAATGAGTGCGAAATTCTGAAACTTCTGAAAAAAGAACTGTATAACACTCGCATGGATATGAAGCACGGCCTAAAGATGGCACAGTTCGTGCCAACCCTTTATACCTGATTCGACACTTCCTCAACTACCAGTCGTACGAGTTTTCGATGACACTCTCTATGAAGTACCACTCAAAGGGAGTTTCCGTTGTACATCACTTACTGAGAGATTAAGATAAGATAATCGTGATCGTGATATCAGTAAACACTCTTCAAGCGACGAAGAAAGGTATAATGTCCATCACTTCCTGTCCTGTATCATACCCATCACGCAGTCCAACACCGGTGACTCAATGGGCGTATTTGATTATGCGCTCGGAGTACCTGGATCACGATGTCTTGTAAATCAAACAGTGAAAATTGTGCCCCGAGCGTTGCGTCAGGTGATCAATTTCACCGCGCCGCGTGCTCTCGGTTTCGAGCAAGGGGCACAAGATTTCCAACATGGCGTCAAAGGAACAACCAGAGTGGATCGGTTCACTCGCAATTACGAGCTCGCAACCGTATCTTCTACATGCCAATTTAATGAGAAATCGTAATTTTAAGAGCAACGAAAAGAAGGATCGTAATAATATTATTCATATTACTAATATTTTACCCCAATATTTGTTGGGCCGCCATTAATGCGGCCATCTTCGTGCAATTTATTTTCCAGCACTATTATTCAAAAACATGCTTTAACATATATTTATGAGCAATTTAACATTATTCGTTTCTCTTTGGGCAGGCAATTCATTTATTTATTTAACGAGCAAAAGTTCGAGATCTTAGTGAAATAAAATTCACATAACTCCTTCGTCGGCCATGTTACTGCCGGACAACGCGGATTTCACGTTTGACTAGCTGACACACGGAACTTTAAAAGCGCATGCGCAAAGAAATCACGCCGGGCAGGCGAAGTGCCTAACGAAATAGACCCAATGTATTAGATGCTCGTGTAGGAATATCATAAACGCATTGGAATCTTTCTGTTCCTTGCATTTATTATCATCCACATGTATCACTACCCCACCCCTCCCCCCCCACCCAACCACCACCCTTACCATCCCGTTCACCCTCTCCCTGACACAGGCGACGGCGGAAACAAGGGTGATATATATATGGGTGATATATATATGCATATATATGTGGGGGGGGGGTAGATGACCGGATAGAGATGGCAAATATATATCTATATATAGTGATAGTAGGGAGGGAGTCGATGGTGAGATAAGGTGCACCAATTGAACCAGAATGGGAGCGGTTTTACACTGCTCAAGTGTACCGTAATGTTTGCCCATGGACTGTGAACGTTGTACATACAGTAGGTGTAGAGGGGAGGGAGAGAGGATGAGACAGAACAAGAGGTAGAGAAAGAGATAGAGAGATAGAGAACGAGAGATAAAGACACGGACATGGGGCTAGAAATAGAGAGAGGAATAGAGCGTGAGCACAGAGAGTACAAATGGTGCCCAAGCCGATCGTTTTATGTAGGTTTTCGGGGTCGATGAATTCAAAAAATATATTATTCTGTATCTAGTAGCAACGGATCCATTTTCCAAGATGGCGGCCAAGGGTAGTAATAATACTTAATATCTCAAAAACTAAGAGGCGTAGAACCATTATTTTGATACCTATACATAGGTTTTCGGGTGCACAGATCCAAAATATGATTACTGAGCATGCAGGAACAACGCGTCAGCCAGTTGTCAAGATAGCATCATTAATACTCAATATCGTGACAATTAATAGACATAGAACCATTATTTTGATGCCTCTGCATTGGTTTTCGGGGTAGCTGAATTCAAATGAAAGAGTATTGTGTACCTAGGAGCAACGCATCCGCCATTTTTCAAGATGGTGGACAAAGCCAGCGCATATACTCAATATCTTGAAAACTAAGAGGGATAGAACTATTATTTTGATACCTGTACATACGTTTTCGGGGTCGCTGAGTTTTAAAAAAAATCCGCAAGTGAGACCGCAAAAAATACTCAATATCTCGAAAATTAACACTGACGATTTTCATGTTTATTTTAAGGTTTTCGGAGTAACTGAATTTTAAAAAAAGCTATTGTGTGTCTAGGAGAAACGCATCCGCCATTTTTCAAGATGGCGGATAAGGCCTGCAACAATACAGAATATCTCTAAAACTAAGAGGGATCACTGTTTAAGTCTATTTATAAATTTTCCGGGTCATTCAAGGAATTCAATAAGTTGTCGTTCAGTGTTCAAGAACAAGGCGCCCTCAGTTTGCCACAATGGCGGCTATTTCAAAATTAACACACAATATATGGAAAATCTAATAGGTGTATGAGTCATTGTGAGAATATCCTTCTGTGCCGTGGTCGCAGACATAAACAGATTGAAGATTTCGAGATCTCGGATCAGTTCGCTAAGATATCGTAATTTTGCTCGCAAAAATTCCATGCTTAAGACATCGGCAGTATGACAGTTGAAATGTTCTGGTGTTCGCCACATGAAATGTCATTTATTACGAAATGGCTTAATGACAATATACAATAAATCTCGTTTCGCACGTGACGATGTGAATGTTTTGTTTGTCATGAGCATGAGAGGGATTGGCAGACGAATTAAGAATGACCGTCAGAGGACTTTGCAAACAACATGAAGGCCTTGTTTGTCATGAGCGTGAAAGGGTTTTGGCAGACGACGTGAATTCGTAGTTGGTCATGAGCGCGGGGTGGCTTGGCAGACGATGTGAAATCGCCGAGTGGGGGGGGGGCACAATTATACAAATCTGGTGGGGGGGAGGGTGTTTGATGCCTGTGAGAGCGGATAACTGTGATAGGCAGATGCTTGGCCGATGGTGTGAATGCTTGGTTTATCATGACCGAGAGAGGCCTTGAAATGCCATGTAAATGTTTGGTTTGTCATGACCAACAGAAGGCATGGCAGACGGTGTGCAAATGCATGTTTTGTCGATGTGAAGGCGTGGTTTGAAAACCAAATCACTTCGCGAACACTTCGTATGTCATCATCGTGAAGGCGACTGGCAGACGGCGGACAGGGGGTGGGGTCGAGTTAATAGAAATTCATTATCGCTTCATCTCACATTCGGGTAATACTTACACATACACAACCTACATACATAATCATAAAAGAAAGGTTTGATCTATCCCCATTGGATTGTCCCAAGAGGTTTCTTGGTCTAATTTAACGCCAATGTGCGCACAGGATGCCACCGTTTCATTCCATGCGCCGCTGTCCTAGTTTCGAGTAGGTGGGGTCGATATATGCTGAACATCCTTAAAAACGAAAACATTTGGTGTCTTTATGAGCGTGACTTTATTGAGTTTTCAAGTCCATCAGGCCCAAAATACATATAGACATAACAGTACAGCTTAGATTTACCAATAAGTTACACTGAAACTACAAAAAACACCACAAAAGTAAGTTTGTCTTAGTCGGTTGCATATTATTTTTGGGTTCTGTATTTGTACAAGGGGCCTGGTGCCTGAAGTGACCAATAAAACTATCTATCTGTAAAAAACAGGAAGTGCAAGTCACTTAAACTTGAGTTGGTTGCCTAGTTTGAAAGGAGCTTCTAGTAGATCAAGTAGTTTTGTCTAGCGGGGCCAACATTGGTATACCGTCGGCCCAATTCACCGACGCATTGAACCACTGAATGTAACTAATCAATGAATATACATTTTAGACTTAACATAAAACAATTTAAACAAAATACACCAAATCAGATTCTTGATGACACCCTTCAAGCATGCCCGCAACAAATGGAACTAGTTCGATGTGACCAATGTCGTTCCATAACGTGTTCAGGGTGATCAAATATTATACGCGGCGGACACCCTTCAAGCATGCCCGCAACAAATGGAACTAGTTTGATGTGATCAATGTCGTTCCATAACGTTTTCAGAGTGACCAAAATATTGTACGCGGCGATCACTCATCACGGATTTACAGTTTTACCCAAATCACGATCACGAGAATTACTTCGATCTCGAATCACGTTAATAACTCACCTCACTTCCCGATCACGATAATAATTTTAAGTATAATCACGGATCACGAAAAATGTATCACCCCCCCACCGTTACAGAATCCCACGCACCTCCGATGGCGAGAGCAAGTAGCCTACATAACCACAGCCGCTTGAAGCACCAGCCCAACACGGGGGGTTGTTCTTAGCTAGTACCTGATACAAGGAAACAAACAAAGACAGGAAACCACTTTTGACGATTCGACGCTCAGATGCCGCTATTGTGTATATTGCTTACCTCGTCACGCCTTTTCTACAACTTGTAAGTATTCTTATCATTTCATCTTTGCAGCCACTTTTCTTCTCGGCCAAATCGCTACCGACGTCGCTATGGCGTCATCATGTCTCGTTTTCGAAGGAAATGCAAAAAAAAACGCTAGTTGTTGAACCGTGTTACAATTTTTGTCATTGTGATGACGCAAGCGAATGAAAAATATGTCATCTATCCATTGCAGCTATATTTCTTAAATATTTTTAATCCTATCGCTAGGCGATCTGCAATGGACCCACCCATCTGCCCCTGGCTCTTACGCAAGTAGTCTGGTTCCCTGTCTCTGTCTTTGCGTATCATACACGTTACGCCTACGTCACAGATAGTCAGGATGCCATTGTGCGCAAAGCTTCTAAAGTCGTTCCGAACACGTGCTTCGCTAGTTTGTCCCCAAAATAGGTAAAGCGGAAGTTTCGACGAACGAGATTTTATAGCCCTTTATAGCACATTGCAGCCAAGCTGTGCCAATGATCGAACCTCTAGAGTGACGAAGATAGGGATGGTCAGGCGGGGATGCCCGGAAAAGGAATTTAGTTTGGTGCTAGTACCTGAATACCAAATCCGTGTTAACCTTGTCCGCCATCTTGGATAATGGCTGATGCATGTGTCCTGGATACGCAATAGTAATAATAATTTTTTGAAGTCTACGACCCCAAAAATCTATGTATAGGTATCAAATTAATGCTTTTATGCCTCTTAGTTTTGGAGATGTGAAGTATTTTTGGTAGCCTTGGCCGCAAACTTGGAAAATGGCTGATGCGTTGCTCCTGGATACTAAATAATGACATCTTTGGCATCTGCATACCCGAAAATATATGGATAGACATCAAAATGACATTTTTATCATTCTTAGTTTCCAAGATATCGCGTATTATTGGTGGGATTGTCCGTCATCTTGAAAAATGGCCGCCATAGCCGTCAGGGGTCAAATCTGACTTGACACTATAGCTAAATTCGATTAAACATGTATTACGCATATTTGTGCCAAATTTCATGATTTTACCACAAAACGCACGTTTTTTCGCTTATCCGCTGGACTAATGTACCTAAACATGCCGGTCGTGTCTGACTCATTGTAGAGCTGTAGCTCTGGATCAGTGTGAGCGGGGAAATAGACAGGCCTTCCGCCGTTTGGCGCCACTATTGCAGTGCAAGATGTCGTGCATGATGCCCAATTGACCAACAGGTAACAAGTCATGGCGGACACATGAAATTGTATTGTATCAATATAGGAAACGTTCTTGTATGCGTAGTCAGAACTGCCTGTGATGTAAGGAACAAGCGATATACCTGCACAGATTCCGTTAGCGATGCCTGAGACGAGGAAGTAACCGGACGCACGTGTTTCAAAGATTAAGTTATTGAGTTATCTTACATTTGCATTGCTCGACATGGTATCGGTATTAAAGCACAAAAAACCCAAAAGTCAAAGACAGAAAATGCCAAGAAATTTATCTGGCCGTGATATCATGACGTCACCAAGGATACTTTGCATACATCATTATATCACCAATGGAGCATTCTTTACATCATGACGCTAACAACGATTTTCGTTACAACATGACTTCACCAGTTACTTTCTTTGCATTTTGACGCTATCAACGATACATGTTATAAACCATGGGGTTAGCAACCATACGTTTTTACACCATGACGTCACCAACGATTTTTGTTACATAATGCCGTCACTAACTATACTTTTGTTACATCATAACGTCATCAAGAAGAAGTGACAAAACACGCGGACAAATTAATCATCTACAGCGGGTTTCGTAGTCGCCACTAACTAATTACACCGTTACAGTAAGCAATATTAAGGATAAGTATGTGACGCCATCTGCTTTGTACATAGATATAGTTCATTACGTGAATTGCTTGTTTAAAGTGGTATATGCAAGGTCTCCTTGGATAACATCATTTGTTCTTCTGAAAGACGACAACATCGTGTCGTAAATTACACTCGTGTTTAACCAGCTCACTTTTCACAATCTCAATCTCAATCGCTCTGTGTGCAACGAAAAGGGATAAAACAATTTACCTGCACCTGGTTGTATATTTGTAGTATATTTGTTGTATATGAATATCAATTGTATATTGGTTGAACATTGGTTGTATAGTGGTTTTATGTCTGTGGTATATTTGTTGTATATCAACTCCATATTTGCTATATATCAGTTGTAGATTGGTTGCATATTGGTAGTAAGGCGAAATGGGCTAATCTCGACCCCTTAAGACAAAAAATCTATTTTTGAAGATTGGTTGCATATTGGACGGACGCCTCTTGACGCCTTCACACTTAAGCCGCACAAGCGCCTTTTGGACGCCTTCACGCTTAAGCCACAGAAACGCCTTTTGATGTCTTCACGCTTAAGGCGTAGAAGCACCTTGTGACGCCTTCCAACTACCCATACCATTTTAAGCCGAAATTCCGGGCCCCTCAACGAGAAACTTTCCGTGATGATACCTAGGGGTATTCTTAACAGTAAAACGAATCATTCAATGTGTTATCATCAATAGAATACATTTTAGGGTGAATAGCATACACCCACCCGAGGCTAATACAAGCCCGCGCAGCTAACCACTGTGGGCGAATGCACTGACCTAGATATGGCTGGCCGGGTAAACTTATCAGTAAGCTGGTACCAACACCCTCGCGCACGCACGCAAGGCACGCATAACCCCGGAACCAGGCGTTTAGTTTAAACATATTTTTATTACGCAATCGGAAAACAGGCATTGCCTATACAAAATCCTCTTGCTTAAAATAATACCTCAGAAATAAGCATGTATAAAATCATCTCCTAACATCAAGTACAAGTTTATACAAGTTTACGCCAACAACATTGGGCTAGTCTGGACAAAATTCCACAGTATACAAATCTACACACGAAACGTCGTTACAGAGAAATGTATTCTTTAGGGTTTGAATCTTCTAGTTCCATCAATATAATCATGGACAGCTCTAAATATAGCTTTGTTTTCTTCAATTGGTAAATCATTGTTTCCATATAAAATAGTTCCGATAGACATAGATATATATTTCAGAATAATTTGTGCCAGTCGATCACGCAATGCGGTAAACCTCGGACATTGAAAGAAGTAGTGTATTGTGTCCTCCCTCGTCGCTCCACAAAGACACTGCTGATCGTCAATAATATGCATATCAAATAGATGTGCCTTTAGGTCACTGCAACTCATTCTGAGACGCGCATGAACAACATTCGTTGAGCGCCGACCGTAGTTAAATAATTTATTTGTTGCCCGACTGGTTCGAATGTCAAGGTTGACTAAGCCCTTTTGAAAGCTTTGTTGTCACTAAGTGATCTTACGGAGATTGGTTATTCATTTCAGAGCCTAATTGCACTTGGTCGAAAGGAGTTGTAGTACGACGTCAGACGTGTTTGAACAGTAGTTACATTAAATAGCTGAGCACTTCATAACCCATAATGCGTTCTGTCCTTTACAGTTTGTGGTAGGATATTACACAGGTACTCGGGTGCTTCCCCATAAAACATTTTGTGAAACAAGATAAGTTTAAACCTTCTAAGTCGAGCACTCAGTGTTTCCCAGCCCAATTCGTTATAAATCAAAGAGTGGCTTGTGTGCTTAATGGCTCAAGACACAAGACGGCCAGCTCGGAGCTGAACAGCTTCTAATTTATCAGCGTCCGCTTGGGTGCAGCCATCCCACACAACGCATGCATATTCCATAGTTGGGCGTACAAATGTTTTATACATCAAGTCTAATACACCCCTATTGAGTTTAAAACGCAGCCTTGCCAACAAATCAACCCTTCTATTAGCTTTCAGATAAATTTCATTAATATGAGCCGTCCAGGTTACTCTTGAGCTTAACGTAACACCGAGGTGTTTGTGTTCAGTGACGCTGTTTAAAGTTTCATTACCCATGTGCAACGCTGGAACATCACGTCTATGTTTGTTAGATATCACCATAGATTTCGTCTTGGGGGCACTAAACGTAATGAACCAATCTGATGCCCACGTTTCCATACGCTCCAGGTCTTGGGTTACCATATCAGCTCCAATTATCTCGTCACCATCATCAACGATTACATATACAGTCGTGTCATCAGCAAAGAGTCGTATATTCGACTGTAAACCAGCAACAATATCATTAATATAGATTAAAAATAACATGGGACCTAGGACTGATCCTTGTGGATCCAGGCATTTGGCATCAGGATAGGGTTTGAGCCAGTCAGTGCCGCTGGCTAGGGCAGCGACTGGCTCTGCGGAATAGGTGCGCTCGGCCGGGCCTCTGCGTGCGGGCCCAGTGCACTGTTTTAGTCAGTTTCTAGTGTGAGTAAATGCACGAGCGGGGTACTTTCTCTGCGTGGGAAAGAGACAAAAAATCAATTTTTTTCAATAATGTGACATGAAGTTATTTTTTGTTAAAACGGTATCCAGTTGTATTCAAATAATATGATTCCATAGAAAAAAAGAAAACACAATTTGTTCGTGGGGAGTGCTCACTTTCTGAAAGGCAGTCGAACTGTTGTATATTGGTTACCGTAGTATATCAGTGGCATAACTGTTGTACACTGGTTTGTTTATTGTTTGTATAGCGGTTTTGCGACGGTTGCGTACTGGTCGTACAGTAATGCAAAGTTCCGGTGACTGACAGACCATCATCGGGCGTCACTGGCGACATGCTCATGAATACCAGTGGCGCCCCCTGGTGTGGCCCGATGTCAGCCTCAATAACCAAAACCCGACATCGGAATCGGAAGTCGTTACCATTCGTTACCATAGTTGCACCGCCGGCCCACCAATTCCTGGATCAGCCCCAGTATAACTTGGCGGCTGGCAGAACTGGTAGAGATTGTTCAAACAGTCCTTGTTCATCACGCAATTTCCGCCCGTATTGTTCCGCTGCAAGTAAAGTATAAATGTTCACATAAATCAACATATATATATATATATCAAGAAGCTGGGGAATTAAATATTGTTCTGTTGAAATACTTTCACTTTAATAAATTTAATCCAAAATCCAAGACCTTCTGCTACCAATGGGTAGCCAGCTCGGCTAGTGACCCCTCTCCCCAATCGTCTAGCTTCGTTGGAGGGCTCGCCCTACACAGTTTCCCTCCCCCCAGTTTTCAAAATGTATTATGATCAGGATTTTCCAAATCAGTGCCGAATGCCCGTAAAAACCGAATGGAATAATGGCGCCATCGACTTCACATGCGGTGCTTAATATCATTCAACAAGCTGTTCCAGAACATTTCAAGATCCAATGGCCGCTCCAGGACTGTCTATAGCTCACCCAGTGGTCCAGAGTGACGATCTGCTGCATGAGGGCCGCTCCAGGGCTATCGGGATATCCCGGACAGGTCTGGCAGTGTCCGTATAAGGTGTAGTTCGGCGTGATGACCGTTTGGTTGACGAGGTAGTCCAGGAATGAGTAGAGAGTGTTGAAGGCCACACGTGTGGGAAGGTCACAGACATAGTTACCCAGGAACGCGATGGTGATGCTAATGTGGTTCCAGCTGCAGTGCAATGAAGTAAAGGTTAGTGAAAGCTGATAGATGAGAACCAAAACTTAAAGGTTAGTGAAAGCTGATGGGTGAGAACCACATCCTAAAGTGACTGTTGCAACAAATGGATAAAAACACGGTTTGTTGTGAGCCATAAATAAAACCTCATTTGAAGATATAAAATTCTCCTTCACGAATTCACGTAGCACAATCATAAATCAATAATGAACAATGTTTTATGCCTAAAATAAATGCAAGCGAATGTCATTATGGAAATAGTCACCGCCTCCCACTCTCAATTACTTTTCTTAATTCATTTTAAATCGAGCTTAAATAAATCATTGCGTTTAGTGTTGATGACGCATTAAAGATTGTTTGAACAGAGTTACTTATATGTATCAGGTAATTAGAATTGATTAACAGGAATATCCAGGGACGTATAAGCAATATTATATGCTTCAATCCATAAATGTGCACCCCTTGGTCATGGTGGGATCCCCAAGTTGGTTGTGTACCCAATCTCTCTTTGAAGGTTCGAACCCATCGTCTAGTAGAGCAGCCATGAATCTAAGAGCTTACTGCACTCAAAGTGGATCCGAACGATTTTGTTCTTCCAAATCCTGGTGTGTGCACGTTTTTTTTGCATCAGGCCAATAGAAGAAGACTATGGTGAAGGCCTGGAATGCGCCGCGACGAGGTAAATAAGAACCTGTTATACGTCTCAACGGCTGCCACGGAGCGTCAACACCCGCTTCAACGCCTTGTATTTGCGAAACTAATGGCTGAATCTCCAAATCAGTCACCTACCTGCATTCTACGAACCTTTGTGAAACATTTTCAGCTACTTTTGAAGCATGACCTACCACTATTTAATGTTACAAGGCGACTTTTTTTCGCTCGCCACGTAAATTTGCTCCATTAGCCAATTTTCCGTGTGGGAATTTCACAACTCTGGCGCTAGGGGCGCTGTTTCATTGCGCACTCTCCGTCATAGGGGGAGTTGTTGTAGTACACTTGTGCAACCTCATACAGGTGGCGCTAGTAGCTGTAGATGAGATATGTTAATAGTGACGATGCAGGTTGTTGAATAATGTGTAGGGTCAAATGCGGGAATGACCATTGTTTAGTGTTGAGTCACAGAAAGACCCATGAGTTAGTATGTTGGAAATGTCACGTGCCAATCGAAGGAGAGTAGGCCTATGAAAGATTTTGGAACTTAGGTTGCAAGTGGCGGGGCGTATCTAGTAAGTGGGGGGGGGGGCCCCCCTTGGGAACTTAAACATACTTTTAAAAGTCGGGCTTTGCGACGAAATACATCGGAAAGTGACATTTTGCACATGCAACCCAGAGGCGGATCCAAGAAGGGCGGGGAGGTGATTAATGGCATGCAAGGCGGTGGCAAGGACTGGTAAAGTCGAAACATGTGTGTGGGATCGGGTATACCTTTTATATACATATATATCTAGTGGATACACATATACGGTAAAGACGTGCGCGGTCCCAAAATCGATACCCAAACGAGGCTTGTTTGAAATAAATACCGGTAAAAACCAAAAAAGTTATGTAAATCTTTGGCAGCATTAAGTAACGTTAGCCGCCGGGGCGGATCAAGGGTCTCGAATTTGGGGGGGTAGGGGGGGGGAGGTCTGAGGTGGTGCCATCGGGGGAAGGGGGAGGTGAAAATGACCGCGGGTGTCCACCAATATTTTTTGACAACCGACTTAAACATCCCCTGGCTTGATGTCGGTGGGTTTAATCAATCCCCCTCGTCGGATCCGCCCCCAGGTTGAATCGGCAAAAGATATGCATTTCATCGGAAAGCCAGACTTTTACTTGTATTCTCAAGCCAGACTTTTACGTGTATTCTCAAGTTCCCAAGGCGGTGGTTGCAACTCCCGTAACCCCCATCTAGATCCGCCCCTGACCCGGCGGAGAATTATAGGGAAGCACTTTGAGCGCGGGACTCAACGAGCATACAAGATAAGCGCCACCTGTACGAAGTTGCGCAAGAGAGCTACAAACCCCCCCTCTATAACGGAGAGTGAGCAACGAAACAGCGCCCCTAGCGCCAGAGTTGTGAAATTCCCACACCGAAAACTGGCTAATGAAATAAATGTGCGTGGCGAGCGCCAAAAGTCGCCTTGAAGCATTAAATAGTGATAGGTCATGCTTCAAAACTAGCTGCAAATGTTTAATAAAGACTCGTAGAAGGCAGGTAGGTGACTGATTTGGAGATTAAGCCATTAGTTTTGCAAATACAAGGAGTTGAAGTGGGGGTTGACGCTCCGTGGCAGCCGTTGAGTTCTTATTTAGCTCGTCACGACGCATTCCAGGCCTTCACCATAGCCTTTTTCTATTGGCCTGATGCCGTGGGTGTGTGCGTCTATCAGTGTGTGTGTGTGTATTGGTTGAGGGTGAGGATGAGTGTGGGTGAGTGAGGGAGGGTGGGTAAGGGCGCGTGTGGAGTGGGTGGGGGGGGGGGGGGCGGGTGAGTAGGGGGACTGACTTTTTTGCGGCCGCCCCTATCATGTGTCGGCCGCAACCCTCGAACACTGTCCCGTCTCCGCCGATCATGAAGTTATATCCGATGGCCTCCCAGCTATTGTTAACTGGAAATTAGAACATACATGATCACAAAGGCTTATCCATATCGTTAACCATACGTCAAATACATACTGGATAGAAATTTGGTCATGTCTGCATGATAATCAAAGAGCCAACTGACGCCATGTCAATCAAAGGTCGGTAGCAACAAACGCTTCCCACTTGTATACTAATTATACATGGAACAATACAATATACAGGTGCTTTAACATATTTTGGGGGTAATCATGGATTAAAGACCCGATATTTCCACTGATTTCCTAAATCGGTCAAACTCAAACTTGACGCCATATTAAGCTTTGGACACATACTATTACAAGCTTTTTATGTCTCATCCTGAGGTGCAATGATCAAAAGGTTCCTCTCAGATATGGTAGTAAATGTTTCCAATATCATTGGTAATTATATATATAAACAACAGCGATATTGGAAACATTGACATATTTGATGTCTGCAATATATACTGCCCGCTTTTTGGTAAGAATAAATCAACCAAGACACAAACGAGCATATAAATTAACTCCATTCAATAATATATGCATTTGTCCAAATAGTCATCCACGGTTAAAGGAAATATAAGAAATATGTAAATAAACCTGATGAAAATTAATATGTTAGACCCAAAACGTGTTCATGAAGGAAACAACGTAAATGCCGTATGTTTGTCCAATGGCGCACCTTGGTGGATGTGTTGGACGTATCTGACATCACGACAACAATCCGTTGTAGTCAGACATTTCCTCAGCATGGCCGTGTGCCGAACGATGACGTTTTCGACCGGTAGGTGGAGTGTCGCAGAGCTGACGTTTCTGTAGCGTGCTGGCATTGCGTTCCACCCGTCCCGTGACAGCCACTGAAAGACACCGCTGTCTGCGTGGCGGAGGCAACGGAAGACAAAGAAAACGCTCTGACTGCTGATATAGCCCATCGTCTGGTTGGGGTCACACGGGGAAATAGACCATTGTCTGGAGCGGGTCAAACGGGGAAATTATCCATTCTCTGGAGAGGTTGACACGGGGACATAGACCATTGTCTGGTGGGGGTGACACGGGGGAAATAGACCATTGTCTGGTGGGGTTGACACGTGGAAATAGACCATTGTCTAGTGGGGGTGATAAGGGGAAATAGACCATTGCCTGGTAGGGGTGACACGAGGAAATAGATCATTGTCTGCAGTTGGTCACACGGAGAAATATACCATTGTCTGCAGTGGGTCACACGGTGAAATAGACTATTGTCTGCAGTGGGTCCCACGGTGATATAGAATTGTATCTGCAGTGGTCGACGTAAAAACAGACCATTGTCTGACGGGAGTGACACGGGGAAACAGACCATTGTCTCGAGGAGGTCGCAAGGGGAAATAGATTATTGTCTGGTGGGGGTGACACGGGGAAATGGACCATTGTCTGGTGGTAGTTATACGGCGAGTAGACGATTGTCTGGTGGGATTCCCACGGCGAATAGACTATTGTCTCGTGAGGGTCACACGGCGAATAGACTATTGTCTGCAGTGGGTCACACGGGGAGTAGACCATTGTCTGCAGTGGTCTCACGGAAGAACAGACCACTACTTGTCTGGAGGGTCGCGCGTGGAAATAAACCAGTGCTTGGTAGGGGTCACTCGCTGAAAAAGATCATTTACTCTATTGTCTGTATCACACGGAGAATATATATTGGGGCTTGGTGTGTGCTTGTGCGTTTGAAAATAACGCTTGCCAATAACTTATGGTGGTCGCGTCTTTTGGGAAGATAAAGGGTAGAGCGGAGCAAGGTCTCGGGGGTTTAATTCCTGCTCTTTCGAACATGGGACGTGGGATTTTATCATCAATAATAATAACAGTGCGCGGCTGTATCGAGTAGCCTCTACTAGGCCAGGCATCGCACCGGGGTTCGCGCCCCACGTGGGGCGATGGCTGACCTGGCAGAGCCAACTCGATACAGCCTGGCGCGCTAACCACTAGACCATTCGGAAAGACGCTGGGCTGGAAGATGCAGACGATCAGAGATGCGACCGTTATCCTATGCTTACACGATACTACCGTGACAAACTGCGAGGCTGTTTAGTGCTATCCACTTACCGACTCGCCGCCACTCGACGTTATCCGAGCAGGGAGTTTGCTGTCTGAGCACCACGACCGGCACCACCACCCCCGCCACCACCCCTACAAAGAGGACGACCAGGGCCACGATGATCAGCCTCCCTTGTTTCTTGGTCCTGGCGGCGGAGACCGACAGGGAATACATCTCTTGTAAGTACTGTCCCCGTAGCTGGAGCTCGTGAATCGCCGTCTTCGTCCGGTCCAGGTCTCGCGTGAAGTAGCCGTCGATGACGTCATCGGGGCAGCCGAGACGCGATAATGATGACGTCAGCTTGGCGCGAATCTCCAGGAAGTTGTCATCAGACAGCTCCGGTGTCAGCATGTGAAACAGTCGGTTTCTGACGTCACGGATTCTGATGACGTCATGCTGCCACTTGGTCTGTCGGTCCTTGGGACTGGAGGTCCAGTTGATGCGTCGTCCCGGAGTGGTGATGTTCCGCGCCAGAACGATCCAGAGAGTCATGTCAATATCACTCATCTTCGCCCTTTGGCCGCCCTTCGGGAACAAAATGGCGAACTGAGACTTACTAATGATGCCTTTGTTCTTAAGTTTTCCAGATGTGCTTGGTACGCCAGGAGTGTCGTCTGGATGGGACCGCCATCTTTGAGGTGGCGTAGGACTTGTGTCCGGATCCTGTCCGTACCCTCCTGGATCACAAGGCTGGCGAGGCGCAGGTACAGCGTGTGGGAACCTCCGTCTGGATCTGAGAGTAGCCGGACGCTTGCTGTATCTGGAAGCGGTACCGCCATCGCTGATCTACAGTAATGAATTAATCTGTAATCAGGGTGTTTATAGTAAGCCTAACGACGAACAGACGGAAACGTAGGCGTGAAAATGTGGCGTGCTATCCTGTTTTTGTAAAAATGAGTGCGAAATTCTGAAACTTCTGAAAAAAGAACTGTATAACACTCGCATGGATATGAAGCACGGCCTAAAGATGGCACAGTTCGTGCCAACCCTTTATACCTGATTCGACACTTCCTCAACTACCAGTCGTACGAGTTTTCGATGACACTCTCTATGAAGTACCACTCAAAGAGAGTTTCCGTTGTACATCAGATTAAGATAAGATAATCGTGATCGTGATATAAGTAAACACTCTTCAAGCGACGAAGAAAGTTATAATGTCCATCACTTCCTGTCCTGTATCATACCCATCACGCAGTCCAACACCGGTGACTCAATGGGCGTATTTGATTATGCGCTCGGAGTACCTGGATCACGATGTCTTGTAAATCAAACAGTGAAAATTGTGCCCCGAGCGTTGCGTCAGGTGATCAATTTCACCGCCCCGCGTGCTCTCGGTTTCGAGCAAGGGGCACAAGATTTCCAACATGGCGTCAAAGGAACAACCAGAGTGGATCGGTTCACTCGCAATTACGAGCTCGCAACCGTATCTTTTACATGCCAATTTAATGAGAAATCGTAATTTTAAGAGCAACGAAAAGAAGGATTGTAATAATATTATTCATATTACTAATATTTTACCCCAATATTTGTTGGGCCGCCATTAATGCGGCCATCTTCGTGCAATTTATTTTCCAGCACTATTATTCAAAAACATGCTTTAACATATATTTATGAGCAATTTAACATTATTCGTTTCTCTTTGGGCAGGCAATTCATTTATTTATTTAACGAGCAAAAGTTCGAGATCTTAGTGAAATAAAATTCACATAACTCCTTCGTCGGCCATGTTACTGCCGGACAACGCGGATTTCACGTTTGACTAGCTGACACACGGAACTTTAAAAGCGCATGCGCAAAGAAATCACGCCGGGCAGGCGAAGTGCCTAACGAAATAGACCCAATGTATTAGATGCTCGTGTAGGAATATCATAAACGCATTGGAATCTTTCTGTTCCTTGCATTTATTATCATCCACATGTATCACTACCCCCCCCCCCCCCCACCCAACCACCACCCTTACCATCCCCTTCACCCTCTCCCTGACACAGGCGACGGCGGAAACAAGGGTGATATATATATGGGTGATATATATATGCATATATATGTGGGGGGGGGGGGGGGGGTAGATGACCGGATAGAGATGGCAAATATATATCTATATATAGTGATAGTAGGGAGGGAGTCGATGGTGAGATAAGGTGCACCAATTGAACCAGAATGGGAGCGGTTTTACACTGCACAAGTGTACCGTAATGTTTGCCCATGGACTGTGAACGTTGTACATACAGTAGGTGTAGAGGGGAGGGAGAGAGGATGAGACAGAACAAGAGGTAGAGAAAGAGATAGAGAGATAGAGAACGAGAGATAAAGACACGGACATGGGGCTAGAAATAGAGAGAGGAATAGAGCGTGAGCACAGAGAGTACAAATGGTGCCCAAGCCGATCGTTTTATGTAGGTTTTCGGGGTCGATGAATTCAAAAAATATATTATTGTGTATCTAGTAGCAACGGATCCATTTTCCAAGATGGCGGCCAAGGGTAGTAATAATACTTAATATCTCAAAAACTAAGAGGCGTAGAACCATTATTTTGATACCTATACATAGGTTTTCGGGTGCACAGATCCAAAATATGATTACTGAGCATGCAGGAACAACGCGTCAGCCAGTTGTCAAGATAGCATCATTAATACTCAATATCGTGACAATTAATAGACATAGAACCATTATTTTGATGCCTCTACATTGGTTTTCGGGGTAGCTGAATTCAAATGAAAGAGTATTGTTTACCTAGGAGCAACGCATCCGCCATTTTTCAAGATGGTGGACAAAGCCAGCGCATATACTCAATATCTTGAAAACTAAGAGGGATAGAACTATTATTTTGATACCTGTACATACGTTTTCGGGGTCGCTGAGTTTAAAAAAAAATCCTTATTGAGTGTCCAGGAGCAACGCATCCGCAAGTGAGACCGCAAAAAATACTCAATATCTCGAAAATTAACACTGACGATTTTCATGTTTATTTTAAGGTTTTCGGAGTAACTGAATTTAAAAAAAAGCTATTGTGCGTCTAGGAGAAACGCATCCGCCATTTTTCAAGATGGCGGATAAGGCCTGCAACAATACAGAATATCTCTAAAACTAAGAGGGATCACTGTTTAAGTCTATTTATAGATTTTCCGGGTCATTCAAGGAATTCAATAAGTTGTCGTTCAGTGTTCAAGAACAAGGCGCCCTCAGTTTGCCATAATGGCGGCTATTTCAAAATTAACACACAATATATGGAAAATCTAATAGGTGTATGAGTCATTGTGAGAATATCCTTATGTGCCGTGGTCGCAGACATAAACAGATTGAAGATTTCGAGATCTCGGATCAGTTCGCTAAGATATCGTAATTTTGCTCGCAAAAATTCCATGCTTAAGACATCGGCAGTATGACAGTTGAAATGTTCTGGTGTTCGCCACATGAAATGTCACTTATTACGAAATGGCTTAATGACAATATACAATAAATCTCGTTTCGCACGTGACGATGTGAATGTTTTGTTTGTCATGAGCATGAGAGGGATTGGCAGACGAATTAAGAATGACCGTCAGAGGGCTTTGCAAACAACATGAAGGCCTTGTTTGTCATGAGCGTGAAAGGGTTTTGGCAGACGACGTGAATTCGTAGTTGGTCTTGAGCGCGGGGTGGCTTGGCAGACGATGTGAAATCGCCGAGTGGGGGGGGGGGGCACAATTATACAAATCTGGTGGGGGGGGGGGGGGGTGTTTGATGCCTGTGAGAGCGGATAACTGTGATAGGCAGATGCTTGGCCGATGGTGTGAATGCTTGGTTTATCATGACCGAGAGAGGCCTTGAAATACCATGTAAATGTTTGGTTTGTCATGACCACCAGAAGGCATGGCAGACGGTGTGCAAATGCATGTTTTGTTGATGTGAAGGCGTGGTTTGAAAACCAAATCACTTCGCGAACACTTCGTATGTCATCATCGTGAAGGCGACTGGCAGACGGCGGACAGGGGGTGGGGTCGAGTTAATAGAAATTCATTATCGCTTCATCTCACATTCGGGTAATACTTACACATACACAACCTACATACATAATCATAAAAGAAAGGTTTGATCTATCCCCATTGGATTGTCCCAAGAGGTTTCTTGGTCTAATTTAACGCCAATGTGCGCACAGGATGCCACCGTTTCATTCCATGCGCCGCTGTCCTAGTTTCGAGTAGGTGGGGTCGATATATGCTGAACATCCTTAAAAACGAAAACATTTGGTGTCTTTATGAGCGTGAGTTTATTGAGTTATCAAGTCCATCAGGCCCAAAATACATATAGACATAACAGTACAGCTTAGATTTACCAATAAGTTACACTGAAACTACAAAAAACACCACAAAAGTAAGTTTGTCTTAGTCGGTTGCATATTATTTTTGGGTTCTGTGTTTGTACGAGGGGCCTGGTGCCTGAAGTGACCAATAAAACTATCTATCTGTCTATCTATCTATCTATCTATCTATCTATCTATCTATCTATAAAAAACAGGAAGTGCAAGTCACTTAAACTTGAGTTGGTTGCCTAGTTTGAAATAAGGAGCTTCTAGTAGATCAAGTAGTTTTCTCTAGCGGGCCAACATTGGTATACCGTCGGCCCAACAACATCAGGCCGCCAATTCACCGACGCATTGAACCACTGAATGTAACTAATCAATGAATATACATTTTAGACTTAACATAAAACAATTTAAACAAAATACACCAAATCAGATTCTTGATGACACCCTCAAACATGCCCGCAACAAATGGAACTAGTTCGATGTGACCAATGTCGTTCCATAACGTGTTCAGAGTGATCAAATATCATACGCGGCGGACACCCTTCAAGCATGCCCGCAGCAAATGGAACTAGTTCGATGTGACCAATGTCGTTCCATAACGTGTTCAGGGTGATCAAATATTATACGCGGCGGACACCCTTCAAGCATGCCTGCAACAAATGGAACTAGTTCGATGTGACCAATGTCGTCCCATAACGTTTTTAGAGTGACCAAAATATTGTACGCGGCGATCACTCATCACGGATTTACAGTTTTACCCAAATTACGATCACGAGAATTACTTCGATCTCGAATCACGTTAATAACTTTCCTCAGTTCCCGATCACGATAATAATTTTAGGTACAATCACGGATCACGAAAAATGTATCCCCCCCCCCACCACCGTTACAGAATCCCACGCACCTCCGATGGCGAGAGCAAGTAGCCTACATAACCACAGCCGCTTGAAGCACCAGCCCAACACGGGGGGTGGTCCTTAGCTAGTACCTGATACAAGGAAACAAACAAAGACAGGAAACCACTTTTGACGATTCGACGCTCAGATGCCGCTATTGTGTATATTGCTTACCTCGTCACGCCTTTTCTACAACTTGTAAGTATTCTTATCATTTCATCTTTGCAGCCACTTTTCTTCTCGGCCAAATCGCTACCGACGTCGCTATGGCGTCATCATGTCTCGTTTTCGAAGGAAATGCAAAGAAACGCTAGTTGTTGAACCGTGTTACAATTTTTGTCATTGTGATGACGCAAGCGAATGAAAAATATGTCATCTATCCATTGCAGCTATATTTCTTAAATATTTTTAATCCTATCGCTAGGCGATCTGCAATGGACCCACCCATCTGCCCCTGGCTCTTACGCAAGTAGTCTGGTTCCCTGTCTCTGTCTTTGCGTATCATACACGTTACGCCTACGTCACAGATAGTCAGGATGCCATTGTGCGCAAAGCTTCTAAAGTCGTTCCGAACACGTGCTTCGCTAGTTTGTCCCCAAAATAGGTAAAGCGGAAGTTTCGACGAACGAGATTTTATAGCCCTTTATAGCACATTGCAGCCAAGCTGTGCCAATGGTCGAACCTCTAGAGTGACGAAGATAGGGATGGTCAGGCGGGGATGCCCGGAAAAGGAATTTAGTTTGGTGCTAGTACCTGAATACTAAATCCGTGTTAACCTTGTCCGCCATCTTGGATAATGGCTGATGCATGTGTCCTGGATTCGCAATAGTAATAATAATTTTTTGAAGTCTACGACCCCAAAAATCTATGTATAGGTATCAAATTAATGCTTTTATGCCTCTTAGTTTTCGAGATGTGAAGTATTTTTGGTAGCCTTGGCCGCAAACTTGGAAAATGGCTGATGCGTTGCTCCTGGATACTAAATAATGACATCTTTGGCATCTGCATACCCGAAAATATATGGATAGACATCAAAATGACATTTTTATCATTCTTAGTTTCCAAGATATCGCGTATTATTGGTGGGATTGTCCGTCATCTTGAAAAATGGCCGCCATAGCCGTCAGGGGTCAAATCTGACTTGACACTATAGCTAAATTCGATTAAACATGTATTACGCATATTTGTGCCAAATTTCATGATTTTACCACAAAACGCACGTTTTTTTGCTTATCCGCTGGACTAATGTACCTAAACATGCCGGTCGTGTCTGACTCATTGTAGAGCTGTAGCTCTGGATCAGTGTGAGCGGGGAAATAGACAGGCCTTCCGCCGTGTGGCGCCACTATTGCAGTGCAAGATGTCGTGCATGATGCCCAATTGACCAACAGGTAACAAGTCATGGCGGACACATGAAATTGTATTGTATCAATATAGGAAACGTTCTTGTATGCGTAGTCAGAACTGCCTGTGATGTAAGGAACAAGCGATATACCTGCACAGATTCCGTTAGCGATGCCTGAGACGAGGAAGTAACCGGACGCACGTGTTTCAAAGATTAAGTTATTGAGTTATCTTACATTTGCATTGCTCGACATGGTATCGGTATTAAAGCACAAAAAACCCAAAAGTCAAAGACAGAAAATGCCAAGAAATTTATCTGGCCGTGATATCATGACGTCACCAAGGATACTTTGCATACATCATTATATCACCAATGGAGCATTCTTTACATCATGACGCTAACAACGATTTTCGTTACAACATGACTTCACCAGTTACTTTCTTTGCATTTTGACGCTATCAACGATACATGTTATAAACCATGGGGTTAGCAACCATACGTTTTTACACCATGACGTCACCAACGATTTTTGTTACATAATGCCGTCACTAACTATACATTTGTTACATCATAACGTCATCAAGAAGAAGTGACAAAACACGCGGACAAATTAATCATCTACAGCGGGTTTCGTAGTCGCCACTAACTAATTACACCGTTACAGTAAGCAATATTAAGGATAAGTATGTGACGCCATCTGCTTTGTACATAGATATAGTTCATTACGTGAATTGCTTGTTTAAAGTGGTATATGCAAGGTCTCCTTGGATAACATCATTTGTTCTTCTGAAAGACGACAACATCGTGTCGTAAATTACACTCGTGTTTAACCAGCTCACTTTTCACAATCTCAATCTCAATCGCTCTGTGTGCAACGAAAAAGGATAAAACAATTTACCTGCACCTGGTTGTATATTTGTAGTATATTTGTTGTATATGAATATCAATTGTATATTGGTTGAACATTGGTTGTATAGTGGTTTTATGTCTGTGGTATATTTGTTGTATATCAACTCCATATTTGCTATATATCAGTTGTAGATTGGTTGCATATTGGTAGTAAGGCGAAATGGGCTAATCTCGACCCCTTAAGACAAAAAATCTATTTTTGAAGATTGGTTGCATATTGGACGGACGCCTTTTGACGCCTTCACACTTAAGCCGCACAAGCGCCTTTTGGACGCCTTCACGCTTAAGCCACAGAAACGCCTTTTGATGTCTTCACGCTTAAGGCGTAGAAGCACCTTGTGACGCCTTCCAACTACCCATACCATTTTAAGCCGAAATTCCGGGCCCCTCAACGAGAAACTTTCCGTGATGATACCTAGGGGTATTCTTAACAGTAAAACGAATCATTCAATGTGTTATCATCAATAGAATACATTTTAGGGTGAATAGCATACACCCACCCGAGGCTAATACAAGCCCGCGCAGCTAACCACTGTGGGCGAATGCACTGACCTAGATATGGCTGGCCGGGTAAACTTATCAGTAAGCTGGTACCAACACCCTCGCGCACGCACGCAAGGCACGCATAACCCCGGAACCAGGCGTTTAGTTTAAACATATTTTTATTACGCAATCGGAAAACAGGCATTGCCTATACAAAATCCTCTTGCTTAAAATAATACCTCAGAAATAAGCATGTATAAAATCATCTCCTAACATCAAGTACAAGTTTATACAAGTTTACGCCAACAACATTGGGCTAGTCTGGACAAAACTCCACAGTATACAAATCTACACACGAAACGTCGTTACAGAGAAATGTATTCTTTAGGGTTTGAATCTTCTAGTTCCATCAATATAATCATGGACAGCTCTAAATATAGCTTTGTTTTCTTCAATTGGTAAATCATTGTTTCCATATAAAATAGTTCCGATAGACATAGATATATATTTCAGAATAATTTGTGCCAGTCGATCACGCAATGCGGTAAACCTCGGACATTGAAAGAAGTAGTGTATTGTGTCCTCCCTCGTCGCTCCACAAAGACACTGCTGATCGTCAATAATATGCATATCAAATAGATGTGCCTTTAGGTCACTGCAACTCATTCTGAGACGCGCATGAACAACATTCGTTGAGCGCCGACCGTAGTTAAATAATTTATTTGTTGCCCGACTGGTTCGAATGTCAAGGTTGACTAAGCCCTTTTGAAAGCTTTGTTGTCACTAAGTGATCTTACGGAGATTGGTTATTCATTTCAGAGCCTAATTGCACTTGGTCGAAAGGAGTTGTAGTACGACGTCAGACGTGTTTGAACAGTAGTTACATTAAATGGCTGAGCACTTCATAACCCATAATGCGTTCTGTCCTTTACAGTTTGTGGTAGGATATTACACAGGTAATCGGGTGCTTCCCCATAAAACATTTTGTGAAACAAGATAAGTTTAAACCTTCTAAGTCGAGCACTCAGTGTTTCCCAGCCCAATTCGTTATAAATCAAAGAGTGGCTTGTGTGCTTAATGGCTCAAGACACAAGACGGCCAGCTCGGAGCTGAACAGCTTCTAATTTATCAGCGTCCGCTTGGGTGCAGCCATCCCACACAACGCATGCATATTCCATAGTTGGGCGTACAAATGTTTTATACATCAAGTCTAATACACCCCTATTGAGTTTAAAACGCAGCCTTGCCAACAAATCAACCCTTCTATTAGCTTTCAGATAAATTTCATTAATATGAGCCGTCCAGGTTACTCTTGAGCTTAACGTAACACCGAGGTGTTTGTGTTCAGTGACGCTGTTTAAAGTTTCATTACCCATGTGCAACGCTGGAACTTCACGTCTATGTTTGTTAGATATCACCATAGATTTCGTCTTGGGGGCACTAAACGTAATGAACCAATCTGATGCCCACGTTTCCATACGCTCCAGGTCTTGGGTTACCATATCAGCTCCAATTATCTCGTCACCATCATCAACGATTACATATACAGACGTGTCATCAGCAAAGAGTCGTATATTCGACTGTAAACCAGCAACAATATCATTAATATAGATTAAAAATAACATGGGACCTAGGACTGATCCTTGTGGATCCAGGCATTTGGCATCAGGATAGGGTTTGAGCCAGTCAGTGCCGCTGGCTAGGGCAGCGACTGGCTCTGAGGAATAGGTGCGCTCGGCCGGGCCTCTGCGTGCGGGCCCAGTGCACTGTTTTAGTCAGTTTCTAGTGTGAGTAAATGCACGAGCGGGGTACTTTCTCTGCGTGGGAAAGAGACAAAAAATCTATTTTTTTCAATAATGTGACATGAAGTTATGTTTTGTTAAAACGGTATCCAGTTGTATTCAAATAATATGATTCCATAGAAAAAACGAAAACACAATTTGTTTGTGGGGAGTGCTCACTTTCAGAAAGGCAGTCGAACTGTTGTATATTGGTTACCGTGGTATATCAGTGGCATAACTGTTGTACACTGGTTTGTTTATTGTTTGTATAGCGGTTTTGCGACGGTTGCGTACTGGTCGTACAGTAATGCAAAGTTCCGGTGACTGACAGACCATCATCGGGCGTCACTGGCGACATGCTCATGAATACCAGTGGCGCCCCCTGGTGTGGCCCGATGTCAGCCTCAATAACCAAAACCCGACATCGGAATCGGAAGTCGTTACCATTCGTTACCATAGTTGCACCGCCGGCCCACCAATTCCTGGATCAGCCCCAGTATAACTTGGCGGCTGGCAGAACTGGTAGAGATTGTTCAAACAGTCCTTGTTCATCACGCAATTTCCGCCCGTATTGTTCCGCTGCAAGTAAAGTATAAATGTTCACATAAATCAACATATATATATATATCAAGAAGCTGGGGAATTAAATATTGTTCTGTTGAAATACTTTCACTTTAATAAATTTAACCCAAAATCCAAGACCTTCTGCTACCAATGGGTAGCCAGCTCGGCTAGTGACCCCTCTCCCCAATCGTCTAGCTTCGTTGGAGGGCTCGCCCTACACAGTTTCCCTCCCCCCAGTTTTCAAAATGTATTATGATCAGGATTTTCCGAATCAGTGCCGAATGCCCGTGAAAACCGAATGGAATAATGGCGCCATCGACTTCACATGCGGTGCGTAATAACGAAATAAGTCCGAACTTAATATCATTCAACAAGCTGTACCAGAATCTTTCAAGATCCAATGGCCGCTCCAGGACTGTCTATGGCTCACCCAGTGATCCAGAGTGACGATCTGCTGCATGAGGGCCGCTCCAGGGCTATCGGGATATCCCGGGGAGGTCTGGCAGTGTCCGTACAAGGTGTAGTTCGGCGTGATGACCGTTTGGTCGACGAGGTACTCCAGGAAGGAGTAGAGAGTGTTAAATGCCGCACGTGTTGGAAGGTCACAGACATAGTTGCCCAGGAACGCGATGCTGATGCTCTTGTGGTTCCAGCTGCAGTGAAATGAAATAAAGGTTAGTGAAAGCTGATGGATGAGAACCAAAATTTAAAGGTTAGTGAAAGCTGATGGGTGAGAACCACATCCTAAAGTGACTGTTGCAACAAATGGATAAAAACACGGTTTGTTGTGAGCCATAAATAAAACCTCATTTGAAGATATAAAATTCTCCTTCACGAATTCACGTAGAATAATCATAAATTAATAATGAATAATGTTTTATGCCTAAAATAAATGCAAGCGAATGTCATTATCGAAATAGTCACCGCCTCCCACTCTCAATTACTTTTCTTAATTCATTTTAAATCAAGCTTAAATAAATCATTGCGTTTAGTGTTGATGACGCATTATAGATTGTTTGAACAGAGTTACTTATATGTATCAGGTAATTAGAGTTGATTACCAGGAATATCCAGGAACGTATAAGGAATATTATATGCTTCAATCCATAAATATGCACCCCTTGGTCATGGTGGGATCCTCAAGTTGGTTGTGTACCCAATCTCTCTTTGAAGGTTCGAACTAGTCTAGTAGAGCAGCCATAAATTGAAGAGCTTACTTCACTTAAAGTGGATCCGAACGATTTTGTTCTTCCAAATCCTGGTGTGTGCACGTTTTTTTTTGCATCAGGCCAATAGAAGAAGGCTATGGTGAAGGCCTGGAATGCGCCGCGACGAGCTAAATAAGAACAGTTTATACGACTCAACGGCTGCCACGGAGCGTCAACACCATCTTCAACGCCTTGTATTTGCGAAACTAATGGCTGAATCTCCAAATCAGACACAAGTCAGTCAGCCAGTTTTCGGTGTGGGAATTTCACAACTCTGGCGCTAGGAGCGCTGTTTCATTGAAGCGCTGTTTCATTGAAGCGCTGTTTCATTTCATCTCTCATTGACGCGATATGACCAAAAGTGGTTAAAGCGTCCTGAATATACAACCAATCTTTGACTCGCTTCGTCCTTGCAGAGACTTCCAGCTCCCCCCCCCCCCCACAGCCGACACACACACACACACACATCTACACACCATTGCCATCTTCACTCGTCAACCTTGGTGCCTTTTAGGGCGTGACTAACCCTTGGCCTCGCCGTAAAGGCGTGAAACCGATCGCTAGGTGGCGACACCTCATATGGGGAGTTGTTGTAGTACTCTTGTGCAACCTCATAAAAGTGGCGCTAGTAGCGGCATATGAGATATGTTAATAGTGACGATGCTGGTTGTTAAATAATGTATAGAGTCAAATGCGGGAATGACCATTGTTTAGTGTTGAGTCACAGAAAGACCCATGAGTTAGTATGTTGGAGATGCCACGTGCCAGTCGAAGGAGAGTAGGCCTATGAAAGAATTTGGAACTTAGGTTGCAAGTGGCAGGGGCGTATCTAGTTAGGGAGCGGGGGGGGAACTTTCCCTGGGAAATTAAACATACTTTTAAAAGTCGGGCTTTGCGACGAAATACATCGAAAAGTTACATTTCGCACATGCAACCCAGAGGCGGATCCAAGAAGGGCGGGGCGGGGATTAACGGGATGCAAGGCGGTGTCAATGACTGGTAAAGTCGAAACGTGTGTGTGGGATCGGGTATACCTTTTATATACATATATATCTAGTGGATACATATATGCGGTAAAGAAATGCGCGGTCCCAACATCGATACCCAAACGAGGCTTGTTTGAAGTAAATACCGGTAAATACCCAAAAAGTTATGTAAATCTTTGGCAGCATTAAGTAACGTTAGCCGCAGGGGCGGAACAAGGGTCTCGAATTTGGAAAAGGGGGTTAGGGGGGAGGTCGGAGGTGGTGCGATCGGGGGGAGGGGGAGGTGAAAATGACCGCGGGTGTCCACCAATATTTTTTGACAACCGACTTTAACATCCCTTGGCTTGATGTCGGTGGGTTTAATCAATCCCCCCCGTCGGATCCGACCCCAGATTCAATCGGCAAAAGATATGCATTTCATCGGAAAGCCAGACTTTTACTTGGATTCTCAAGCCAGACTTTTACGTGTATTCTCAAGTTCCCAAGGCGGTGGTTGCAACTCCCGTAACCCCCCTCTAGATCCGCCCCTGACCCGGCGGAGAATAATAGGGACGGGACTCAACGAGCATACAGGATAAGCGCCACCTGTACGAAGTTGCGCAAGAGAGCTACAAACCCCCCTCTATAACGGAGAGTGAGCAATAAAACAGCGCCCCTAGCGCCAGAGTTGTGAAATTCCCACACCGACAACTGGCTAATCGAGTAAATGTGCGTGGCGAGCGCCAAAAGTCACCTTAAAACATTAATTAATGGTAGGTCATGCTTCAAAAGTAGCTGCATATGTTTCACAAAGACTGGCAGATAGGTGACTGATTTGGAGATTAAGCCATTAGTTTTGCAAATACAAGGAGTTGAAGTGGGGGTTGACGCTCCGTGGCAGCCGTTGAGTCGTATAACCTGTTCTTATTTAGCTCGTCACGGCGCATTCCAGGCCTTCACCATAGCCTTCTTCTATTGGCCTGATGCCGTGGGTGTGTGCGTCTATCAGTGTGTGTGTGTGTGTTGGTTGAGGGTGAGGATGAGTGTGGGTGAGTGAGGGAGGGTGGGTAAGGGCGCGTGTGGAGTGGGGGGGGGGGGGGGTGAGTAGGGGGACTGACTTTTTTGAGGCCGCCCCTATCATGTGTCGGCCGCAACCCTCGAACACTGTCCCGTCTCCGCCGATCATGAAGTTATATCCGATGGCCTCCCGGCTAAATTTAACTGGAAATCAGAACATACATGATCACAAAGGCTTATCCATATCGTTAACCATACGTCAAATACATACTGGATAGAAATTTGGTCATGTCTGCATGATAATCAAAGATCCAACTGACGCCATGTCAATCACCGGTCGGTAGCTACAAACGTTTTCCGCTTGTATACTAATTATACATGGAACAATACAATATACCGGTATTTAACATATTTTGGGGGTAATCATGGATTAAAGACCCGATATTTCCACTGATTTCCTAAATCGGCCAAACTCAAACTTGACGCCATAAGCTTTGGACCCATACTATTACAAGCTTTTATATCTCATCTTGATGTGCAATGACCAAAAGGTTCCTCTCAGATATTTCAGTAAATGTTTCCAATATCATTGTTAATTATATATATACATAACAGCGATATTGGAAACATTGACATATTTGATGTATGCCCGCTTTTTGGTAAGAATAAATCAATCAACACACGAACGAGCATATATATTAACTCCATTCAATAATATATGCATTTGTCCAGTGGCGCACCTTGGTGGAGGTGTTGGACATATCTGACGTCACGACAACAATCTGTTGTGGTCAGACATTTCCTCAGCATGGCCGTGTGCAGAACGATGACGTTTTCGACCGGTAGGTGGAGTGTCGCAGAGCTGACGTTTCTGTAGCGTGCTGGCATTGCGTTCCACCCGTCCCGTGACAGCCACTGGAAGACACCGCTGTCTGCGTGGCGGAGGCAACGGAAGACAAAGAAAACGCTCTGACTGCTGATATAGCCCATCGTCTGGTTGGGGTCACACGGGGAAATAGGTCATTGTCTGGAGGGGGTCAAACGGGGAAATAATCCATTGTCTGGAGGGGTTGACACGGGGAAATAGACTATTGTCTGGTGGGGGTGACACGGGGAAATAGACCATTGTCTAGTGGGGGTGACAAGGGGAAATAGACCATTGTCTGGTAGGGGTGACACGAGGAAATGGGCCATTGTCTGCAGTTGGTCACACGGAGAAATATACCATTGTCTGCAGTGGGTCACACGGTGAAATAGACTATTGTCTGCATTTGGTCACACGGTGACATAGACCTGTGTCTGCAGTGGTCGACGTAAAAACAGACCATTGTCTGACGGGGGTCACACATGGAAATAGACCATTGTCTCGAGGAGGTCGCAAGGGGAAATAGACCATTGTCTGGTGAGGGTGACACGCCGAAATAGACCATTGTCTGGTGGTAGTTATTCGGCGAATAGACGATTGTCTGGCGGGGGTCACACGGCGAATAGACTATTGTCTAGTGAGGGTCACACGGCAAATAGACGATTGTCTGGCGGGGGTCACACGGCGAATAGACTATTGTCTAGTGAGGGTCACACGGCGGATAGACGATTGTCTGCAGTGGGTCACATGGGGAGTAGACCATTGTCTGCAGTGGTCTCACGGAAAAACAGACCACTAATTGTCTGGAGGGTGGCGCGTGGAAAATAAACCAGTGCCTGGTATGGGTCACTCGGGGAAATAGACCATTTACTCTATTGTCTGTATCACACAGAGAATATGTATTGGGGGCCCACATTAGCTTGGTGTGTGCTTGTGCGTTTGAAAATAACGCTTGCCAATAACTCATGGTGGTCGCGTCTTTTGGGAAGATAAAGGGTAGAGCGAAGCAAGGTCCCGGGGGTTTAATTCCTGCTCTTTCGAACAAGGACGTGGTATCGCTATTTTATCTTCAATAATAATAACAGTGCTCGGCTGTATCGAGTAGCCTCTACCAAGCGATGGCTGGCCTGGCAGAGCCAACTCGATACAGCCTGGTCCGCTAACCATTAGACCATTCGGAAAGACGCTGGGCTGGAAGATACAGACGATCAGAGCTGCGACCGTTATCCTATGCTCACACGGTACTACCGTGTCAAACTGCGAGGCTGTTTAGCGCTATCCACTTACCGACTTGCCGCCATTCGACGTTATCCGAGCAGGGAGTCTGCTGCCTGAGCACCACGACCGGCACCACCACCCCCGCCACCACCCCCACAAAGAGGGCGACCAGGGCCACGATGATCAGTCTCCCTTGTTTCTTGGTCTTGGCGGCGGAGACCGACAGGGAATACATCTCTTGTAAGTACTGTCCCCGTAGCTGGAGCTCGTGCATCGCCGTCTTCGTCCGGTCCAGGTCTCGCGTGAAGTAGCCGTCGATGACGTCATCGGGGCAGCCGAGGCGCGACAATGCTGACATCATCGTGGCGCGAATCTCCAGGAAGTTGTCATCAGACAGCTCCGGTGTCAGCATGTGAAACAATCGGTTTCTGACGTCGCGGATCCTGATGACGTCATGCTGCCACTCGGTCTGTCGGTCCTTGGGGCTGGAGGTCCAGTTGATGCGTCGTCCCGGAGTGGTGATGTTCCGCGCCAGAACGATCCAGAGAGTCATGTCGATATCACTCATCTTCGCCCTTTGGCCGCCCTTCGGGAACAAAATGAAGAACTGAGACTTACTGATGATGCCTTTGTTCTTAAGTTTTTCCAGATGTGCTTGGTACGCCAGGAGTGTCGTCTGGATGGGACCGCCATCTTTGAGGTGGCGTAGGACTTGTGTCCGGATCCTGTCCGTGCCCTCCTGGATCACAAGGCTGGTGAGGCGCAGGTACAGCGTGTGGGAACCTCCGTCTGGATCTGAGAGTAGCCGGACGCTTGCGGTATCTTGAAGCGGTACCGCCATCGCTGATCTACAGTAATGAATTATTCTGTTTATGTAATCAGGGTGTTTATAGTAAGCCTAACGACGAACAGACGGAAACGTAGGCGTGAAAATGTGGCGTGCTATCCTATCACTATTTCGTAAAAATGAGTGCGAAATTTTAACATTCTGATTTGTATAACACTCGCATGGATCCGAAGGACGGACTAAAGATGGCATTGTTCTTGCCAACCCTTTATACCGGATTCGAGCCTTCTTCTATTACCACTCGCACAGGGGTTCGAGGTTCAGTAACTCTATGTAAAGTACGACTCGCACAGGGGTTCGAGGTTCAGTAACTCTATCTAAAGTACCACTCGCACAGGGGTTCGAGGTTCAGTAACTCTATCTAAAGTACCACTCGCACAGGGGTTCGAGGTTCAGTAACTCTATCTAAAGTACCACTCGCACAGGGGTTCGAGGTTTAGCAACTCTATCTAAAGTACCACTCGCACAGGGGTTCGAGGTTCAGGCATTCTATCTGAAGTACCACTTAATGGGAGCTTCCGTTGTAACACATTCACAAAATAAACGTATTGGATGATGATAATCTGGGTCATGATATCAGTAAACAAGCGCCTCTTCAAGCGACGAAGATACTAATAATATCCATCACTTCCTGTATCATACCAGCCACGCAGTCCAACACCGGTGACTCTCAATGTCTAACATGCTCGTGTAGCAATACCATAAAAACATTGGAATCTTCCTCTTTCATCTTATGGATTTGTTATGATCCATATGCATCACTAGCCCCCCCCCCCCCAACCTACCCACTCACCCACCCACTCGCGCTACCCTTCCATTTCCACTGACACAGGCGAGGGTGGTAACAAGGGTAGACAGGAGTCTAATTTCGGAGTTCAAAGTTCTCGTTTGTATCAAAACATTCCTAGCATGTGATAATGGCGGCCTTTAGACGCCAATTTGGTGATAAACATGAGGGAGATTAGGTGGGGCGTCAACAAGAACACAGGAAGTTAAACCCAGTAAGACTGTACTTTAACCAACTTTACCGTTTAAACTTCCGCTAACGTCTATGTTTGAGAAGAAAATCACGCGTTACTGGCTACCCTTGTCGTGATTCGCCAATGGAAGATGTAGGGTTACATGTGTACGAATGGTTTACACGTACGAACAAGTAATCCAATATGTGCACTCCATTAATATCAACGACCTTAATGACCTGCCATGTCAATGATACGGAAGCTATGCTTTAACAGCTGTCTTATCTGTTGGGCAGAGGTCAAGGTTATCTAGTTACCGTCTGATTGGTCTGACTGATGTTTCTGGGTTTGATGGGTCCACTAGAAACCTGCGACCGGGGACTGGGAGCGGGGAGGAGGGGGGGGGGGGGTATGCAGATGTATGTATATTTAACATATTACCCATTTTATATTGGTGAAAGGAAATAGGAAGGCATGTTCTTTTCCCATTACCCATTTCAAACCGGTAAACCAATATAAGTCAACATGTTACTTTTTCTATTTTTGTTCCATTTGCAATGGGAAATGAAAAACATGTACATACACGGACCCTGCAGACCAACTACAACACAATGTTGTCACCGCTCAAAGTCTGCTGTACCGACTGAGTTCGCCGATTGAGGATACGTGCACCTCTTCCTGGACCCACGAAGCTCTTCCCGCCAAATGTGTGCGGCCTCGTTCACTTTTTGTTGAAATAGTAACTTTTCGTTTTTATGACACAAACAATATATCTCCAAGCTGACACTCCATTGGCAGCAGACACATTGTTGAAAATAGACTAAATCACAGACAATGAAAGGCCCAATAGTTGCCATGGCGCGCGTGGCTGGTGTAAATATGGCCTGTATTGTTCAGAGCACGTTCGGCGCCATGGCAACTACGTCATCTTATGACGTGTGTTTTAGTATGTTTGTGAAAGTGCGTTTGCTGCCAATGGAGTGTCAGCATGAAGAAATATTGTTTGTGTCCTAAAAAAAGGATAACATCGCAGTACAAACGTAAGTTTCATATCATTAAAATTGCCCGAGGTTGCTTTCTCACGTGAGTGATTTTCAGAACGATCGCGGTAAATTTGCGGAAAATATGGACCGAAACGTGAGTCTAAGGCACTTATGACTTTGACTTAAGTGTAGATCATCGGAGACCATTATATTTAACCATATTTATTAAAATGTGAACACAAGGCGTAAATTACTGATAATTGGCATAAAATAAGCTGTGCCGAGAAATATTTGTGAAATAGCATTTCTAGCTTCAGGATCGGTTTCTAGGGAAATTTGCACTGCTAGCTATATTTTTCTTTATTTTTATTACAAGAATTAAGTGTGTTGAAGCTTTTAAAAGTGGTTTAGTGTCAAAATTTTTATGTTTGCTAAAATTATAGCCAATTTTGTGAAGGTAGTGATTTCATATTTTGGCAAAAACTGTCCTGATTATGGATAATGACGTAATATTGAGCTGAATTGTTGCAAAATACATATTCGCAGTAGGTGTCAAGTTGTGGTTATTTTGTGTATTGGTAGTACAGCATTACGCTGGAAACTCAGTAGTCATTTGCGGCCAGACCTAACTGATATTGAGGTCAATAATATAGTTGTTAACTTCACTGGCGCACATCATGTCATCACAAATACTGTAAAGAATGTAACGGGTGTGGGATTGTGAAATGGATATCACACAATAATTAAAATAATAAAATGGACCAGGCAGGGATTGACAGTTTGTAGAGTTTATTCTAAAAGAAGGCTGGGCCTCTACACCAGATTTTCCATGGGAATGCTCCACTGTTATTGATAGGGTCAAGGACGTTCGGCGATGTTTCCCGGCAGACGACATGTCAGAGATTGTCAGCAGAGATTATGACACACAAAAGGTAGGAAAACGCATAAAGTAACGTCAGCATAAACATGCAGGTGACAGCTGTCAAAAATGGGTGTCATTGCAGGAATTCGTCTCCTGGCGACACCAACGAAACTTCCTTCATATCATGACACCCAAACCTTCGTTAAATCGGGACGTCACTAATGACTTTCGTTGCAATATGACGTCATCAAGGATATTTTCGTTACACTATGGCGTCACAAAGGATACTTTCGTTACACTATGACGCCACCAAGAATACTTGTGTTACATGATTACATCACCAACGATACTTTGGTACATCATGACGTTACCAACGACATTTTTGGAACGTCGCGACGTCACCCACGATACGTTCGTTACATCACCAAGAAGAATTTGCGAAAACTAAGCCGACCAGTGACAGTCATCTACAGCTGTTTTTGTACGTGCGGCGCGGAAGCAATATTAATGTGTTCCAGACGTGAAGCAGTCAATGCCAACTAAATACACTGTTATATTGAGCAATGTTACTGATAATTATGTCACACCAACTCACGCGGTTGAGCGTGATAATAGCTTGATTAAATTGGCGTATTATCCTGGGATATCATAATTTGTTCTCCACAAACACCAGCAACGGTTTTTACACCTGGACGCGCATTGGCGACACATAATCTAACAGCACGTGACGTCACCGCATGGTCACAAGATCGATCGGCGAACTCGCAAGTATTATAGGGCGGACTCGAACGGTTATAATATAATCAAATACAAGTTAGCCTCAATATTTATGAACATCAACACTGTATGCATACTTGTTCGTGCTAAATAAGTAATTTGTAGCATATATGTTTAATACATATATATCCATTCTTTCTAGAATAAACAAACAAAATAGTATAGACACATGCTCGTTGAAACAAGCTCTCTCGCATGAATCCTGGCTCTTATCCCATCCCCGTCGATCCGAAATTTTTTACTATGGGTACGAAAGGATTCAATATTGACGGTGAGTCCTGATCAAAACAATTTGTGGAGAGGCACGCGCATGTGGTTGTGAGTATCAAAAGGGAAAATCACATTCCCTTTTACGCAAAAAGTTGCATATTGGTTGTATATCAGTTGTATAATGGTTGTATGTTGATTGTGTATTGGTTGCACACTGGTTTGATTATTGTTCGGACCAGTGTACGCTGGTTTGAGTATTGTTTAATTGTACCCTGGTTGCCTACTGGTCTTACATTGAAACGATATAAGACACATTCAACTTTCGCGTGTCACTGGCGACGTGATAATGAATACGGGTGGAGCCACCTCGCGTATCGAAATGTCAGCGAAATCCTACATCGGAACCCGAAGTCGTTACCATAGTTGCATCCCTGGCCCGCCAATTCCTGGATCAGCCCCTGTATAGCTTGGCGGCTGGCAGAACATGTAGAGATTCTTTAAACAGTCCTTTTTCATCACGCATTTTCCGCCCGTGTTGTTCCGCTGCAAATAAGGTATAGATGTACTCATAAATCTATACATATTTATCAAGATGCTGGGGCATTGAATATTGTTGCGTTGCAAAACTTACCATTTAGCAAAATTAAATCCAAATATTCAGGTCGCGACCCTCTGCCAACCTGGGATAGCCAGAAATGTAAGGCAGCAGGACTCTTTATAACTTACCAAGTGATCCAGGGTGACGGTCTGGTGCATGAGGGCCGCTCCAGGAATCGTTATAACCCACCCAGTGATCCAGAGTGACGATCTCCTGCATGAGAACCGCTCCAGGACTGTTCATAACTTACCCAGTGATCCAGAGTGACGATCTGCTGCATGAGGGCCGCTCCAGGAATGTTTATAACTCACCCAGTGACGCAGAGTGACGATCTGCTGCATGAGGGCCGCTCCAGGGCTATCGGGATATCCCGGAGAGGTCTGGCAGTGTCCGTACAAGGTGTAGTTGGGCGTGATGACAGTTTGGTCGACGAGGTACTTCAGAAATGAGTAGAGAGTGTTGAAGGCCACACGTGTTGGAAGGTCTTATGCCTACAATAAATGCCAGCGAATGTCATTATGGAAATAGTCATCCCCTCCCACTCCCAATTACTTTTCTTAATTTATTTCAAATCGAGCTTAAATAAATCATTGCGTTTAGTGTTGATGATGCATTAAAGATTGTTTGATCAGAGTTACTGATATGTATCAAGTAATTAGAGCTGATTACCAGAAAGATCCAGGAAAGTGTAAGGAATGTTATATGCTTAAATACATAAATGTGCACCCTTTGGTCATGGTTGTTGATGAATCCTCTAGTTGGTTGTGTACCCAATCTCTCTTTGAAGGTTCGAATCCACCGTTTAGTAGAGCAGCCATAAATCGAAGAGCGTACTTCACTCAAAGTGGATCCTAATGATTTTCATCTTCAAAATCCTGGTCTATGTGTGTGCGTGCATGAGTGTGTGTGTGTGCGTGTTAGAAAATGGTTGAGGGCGGGTGTACAGGGTGAGGATGGGTGTGGGTGAGTGAGGGAGGTTGGGTAAGGGCGCGTGTGGCAGGATGTGTGTGAGTGAGTGAGGGTGGTTGTGGATGAGAAAGTGAGTGAGAAAGGGTGAGGCATGGTGAGTGAGGGCGGGTGTGGGTGATACAGGAGTCGGGGGGCGGGGGGGCGGCGAGTAGGGGGACTGACCTTTTTGAGGCCGCCTCTATCATGTGTCGGCCCCGACCCTCGAACACTGTCCCGTCTCCGCCGATCATGAAGTTATATCCGATGTCCTCCCAGCTATTGTGAACTGGAAACCACAACATACGGGGTTGCAAAGGCTTATCCACATCGTTAACCATACAACAAATACATACTGGATAGAAATTTGGTCATGTCTGCATGATAATCAAATGGCCAACTCATGACCTTGTCAATCACCGGTCGGTAGCAACAAACGCTTCCCACTTATAAACTGATTATACATGGAACAATACAAAATAATTTAACATATCTTGGGGGTAACTATGGAAAAAATCCCGTTCATTCCACTGGTGTATTAAATCGGCCTAACTCACTGTCCAGTATCTGTGTCAAACTAATAGGGTTTTACGCCATATTAAGCCTTGGAAACATAATATTACACGCTTTCCATGCTTCATTCTGATGTGTAATGACCAAAACGTTTCTCGTAGATATACAAGTCAATGTTTTCTATAGCGCTGTTAATTATATATCTGAATAACAGCGATATTGTAAACATTGGCACATTGGTGTATGCAACATATGCCTCCAGCTCTTTGGCAAGAATGACTCTCAAAAGACACGAACGAGCCCAAAAAATAATTCCATACAACATTTATTTATTTATCAAAATGGTCATCAACGGCTAAAGGAAAATATAAGGTATCTAAAAAATAAAACAAGGCAACTGTGGAGACGAAAAGTATAAGTTTTTAATATCAGCTATTACAGAGGATAATCCCTACCAACAAATGTTTATTTAAATTGGGCATGGGTGAGAGCAATATGTGTCATTTTTGTGAGGCAGAAATAGAAACAATAAAGCATTTGGCCAGACTTCGAAATAACCCCATTCCTCGTCAAGACTGTGGTTCTACTCGGAGCAGCCTCCCAACATCTAGTTGATGACATTTTTATCATTGTCAAACGATATATTTAACAGTTAAGTGCAAAAGAGAGTCACTGAATGTCAAAGCGGCGTTAAGGCAGTTAAAATTTATATATTCATTAGAGAAAGGGGTCGCATATAATAACTATATTACCGACAGGATAAGAAAGTCCAGATGACAATTATTATGTTACACCTAAAACGTGTTGACGAAGAAAACAACGTAAATGTCGAATATTTGTCCAGTGGCGCACCCTGGTGGAGGTGTTGAACGTATCTAACGTCACGACAACAATCCGTTGTGGTCAGACCTTTCCTCAGCATGGCCGTGTGCAGAACGATGACGTATTCGACCGGTAGGTGGAGTGTCTGAGAGCTGACGTTCTTGCAAAACAGCTGGCATTGCGTTCCACCCGTCCCGTGACAGCCACTGAAAGACACCGCTGTCTGCGTGGCGGAGGCATCGGAAGACAAAGAAAGAGAATACAGGTATTTCATGCACGTATCCGCCTACGCTTCACGTTCATTTGTAAGTTATATAATGCATTTGCTATTCACGATATTCCATATAAATCATGAGACCTCTCCAAGCGTTTGTTGTTACATCGACTGCGCTAACCACACTCTACTTTACTTGGCCCGAGCTACCCCCAATTCCGAGCACGGAGTGAATTCCCTTTCTGGCGTTCCTTAACGGAACCGATTGGAACATTATAATACAAGGTACTTACGACACAAACTGCGTGGCTTTTTAGGGTTATCCACTTACAGACTCGCCGCCATTCGACGTTATCCGAGCAGGGAGTCTGCTGCCTGAGCACCATGACCGGCACCACCGCCCCCGCCACCACCCCCACAAAGAGGACGACCAGGGCCACGATGATCAGTCTCCCTTGTTTCTTGGTCTTGGCGGCGGAGACCGACAGGGAATACATCTCTTGTAAGTACTGCCCCCGTAGCTGGAGCTCGTGAATCGCCGTCTTCGTCCGGTCCAGATCTCGCGTGAAGTAGCCGTCGATGACGTCATCGGGGCAGCCGAGACGCGGCAATGCTGACATCATCGTGGCGCGAATCTCCAGGAAGTTGTCATCAGACAGCTCCGGTGTCAGAATGTGAAACAATCGGTTTCTGACGTCGCGGATCCTGATGACGTTATGCTGCCACTCGGTCTGTCGGACCTTGGGACTGGAGGTCCAGTTGATGTGTCGTCCCGGGGTGGCCGCCCTTCGGGAACAACAGGGCGAACTGAGACTTACTGATGATGCCTTTGTTCTTAAGTTTTTCCAGATGTGCTTGGTGCGCCAGGAGTGTCGTCTGGATGGGACCGCCATCTTTGAGGTGGCGTAGGACTTGTGTCCGGATCCTGTCCGTGCCCTCCTGGATCACAAGGCTGGTGAGGCGCAGGTACAGCGTGTGGGAACCTCCGTCTGGATCTGAGAGTAGCCGGACGCTTGCGGTATCTGGACGCGGTGCCGCCATCGCTTATCTGCAGTAATAAATTAATCTGTGTAAAAATTAGTACGAAATTCTGAAACGCTGGAAAATAGAATTGTATAACACTCGCATGGATCTGAAGCAAGGCCTAAAGATGGCACAGTTCTTTCCAACCCTTTATACCTGATTTGACACTTCTTCAATTACCACTCGTACGAGATTTCGATGTTAAGACACTCTCTCTGAAGTACCACTCAATGGGAGTTTCCGTTGTACATCACTCACTCACTGACAGATTAAGATAAGAGAATCGTGATCGTGATTTAAGTAAACACTCTTCAAGCGACCAAGAAAGTTATAAAGTTATAATTTTCGGGGTCGATGAATTCAAAAAATATATTATTGTGTATCTAGTAGCAACGGATCCATTTTCCAAGATGGCGGCCAAGGGTAATAATAATACTTAATATCTCAAAAACTAAGAGGCGTAGAACCATTATTTTGATACCTATACATAGGTTTTCGGGTGCACAGATCCAAAATATGATTACTGAGCATGCAGGAACAACGCGTCAGCCAGCTGTCAAGATAGCATCATTAATACTTAATATCCTAAAAATTAATAGACATAGAACCATTATTTTTATGCCTCTACATAGGTTTCGGGGTAGCTAAAATTCAAATGAAAGTGTTGCGTACCTAGGAGCACTCAATATCGTGAAAATTAATGGACATAGAACCATTATTTTGATGCCTCTACATTGGTTTTCGGGGTAGCTGAATTCAAATGAAAGAGTATTGTGTACCTAGGAGCAACGCATCCGCCATTTTCCAAGATGGTGGACAAGGCCAGCGCATATACTCAATATCTTGAAAACTAAGAGGGATAGAACTATTATTTTGATACCTGTACATATGTTTTCGGGGTCGCTGAGTTTGACAAAAATCCTTATTGAGTGTCCAGGAGCAATGCATCCGCAAGTGAGACCGCAAAAAATACTCATTATCTCGAAAATTAACACTGACGATTTTCATGTTTATTTTAAGGCTTTTGGAGTAACTGAATTTAAAAAAAGCTATTGTGTGTCTAGGAGAAACGCATCCGCCATTTTTCAAGATGGCAGATAAGGCCTGCAACAATACAGAACATCTCTAAATCTAAGAGGGGTCACTGTTTAAGTCTATTTATAGGTTTTCCGGGTCATTCAAGGAATTCAATAAGTTGTCGTTCAGTGTTCAAGAACAAGGCGCCCTCAGTTTGCCATAATGGCAGCTATTTCAAAATTAACACACAATATATGGAAAATCTAATAGGTGTATGAGTCATTGTGAGAATATCCTTATGTGCCGTGGTCGCAGACATAAACAGATTGAAGATTTTGAGATCTCGGATCAGTTCGATAAGATATCGTAATTTTGCTCGCAAAAATGCTATGCTCACTGGGACCATGTTTCGCATGGAAAACATCGGTCGTCAACAATATTGAACGTTTGCGTCCTGCGTGTAGGTGTTCAGGAATCCATCGAAGCGCAGCAATAAGAAAACACAGGAACAGACAAACATTTCCGGCTGACCCCCGCGCCAAGCCGGTTTGGGAAAAGTGCATTGGTCTCCCAATGTTCTACTTCTATACCGGCTGTATCCTGGTTTGTTGGACTAGGGAAGAACAACGCTTGGCAAACATGGAAGTTGCTTCGTGATGTTACAGAACCTCCGTTATATTGATGGAGCAACCTGAACTGTCCGTATACAGATGCGATGGGCGCGCTCGGGAACATTGTCGTGTTAATCTCCGATAAATCGAGTTCATTATCATCACAGTACGCTAATGAGACCATATTTGAGATTATTGGCGCAGCAAAGCAGAGATACCAGCAAGGTCCCCACGACGCGGTATATCGTCTTCCAACGCATTAGGGGAGCAGCGTATCAGGAGCATAGGGCTATGCAGTTCCTGCACTTGAGCCGCAAGACTTCAGTTTTGGTCCCAAACAAACCACACGTGCTCATTGTGGAAGTATAGGCAGCTATAAGTCAATTTCTTTCCAGGTTTATTCTAAGGACTATGGGTTGCATTTCGCTAAACAAAGGTATGGAAGGTATGCGATAAAATATTGTGAGGCGATGAATAGCAGAAGTTTTGGAATATAAGGAAAAATCCGTCTTCAAAACACTCAAATGCAAAACATAGCGTTCTAAGTTTAGCCCTGCATCCGAGCTTTCGCTGGTTCCATGACCAGCCAGTGACGTCACAGAGGGGGGGGGGGGGGGGTTAGTGGGGTATCTCATCTCGGATCACAGAAATAAAATCCCTCAATCCCGCATCACAAAATAAGAATCATGGCAGTTCACGATCACGAAAATGAGGTGCCCAACGCAGATTACGGAAATAAGCAGACGTTACTTCATGGATAACGTTAGTAATTCAGAAGAATGTGTACGCCATAATGTGACAGCTTCCCAGCTAACAATTGAATGTTTCGCGAACGTTAATAGGGGAGTTCGTTGGGGGTTTCGCGAACGTTCACATGGAACGTTTGAGGTACGTTCGCCAGGAAAGTTTTTGTTCCGTTAATTGAACCTTCAAGCGAACGTTCGCTGAACGTTTAGAAAAACCGTTACCTCACCTTCTGCTAACGTGCGACAAACGATCAAATTACGATCCAGTCACACGAAACGATATAACCATGTTATGTATAATTCCCTTTAATAGTACAAGCCATAATGACGGCCGCTCCAATCCGCTGGCCGTGGAGTAGTCGTTAACATGCCCGCATGGGCGATAAAAAAACATGAAAACAAATACGTAGACATTGATACCATGGTATTTACCATGGAGCATAGGGCTATATTTCTTCTAGACATTGTGACCAAACAAAAGCAGTTTTTTGCTGAGAGCCTGCCTAAAAAACTGGCTGCCGAACATTGTAAATGCCCGCACATTCGGCAGGCAGGGGGGTCTCTTCCTAATACCCTGCATGTATTGATAGTGGTTTTACTAATATTACATACTTTTATCATATTCCTGACTTAAACCAGGATTTTGAATAACCATTTTCTTTCTCCTCAAGTGGTCAGTAATAATAGGGGTACCTACCAATGACCCCCATGATAGACCACAAATGACTGGTATCTAGGATAGCCTGATTATACTGACATTTAGACTGCTATTAAAATACGTTACTCACATAATTGATCATATTATTGCTACCCTCTCCCTACCTTCCAGCAAAACTGCCTATCAAAATCCCACCCGGCGAACGAAGGCAATTACTTCGGTCCCAATTCTAGACGCAAGTATTTGCGACAACTACTGGTAACAAGCCTGGTTAGACTGCAAGGTCGCAGTCCAATGAGCAAGGGTAGAATATTATATCTCAGTATTGTACCGTTGTGACATAAATAGATCAAAAACTACCTGCGCCAACTGGATTATCCGGGCATTTTACTTTTCGCCGAGGCCTCCTACACGGTGCCTCTTAGATGTATGAGAAGGAGAGGGGTCAGTCCTGGGTGTATGTGTGAAGGGGCGAGGGAGTCCATCCTCGTTGTGTGAGGGTGGGGTAAAGTGGGAAATCTCTCCTATATGGGTTACTGGGGAAGGGCCCCAGGCAGTGCTGGATGTATGGTAATGCGAGGAGAAGGGTGGGGGTGGGTGGGGGTCCCTCCTAGGTATGTGTGAGGGGGAGGGAGTCCATTCTGGGTGTATGACAGTATGTGCATGAGGGTAAGTCTGTGCTATGATGTGTATGGCCGAAATGTTGTCATAAAGAATGAACAATTTGGTTAAGAGTAGCCGACACGTACAATGGAGTAATCGTTTTCGACATAGTATTTGTACATGCATGGGCGTGTCGAGGGGCGGGGGGGGTACCTCCAGGTTATGGTAAATCGCGATAAAATTGCTCTAGGACGCTTAGTTTGGCCGCTAGAGCGCTCGCAAGAGGTGCACCCCCCTTTGCTGAAGCTCCCATTATGAGTCAACGGCGATATCGAGCGGCAATGCCTCTGCTTTCCGATGGCCGCCGTTTGCCTAATAGCGACGCTAGAGAGTCGGGACTGGTTTCAAAGGACGGGCAAACGTCGACTTTGGTGAGAAATCCGCATTCGCTTCTAGCCTAGCACGCTTAGTTTTGACGCTGGACGGCTCCGTAATTTAGCAATGATGAGTCCGAGAACAGGCATTAGGGCGGGACCAAGCACACGCAGAAAGTCGGGATTTGGACGAATTCACTCAAAATGGCGTCCTCTATCTGGGAAAACAGCCCGCGTTGAACAACAGCCGTTAGATTGTGCTATTCCAGCATCCGCATCGTAGAGGTCCAATTTGGGCCAAATTGCGCTTTCAGCGAGCCCAATACGGCTTTCAGTGGGCAGTGTGGGCTAGAACGCCTTCGAATATCGGCATTATTGAGCCCAAATTGGCCATTGAAGGCCGTAATTATTCCAATTTGCCCGTTTATAGCGCTATTTAGCCCACGTTGTTCGTCCAAGGAGCTGTATAACCCAATATGCCCACTGAAGGCATCATGTAGCCAGCATGAGGCAAAATCGGCTTATAGTATATATGTTTCTGCATGTCATCGCCTGTACCATAGTTTCGGCGTATAAATGGTGAAATGAAGATGAAGTCACTTCTGTCAGTACCTCAGCCTACGGCTGTCTAGTATTAGTCAGCTAGCGGGTATGATTCGGTCTTTTATATGGCACAAGAAAGAGTCTAAAATCTCGCTCACCCGTTTGGCACAGGAGGCTGAAGATGGAGTTGTTAATCTGACTCATATTCCATCATTCATCCAATCCCTAAAACATACATGGGTGCGTAGGTTAATAACGACAGACATTGCTTGGCAAGACGAACAAATCGCTGTTTTGGGAAATGGACACTAAATCCTTGAAATATTGCAAAAAAATTAACTAACCCTTTCTGGGCTGATGTAGTAAAATCATGGATCCATTTTCGAAATATCTTACCTTCGAAAACACCATTTGAGATGCCTCTCTGGAACACCCACTTCATGATAAATGCCAACCTCGTTACCCGACAGCAGGAATTTATAAATAAGGGAGTTGCATATTATAACGATGTACTAAATGATGACGGGTCACCTTAAGGATGGCAAAGTTTTACGCATAAATTTAATATCAAACAAAATTTTGCTGACTTCTATAGTCTTTTTCACAGTGTACCCGAAGAATGGAGACGATATTGCCAGCAAGAGGATTCCAAACCATCGGATGTAAGCTGTAAATATTTAGATTTTATGCGGATAAAAAACCAAATTTGTAATAAGGAGTATAAGGTGATAGTAAAAGAATTACAAGTGTCCAAAAACAAACGAAAGAAAATGGGCAGAAAACTTGAATCTTAATTTAGCAGAAACCCCATGGAAAACCCTGTACTGCCTACCATTGAAGTGTACGGTTGACGAGAAACTGCGAAGCTTCCAATATCAATTTGTATGCAGAACTATAATTACCAATATATTTTTGTTTCTATGTAAACTGGTAGACACTGAAAAATGTTGCTTTTGTCATAAGGTTAATGAAACTATAGAACATTTGTTCTGGGAATGTGATGTTACACAGCGACTTTGGACCAGCTTAAGGTTAATGAAACTATAGAACTTAACTACATTTCATACATCATACATCACATGGGAGGAATAACCATGTCCATTCCGGTGTATGAATTGTAGTTAAGTTCTTCCGTAAGAAGATAACGGTGTGCGAAAAGCACATTGAAAAATAAACACCAGAATAGCCTTGATATAATGTTTTTATTGATCCTTTTACAAATGTTGTAATAGAAAGTTAAGTTGAAGATCCTCGTGCCGCCGTTCTGGTGCTGCGCGCGCCCTGTGTGTTCCTGCGAGGTCAAGCCGAGAAATGTTCTTCCGGTGCGTGTAGCGCCGCCTATAGGCCAATTTGCCGCATGTCACTTTCAATAGGGCTGTACAGTTCTCGCGGGTTCTATTTCCGGTTTAGGTCTTTTGGGGACCAAAAAAAAACACGTGCTCTTAGAACGAGTGCGCATCACGCCGGTGTCTTACTGCAACTGCGTGACTCGCACTCATTGTAGTCAACGTTTTAGTGTTGGGAACCGGCGGCTGCGCGGTTTGTGCGTGAAGAATCGAGTGGGTGTGAAACTATCTTTTGTTTGCTTTGGTTCAGGCATGGCTAACTATAAAATCCTAATATAATTAAAGATAAGACATTTATCTCTCCATAACGCATGTGGTCCGTTCCATGAGACTGTTGGAAGCGTTGTATTTTGAGCCAAATCATCGATGTTTACAGTTCTACGACAAACGGAGCACCATTGTCCTCACCTGCTGAGTCCATATAAGGAGAGTTGTTGCGTAACTATAGATACCGCGCGCAGACACGCGCGTCATGATGATTATTACGTCATACGACATGGAAAACCCCGCACAGCACGTTAGATCGCCTGACACTGACAGTCACTCATGAGACAACCGCATTCTGGTTTATCAACTGCCTAACCGCTCATACAATACATAAATCTACTCGGATGGTTATAATTCGGATATGCACCTAATTTCAGTCGTTATTTGTGCTTCCAAGGACAGCTTTAGCCGATCTTGTGTGTGAGGCGAATGAAGGCAAACAACCGGAAGGTAGGCAGCACGTACAGGCCGTTGATGCTAGGCATTGATGCAGAGCATATGTATCCCTGTCTCGCGGGGTCTCGATAAGATCCCGAAGTGACTGTACAGCCCTATGGCTGCGGAAGCGCTGGGAATGAAATGTGGAATATCGTCGCCATTGTGAACACCATCGGCTCTGTAAAGAAACAAACTATAGGTAAATTGATAGAGAAATGTGTGTATAATTCAAATATAATAAGGATTTGGCGTGGTATTCACCCACAATTTGATACTAGGCAGATTGAAGTGGAGGGGTTTCAAATCGATGAGGATTTCCAGGCTGCACTTCAGGACCTTGGCCGAGCGCTAGCAAGGCCTGGGTTCTTCAGGGCTAGCTCGCAGTGAACTTGGAACTTTGGTTTGGAAGCCATCGACGGCACACACAGGCGCCACAGATCGACTGACACGGGCCAGGGGGTGGGGGGTCCGCATATATAGAACTTGTTCTATGTAGGCAGTGCGCCCCCCCCCCCCCGGCCTGTGTCTGTCGATCTGCGGCTCGTGTACACGTGATGAGTGTAACTCGATGAGGACAGATAGACTCGGCAGAAATCATTCATAGTGACTTAACCCCCGATAATGCGAACAATCAAATGGAGCGATGTTGATCACCAATAAATGTCCTATTCGAAGAAACACTGACAAGTCATCAATCCTAATAAACGTCCACATGGCAGATTTAGGACTTACAGACGAGGCTCGAGGCAACCAAGTATTTTACCCCTGAAGGCCTTGGGTTGCCGTCTAACAGAAGCTCTGTAGAACAAACTAAGCAACACTCACCGCCAAATCTCGTATTTTTTAACTCCATTGATGTTATGTTCCTAGGTAGCACTTTTCATTGCCAAAACAACGTTAATTTGAGTACAATTCAATCTTTTTGCATCAAGTGCACCCACAGCCAATCCGTCAACAACGCCATTACGAACCACCGGTCAATTCTCGCCTCTTTTCTTCTCGGCCAAATCGCTACCGACGTCGCTATGACGTCATCATGCCTCGTTTTCGAAGGAAATGCAAACAAACGCTAGTTGTTTAGCCGTGTTGCCCCGTGTTACAATTGTCGTCATTGCGATGACGCAAGCGAATGAAAAATATGTCATCGAAGAAACACTGACAAGTCATAAATCCTAATAAACGTCCACATGGCAGATTTAGGACTTACAGACGAGGCTCGAGGCAACCAAGTATTTTACCCCTGAAGGCCTTGGGTTGCCGTCTAACAGAAGCTCTGTAGAACAAATTAAGCAACACTCACCGCCAAATCTCGTATTTTTTAACTCCATAGATGTTATGTTCCTAGGTAGCACTTTTCATTGCCAAAACAACGTTAATTTGAGTACAATTCAATCTTTTCGCATCAAGTGCACCCACAGCCAATCCGTCAGCAACGCCATTACGAACCACCGGTCAATTCTCGCCTCTTTTCTTCTCGGCCAAATCGCTACCGACGTCGCTATGACGTCGTCATGCCTCGCTTTCGAAGGAAATATAAAACAAACGCTAGTTGTTTAGCCGTGTGGCCCCGTGTTCCAATTGTCGTCATTGCGATGACGCCAGCGAATGAAAAATATGTCATCTATCCATTTTGTGCAGCTATATTTCTTAAACATTTTTAATCCTATCGCTAGGCGATCTGCAATGGACCCACCCATCTGCCCCTGGCTCTTACGCAGGTAGTCTGGTTCCCTGTCTCTGTCTTTGCGTATCATACACGTCACGCCTACGTCACAGATAGTCAGGATACCATTGTGCGCAAAGTCGTTCCGAACACGTGCTTCGCTAGTTTGTCCCCAAAATAGGTAAAGCGGAAGTTTTGACGAACGAGATTTTATAGCCCTTTATAGCACATTGCAGCCAAGCTGTGCCAATGGTCGAACTTCTAGAGTGACGAAGATAGGGATGGTCAGGCGGGGATGCCCGGAAACGGGATTTAGTTTGGTGCTACGGATACGAAAATGGTCCTGGATACTAAATCCGTGTTAACCTTTTCCGCCATCTTGGAAAATGGCTGATGCATGTGTCCTGGATACGCAATAGTAAAAATAATTTGTGGAAGTCTACGACCCCAAGAATCTATGTATAGGTAACAAATTAATGGTTATATGCCTCTTAGTTTTTGAGATATTAAGTATTTTTGCTAGCCTTGGCCGCCATCTTGGAAAATGGCTGATGCGTTGCTCCTGGATACTCAATAATGACATCTTTGGCATCTGCGTACAAAAAAATATATGGATAGACATCAAAATGACATTTTAATCATTCTTAGTTTTCAAGATTTCGCGTATTATTGGTGGGATTGTCCGCCATTTTGAAAAATGGCTGCCATAGCCGTCAGGGGTCAAATCTGACTTGACACTATAGCTAACTTCGATTAAACATGTGTTACGCACATGTGTGCCAAATTTCATGATTTTACCACAAAACGCACGGTTTTCGCTTATCCGCTGCACTAATGTACCTAAACACGCCGGACGTGTCCGGCTCATTGTAGAGCTGTAGCTCTGGATCAGTGTGAGTGGGGTAATACACAGGTCTTCCGCCGTGTGGCGCCACTATTGCAGAGCAAGATGTCGTGCATGATGCCCAATTGACCAACAGGTAACAATTCATGGCGTACACATGACATTTTATTGTATCAATAGAGGAAACATTCTTGGATACGTAGTCAGAACTGCCTGTGATGTAAGGACCAAGCGATATACATGCACATATTCCGTTAGCGATGCCTGAGACGAGGAAGTAACCGGACGCACGTGTTTCAAAAATTAAGTTATTGAGTTATCTTACATTTGCATTGCTCGACACGGTATTGGTATTAAAGCACAAAAAAACCCAAAGTCGCAGACATAAAATGCCAAGAAATTTATCTGGTCGTGACATCATGACGTCACCAAGGATACTTTGCATGCATCATGATATCACCAATGAGGCATTCTTTACATCATAACGCTAACAACGATTTTCCTTACAACATGACTTCACCAGTGACTTTCTTTGCATGTTGACGCTATCAACGATACTTTTTATAAACCATGGCGTCAGCAATCATACGTTTTTACACCATGACGTTACCAACGATTTTTGTTTCATAATGACGTCGCCAACGCTACTTTTGTTGGATCATGGCGTCACCAACGCTACTTTTGTTAGATCATGACGTCACCAACTATACTTTTGTAACACTATAACATCATCAAGAAGAAGTGACATAACACGCGGACAAATTAGTCAGCTACAGCGAGTTTCGCACGAAAGATCGGCGTAGAGGCTATACTAATATGTTCCGGTCGTGAAGCAGTCGACACTAACTAATTACACCGTTACAGTAAGCAATATTAAGGATAATTATGTAACGCCATCTGCTTTGTACACAGATATAGTTCATTACGTGAATTGCTTGTTTAAAGTGGTATATGTAAGGTCTCTTGGGATAACATCATTTGTTCTTGTGAAAGACGACAACATCGTGTCGTAAATTACTCGTGTTTAACGAGCTCACTTTTCACAATCTCAATATCAATCGATCTGTGTGCAACGAAAAGAGATAAAACAATTTACCTGCACCTGGTTGTATATTAGTATATACATATTAGTGTAGTATATTTGTTGTATATGAATATCAATTGTATATTGGTTGAACATTGGTTGTATAGTGATTGTATGTCTGTGGTATATTTGTTGTATATCAGCTTCATATTTGCTATATATCAGTTGTAGATAGGTTGCATATTGGTAGTAAGGCGAAATGGGCTAATCTTGACCCCTTAAGACAACAAATCAATTTTTTTTAATAATGTGAAATGAACTTATTTTTTGTTAAAACGGTATACCGTGGTATTCAAATAATATGATTCCATAGAAAAAACGATAACACAATCTGTTTGTGGGGAGTGCTCATTTTCTGAAAGGCAGTCGAACTTATAACGGTTGTATATTGGTTGCCGTGGTATATCAGTGACATAACGGTTGTACCCTGGTTTGTTTATTGTTTTTATAACGGTTTTGCAACGGTTGCGTACTGGTCGTACAGTAAAGCGAAGTACCGGTGACTGACAGACAATCATCTGGCGTCACTGGCGACATGCTCATGAATACCAGTGGCGCCCCCTCGTGTGGCCCGATGTCAACCTCAATAACCAAAACCCGACAACCGGAAGTCGTTACCATTCGTTACCATAGTTGCACCGCCGGCCCGCCAATTCCTGGATCAGCCCCAGTATAACTCGGCGGCTGGCAGAACTGGTAGAGATTGTTCAAACAGTCCTTGTTCATCACGCAGTTTCCGCCCGTTTTGTTCCTCTGCAAGTAAAGTATAAATGTTCACATAAATCAACATATATATATATCATATATCAAAATCCAAGACCTTCTGCCACCAATGGGTAGCCAGCTCGGCTAGTGACCCCTCTCCTCAATCGTCTAGCTTCTTTGGAGGGCTCACCCCACCCAGTTTCCCTCCCCCCAGTTTTCAAAATGTATTATGATCATGATTTTCCGAATCAGTGCAGAATGCTCGTAAAACCAAATGGAATATTGGCCGCCATCGACTTCACATGCCGTGCGTAATAACGAAAAAAATCCGAACTTAATATCATTCAACAAGTTGTTCCAGAACATTTCAAGATCCAATGGCCGCTCCAGGACTGTCTATAGCTCACCCAGTGATCCAGAGTGACGATCTGCTGCATGAGGGCCGCTCCAGGGCTATCGGGATATCCCGGACAGGTCTGGCAGTGTCCGTATAAGGTGTAGTTCGGCGTGATGACCGTTTGGTTGACGAGGTAGTCCAGGAATGAGTAGAGAGTGTTGAAGGCCACACGTGTGGGAAGGTCACAGACATAGTTACCCAGGAACGCGATGGTGATGCTAATGTGGTTCCAGCTGCAGTGCAATGAAGTAAAGGTTAGTGAAAGCTGATAGATGAGAACCAAAACTTAAAGGTTAGTGAAAGCTGATGGGTGAGAACCACATCCTAAAGTGACTGTTGCAACAAATGGATAAAAACACGGTTTGTTGTGAGCCATAAATAAAACCTCATTTGAACATATAAAATTCTCCTTCACGAATTCACGTAGCACAATCATAAATCAATAATGAACAATGTTTTATGCCTAAAATAAATGCAAGCGAATGTCATTATGGAAATAGTCACCGCCTCCCACTCTCAATTACTTTTCTTAATTCATTTTAAATCGAGCTTAAATAAATCATTGCGTTTAGTATTGTCACTAGCTTCTTTGGAGGGCTCACCCCACCCAGTTTCCCTCCCCCCAGTTTTCAAAATGTATTATGATCATGATTTTCCGAATCAGTGCAGAATGCTCGTAAAACCAAATGGAATATTGGCCGCCATCGACTTCACATGCCGTGCGTAATAACGAAAACAATCCGAACTTAATATCATTCAACAAGCTGTTCCAGAACATTTCAAGATCCAATGGCCGCTCCAGGACTGTCTATAGCTCACCCAGTGATCCAGAGTGACGATCTGCTGCATGAGGGCCGCTCCAGGGCTATCGGGATATCCCGGACAGGTCTGGCAGTGTCCGTATAAGGTGTAGTTCGGCGTGATGACCGTTTGGTTGACGAGGTAGTCCAGGAATTAGTAGAGAGTGTTGAAGGCCACACGTGTGGGAAGGTCACAGACATAGTTACCCAGGAACGCGATGGTGATGCTAATGTGGTTCCAGCTGCAGTGCAATGAAGTAAAGGTTAGTGAAAGCTGATAGATGAGAACCAAAACTTAAAGGTTAGTGAAAGCTGATGGGTGAGAACCACATCCTAAAGTGACTGTTGCAACAAATGGATAAAAACACGGTTTGTTGTGAGCCATAAATAAAACCTCATTTGAACATATAAAATTCTCCTTCACGAATTCACGTAGCACAATCATAAATCAATAATGAACAATGTTTTATGCCTAAAATAAATGCAAGCGAATGTCATTATGGAAATAGTCACCGCCTCCCACTCTCAATTACTTTTCTTAATTCATTTTAAATCGAGCTTAAATAAATCATTGCGTTTAGTGTTGATGACGCATTAAAGATTGTTTGAACAGAGTTACTTATATGTATCAGGTAATTAGAATTGATTAACAGGAATATCCAGGGACGTATAAGCAATATTATATGCTTTAATCCATAAATGTGCACCCCTTGGTCATGGTGGGATCCCCAAGTTGGTTGTGTACCCAATCTCTCTTTGAAGGTTCGAACCCATCGTCTAGTAGAGCAGCCATGAATCTAAGAGCTTACTGCACTCAAAGTGGATCCGAACGATTTTGTTCTTCCAAATCCTGGTGTGTGCACGTTTTTTTTGCATCAGGCCAATAGAAGAAGGCTATGGTGAAGGCCTGGAATGCGCCGCGACGAGCTAAATAAGAACCTGTTATACGACTCAACGGCTGCCACGGAGCGTCAACACCCGCTTCAACGCCTTGTATTTGCGAAACTAATGGCAGAATCTCCAAATCAGTCACCTACCTGCATTCTACGAACCTTTGTGAAACATTTTCAGCTACTTTTGAAGCATGACCTACCACTATTTAATGTTACAAGGCGACTTTTTTTCGCTCGCCACGTAAATTTACTCCATTAGCCAGTTTTCGGTGTGGGAATTTCACAACTCTGGCGCTAGGGGCGCTGTTTCATTGCGCACTCTCCGTCATAGGGGGAGTTGTTGTAGTACACTTGTGCAACCTCATACAGGTGGCGCTAGTAGCTGCAGATGAGATATGTTAATAGTGACGATGCAGGTTGTTGAATAATGTGTAGGGTCAAATGCGGGAATGACCATTGTTTAGTGTTGAGTCACAGAAAGACCCATGAGTTAGTATGTTGGAAATGTCACGTGCCAATCGAAGGAGAGTAGGCCTATGAAAGATTTTGGAACTTAGGTTGCAAGTGGCAGGGGCGTATCTACTAAGGGGGGGGGGGGAGGGCCCCCCCCCTTGGGAACTTAAACATACTTTAAAAGTCGGGCTTTGCGACGAAATACATCGGAAAGTGACATTTTGCACATGCAACCCAGAGGCGGATCCAAGAAGGGCGGGGAGGTGATTAATGGCATGCAAGGCGGTGGCAAGGACTGGTAAAGTCGAAACATGTGTGTGGGATCGGGTATACCTTTTATATACATATATATCTAGTGGATACACATATACGGTAAAGACGTGCGCGGTCCCAAAATCGATACCCAAACGAGGCTTGTTTGAAATAAATACCGGTAAAAACCAAAAAAGTTATGTAAATCTTTGGCAGCATTAAGTAACGTTAGCCGCAGGGGCGGAACAAGGGTCTCGAATTTGGAAAGGGGGGGGGGGTGGGGGGGGGGGAGGTCGGAGGTGGTGCCATCGGGGGAAGGGGGAGGTGAAAATGACCGCGGGTGTCCACCAATATTTTTTGACAACCGACTTAAACATCCCCTAGCTTGAGGGCGGTGGGTTTAATCAATCCCCCCCGTCGGATCTGCCCCCAGGTTGAATCGGCAAAAGATATGCATTTCATCGGAAAGCCAGACTTTTACTTGTATTCTCAAGCCAGACTTTTACGTGTATTCTCAAGTTCCCAAGGCGGTGGTTGCAACTCCCGTAACCCCCCTCTAGATCCGCCCCTGACCTGGCGGAGGGAAGCACTTTGAGCGCGGGACTCAACGAGCATACAAGATAAGCGCCACCTGTACGAAGTTGCGCAAGAGAGATACAAACCCCCCCCCCTCTATAACGGAGAGTGAGCAACGAAACAGCGCCCCTAGCGCCAGAGTTGTGAAATTCCCACACCGAAAACTGGCTAATGGAATAAATGTGCGTGGCGAGCGCCAAAAGTCGCCTTGAGGCATTAAATAGTGATAGGTCATGCTTCAAAACTAGCTGCAAATGTTTAATAAAGACTCGTAGAAGGCAGGTAGGTGACTGATTTGGAGATTAAGCCATTAGTTTTGCAAATACAAGGAGTTGAAGTGGGGGTTGACGCTCCGTGGCAGCCGTTGAGTTCTTATTTAGCTCGTCACGACGCATTCCAGGCCTTCACCATAGCCTTTTTCTATTGGCCTGATGCCGTGGGTGTGTGCGTCTATCAGTGTGTGTGTGTGTGTTGGTTGAGGGTGAGGATGAGTGTGGGTGAGTGAGGGAGGGTGGGTAAGGGCGCGTGTGGAGTGGGTGGGGGGGGGGGGGGGCGGGTGAGTAGGGGGACTGACTTTTTTGCGGCCGCCCCTATCATGTGTCGGCCGCAACCCTCGAACACTGTCCCGTCTCCGCCGATCATGAAGTTATATCCGATGGCCTCCCAGCTATTGTTAACTGGAAATTAGAACATACATGATCACAAAGGCTTATCCATATCGTTAACCATACGTCAAATACATACTGGATAGAAATTTGGTCATGTCTGCATGATAATCAAAGAGCCAACTGACGCCATGTCAATCAAAGGTCGGTAGCAACAAACGCTTCCCACTTGTATACTAATTATACATGGAACAATACAATATACAGGTGCTTTAACATATTTTGGGGGTAATCATGGATTAAAGACCCGATATTTCCACTGATTTCCTAAATCGGTCAAACTCAAACTTGACGCCATATTAAGCTTTGGACACATACTATTACAAGCTTTTTATGTCTCATCCTGAGGTGCAATGATCAAAAGGTTCCTCTCAGATATGGTAGTAAATGTTTCCAATATCATTGGTAATTATATATATAAACAACAGCGATATTGGAAACATTGACATATTTGATGTCTGCAATATATACTGCCCGCTTTTTGGTAAGAATAAATCAACCAAGACACAAACGAGCATATATATTAACTCCATTCAATAATATATGCATTTGTCCAAATAGTCATCCACGGTTAAAGGAAATATAAGAAATATGTAAATAAACCTGATGAAAATTAATATGTTAGACCCAAAACGTGTTCATGAAGGAAACAACGTAAATGCCGTATGTTTGTCCAATGGCGCACCTTGGTGGATGTGTTGGACGTATCTGACATCACGACAACAATCCGTTGTAGTCAGACATTTCCTCAGCATGGCCGTGTGCCGAACGATGACGTTTTCGACCGGTAGGTGGAGTGTCGCAGAGCTGACGTTTCTGTAGCGTGCTGGCATTGCGTTCCACCCGTCCCGTGACAGCCACTGAAAGACACCGCTGTCTGCGTGGCGGAGGCAACGGAAGACAATAAAAACGCTCTGACTGCTGATATAGCCCATCGTCTGGTTGGGGTCACACGGGGAAATAGACCATTGTCTGGAGCGGGTCAAACGGGGAAATTATCCATTCTCTGGAGAGGTTGACACGGGGACATAGACCATTGTCTGGTGGGGGTGACACGGGGGAAATAGACCATTGTCTGGTGGGGTTGACACGTGGAAATAGACCATTGTCTAGTGGGGGTGATAAGGGGAAATAGACCATTGCCTGGTAGGGGTGACACGAGGAAATAGATCATTGTCTGCAGTTGGTCACACGGAGAAATATACCATTGTCTGCAGTGGGTCACACGGTGAAATAGACTATTGTCTGCAGTGGGTCCCACGGTGATATAGACTTGTATCTGCAGTGGTCGACGTAAAAACAGACCATTGTCTGACGGGAGTGACACGGGGAAACAGACCATTGTCTCGAGGAGGTCGCAAGGGGAAATAGATTATTGTCTGGTGGGGGTGACACGGGGAAATGGACCATTGTCTGGTGGTAGTTATACGGCGAGTAGACGATTGTCTGGTGGGATTCCCACGGCGAATAGACTATTGTCTCGTGAGGGTCACACGGCGAATAGACTATTGTCTGCAGTGGGTCACACGGGGAGTAGACCATTGTCTGCAGTGGTCTCACGGAAGAACAGACCACTACTTGTCTGGAGGGTCGCGCGTGGAAATAAACCAGTGCTTGGTAGGGGTCACTCGCTGAAAAAGATCATTTACTCTATTGTCTGTATCACACGGAGAATATATATTGGGGCTTGGTGTGTGCTTGTGCGTTTGAAAATAACGCTTGCCAATAACTTATGGTGGTCGCGTCTTTTGGGAAGATAAAGGGTAGAGCGGAGCAAGGTCTCGGGGGTTTAATTCCTGCTCTTTCGAACATGGGACGTGGGATTTTATCATCAATAATAATAACAGTGCGCGGCTGTATCGAGTAGCCTCTACTAGGCCAGGCATCGCACCGGGGTTCGCGCCCCACGTGGGGCGATGGCTGACCTGGCAGAGCCAACTCGATACAGCCTGGCGCGCTAACCACTAGACCATTCGGAAAGACGCTGGGCTGGAAGATGCAGACGATCAGAGCTGCGACCGTTATCCTATGCTTACACGATACTACCGTGACAAACTGCGAGGCTGTTTAGTGCTATCCACTTACCGACTCGCCGCCACTCGACGTTATCCGAGCAGGGAGTTTGCTGCCTGAGCACCACGACCGGCACCACCACCCCCGCCACCACCCCTACAAAGAGGACGACCAGGGCCACGATGATCAGCCTCCCTTGTTTCTTGGTCCTGGCGGCGGAGACCGACAGGGAATACATCTCTTGTAAGTACTGTCCCCGTAGCTGGAGCTCGTGAATCGCCGTCTTCGTCCGGTCCAGGTCTCGCGTGAAGTAGCCGTCGATGACGTCATCGGGGCAGCCGAGACGCGATAATGATGACGTCAGCTTGGCGCGAATCTCCAGGAAGTTGTCATCAGACAGCTCCGGTGTCAGCATGTGAAACAGTCGGTTTCTGACGTCACGGATTCTGATGACGTCATGCTGCCACTTGGTCTGTCGGTCCTTGGGACTGGAGGTCCAGTTGATGCGTCGTCCCGGAGTGGTGATGTTCCGCGCCAGAACGATCCAGAGAGTCATGTCAATATCACTCATCTTCGCCCTTTGGCCGCCCTTCTGGAACAAAATGGCGAACTGAGACTTACTAATGATGCCTTTGTTCTTAAGTTTTTCCAGATGTGCTTGGTACGCCAGGAGTGTCGTCTGGATGGGACCGCCATCTTTGAGGTGGCGTAGGACTTGTGTCCGGATCCTGTCCGTACCCTCCTGGATCACAAGGCTAGCGAGGCGCAGGTACAGCGTGTGGGAACCTCCGTCTGGATCTGAGAGTAGCCGGACGCTTGCTGTATCTGGAAGCGGTACCGCCATCGCTGATCTACAGTAATGAATTAATCTGTAATCAGGGTGTTTATAGTAAGCCTAACGACGAACAGACGGAAACGTAGGCGTGAAAATGTGGCGTGCTATCCTGTTTTTGTAAAAATGAGTGCGAAATTCTGAAACTTCTGAAAAAAGAACTGTATAACACTCGCATGGATATGAAGCACGGCCTAAAGATGGCACAGTTCGTGCCAACCCTTTATACCTGATTCGACACTTCCTCAACTACCAGTCGTACGAGTTTTCGATGACACTCTCTATGAAGTACCATTCAAAGGGAGTTTCCGTTGTACATCAGATTAAGATAAGATAATCGTGATCGTGATATAAGTAAACACTCTTCAAGCGACGAAGAAAGTTATAATGTCCATCACTTCCTGTCCTGTATCATACCCATCACGCAGTCCAACACCGGTGACTCAATGGGCGTATTTGATTATGCGCTCGGAGTACCTGGATCACGATGTCTTGTAAATCAAACAGTGAAAATTGTGCCCCGAGCGTTGCGTCAGGTGATCAATTTCACCGCCCCGCGTGCTCTCGGTTTCGAGCAAGGGGCACAAAATTTCCAACATGGCGTCAAAGGAACAACCAGAGTGGATCGGTTCACTCGCAATTACGAGCTCGCAACCGTATCTTTTACATGCCAAGTTAATGAGAAATCGTAATTTTAAAAGCAACGAAAAGAAGGATCGTAATAATATTATTCATATTACTAATATTTTACCCCAATATTTGTTGGGCCGCCATTAATGTGGCCATCTTCGTGCAATTTATTTTCCAGCACTATTATTCAAAAACATGCTTTAACATATATTTATGAGCAATTTAACATTATTCGTTTCTCTTTGGGCAGGCAATTCATTTATTTATTTAACGAGCAAAAGTTCGAGATCTTAGTGAAATAAAATTCACATAACTCCTTCGTCGGCCATGTTACTGCCGGACAACGCGGATTTCACGTTTGACTAGCTGACACACGGAACTTTAAAAGCGCATGCGCAAAGAAATCACGCCGGGCAGGCGAAGTGCCTAACGAAATAGACCCAATGTATTAGATGCTCGTGTAGGAATATCATAAACGCATTGGAATCTTTCTGTTCCTTGCATTTATTATCATCCACATGTATCACTACCCCACCCCTCCCCCCCCACCCAACCACCACCCTTACCATCCCCTTCACCCTCTCCCTGACATAGGCGACGGCGGAAACAAGGGTGATATATATATGGGTGATATATATATGCATATATATGTGGGGGGGGGGGGGGGTAGATGACCGGATAGAGATGGCAAATATATATCTATATATAGTGATAGTAGGGAGGGAGTCGATGGTGAGATAAGGTGCACCAATTGAACCAGAATGGGAGCGGTTTTACACTGCACAAGTGTACCGTAATGTTTGCCCATGGACTGTGAACGTTGTACATACAGTAGGTGTAGAGGGGAGGGAGAGAGGATGAGACAGAACAAGAGGTAGAGAAAGAGATAGAGAGATAGAGAACGAGAGATAAAGACACGGACATGGGGCTAGAAATAGAGAGAGGAATAGAGCGTGAGCACAGAGAGTACAAATGGTGCCCAAGCCGATCGTTTTATGTAGGTTTTCGGGGTCGATGAATTCAAAAAATATATTATTGTGTATCTAGTAGCAACGGATCCATTTTCCAAGATGGCGGCCAAGGGTAGTAATAATACTTAATATCTCAAAAACTAAGAGGCGTAGAACCATTATTTTGATACCTATACATAGGTTTTCGGGTGCACAGATCCAAAATATGATTACTGAGCATGCAGGAACAACGCGTCAGCCAGTTGTCAAGATAGCATCATTAATACTCAATATCGTGACAATTAATAGACATAGAACCATTATTTTGATGCCTCTACATTGGTTTTCGGGGTAGCTGAATTCAAATGAAAGAGTATTGTGTACCTAGGAGCAACGCATCCGCCATTTTTCAAGATGGTGGACAAAGCCAGCGCATATACTCAATATCTTGAAAACTAAGAGGGATAGAACTATTATTTTGATACCTGTACATACGTTTTCGGGGTCGCTGAGTTTTAAAAAAAATCCTTATTGAGTGTCCAGGAGCAACGCATCCGCAAGTGAGACCGCAAAAAATACTCAATATCTCGAAAATTAACACTGACGATTTTCATGTTTATTTTAAGGTTTTCGGAGTAACTGAATTTAAAAAAAAGCTATTGTGTGTCTAGGAGAAACGCATCCGCCATTTTTCAAGATGGCGGATAAGGCCTGCAACAATACAGAATATCTCTAAAACTAAGAGGGATCACTGTTTAAGTCTATTTATAGATTTTCCGGGTCATTCAAGGAATTCAATAAGTTGTCGTTCAGTGTTCAAGAACAAGGCGCCCTCAGTTTGCCATAATGGCGGCTATTTCAAAATTAACACACAATATATGGAAAATCTAATAGGTGTATTAGTCACTGTGAGAATATCCTTATGTGCCGTGGTCGCAGACATAAACAGATTGAAGATTTCGAGATCTCGGATCAGTTCGCTAAGATATCGTAATTTTGCTCGCAAAAATTCCATGCTTAAGACATCGGCAGTATGACAGTTGAAATGTTCTGGTGTTCGCCACATGAAATGTCATTTATTACGAAATGGCTTAATGACAATATACAATAAATCTCGTTTCGCACGTGACGATGTGAATGTTTTGTTTGTCATGAGCATGAGAGGGATTGGCAGACGAATTAAGAATGACCGTCAGAGGACTTTGCAAACAACATGAAGGCCTTGTTTGTCATGAGCGTGAAAGGGTTTTGGCAGACGACGTGAATTCGTAGTTGGTCATGAGCGCGGGGTGGCTTGGCAGACGATGTGAAATCGCCGAGTGGGGGGGGGGGGGGCACAATTATACAAATCTGGTGGGGGGGAGGGTGTTTGATGCCTGTGAGAGCGGATAACTGTGATAGGCAGATGCTTGGCCGATGGTGTGAATGCTTGGTTTATCATGACCGAGAGAGGCCTTGAAATGCCATGTAAATGTTTGGTTTGTCATGACCACCAGAAGGCATGGCAGACGGTGTGCAAATGCATGTTTTGTCGATGTGAAGGCGTGGTTTGAAAACCAAATCACTTCGCGAACACTTCGTATGTCATCATCGTGAAGGCGACTGGCAGACGGCGGACAGGGGGTGGGGTCGAGTTAATAGAAATTCATTATCGCTTCATCTCACATTCGGGTAATACTTACACATACACAACCTACATACATAATCATAAAAGAAAGGTTTGATCTATCCCCATTGGATTGTCCCAAGAGGTTTCTTGGTCTAATTTAACGCCAATGTGCGCACAGGATGCCACCGTTTCATTCCATGCGCCGCTGTCCTAGTTTCGAGTAGGTGGGGTCGATATATGCTGAACATCCTTAAAAACGAAAACATTTGGTGTCTTTATGAGCGTGAGTTTATTGAGTTATCAAGTCCATCAGGCCCAAAATACATATAGACATAACAGTACAGCTTAGATTTACCAATAAGTTACACTGAAACTACAAAAAACACCACAAAAGTAAGTTTGTCTTAGTCGGTTGCATATTATTTTTGGGTTCTGTATTTGTACAAGGGGCCTGGTGCCTGAAGTGACCAATAAAACTATCTATCTGTCTATCTATCTATCTATCTATCTATCTATCTATCTATCTATCTATCTATCTATCTATAAAAAACAGGCAGTGCAAGTCACTTAAACTTGAGTTGGTTGCCTAGTTTGAAAGAAGCTTCTAGTAGATCAAGTAGTTTTGTCTAGCGGGCCAACATTGGTATACCGTCGGCCCAACAACATGAGGCCGCCAATTCACCGACGCATTGAACCACTGAATGCAACTAATCAATGAATATACATTTTAGACTTAACATAAAACAATTTAAACAAAATACACCAAATCAGATTCTTGATGACACCCTTCAAGCATGCCCGCAACAAATGGAACTAGTTCGATGTGACCAATGTCGTTCCATAACGTGTTCAGGGTGATCAAATATTATACGCGGCGGACACCCTTCAAGCATGCCCGCAACAAATGGAACTAGTTCGATGTGACCAATGTCGTTCCATAACGTTTTCAGAGTGACCAAAATATTGTACGCGGCGATTACTCATCACGGATTTACAGTTTTACCCAAATTACGATCACGAGAATTACTTCGATCTCGAATCACGTTAATAACTCTCCTCAGTTCCCGATCACGATAATAATTTTAGGTACAATCACGGATCACGAAAAATGTATTGCCCCCCCCCCCCACCGTTACAGAATCCCACGCACCTCCGATGGCGAGAGCAAGTAGCCTAAATAACCACAGCCGCTTGCAGCACCAGCCCAACACGGGGGGTCGTCCTTAGCTAATACCTGATACAAGGAAACATACAAAGATAGGAAACCACTTTTGACGCCTCGACGCTCAGATGCCGCTATTGTGTATATTGCTTACCTCGTCACGCCTTTTCTACAACTTGTAAGTATTCTTATCATTTCATCTTTGCAGCCACTTTTCTTCTCGGCCAAATCGCTACCGACGTCGCTATGGCGTCATCATGCCTCGTTTTCGAAGGAAATGCTAAGAAACGCTAGTTGTTGAACCGTGTTACAATTTTTGTCATTGTGATGACGCAAGCGAATGAAAAATATGTCATCTAGCCATTTTGTGCAGCTATATTTCTTAAATATTTTTAATCCTATCGCTAGGCGATCTGCAATGGACCCACCCATCTGCCCCTGGCTCTTACGCAAATAGTCTGGTTCCCTGTCTCTGTCTTTGCGTATCATAGACGTTACGCCTACGTCACAGATAGTCAGGATGCCATTGTGCGCAAAGCTTCTAAAGTCGTTCCGAACACGTGCTTCGCTAGTTTGTCCCCAAAATAGGTAAAGCGGAAGTTTTGACAAACGAGATTTTATAGCCCTTTATAGCACATTGCAGCCAAGCTGTGCCAATGGTCGAACCTCTAGAGTGACGAAGATAGGGATGGTCAGGCGGGGATGCCCGGAAAAGGGATTTAGTTTGGTGCTAGTACCTGAATACTAAATCCGTGTTAACCTTGTCCGCCATCTTGGATAATGGCTGATGCATGTGTCCTGGATACGCAATAGTAATAATAATTTGTTGAAGTCTACGACCCCAAAAATCTATGCATAAGTATCAAATTAATGGTTTTATACCTCTTAGTTTTCGAGTATTAAGTATTTTTGCTAGCCTTGGCCGCCATCTTGGAAAATGGCTGATGCGTTGCTCCTGGATGCTCAATAATGACATCTTTGGCATCTGCGTACCCGACAATGTATGGATAGACATCAAAATAACATTTTAATCATTCTTAGTTTTCAAGATATCGCGTATTATTAGTGGGATTGTCCGTCATTTTGAAAAATGGCTGCCATAGCCGTCAGGGGTCAAATCTGACTTGACACTATAGCTAAATTCGATTAAACATGTATTACGCACATGTGTGCCAAATTTAATGATTTTACCACAAAACGCATGGTTTTTCGCTTATCCGCTGGACTAATAAACCTAAACATGCCGGACGTGTCTGACTCATTGTAGAGCTGTAGCTCTGGATCAGTGTGAGCGGGGTAATAGACAGGCCTTCCGCCGTGTGGCGCCACTATTGCAGTGCAAGATGTCGTGCATGATGCCCAATTGACCAACAGGTAACAAGTCATGGCGGACACATGAAATTGTATTGTATCAATATAGGAAACGTTCTTGTATACGTAGTCAGAACTGCCTGTGATGTAAGGAACAAGCGATATACCTGCACAGATTCCGTTAGCGATGCCTGAGACGAGGAAGTAACCGGACGCACGTGTTTCAAAGATTAAGTTATTGAGTTATCTTACATTTGCATTGCTCGACATGGTATCGGTATTAAAGCACAAAAAGCCCAAAAGTCAAAGACAGAAAATGCCAAGAAATTTATCTGGCCGTGACATCATGACGTCACCAAGGATACTTTGCATACATCATGATATCACCAACGGGGCATTCTTTACATCATGACGCTAACAACGATTTTCGTTACAACATGACTTCACCAGTTACTTTCTTTGCATTTTGACGCTATCAACGATACATGTTATAAACCATGGGGTCAGCAACCACACGTGTTTACACCATGACGTCACCAACGATTTTTGTTACATAATGCCGTCACTAACTATACTTTTGTTACATCATAACGTCATCAAGAAGAAGTGACAAAACACGCGGACAAATTAATCATCTACAGCGGGTTTCGTAGTCGCCACTAACTAATTACACCGTTACAGTAAGCAATATTAAGGATAAGTATGTGACGCCATCTGCTTTGTACATAGATATAGTTCTTACGTGAATTGCTTGTTTAAAGTGGTATATGTAAGGTCTCTTGGGATAACATCATTTGTTGTTCTGAAAGACGACAACATCGTGTCGTAAATTACACTCGTGTTTAACGAGCTCACTTTTCACAATCTCAATCTCAATCGCTCTGTGTGCAACGAAAAGGGATAAAACAATTTACCTGCACCTGGTTGTATATTTGTAGTATATTTGTTGTATATGAATATCAATTGTATATTGGTTGAACATTGGTTGTATAGTGGTTTTATGTCTGTGGTATATTTGTTGTATATCAACTCCATATTTGCTATATATCAGTTGTAGATTGGTTGCATATTGGTAGTAAGGCGAAATGGGCTAATCTCGACCCCTTAAGACAAAAAATCTATTTTTGAAGATTGGTTGCATATTGGACGGACGCCTTTTGACGCCTTCACACTTAAGCCGCACAAGCGCCTTTTGATGTCTTCACGCTTAAGCCGTAGAAGCACCTTGTGACGCCTTCCAACTACCCATACCATTTTAAGCCGGGCCCCTCAACGAGAAACTTTCCGTGATGATACCTAGGGGTATTCTTAACAGTAAAACGAATCATTCAATGTGTTATCATCAATAGAATACATTTTAGGGTGAATAGCATACACCCACCCGAGGCTAATACAAGCCCGCGCAGCTAACCACTGTGGGCGAATGCACTGACCTAGATATGGCTGGCCGGGTAAACTTATCAGTAAGCTGGTACCAACACCCTCGCGCACGCACGCAAGGCACGCATAACCCTGGAACCAGGCGATTAGTTTAAACATATTTTTATTACGCAATCGGAAAACAGGCATTGCCTATACAAATTCCTCTTGCTTAAAATAATACCTCAGAAATAAGCATGTATAAAATCATCTCCTAACATCAAGTACAAGTTTATACAAGTTTACGCCAACAACATTGGGCTAGTCTGGACAAAACTCCACAGTATACAAATCTACACACAAAACGTCGTTACAGAGAAATGTATTCTTTAGGGTTTGAATCTTCTAGTTCCATCAATATAATCATGGACAGCTCTAAATATAGCTTTGTTTTCTTCAATTGGTAAATCATTGTTTCCATATAAAATAGTTCCGATAGACATAGATATATATTTCAGAATAATTTGTGCCAGTCGATCACGCAATGCGGTAAACCTCGGACATTGAAAGAAGTAGTGTATTGTGTCCTCCCTCGTCGCTCCACAAAGACACTGCTGATCGTCAATAATATGCATATCAAATAGATGTGCCTTTAGGTCACTGCAACTCATTCTGAGACGCGCATGAACAACATTCGTTGAGCGCCGACCGTAGTTAAATAATTTATTTGTTGCCCGACTGGTTCGAATGTCAAGGTTGACTAAGCCCTTTTGAAAGCTTTGTTGTCACTAAGTGATCTTACGGAGATTGGTTATTCATTCCAGAGCCTAATTGCACTTGGTCGAAAGGAGTTGTAGTACGACGTCAGACGTGTTTGAACAGTAGTTACATTAAATGGCTGAGCACTTCATAACCCATAATGCGTTCTGTCCTTTACAGTTTGTGGTAGGATATTACACAGGTACTCGGGTGCTTCCCCATAAAACATTTTGTGAAACAAGATAAGTTTAAACCTTCTAAGTCGAGCACTCAGTGTTTCCCAGCCCAATTCGTTATAAATCAAAGAGTGGCTTGTGTGCTTAATGGCTCAAGACACAAGACGGCCAGCTCGGAGCTGAACAGCTTCTAATTTATCAGCGTCCGCTTGGGTGCAGCCATCCCACACAACGCATGCATATTCCATAGTTGGGCGTACAAATGTTTTATACATCAAGTCTAATACACCCCTATTGAGTTTAAAACGCAGCCTTGCCAACAAATCAACCCTTCTATTAGCTTTCAGATAAATTTCATTAATATGAGCCGTCCAGGTTACTCTTGAGCTTAACGTAACACCGAGGTGTTTGTGTTCAGTGACGCTGTTTAAAGTTTCATTACCCATGTGCAACGCTGGAACATCACGTCTATGTTTGTTAGATATCACCATAGATTTCGTCTTGGGGGCACTAAACGTAATGAACCAATCTGATGCCCACGTTTCCATACGCTCCAGGTCTTGGGTTACCATATCAGCTCCAATTATCTCGTCACCATCATCAACGATTACATATACAGTCGTGTCATCAGCAAAGAGTCGTATATTCGACTGTAAACCAGCAACAATATCATTAATATAGATTAAAAATAACATGGGACCTAGGACTGATCCTTGTGGATCCAGGCATTTGGCATCAGGATAGGGTTTGAGCCAGTCAGTGCCGCTGGCTAGGGCAGCGACTGGCTCTGCGGAATAGGTGCGCTCGGCCGGGCCTCTGCGTGCGGGCCCAGTGCACTGTTTTAGTCAGTTTCTAGTGTGAGTAAATGCACGAGCGGGGTACTTTCTCTGCGTGGGAAAGAGACAAAAAATCAATTTTTTTCAATAATGTGACATGAAGTTATTTTTTGTTAAAACGGTATCCAGTTGTATTCAAATAATATGATTCCATAGAAAAAAAGAAAACACAATTTGTTCGTGGGGAGTGCTCACTTTCTGAAAGGCAGTCGAACTGTTGTATATTGGTTACCGTAGTATATCAGTGGCATAACTGTTGTACACTGGTTTGTTTATTGTTTGTATAGCGGTTTTGCGACGGTTGCGTACTGGTCGTACAGTAATGCAAAGTTCCGGTGACTGACAGACCATCATCGGGCGTCACTGGCGACATGCTCATGAATACCAGTGGCGCCCCCTGGTGTGGCCCGATGTCAGCCTCAATAACCAAAACCCGACATCGGAATCGGAAGTCGTTACCATTCGTTACCATAGTTGCACCGCCGGCCCACCAATTCCTGGATCAGCCCCAGTATAACTTGGCGGCTGGCAGAACTGGTAGAGATTGTTCAAACAGTCCTTGTTCATCACGCAATTTCCGCCCGTATTGTTCCGCTGCAAGTAAAGTATAAATGTTCACATAAATCAACATATATATATATATATCAAGAAGCTGGGGAATTAAATATTGTTCTGTTGAAATACTTTCACTTTAATAAATTTAATCCAAAATCCAAGACCTTCTGCTACCAATGGGTAGCCAGCTCGGCTAGTGACCCCTCTCCCCAATCGTCTAGCTTCGTTGGAGGGCTCGCCCTACACAGTTTCCCTCCCCCCAGTTTTCAAAATGTATTATGATCAGGATTTTCCGAATCAGTGCCGAATGCCCGTAAAAACCGAATGGAATAATGGCGCCATCGACTTCACATGCGGTGCTTAATATCATTCAACAAGCTGTTCCAGAACATTTCAAGATCCAATGGCCGCTCCAGGACTGTCTATAGCTCACCCAGTGGTCCAGAGTGACGATCTGCTGCATGAGGGCCGCTCCAGGGCTATCGGGATATCCCGGACAGGTCTGGCAGTGTCCGTATAAGGTGTAGTTCGGCGTGATGACCGTTTGGTTGACGAGGTAGTCCAGGAATGAGTAGAGAGTGTTGAAGGCCACACGTGTGGGAAGGTCACAGACATAGTTACCCAGGAACGCGATGGTGATGCTAATGTGGTTCCAGCTGCAGTGCAATGAAGTAAAGGTTAGTGAAAGCTGATAGATGAGAACCAAAACTTAAAGGTTAGTGAAAGCTGATGGGTGAGAACCACATCCTAAAGTGACTGTTGCAACAAATGGATAAAAACACGGTTTGTTGTGAGCCATAAATAAAACCTCATTTGAACATATACAATTCTCCTTCACGAATTCACGTAGCACAATCATAAATCAATAATGAACAATGTTTTATGCCTAAAATAAATGCAAGCGAATGTCATTATGGAAATAGTCACCGCCTCCCACTCTCAATTACTTTTCTTAATTCATTTTAAATCGAGCTTAAATAAATCATTGCGTTTAGTGTTGATGACGCATTAAAGATTGTTTGAACAGAGTTACTTATATGTATCAGGTAATTAGAATTGATTAACAGGAATATCCAGGGACGTATAAGCAATATTATATGCTTCAATCCATAAATGTGCACCCCTTGGTCATGGTGGGATCCCCAAGTTGGTTGTGTACCCAATCTCTCTTTGAAGGTTCGAACCCATCGTCTAGTAGAGCAGCCATGAATCTAAGAGCTTACTGCACTCAAAGTGGATCCGAACGATTTTGTTCTTCCAAATCCTGGTGTGTGCACGTTTTTTTTGCATCAGGCCAATAGAAGAAGGCTATGGTGAAGGCCTGGAATGCGCCGCGACGAGCTAAATAAGAACCTGTTATACGACTCAACGGCTGCCACGGAGCGTCAACACCCGCTTCATCGCCTTGTATTTGCGAAACTAATGGCTGAATCTCCAAATCAGTCACCTACCTGCATTCTACGAACCTTTGTGAAACATTTTCAGTTACTTTTGAAGCATGACCTACCACTATTTAATGTTACAAGGCGACTTTTTTTCGCTCGCCACGTAAATTTACTCCATTAGCCAATTTTCCGTGTGGGGATTTCACAACTCTGGCGCTAGGGGCGCTGTTTCATTGCGCACTCTCCGTCATAGGGGGAGTTGTTGTAGTACACTTGTGCAACCTCATACAGGTGGCGCTAGTAGCTGTAGATGAGATATGTTAATAGTGACGATGCAGGTTGTTGAATAATGTGTAGGGTCAAATGTGGGAATGACCATTGTTTAGTGTTGAGTCACAGAAAGACCCATGAGTTAGTATGTTGGAAATGTCACGTGCCAATCGAAGGAGAGTAGGCCTATGAAAGATTTTGGAACTTAGGTTGCAAGTGGCAGGGGCGTATCTAGTAAGGGGGGGGGGGAGGGCCCCCCCCCCCTTGGGAACTTAAACATACTTTTAAAAGTCGGGCTTTGCGACGAAATACATCGAAAAGTGACATTTTGCACATGCAACCCAGAGGCGGATCCAAGAAGGGCGGGGAGATGATTAATGGCATGCAAGGCGGTGGCAAGGACTGGTAAAGTCGAAACATGTGTGTGGGATCGGGTATACCTTTTATATACATATATATCTAGTGGATACACATATACGGTAAAGACGTGCGCGGTCCCAAAATCGATACCCAAACGAGGCTTGTTTGAAATAAATACCGGTAAAAACCAAAAAAGTTATGTAAATCTTTGGCAGCATTAAGTAACGTTAGCGGCAGGGGCGGAACAAGGGTCTCGAATTTGGAAAGGGGGGGTGGAGGGGGGAGGTCGGAGGTGGTGCCATCGGGGGAAGGGGGAGGTGAAAATGACCGCGGGTGTCCACCAATATTTTTTGACAACCGACTTAAACATCCCCTGGCTTGATGTCGGTGGGTTTAATCAATCCCCCCCGTCGGATCTGCCCCCAGGTTGAATCGGCAAAAGATATGCATTTCATCGGAAAGCCAGACTTTTACTTGTATTCTCAAGCCAGACTTTTACGTGTATTCTCAAGTTCCCAAGGCGGTGGTTGCAACTCCCGTAACCCCCCTCCAGATCCGCCCCTGACCCGGCGGAGAATTATAGGGAAGCACTTTGAGCGCGGGACTCAACGAGCATACAAGATAAGCGCCACCTGTACGAAGTTGCGCAAGAGAGATTCAAATCCCCCCCTCTATAACGGAGAGTGAACAACGAAACAGCGCCCCTAGCGCCAGAGTTGTGAAATTCCCACACCGAAAACTGGCTAATGGAATAAATGTGCGTGGCGAGCGCCAAAAGTCGCCTTGAAGCATTAAATAGTGATAGGTCATGCTTCAAAACTAGCTGCAAATGTTTAATAAAGACTCGTAGAAGGCAGATAGGTGACTGATTTGGAGATTAAGCCATTAGTTTTGCAAATACAAGGAGTTGAAGTGGGGGTTGACGCTCCGTGGCAGCCGTTGAGTTCTTATTTAGCTCGTCACGACGCATTCCAGGCCTTCACCATAGCCTTTTTCTATTGGCCTGATGCCGTGGGTGTGTGCGTCTATCAGTGTGTGTTGGTTGAGGGTGAGGATGAGTGTGGGTGAGTGAGGGAGGGTGGGTAAGGGCGCGTGTGGAGTGGGTGGGGGGGGGGGGGGGTGAGTAGGGGGACTGACTTTTTTGAGGCCGCCCCTATCATGTGTCGGCCGCAACCCTCGAACACTGTCCCGTCTCCGCCGATCATGAAGTTATATCCGATGGCCTCCCAGCTATTGTTAACTGGAAATTAGAACATACATGATCACAAAGGCTTATCCATATCGTTAACCATACGTCAAATACATACTGGATAGAAATTTGGTCATGTCTGCATGATAATCAAAGCGCCAACTGACGCCATGTCAATCAACGGTCGGTAGCAACACACGATTCCCACTTGTATACTAATTATACATGGAACAATACAATATACAGGTGCTTTAACATATTTTGGGGGTAATCATGGATTAAAGACCCGATATTTCCACTGATTTCCTAAATCGGTCAAACTCAAACTTGACGCCATATTAAGCTTTGGACACATACTATTACAAGCTTTTTATGTCTCATCCTGAGGTGCAATGATCAAAAGGTTCCTCTCAGATATGGTAGTAAATGTTTCCAATATCATTGGTAATTATATATATAAACAACAGCGATATTGGAAACATTGACATATTTGATGTCTGCAATATATACTGCCCGCTTTTTGGTAAGAATAAATCAACCAAGACACAAACGAGCATATATATTAACTCCATTCAATAATATATGCATTTGTCCAAATAGTCATCCACGGTTAAAGGAAATATAAGAAATCTGTAAATAAACCTGATGAAAATTAATATGTTAGACCCTAAAACGTGTTGATGAAGGAAACAACGTAAATGCCGTATGTTTGTCCAATGGCGCACCTTGGTGGATGTGTTGGACGTATCTGACATCACGACAACAATCCGTTGTAGTCAGACATTTCCTCAGCATGGCCGTGTGCAGAACGATGACGTTTTCGACCGGTAGGTGGAGTGTCGCAGAGCTGACGTTTCTGTAGCGTGCTGGCATTGCGTTCCACCCGTCCCGTGACAGCCACTGAAAGACACCGCTGTCTGCGTGGCGGAGGCAACGGAAGACAAAGAAAACGCTCTGACTGCTGATATAGCCCATCGTATGGTTGGGGTCACACGGGGAAATAGACCATTGTCTGGAGCGGGTCAAACGGGGAAATTATCCATTCTCTGGAGAGGTTGACACGGGGACATAGACCATTGTCTGGTGGGGGTGACACGGGGGAAATAGACCATTGTCTGGTGGGGTTGACACGTGGAAATAGACCATTGTCTAGTGGGGGTGATAAGGGGAAATAGACCATTGCCTGGTAGGGGTGACACGAGGAAATAGACCATTGTCTGCAGTTGGTCACACGGAGAAATATACCATTGTCTGCAGTGGGTCATACGGTGAAATAGACTATTGTCTGCAGTGGGTCACACGGTGATATAGACTTGTATCTGCAGTGGTCGACGTAAAAACAGACCATTGTCTGACGGGAGTGACACGGGGAAACAGACCATTGTCTCGAGGAGGTCGCAAGGGGAAATAGATTATTGTCTGGTGGGGGTGACACGGGGAAATGGACCATTGTCTGGTGGTAGTTATACGGCGAGTAGACGATTGTCTGGTGGGATTCCCACGGCGAATAGACTATTGTCTCGTGAGGGTCACACGGCGAATAGACTATTGTCTGCAGTGGGTCACACGGGGAGTAGACCATTGTCTGCAGTGGTCTCACGGAAGAACAGACCACTACTTGTCTGGAGGGTCGCGCGTGGAAATAAACCAGTGCTTGGTAGGGGTCACTCGCTGAAAAAGATCATTTACTCTATTGTCTGTATCACACGGAGAATATATATTGGGGCTTGGTGTGTGCTTGTGGGTTTGAAAATAACGCTTGCCAATAACTTATGGTGGTCGCGTCTTTTGGGAAGATAAAGGGTAGAGCGGAGCAAGGTCTCGGGGGTTTAATTCCTGCTCTTTCGAACATGGGACGTGGGATTTTATCATCAATAATAATAACAGTGCGCGGCTGTATCGAGTAGCCTCTACTAGGCCAGGCATCGCACCGGGGTTCGCGCCCCACGTGGGGCGATGGCTGGCCTGGCAGAGCCAACTCGACACAGCCTGGCGTGCTAACCACTAGACCATTCGGAAAGACGCTGGGCTGGAAGATGCAGACGATCAGAGCTGCGACCGTTATCCTATGCTTACACGGTACTACCGTGACAAACTGCGAGGCTGTTTAGTGCTATCCACTTACCGACTCGCCGCCACTCGACGTTATCCGAGCAGGGAGTTTGCTGCCTGAGCACCACGACCGGCACCACCACCCCCGCCACCACCCCTACAAAGAGGACGACCAGGGCCACGATGATCAGCCTCCCTTGTTTCTTGGTCCTGGCGGCGGAGACCGACAGGGAATACATCTCTTGTAAGTACTGTCCCCGTAGCTGGAGCTCGTGAATCGCCGTCTTCGTCCGGTCCAGGTCTCGCGTGAAGTAGCCGTCGATGACGTCATCGGGGCAGCCGAGACGCGATAATGATGACGTCAGCTTGGCGCGAATCTCCAGGAAGTTGTCATCAGACAGCTCCGGTGTCAGCATGTGAAACAGTCGGTTTCTGACGTCACGGATTCTGATGACGTCATGCTGCCACTTGGTCTGTCGGTCCTTGGGACTGGAGGTCCAGTTGATGCGTCGTCCCCGAGTGGTGATGTTCCGCGCCAGAACGATCCAGAGAGTCATGTCGATATCACTCATCTTCGCCCTTTGGCCGCCCTTCGGGAACAAAAGGGCGAACTGAGACTTACTGATGATGCCTTTGTTCTTAAGTTTTTCCAGATGTGCTTGGTGAGCCAGGAGTGTCGTCTGGATGGGACCGCCATCTTTGAGGTGGCGTAGGACTTGTGTCCGGATCCTGTCCGTGCCCTCCTGGATCACAAGGCTGGCGAGGCGCAGGTACAGCGTGTGGGAACCTCCGTCTGGATCTGAGAGTAACCGGACGCTTGCTGTATCTGGAAGCGGTACCGCCATCGCTGATCTACAGTAATGAATTAATCTGTAATCAGGGTGTTTATAGTAAGCCTAACGACGAACAGACGGAAACGTAGGCGTGAAAATGTGGCGTGCTATCCTGTTTTTGTAAAAATGAGTGCGACATTCCAAAACTTCTGAAAAAAGAACTGTATAACACTCGCATGGATATGAAGCACGGCCTAAAGATGGCACAGTTCGTGCCAACCCTTTATACCTGATTCGACACTTCCTCAACTACCAGTCGTACGAGTTTTCGATGACACTCTCTATGAAGTACCACTCAATGGGAGTTTCCGTTGTACATCACTTACTGACAGATTAAGATAAGATAATCGTGATCGTGATATAAGTAAACACTCTTCAAGCGACGAAGAAAGTTATAATGTCCATCACTTCCTGTCCTGTATCATACCTATCACGCAGTCCAACACCGGTGACTCAATGGGCGTATTTGATTATGCGCTCGGAGTACCTGGATCACGATGTCTTGTAAATCAAACAGTGAAAATTGTGCCCCGAGCGTTGCGTCATGTGATCAATTTCACCGCGCCGCGTGCTCTCGGTTTCGAGCAAGGGGCACAAGATTTCCAACATGGCGTCAAAGGAACAACCAGAGTGAATCGGTTCACTTGCAATTACGAGCTCGCAACCGTATCTTTTACATGCCAATTTAATGAGAAATCGTAATTTTAAGAGCAACGAAAATAAGGATCGTAATAATATTATTCATATTACTAATATTTTACCCCAATATTTGTTGGGCCGCCATTAATGCGGCCATCTTCGTGCAATTTATTTTCCAGCACTATTATTCAAAAACATGCTTTAACATATATTTATGAGCAATTTAACATTATTCGTTTCTCTTTGGGCAGGCAATTCATTTATTTATTTAACGAGCAAAAGTTCGAGATCTTAGTGAAATAAAATTCACATAACTCCTTCGTCGGCCATGTTACTGCCGGACAACGCGGATTTCACGTTTGACTAGCTGACACACGGAACTTTAAAAGCGCATGCGCAAAGAAATCACGCCGGGCAAGCGAAGTGCCTAACGAAATGGACCCAATGTATTAGATGCTCGTGTAGGAATATCATAAACGCATTGGAATCTTTCTGTTCCTTGCATTTATTATCATCCACATGTATCACTACCACCCCCCCCCCCCGCCCCACCCAACCACCACCCTTACCATCCCCTTCACCCTCTCCCTGACACAGGCGACGGCGGAAACAAGGGTGATATATATATGGGTGATATATATATGCATATATATGTGGGGGGGGGGGGGGGGGTAGATGACCGGATAGAGATGGCAAATATATATCTATATATAGTGATAGTAGGGAGGGAGTCGATGGTGAGATAAGGTGCACCAATTGAACCAGAATGGGAGCGGTTTTACACTGCACAAGTGTACCGTAATGTTTGCCCATGGACTGTGAACGTTGTACATACAGTAGGTGTAGAGGGGAGGGAGAGAGGATGAGACAGAACAAGAGGTAGAGAAAGAGATAGAGAGATAGAGAACGAGAGATAAAGACACGGACATGGGGCTAGAAATAGAGAGAGGAATAGAGCGTGAGCACAGAGAGTACAAATGGTGCCCAAGCCGATCGTTTTATGTAGGTTTTCGGGGTCGATGAATTCAAAAAATATATTATTGTGTATCTTGTAGCAACGGATCCATTTTCCAAGATGGCGGCCAAGGGTAGTAATAATACTTAATATCTCAAAAACTAAGAGGCGTAGGACCATTATTTTGATACCTATACATAGGTTTTCGGGTGAACAGATCCAAAATATGATTACTGAGCATGCAGGAACAACGCGTCAGCCAGTTGTCAAGATAGCATCATTAATACTCAATATCGTGACAATTAATAGACATAGAACCATTATTTTGATGCCTCTACATTGGTTTTCGGGGTAGCTGAATTCAAATGAAAGAGCATTGTGTACCTAGGAGCAACGCATCCGCCATTTTTCAAGATGGTGGACAAAGCCAGCGCATATACTCAATATCTGGAAAACTAAGAGGGATAGAACTATTATTTTGATACCTGTACATACGTTTTCGGGGTCGCTGAGTTTTTAAAAAAATCCTTATTGAGTGTCCAGGAGCAACGCATCCGCAAGTGAGACCGCAAAAAATACTCAATATCTCGAAAATTAACACTGACGATTTTCATGTTTATTTTAAGGTTTTCGGAGTAACTGAATTTAAAAAAAAGCTATTGTGTGTCTAGGAGAAACGCATCCGCCATTTTTCAAGATGGCGGATAAGGCCTGCAACAATACAGAATATCTCTAAAACTAAGAGGGATCACTGTTTAAGTCTATTTATAGATTTTCCGGGTCATTCAAGGAATTCAATAAGTTGTCGTTCAGTGTTCAAGAACAAGGCGCCCTCAGTTTGCCATAATGGCGGCTATTTCAAAATTAACACACAATATATGGAAAATCTAATAGGTGTATGAGTCATTGTGAGAATATCCTTCTGTGCCGTGGTCGCAGACATAAACAGATTGAAGATTTCGAGATCTCGGATCAGTTCGCTAAGATATCGTAAGACATCGGCAGTATGACAGTTGAAATGTTCTGGTGTTCGCCACATGAAATGTCATTTATTACGAAATGGCTTAATGACAATATACAATAAATCTCGTTTCGCACGTGACGATGTGAATGTTTTTTTTGTCATGAACATGAGAGGGATTGGCAGACGAATTAAGAATGACCGTCAGAGGACTTTGCAAACAACATGAAGGCCTTGTTTGTCATGAGCGTGAAAGGGTTTTGGCAGACGACGTGAATTCGTAGTTGGTCATGAGCGCGGGGTGGATTGGCAGACGATGTGAAATCGCCGAGTGGGGTGGGTGGGCACAATTATACAAATCTAGTGGGGGGGAGGGTGTTTGATGCCTGTGAGAGCGGATAACTGTGATAGGCAGATGCTTGGCCGATGGTGTGAATGCTTGGTTTATCATGACCGAGAGAGGCCTTGAAATGCCATGTAAATGTTTGGTTTGTCATGACCACCAGAAGGCATGGCAGACGGTGTGCAAATGCATGTTTTGTCGATGTGAAGGCGTGGTTTGAAAACCAAATCACTTCGCGAACACTTCGTATGTCATCATCGTGAAGGCGACTGGCAGACGGCGGACAGGGGGTGGGGTCGAGTTAATAGAAATTCATTATCGCTTCATCTCACATTCGGGTAATACTTACACATACACAACCTACATACATAATCATAAAAGAAAGGTTTGATCTATCCCCATTGGATTGTCCCAAGAGGTTTCTTGGTCTAATTTAACGCCAATGTGCGCACAGGATGCCACCGTTTCATTCCATGCGCCGCTGTCCTAGTTTCGAGTAGGTGGGGTCGATATATGCTGAACATCCTTAAAAACGAAAACATTTGGTGTCTTTATGAGCGTGAGTTTATTGAGTTATCAAGTCCATCAGGCCCAAAATACATATAGACATAACAGTACAGCTTAGATTTACCAATAAGTTACACTGAAACTACAAAAAACACCACAAAAGTAAGTTTGTCTTAGTCGGTTGCATATTATTTTTGGGACTGTATTTGTACAAGGGGCCTGGTGCCTGAAGTGACCAATAAAACTATCTATCTGTCTATCTATCTATCTATCTATCTATCTATCTATCTATCTATCTATAAAAAACAGGAAGTGCAAGTCACTTAAACTTGAGTTGGTTGCCTAGTTTGAAAGGAGCTTCTAGTAGATCAAGTAGTTTTGTCTAGCGGGCCAACATTGGTATACCGTCGGCCCAATTCACCGACGCATTGAACCACTGAATGTAACTAATCAATGAATATACATTTTAGACTTAACATAAAACAATTTAAACAAAATACACCAAATCAGATTCTTGATGACACCCTTCAAGCATGCCCGCAACAAATGGAACTAGTTCGATGTGACCAATGTCGTTCCATAACGTGTTCAGGGTGATCAAATATTATACGCGGCGGACACCCTTCAAGCATTCCCGCAACAAATGGAACTAGTTCGATGTGACCAATGTCGTTCCATAACGTGTTCAGGGTGATCAAATATTATACGCGGCGGACACCCTTCAAGCATTCCCGCAACAAATGGAACTAGTTCGATGTGACCCAATGTCGTTCCATAACGCTTTCAGAGTGACCAAAATATTGTACGCGGCGATCACTCATCACGGATTTACAGTTTGACCCAAATCACGATCACGAGAATTACTTCGATCTCGAATCACGTTAATAACTTTCCTCAGTTCCCGATCACGATAATAATTTTAGGTACAATCACGGATCACGAAAAATGTATCCCCCCCCCCCACCGTTACAGAATCCCACGCACCTCCGATGGCGAGAGCAAGTAGCCTACATAACCACAGCCGCTTGAATCACCAGCCCAACACGGGGGGTTGTCCTTAGCTAATACCTGATACAAGGAAACATACAAAGATAGGAAACCACTTTTGACGATTCGACGCTCAGATGCCGCTATTGTGTATATTGCTTACCTCGTCACGCCCTTTCTACAACTTGTAAGTATTCTTATCATTTCATCTTTGCAGCCACTTTTCTTCTCGGCCAAATCGCTACCGACGTCGCTATGGCGTCATCATGCCTCGTTTTCGAAGGAAATGCAAAGAAACGCTAGTTGTTTAACCGTGTTACAATTTTTGTCATTGTGATGACGCAAGCGAATGAAAAATATGTCATCTATCCATTTTGTGCAGCTATATTTCTTAAATATTTTTAATCCTATCGCTAGGCGATCTGCAATGGACCCACCCATCTGCCCCTGGCTCTTACGCAAGTAGTCTGGTTCCCTGTCTCTGTCTTTGCGTATCATACACGTTACGCCTACGTCACAGATAGTCAGGATGCCATTGTGCGCAAAGCTTCTAAAGTCGTTCCGAACACGTGCTTCGCTAGTTTGTCCCCAAAATAGGTAAAGCGGAAGTTTTGACGAATGAGATTTTATAGCCCTTTATAGCACATTGCAGCCAAGCTGTGCCAATGGTCGAACCTCTAGAGTGACGAAGATAGGGATGGTCAGGCGGGGATGCCCGGAAAAGGAATTTAGTTTGGTGCTAGTACCTGAATACTAAATCCGTGTTAACCTTGTCCGCCATCTTGGAAAATGGCTGATGCATGTGTCCTGGATACGCAATAGTAATAATAATTTTTTGAAGTCTACGACCCCAAAAATCTATGTATAGGTATCAAATTAATGCTTTTATGCCTCTTAGTTTTCGAGATGTGAAGTATTTTTGGTAGCCTTGGCCGCAAACTTGGAAAATGGCTGATGCGTTGCTCCTGGATACTAAATAATGACATCTTTGGCATCTGCATACCCGAAAATATATGGATAGACATCAAAATAACATTTTTATCATTCTTAGTTTCCAAGATATCGCGTATTATTGGTGGGATTGTCCGTCATCTTGAAAAATGGCCGCCATAGCCGTCAGGGGTCAAATCTGACTTGACACTATAGCTAAATTCGATTAAACATGTATTACGCATATTTGTGCCAAATTTCATGATTTTACCACAAAACGCACGTTTTTTCGCTTATCCGCTGGACTAATGTACCTAAACATGCCGGTCGTGTCTGACTCATTGTAGAGCTGTAGCTCTGGATCAGTGTGAGCGGGGTAATAGACAGGCCTTCCGCCGTATGGCGCCACTATTGCAGTGCAAGATGTCGTGCATGATGCCCAATTGACCAACAGGTAACAAGTCATGGCGGACACATGAAATTGTATTGTATCAATATAGGAAACGTTCTTGTATACGTAGTCAGAACTGCCTGTGATGTAAGGAACAAGCGATATACCTGCACAGATTCCGTTAGCGATGCCTGAGACGAGGAAGTAACCGGACGCACGTGTTTCAAAGATTAAGTTATTGAGTTATCTTACATTTGCATTGCTCGACATGGTATCGGTATTAAAGCACAAAAAACCCAAAAGTCAAAGACAGAAAATGCCAAGAAATTTATCTGGCCGTGACATCATGACGTCACCAAGGATACTTTGTCTACATTATTATATCACCAATGAAGCATTCTTTACATCATGACGCTAACAACGATTTTCGTTACAACATGACTTCACCAGTTACTTTCTTTGCATTTTGACGCTATCAACGATACATGTTATAAACCATGGGGTCAGCAACCATACGTTTTTACACCATGACGTCACCAACGATTTTTGTTACATAATGCCGTCACTAACTATACTTTTGTTACATCATAACGTCATCAAGAAGAAGTGACAAAACACGCGGACAAATTAATCATCTACAGCGGGTTTCGTAGTCGCCACTAACTAATTACACTGTTACAGTAAGCAATATTAAGGATACGTATGTGACGCCATCTGCTTTGTACATAGATATAGTTCATTACGTGAATTGCTTGTTTAAAGTGGTATATGTAAGGTCTCTTGGGATAACATCATTTGTTCTTCTGAAAGACGACAACATCGTGTCGTAAATTACACTCGTGTTTAACGAGCTCACTTTTCACAATCTCAATCTCAATCGCTCTGTGTGCAACGAAAAGGGATAAAACAATTTACCTGCACCTGGTTGTATATTTGTAGTATATTTGTTGTATATGAATATCAATTGTATATTGGTTGAACATTGGTTGTATAATGGTTTTATGTCTGTGGTATATTTGTTGTATATCAACTCCATATTTGCTATATATCAGTTGTAGATTGGTTGCATATTGGTAGTAAGGCGAAATGGGCTAATCTCGACCCCTTAAGACAAAAAATCTATTTTTGAAGATTGGTTGCATATTGGACGGACGCCTTTTGACGCCCTCACACTTAAGCCGCACAAGCGCCTTTTGGACGCCTTCACGCTTAAGCCACAGAAACGCCTTTTGATGTCTTCACGCTTAAGCCGTAGAAGCACCTTGTGACGCCTTCCAACTACCCATACCATTTTAAGCCGAAATTCCGGGCCCCTCAACGAGAAACTTTCCGTGATGATACCTAGGGGTATTCTTAACAGTAAAACGAATCATTCAATGTGTTATCATCAATAGAATACATTTTAGGGTGAATAGCATACACCCACCCGAGGCTAATACAAGCCCCCGCAGCTAACCACTGTGGGCGAATGCACTGACCTAGATATGGCTGGCCGGGTAAACTTATCAGTAAGCTGGTACCAACCCCCTCGCGCACGCACGCGAGGCACGCATAACCCCGGAACCAGGCGTTTAGTTTAAACATATTTTTATTACGCAATCGGAAAACAGGCATTGCCTATACAAATTCCTCTTGCTTAAAATAATACCTCAGAAATAAGCATGTATAAAATCATCTCCTAACATCAAGTACAAGTTTATACAAGTTTACGCCAACAACATTGGGCTAGTCTGGACAAAACTCCACAGTATACAAATCTACACACAAAACGTCGTTACAGAGAAATGTATTCTTTAGGGTTTGAATCTTCTAGTTCCATCAATATAATCATGGACAGCTCTAAATATAGCTTTGTTTTCTTCAATTGGTAAATCATTGTTTCCATATAAAATAGTTCCGATAGACATAGATGTATATTTCAGAATAATTTGTGCCAGTCGATCACGCAATACGGTAAACCTCGGACATTGGAAGAAGTAGTGTATTGTGTCCTCCCTCGTCGCTCCACAAAGACACTGCTGATCGTCAATAATATGCATATCAAATAGATGTGCCTTTAGGTCACTGCAACTCATTCTGAGACGCGCATGAACAACATTCGTTGAGCGCCGACCGTAGTTAAATAATTTATTTGTTGCCCGACTGGTTCGAATGTCAAGGTTGACTAAGCCCTTTTGAAAGCTTTGTTGTCACTAAGTTATCTTACGGAGATTGGTTATTCATTCCAGAGCCTAATTGCACTTGGTCGAAAGGAGTTGTAGTACGACGTCAGACGTGTTTGAACAGTAGTTACATTAAATGGCTGAGCACTTCATAACCCATAATGCGTTCTGTCCTTTACAGTTTGTGGTAGGATATTACACAGGTACTCGGGTGCTTCCCCATAAAACATTTTGTGAAACAAGATAAGTTTAAACCTTCTAAGTCGAGCACTCAGTGTTTCCCAGCCCAATTCGTTATAAATCAAAGAGTGGCTTGTGTGCTTAATGGCTCAAGACACAAGACGGCCAGCTCGGAGCTGAACAGCTTCTAATTTATCAGCGTCCGCTTGGGTGCAGCCATCCCACACAACGCATGCATATTCCATAGTTGGGCGTACAAATGTTTTATACATCAAGTCTAATACACCCCTATTGAGTTTAACACGCAGCCTTGCCAACAAATCAACCCTTCTATTAGCTTTCAGATAAATTTCATTAATATGAGCCGTCCAGGTTACTCTTGAGCTTAACGTAACACCGAGGTGTTTGTGTTCAGTGACGCTGTTTAAAGTTTCATTACCCATGTGCAACGCTGGAACATCACGTCTATGTTTGTTAGATATCACCATAGATTTCGTCTTGGGGGCACTAAACGTAATGAACCAATCTGATGCCCACGTTTCCATACGCTCCAGGTCTTGGGTTACCATATCAGCTCCAATTATCTCGTCACCATCATCAACGATTACATATACAGTCGTGTCATCAGCAAAGAGTCGTATATTCGACTGTAAACCAGCAACAATATCATTAATATAGATTAAAAATAACATGGGACCTAGGACTGATCCTTGTGGATCCAGGCATTTGGCATCAGGATAGGGTTTGAGCCAGTCAGTGCCGCTGGCTAGGGCAGCGACTGGCTCTGCGGAATAGGTGCGCTCGGCCGGGCCTCTGCGTGCGGGCCCAGTGCACTGTTTTAGTCAGTTTCTAGTGTGAGTAAATGCACGAGCGGGGTACTTTCTCTGCGTGGGAAAGAGACAAAAAATCAATTTTTTTCAATAATGTGACATGAAGTTATTTTTTGTTAAAACGGTATCCAGTTGTATTCAAATAATATGATTCCATAGAAAAAAAGAAAACACAATTTGTTTGTGGGGAGTGCTCACTTTCTGAAAGGCAGTCGAACTGTTGTATATTGGTTACCGTGGTATATCAGTGGCATAACTGTTGTACACTGGTTTGTTTATTGTTTGTATAGCGGTTTTGCGACGGTTGCGTACTGGTCGTACAGTAATGCAAAGTTCTGGTGACTGACAGACCATCATCGGGCGTCACTGGCGACATGCTCATGAATACCAGTGGCGCCCCCTGGTGTGGCCCGATGTCAGCCTCAATAACCAAAACCCGACATCGGAATCGGAAGTCGTTACCATTCGTTACCATAGTTGCACCGCCGGCCTACCAATTCCTGGATCAGCCCCAGTATAACTTGGCGGCTGGCAGAACTGGTAGAGATTGTTCAAACAGTCCTTGTTCATCACGCAATTTCCGCCTGTATTGTTCCGCTGCAAGTAAAGTATAAATGTTCACATAAATCAACATATATATATATATCAAGAAGCTGGGGAATTAAATATTGTTCTCTTGAAATACTTTCACTTTAATAAATTTAATCCAAAATCCAAGACCTTCTGCTACCAATGGGTAGCCAGCTCGGCTAGTGACCCCTCTCCCCAATCGTCTAGCTTCGTTGGAGGGCTCGCCCTACACAGTTTCCCTCCCCCCAGTTTTCAAAATGTATTATGATCAGGATTTTCCGAATCAGTGCCGAATGCCCGTGAAAACCGAATGGAATAATGGCGCCATCGACTTCACATGCGGTGCGTAATAACGAAATAAGTCCGAACTTAATATCATTCAACAAGCTGTACCAGAATCTTTCAAGATCCAATGGCCGCTCCAGGACTGTCTATGGCTCACCCAGTGATCCAGAGTGACGATCTGCTGCATGAGGGCCGCTCCAGGGCTATCGCGATATCCCGGAGAGGTCTGGCAGTGTCCGTACAAGGTGTAGTTCGGCGTGATGACCGTTTGGTCGACGAGGTACTCCAGGAAGGAGTAGAGAGTGTTAAATGCCGCACGTGTTGGAAGGTCACAGACATAGTTACCCAGGAACGCGATGCTGATGCTCTTGTGGTTCCAGCTGCAGTGAAATGAAATAAAGGTTAGTGAAAGCTGATGGATGAGAACCAAAATTTAAAGGTTAGTGAAAGCTGATGGGTGAGAACCACATCCTAAAGTGACTGTTGCAACAAATGGATAAAAACACGGTTTGTTGTGAGCCATAAATAAAACCTCATTTGAAGATATAAAATTCTCCTTCACGAATTCACGTAGCATAATCATAAATTAATAATGAATAATGTTTTATGCCTAAAATAAATGCAAGCGAATGTCATTATCGAAATAGTCACCGCCTCCCACTCTCAATTACTTTTCTTAATTCATTTTAAATCAAGCTTAAATAAATCATTGCGTTTAGTGTTGATGACGCATTATAGATTGTTTGAACAGAGTTACTTATATGTATCAGGTAATTAGAGTTGATTACCAGGAATATCCAAGAACGTATAAGGAATATTATATGCTTCAATCCATAAATATGCACCCCTTGGTCATGGTGGGATCCTCAAGTTGGTTGTGTACCCAATCTCTCTTTGAAGGTTCGAACTAGTCTAGTAGAGCAGCCATAAATTGAAGAGCTTACTTCACTTAAAGTGGATCCGAACGATTTTGTTCTTCCAAATCCTGGTGTGTGCACGTTTTTTTTTGCATCAGGCCAATAGAAGAAGGCTATGGTGAAGGCCTGGAATGCGCCGCGACGAGCTAAATAGGAACAGTTTATACGACTCAACGGCTGCCACGGAGCGTCAACACCATCTTCAACGCCTTGTATTTGCGAAACTAATGGCTGAATCTCCAAATCAGACACAAGTCAGTCAGCCAGTTTTCGGTGTGGGAATTTCACAACTCTGGCGCTAGGAGCGCTGTTTCATTGAAGCGCTGTTTCATTTCATCTCTCATTGACGCGATATGACCAAAAGTGGTTAAAGCGTCCTGAATATACAACCAATCTTTGACTCGCTTCGTCCTTGCAGAGACTTCCAGCTTTGGGGCTTGGTTTTGATCAACCGTCCTCTGGCGCACTACACTACACTACCGTAAACCAAGGCTTCGATCGCAACATACCTGGAACCCACCCCCCCCCTACCCCCCCCCCCCCCCACAGCCGACACACACACACACACACATCTTCACACCATTGCCATCTTCACTCGTCAACCTTGGTGCCTTTTAGGGCGTGACTAACCCTTGGCCTCGCCGTAAAGGCGTGAAACCGATCGCTAGGTGGCGACACCTCATAAGGGGAGTTGTTGTAGTACTCTTGTGCAACCTCATACAAGTGGCGCTAGTAGCGGCATATGAGATATGTTAATAGTGACGATGCTGGTTGTTAAATAATGTGTAGAGTCAAATGCGGGAATGACCATTGTTTAGTGTTGAGTCACAGAAACACCCATGAGTTAGTATGTTGGAGATGCCACGTGCCAGTCGAAGGAGAGTAGGCCTATGAAAGAATTTGGAACTTAGGTTGCAAGTGGCAGGGGCGTATCTAGTTAGGGAGGGGGGGGGTGAACTTTCCCTGGGAACTTAAACATACTTTTAAAAGTCGGGCTTTGCGACGAAATACATCGAAATATTACATTTCGCACATGCAACCCAGAGGCGGATCCAAGAAGGGCGGGGCGGGGATTAACGGGATGCAAGGCGGTGTCAATGACTGGTAAAGTCGAAACGTGTGTGTGGGATCGGGTATACCTTTTATATACATTTATATCTAGTGGATACATATATGCGGTAAAGAAATGCGCGGTCCCAAAATCGATACCCAAACGAGGCTTGTTTGAAGTAAATACCGGTAAATACCCAAAAAGTTATGTAAATCTTTGGCAGCATTAAGTAACGTTAGCCGCAGGGGCGGAACAAGGGTCTCGAATTTGGAAAAGGGGGTTAGGGGGGAGGTCGGAGGTGGTGCGATCGGGGGGAGGGGGAGGTGAAAATGACCGCGGGTGTCCACCAATATTTTTTGACAACCGACTTTAACATCCCTTGGCTTGATGTCGGTGGGTTTAATCAATCCCCCCGTCGGATCCGCCCCCAGATTGAATCGGCAAAAGATATGCATTTCATCGGAAAGCCAGACTTTTACTTGGATTCTCAAGCCAGACTTTTACGTGTATTCTCAAGTTCCCAAGGCGGTGGTTGCAACTCCCGTAACCCCCCTCTAGATCCGCCCCTGACCCGGCGGAGAATTATAGGGACGGGACTCAACGAGCATACAGGATAAGCGCCACCTGTACGAAGTTGCGCAAGAGAGCTACAAACCCCCCTCTATAACGGAGAGTGAGCAATAAAACAGCGCCCCTAGCGCCAGAGTTGTGAAATTCCCACACCGACAACTGGCTAATCGAGTAAATGTGCGTGGCGAGCGCCAAAAGTCACCTTGAAACATTAATTAATGGTCATGCTTCAAAAGTAGCTGCATATGTTTCACAAAGACTGGCAGATAGGTGACTGATTTGGAGATTAAGCCATTAGTTTTGCAAATACAAGGAGTTGAAGTGGGGGTTGACGCTCCGTGGCAGCCGTTGAGTCGTATAACCTGTTCTTATTTAGCTCGTCACGGCGCATTCCAGGCCTTCACCATAGCCTTCTTCTATTGGCCTGATGCCGTGGGTGTGTGCGTCTATGTGTGTGCGCGCATCAGTGTGTGTGTGTGTGTTGGTTGAGGGTGAGGATGAGTGTGGGTGAGTGAGGGAGGGTGGATAAGGGCGCGTGTGGAGTGGGGGGGGGGGGGGGGGTGAGTAGGGGGACTGACTTTTTTGAGGCCGCCCCTATCATGTGTCGGCCGCAACCCTCGAACACTGTCCCGTCTCCGCCGATCATGAAATTATATCCGATGGCCTCCCGGCTAAAGTTAACTGGAAATCAGAACATACATGATCACAAAGGCTTATCCATATCGTTAACCATACGTCAAATCCATACTGGATAGAAATTTGGTCATGTCTGCATGATAATCAAAGATCCAACTGACGCCATGTCAATCACCGGTCGGTAGCTACAAACGTTTTCCGCTTGTATACTAATTATACATGGAACAATACAATATACCGGTACTTTAACATATTTTGGGGGTAATCATGGATTAAAGACCCGATATTTCCACTGATTTTCTAAATCGGCCAAACTCAAACTTGACGCCATAAGCTTTGGACCCATACTATTACAAGCTTTTATATCTCATCTTGATGTGCAATGACCAAAAGGTTCCTCTCAGATATTTCAGTAAATGTTTCCAATATCATTGTTAATTATATATATACATAACCGCGATATTGGAAACATTGACATATTTGATGTATGCCCGCTTTTTGGTAAGAATAAATCAATCAACACACGAACGAGCATATATATTAACTCCATTCAATAATATATGCATTTGTCCAGTGGCGCACCTTGGTGGAGGTGTTGGACATATCTGACGTCACGACAACAATCTGTTGTGGTCAGACATTTCCTCAGCATGGCCGTGTGCAGAACGATGACGTTTTCGACCGGTAGGTGGAGTGTCGCAGAGCTGACGTTTCTGTAGCGTGCTGGCATTGCGTTCCACCCGTCCCGTGACAGCCACTGGAAGACACCGCTGTCTGCGTGGCGGAGGCAACGGAAGACAAAGAAAATGCTCTGACTGCTGATATAGCCCATCGTCTGGTTGGGGTCACACGGGGAAATAGGTCATTGTCTGGAGGGGGTCAAACGGGGAAATAATCCATTGTCTGGAGGGGTTGACACGGGGAAATAGACTATTGTCTGGTGGGGGTGACACGGGGAAATAGACCATTGTCTAGTGGGGGTGACAAGGGGAAATAGACCATTGTCTGGTAGGGGTGACACGAGGAAATGGACCATTGTCTGCAGTTGGTCACACGGAGAAATATACCATTGTCTGCAGTGGGTCACACGGTGAAATAGACTATTGTCTGCATTTGGTCACACGGTGACATAGACCTGTGTCTGCAGTGGTCGACGTAAAAACAGACCATTGTCTGACGGGGGTCACACATGGAAATAGACCATTGTCTCGAGGCGGTCGCAAGGGGAAATAGACCATTGTCTGGTGAGGGTGACACGGGGAAATAGACCATTGTCTGGTGGTAGTTATTCGGCGAATAGACGATTGTCTGGCGGGGGTCACACGGCGAATAGACTATTGTCTAGTGAGGGTCACACGGCAAATAGACGATTGTCTGGCGGGGGTCACGCCGCGAATAGACTATTGTCTAGTGAGGGTCACACGGCGGATAGACGATTGTCTGCAGTGGGTCACACGGGGAGTAGACCATTGTCTGCAGTGGTCTCACGGAAAAACAGACCACTAATTGTCTGGAGGGTGGCGCGTGGAAAATAAACCAGTGCCTGGTATGGGTCACTCGGGGAAATAGACCATTTACTCTATTGTCTGTATCACACAGAGAATATGTATTGGGGGCCCACATTAGCTTGGTGTGTGCTTGTGCGTTTGAAAATAACGCTTGCCAATAACTCATGGTGGTCGCGTCTTTTGGGAAGATAAAGGGTAGAGCGAAGCAAGGTCCCGGGGGTTTAATTCCTGCTCTTTCGAACATGGACGTGGTATCGCTATTTTATCTTCAATAATAATAACAGTGCTCGGCTGTATCGAGTAGCCTCTACCAAGCGATGGCTGGCCTGGCAGAGCCAACTCGATACAGCCTGGCCCGCTAACCATTAGACCATTCGGAAAGACGCTGGGCTGGAAGATACAGACGATCAGAGCTGCGACCGTTATCCTATGCTCACACGGTACTACCGTATCAAACTGCGAGGCTGTTTAGCGCTATCCACTTACCGACTTGCCGCCATTCGACGTTATCCGAGCAGGGAGTCTGCTGCCTGAGCACCACGACCGGCACCACCACCCCCGCCACCACCCCCACAAAGAGGACGACCAGGGCCACGATGATCAGTCTCCCTTGTTTCTTGGTCTTGGCGGCGGAGACCGACAGGGAATACATCTCTTGTAAGTACTGTCCCCGTAGCTGGAGCTCGTGCATCGCCGTCTTCGTCCGGTCCAGGTCTCGCGTGAAGTAGCCGTCGATGACGTCATCGGGGCAGCCGAGGCGCGACAATGCTGACATCATCGTGGCGCGAATCTCCAGGAAGTTGTCATCAGACAGCTCCGGTGTCAGCATGTGAAACAATCGGTTTCTGACGTCGCGGATCCTGATGACGTCATGCTGCCACTCGGTCTGTCGGTCCTTGGGGCTGGAGGTCCAGTTGATGCGTCGTCCCGGAGTGGTGATGTTCCGCGCCAGAACGATCCAGAGAGTCATGTCGATATCACTCATCTTCGCCCTTTGGCCGCCCTTCGGGAACAAAAGGGCGAACTGAGACTTACTGATGATGCCTTTGTTCTTAAGTTTTTCCAGATGTGCTTGGTACGCCAGGAGTGTCGTCTGGATGGGACCGCCATCTTTGAGGTGGCGTAGGACTTGTGTCCGGATCCTGTCCGTGCCCTCCTGGATCACAAGGCTGGTGAGGCGCAGGTACAGCGTGTGGGAACCTCCGTCTGGATCTGAGAGTAGCCGGACGCTTGCGGTATCTTGAAGCGGTACCGCCATCGCTGATCTACAGTAATGAATTATTCTGTTTATGTAATCAGGGTGTTTATAGTAAGCCTAACGACGAACAGTCGGAAACGTAGGCGTGAAAATGTGGCGTGCTATCCTATCACTATTTCGTAAAAATGAGTGCGAAATTTTAACATTCTGATTTGTATAACACTCGCATGGATCCGAAGGACGGACTAAACATGGCACTGTTCTTGCCAACCCTTTATACCGGATTCGAGCCTTCTTCTATTACCACTCGCACAGGGGTTCGAGGTTCAGTAACTCTACGTAAAGTACGACTCGCACAGGGGTTCGAGGTTCAGTAACTCTATCTAAAGTACCACTCGCACAGGGGTTCGAGGTTCAGTAACTCTATCTAAAGTACCACTCGCACAGGGGTTCGAGGTTCAGTAACTCTATCTAAAGTACCACTCGCACAGGGGTTCGACGTTTAGCAACCCTATCTAAAGTACCACTCGCACAGGGGTTCGAGGTTCAGGCATTCTATCTGAAGTACCACTTAATGGGAGCTTCCGTTGTAACACATTCACAAAATAAACGTATTGGATGATGATAATCTGGGTCATGATATCAGTAAACAAGCGCCTCTTCAAGCGACGAAGATACTAATAATATCCATCACTTCCTGTATCATACCAGCCACGCAGTCCAACACCGGTGACTCTCAATGTCTAACATGCTCGTGTAGCAATACCATAAACACATTGGAATCTTCCTCTTTCATCTTATAGATTTGTTATGATCCATATGCATCACTAGCCCCCCCCCCCCCCAACCTACCCACTCACCCACCCACTCGCGCTACCCTTCCATTTCCACTGACACAGGCAAGGGTGGTAACAAGGGTAGACAGGAGTCTAATTTCGGAGTTCAAAGTTCTCGTTTGTATCAAAACATTCCTAGCATGTAATAATGGCGGCCTTTAGACGCCAATTTGGTGATAAACATGAGGGAGGTTAGGTGGGGCGTCAACAAGAATACAGGAAGTTAAACCCAGTAAGACTGTACTTTAACCAACTTTACCGTTTAAACTTCCGCTAACGTCTATGTTTGAGAAGAAAATCACGCGTTACTGGCTACCCTTGTCGTGATTCGCCAATGGAAGATGTAGGGTTACATGTGTACGAATGGTTTACACGTACGAACAAGTAATCCAATATGTGCACTCCATTAATATCAACGACCTTAATGACCTGCCATGTCAATGATACGGAAGCTATGCTTTAACAGCTGTCTTATCTGTTGGGCAGAGGTCAAGGTTATCTAGTTACCGTCTGATTGGTCTGACTGATGTTTCTGTGCATATTACACCAGTGTTGCGCAGTGACGTAATGGAGGATTTATGGTATCTTCTACTAACTCCAGTAATGGTGGTTGGTTGGTTTCGGCAATCAACATAAATGAAACATTCACGTTAGGCAACCCATGCCAGATGCGTATCCGGGAATCGGAAAAGGGCGGGGTCCACTAGAAACCTGCGACCGGGGACTGGGAGCGGGGAGAAGGGGGGGGGGTATGCAGATGTATGTATATTTAACATATTACCCATTTTATATTGGTGAAAGGAAATAGGAAGGCATGTTCTTTTCCCATTGCCCATTTCAAACCGGTAAACCAATATAAGTCAACATGTTACTTTTTCTATTTTTGTTCCATTGGCAATGGGAAATGAAAAACATGTACATACACGGACCCTGCAGACCAACTACAACACAATGTTGTCACCGCTCAAAGTCTGCTGTACCGACTGAGTTCGCCGATTGAGGATACGTGCACCTCTTCCTGGACCCACGAAACTCTTCCCGCCAAATGTGTGCGGCCTCGTTCACTTTTTGTTGAAATAGTAACTTTTCGTTTTTATGACACAAACAATATATCTCCAAGCTGACACTCCATTGGCAGCAGACACATTGTTGAAAATAGACTAAATCACAGACAATGAAAGGCTCTATAGTTGCCATGGCGCGCGTGGCTGGTGTAAATATGGCCTGTATTGTTCAGAGCACGTTCGGCGCCATGGCAACTACGTCATCTTATGACGTGTGTTTTAGTATGTTTGTGAAAGTGCGTTTGCTGCCAATGGAGTGTCAGCATGAAGAAATATTGTTTGTGTCCTAAAAAAAGGATAACATCGCAGTACAAACGTAAGTTTCATATCATTAAAATTGCCCGGGGTTGCTTTCTCACGTGAGTGATTTTCAGAACGATCGCGGTAAATTTGCGGAAAATATGGACCGAAACGTGAGTCTAAGGCACTTATGACTTTGACTTAAGTGTAGATCATCGGAGACCATTATATTTAACCATATTTATTAAAATGTGAACACAAGGCGTAAATTACTGATAATTGGCATAAAATAAGCTGTGCCGAGAAATATTTGTGAAATAGCATTTCTAGCTTCAGGATCGGTTTCTAGGGAAATTTGCACCGCTAGCTATATTTTTCTTTATTTTTATTACAAGAATTAAGTGTGTTGAAGCTTTTAAAAGTGGTTTAGTGTCAAAATTTTTATGTTTGGTAAAATTATAGCCAATTTTGTGAAGGTAGTGATTTCATATTTTGGCAAAAACTGTCCTGATTATGGATAATGACGTAATATTGAGCTGAATTGTTGCAAAATACATATCCGCAGTAGGTGTCAAGTTGTGGTTATTTTGTGTATTGGTAGTACAGCATTAAGCTGGAAACTCAGTAGTCATTTGCGGCCAGACCTAACTGATATTGAGGTCAATAATATAGTTGTTAACTTCACTGGCGCACATCATGTCATCACAAATACTGTAAAGAATGTAACGGGTGTGGGATTGTGAAATGGATATCACACAATAATTAAAATAATAAAATGGACCAGGCAGGGATTGACAGTTTGTGGAGTTTATTCTAAAAGAAGGCTGGGCCTCTACACCAGATTTTCCATGGGAATGCTCCACTGTTATTGATGGGGTCAAGGACGTTCGGCGATGTTTCCCGGCAGACGACATGTCAGAGATTGTCAGCGGAGATTATGACACACAAAAGGTAGGAAAACGCATAAAGTAACGTCAGCATAAACATGCAGGTGACAGCTGTCAAAAATGGGTGTCATTGCAGGAATTCTTCTCATGGCGACACCAACGAAACTTCCTTCATATCATGACACCCAAACCTTCGTTAAATCGGGACGTCACTAATGACTTTCGTTGCAATATGACGTCATCAAGGATATTTTCGTTACACTATGGCGTCACCAAGGATACTTTCGTTACACTATGACGCCACCAAGAATACTTGTGTTACATGATTACATCACCAACGATACTTTGGTACATCATGACGTTACCAACGACATTTTTGGAACGTCGCGACGTCACCCACGATACGTTCGTTACATCACCAAGAAGAATTTGCGAAAACTAAGCCGACCAGTGACAGTCATCTACAGCTGTTTTTGTACGTACGGCGCGGAAGCAATATTAATGTGTTCCAGACGTGAAGCAGTCAATGCCAACTAAGTACACTGTTATATTGAGCAATGTTACTGATAATTATGTCACACCAACTCACGCGGTTGAGCGTGATAATAGCTTGATTAAATTGGCGTATGATCCTGGGATATCATAATTTGTTCTCCACAAACACCAGCAACGGTTTTTACACCTGGACGCGCATTGGCGACACATAATCTAACAGCACGTGACGTCACCGCATGGTCACATGATCGATCGGCGAACTCGCAAGTATTATAGGGCGGACTCGAACGGTTATAATATAATCAAATACAAGTTAGCCTCAATATTTATGAACATCAACACTGTATGCATACTTGTTCGTGCTAAATAAGTAATTTGTAGCATATATGTTTAATACATATATATCCATTCTTTCTAGAATAAAGAAACAAAATAGTATAGACACATGCTCGTTGAAACAAGCTCTCTCGCATGAATCCTGGCTCTTATCCCATCCCCGTCGATCCGAAATTTTTTACTATGGGTACGAAAGGATTCAATATTGACGGTGAGTCCTGATCAAAACAATTTGTGGAGAGGCACGCGCATGTGGTTGTGAGTATCAAAAGGGAAAATCACATTCCCTTTTACGCAAAAAAGTTGCATATTGGTTGTATATCAGTTGTATAATGGTTGTATGTTGATTGTGTATTGGTTGCACACTGGTTTGATTATTGTTCGGACCAGTGTACGCTGGTTTGAGTATTGTTTAATTGTACCCTGGTTGCCTACTGGTCTTACATTGAAGCGATATAAGACACATTCAACTTTCGCGTGTCACGGGCGACGTGATAATGAATACGGGTGGAGCCACCTCGCGTATCGAAATGTCAGCGAAATCCTACATCGGAACTGGAAGTCGTTACCATAGCTGCATCCCTGGACCGCCAATTCCTGGATCAGCCCCAGTATAGCTTGGCGGCTGGCAGAACATGTTGATATTCTTTAAACAGTCCTTTTTCATCACGCATTTTCCGCCCGTGTTGTTCCGCTGCAAATAAGGTATAGATGTACTCATAAATCTATACGTATTTACCAAGATGCTGGGGCATTGAATATTGTTGCGTTGCAAAACTTACCATTTAGCAAAATTAAATCCAAATATTCAGGTCGCGACCCTCTGCCAACCTGGGATAGCCAGAAATGTAAGGCAGCAGGACTCTTTATAACTTACCAAGTGATCCAGGGTGACGGTCTGGTGCATGAGGGCCGCTCCAGGAATCGTTATAACCCACCCAGTGATCCAGAGTGACAATCTCCTGCATGAGAACCGCTCCAGGACTGTTTATAACTTACCCAGTGATCCAGAGTGACGATCTGCTGCATGAGGGCTGCTCCAGGAATGTTTATAACTCACCCAGTGACGCAGAGTGACGATCTGCTGCATGAGGGCCGCTCCAGGGCTATCGGGATATCCCGGAGAGGTCTGGCAGTGTCCGTACAAGGTGTAGTTGGGCGTGATGACAGTTTGGTCGACGAGGTACTCCAGAAATGAGTAGAGAGTGTTGAAGGCCACACGTGTTGGAAGGTCTTATGCCTACAATAAATGCCAGCGAATGTCATTATGGAAATAGTCATCCCCTCCCACTCCCAATTACTTTTCTTAATTTATTTCAAATCGAGCTTAAATAAATCATTGCGTTTAGTGTTGATGATGCATTAAAGATTGTTTGATCAGAGTTACTGATATGTATCAAGTAATTAGAGCTGATTACCAGAAAGATCAAGGAAAGTGTAAGGAATGTTATATGCTTAAATACATAAATGTGCACCCTTTGGTCATGGTTGTTGATGAATCCTCTAGTTGGTTGTGTACCCAATCTCTCTTTGAAGGTTCGAATCCACCGTTTAGTAGAGCAGCCATAAATCGAAGAGCGTACTTCACTCAAAGTGGATCCTAATGATTTTCATCTTCAAAATCCTGGTCTATGTGTGTGCGTGCATGAGTGTGTGTGTGTGCGTGTTAGAAAATGGTTGAGGGCGGGTGTACAGGGTGAGGATGGGTGTGGGTGAGTGAGGGAGGTTGGGTAAGGGCGCGTGTGGCAGGATGTGTGTGAGTGAGTGAGGGTGGTTGTGGATGAGAAAGTGAGTGAGAAAGGGTGAGAAAATGAAGCATGGTGAGTGAGGGCGGGTGTGGGTGATACAGGAGTCGGGGGGCGGGGGGGCGGCGAGTAGGGGGACTGACCTTTTTGAGGCCGCCTCTATCATGTGTCGGCCCCGACCCTCGAACACTGTCCCGTCTCCGCCGATCATGAAGTTATATCCGATGTCCTCCCAGCTATTGTGAACTGGAAACCACAACATACGGGGTTGCAAAGGCTTATCCACATCGTTAACCATACAACAAATACATACTGGATAGAAATTTGGTCATGTCTGCATGATAATCAAATGGCCAACTCATGACCTTGTCAATCACCGGTCGGTAGCAACAAACGCTTCCCACTTATAAACTGATTATACATGGAACAATACAAAATAATTTAACATATCTTGGGGGTAACTATGGAAAAAATCCCGTTCATTCCACTGGTGTATTAAATCGGCCTAACTCACTGTCCAGTATCTGTGTCAAACTAATAGGGTTTACGCCATATTAAGCCTTGGAAACATAATATTACACGCTTTCCATGCTTCATTCTGATGTGTAATGACCAAAACGTTTCTCGTAGATATACAAGTCAATGTTTTCTATAGCGCTGTTAATTATATATCTGAATAACAGCGATATTGTAAACATTGGCACATTGGTGTATGCAACATATGCCTCCAGCTCTTTGGCAAGAATGACTCTCAAAAGACACGAACGAGCCCAAAAAATAATTCCATACAACATTTATTTATTTATCAAAATGGTCATCAACGGCTAAAGGAAAATATAAGGTATCTAAAAAATAAAACAAGGCAACTGTGGAGACGAAAAGTATAAGTTTTTAATATTAGCTATTACAGAGGATAATCCCTACCAACAAATGTTTATTTAAATTGGGCATGGGTGAGAGCAATATGTGTCATTTTTGTGAGGCAGAAATAGAAACAATAAACCATTTGGCCAGACTTCGAAATAACCCCATTCCTCGTCAAGACTGTGGTTCTACTCGGAGCAGCCTCCCAACATCTAGTTGATGACATTTTTATCATTGTCAAACGATATATTTAACAGTTAAGTGCAAAAGAGAGTCACTGAATGTCAAAGCGGCGTTAAGGTAGTTAAAATTTATATATTCATTAGAGAAAGGCGTCGCATATAATAACTATATTACCGACAGGATAAGAAAGTCCAGATGACAATTATTATGTTACACCTAAAACGTGTTGACGAAGAAAACAACGTAAATGTCGAATATTTGTCCAGTGGCGCACCCTGGTGGAGGTGTTGAACGTATCTAACGTCACGACAACAATCCGTTCTGGTCAGACCTTTCCTCAGCATGGCCGTGTGCAGAACGATGACGTATTCGACCGGTAGGTGGAGTGTCTGAGAGCTGACGTTCTTGTAAACAGCTGGCATTGCGTTCCACCCGTCCCGTGACAGCCACTGAAAGACACCGCTGTCTGCGTGGCGGAGGCATCGGAAGACAAAGAAAGAGAATACAGGTATTTCATGCACGTATCCGCCTACGCTTCACGTTCATTTGTAAGTTATATAATGCATTTGCTATTCATGATATTCCATATAAATCATGAGACCTCTCCAAGCGTTTGTTGTTACATCGACTGCGCTAACCACACTCTACTTTACTTTGTCTTTACAGACTCGCCGCCATTCGACGTTATCCGAGCAGGGAGTCTGCTGCCTGAGCACCACGACCGGCACCACCGCCCCCGCCACCACCCCCACAAAGAGGACGACCAGGGCCACGATGATCAGTCTCCCTTGTTTCTTGGTCTTGGCGGCGGAGACCGACAGGGAATACATCTCTTGTAAGTACTGCCCCCGTAGCTGGAGCTCGTGAATCGCCGTCTTCGTCCGGTCCAGATCTCGCGTGAAGTAGCCGTCGATGACGTCATCGGGGCAGCCGAGACGCGGCAATGCTGACATCATCGTGGCGCGAATCTCCGGGAAGTTGTCATCAGACAGCTCCGGTGTCAGAATGTGAAACAATCGGTTTCTGACGTCGCGGATCCTGATGACGTCATGCTGCCGCTCGGTCTGTCGGACCTTGGGACTGGAGGTCCAGTTGATGCGTCGTCCCGGAGTGGTGATGTTCCGCGCCAGAACGATCCAGAGAGTCATGTCGATATCACTCATCTTCGCCCTTTGGCCGCCCTTCGGGAACAGCAGGGCGAACTGAGACTTACTGATGATGCCTTTGTTCTTAAGTTTTTCCAGATGTGCTTGGTGCGCCAGGAGTGTCGTCTGGATGGGACCGCCATCTTTGAGGTGGCGTAGGACTTGTGTCCGGATCCTGTCCGTGCCCTCCTGGATCACAAGGCTGGTGAGGCGCAGGTACAGCGTGTGGGAACCTCCGTCTGGATCTGAGAGTAGCCGGACGCTTGCGGTATCTGGACGCGGTGCCGCCATCGCTTATCTGCAGTAATAAATTAATCTGTGTAAAAATTAGTACGAAATTCTGAAACGCTGGAAAATAGAATTGTATAACACTCGCATGGATCTGAAGCAAGGCCTAAAGATGGCACAGTTCTTTCCAACCCTTTATACCTGATTCGACACTTCTTCAATTACCACTCGTACGAGATTTCGATGTTAAGACACTCTCTCTGAAGTACCACTCAATGGGAGTTTCCGTTGTACATCACTTACTGACAGATTAAGATAAGAGAATCGTGATCGTGATTTAAGTAAACACTCTTCAAGCGACCAAGAAAGTTATAAATTTATAAGTTATAATTTTCGGGATCGATGAATTCAAAAAGTATATTATTGTGTATCTAGTAGCAACGGATCCATTTTCCAAGATGGCGGCCAAGGGTAGTAATAATACTTAATATCTCAAAAACTAAGAGGCGTAGAACCATTATTTCGATACCTATACATAGGTTTTCGGGTGCACAGATCCAAAATATAATTACTGAGCATGCAGGAACAACGCGTCAGCCAGCTGTCAAGATAGCATCATTAATACTCAATATCGTAAAAATGAATAGACATAGAACCATTATTTTTATGCCTCTACATAGGTTTCGGGGTAGCTAAAATTCAAATGAAAGAGTGTTGCGTACCTAGGAGCACTCAATATCGTGAAAATTAATGGACATAGAACCATTATTTTGATGCCTCTACATTGGTTTTCGGGGTAGCTGAATTCAAATGAAAGAGTATTGTGTACCTAGGAGCAACGCATCCGCCATTTTCCAAGATGGTGGACAAGGCCAGCGCATATACTCAATATCTTGAAAACTAAGAGGGATAGAACTATTATTTTGATACCTGTACATATGTTTTCGGGGTCGCTGAGTTTGACAAAAATCCTTATTGAGTGTCCAGGAGCAATGCATCCGCAAGTGAGACCGCAAAAAATACTCATTATCTCGAAAATTAACACTGACGATTTTCATGTTTATTTTAAGGTTTTTGGAGTAACTGAATTTAAAAAAAGCTGTTGTGTGTCTAGGAGAAACGCATCCGCCATTTTTCAAGATGGCAGATAAGGCCTGCAACAATACAGAACATCTCTAAAACTAAGAGGGGTCACTGTTTAAGTCTATTTATAGGTTTTCCGGGTCATTCAAGGAATTCAATAAGTTGTCGTTCAGTGTTCAAGAACAAGGCGCCCTCAGTTTGCCATAATGGCAGCTATTTCAAAATTAACACACAATATATGGGAAATCTAATAGGTGTATGAGTCATTGTGAGAATATCCTTATGTGCCGTGGTCGCAGACATAAACAGATTGAAGATTTCGAGATCTCGGATCAGTTCGATAAGATATCGTAATTTTGCTCGCAAAAATGCTATGCTCACTGGGACCATGTTTCGCATGGAAAACATCGGTCGTCAACAATATTGAACGTTTGCGTCCTGCGTGTAGGTGTTCAGGAATCCATCGAAGCGCAGCAATAAGAAAACACAGGAACAGACAAACATTTCCGGCTGACCCCCGCGCCAAGCCGGTTTGGGAAAAGTGCATTGGTCTCCCAATGTTCTACTTCTATACCGGCTGTATCCTGGTTTGTTGGACTAGGGAAGAACAACGCTTGGCAAACATGGAAGTTGCTTCGTGATGTTACAGAACCTCCGTTATATTGATGGAGCAACCTGAATTGTCCGTATACAGATGCGATGGGCGCGCTGGGGAACATTGTCGTGTTAATCTCCGATAAATCGAGTTCATTATCATCACAGTACGCTAATGAGACCATATTTGAGATTATTGGCGAAGCAAAGCAGAGATACCAGCAACGTTCCCACGACGCGGTATGTCGTCTTCCAACGCGTTAGGGGAGCAGCGTATCAGGAGCATAGGGCTATGCAGTTCCTGCACTTGAGCCGCAAGACTTCAGTTTTGGTCCCAAACAAACCACACGTGCTCATTGTGGAAGTATAGGCAGCTATAAGTGAATTTCTTTCCAGGTTTATTCTAAGGACTATGGGTTGCATTTCGCTAAACAAAGGTATGGAAGGTATGCGATAAAATATTGTGAGGCGATGAATAGCAGAAGTTTTGGAATATGGAAGGAAAAATCCGTCTTCAAAACACTCAAATGCAAAACATAGCGTTCTAAGTTTAGCCCTGCATCCGAGCTTTCGCTGGTTCCATGACCAGCCAGTGACGTCACAGAGGGGGGGGGGGGGGTTAGTGGGGTATCTCATCTCGGATCACAGAAATAAAATCCCTCAATCCCGCATCACGAAATAAGAATCATGGCAGTTCACGATCACGAAAATGAGGTGCCCAACGCAGATTACGGAAAAAAGCAGACGTTACTTCATGGATAACGTTAGTAATTCAGAAGAATGTGTACGCCATAATGTGACAGCTTCCCAGCTAACAATTGAATGTTTCGCGAACGTTAATAGGGGGGTTCGTTGGGGGTTTCGCGAACGTTCACATGGAACGTTTGAGGTACGTTCGCCAGGAAAGTTTTTGTTCCGTTAATTGAACCTTCAAGCGAACGTTCGCTGAACGTTTAGAAAAACCGTTACCTCACCTTCTGCTAACGTGCGGCAAACGATCAAATTACGATCCAGTCACACGAAACGATATAACCATGTTATGTATAATTCCCTTTAATAGTACAAGCCATAATGACGGCCGCTCCAATCCGCTGGCCGTGGAGTAGTCGCTAACATGCCCGCATGGGCGATAAAAAAACATGAAAACAAATACGTAGACATTGATACCATGGTATTTACCATGGAGCATAGGGCTATATTTCTTCTAGACATTGTGACCAAACAAAGGCAGTTTTTTGCTGAGAGCCTGCCTAAAAAACTGGCTGCCGAACATTGTAAATGCCCGCACATTCGGCAGGCAGGGGGGTCTCTTCCTAATACCCTGCATGTATTGATAGTGGTTTTACTAATATTACATACTTTTATCATATTCCTGACTTAAACCAGGATTTTGAATAACCATTTTCTTTCTCCTCAAGTGGTCAGTAATAATAGGGGTACCTACCAATGACCCCCATGATAGACCACAAATGACTGGTATCTAGGATAGCCTGATTATACTGACATTTAGACTGCTATTAAAATACGTTACTCACATAATTGATCATATTATTGCTACCCTCTCCCTACCTTCCAGCAAAACTGCCTATCAAATCCCACCCGGCGAACGAAGCCAATTACTTCGGTGCCAATTCTAGACGCAAGTATTTGCGACAACTACTGGTAACAAGCCTGGTTAGACAGCAAGGTCGCAGTCCAATGAGCAAGGGTAGAATATTATATCTCAGTATTGTACCGTTGTGACATAAATAGATCAAAAACTACCTGCGCCAACTGGATTATCCCGGCATTTTACTTTTCGCCGAGGCCTCCTACACGGTGCCTCTTAGGTGTATGAGAAGGAGAGGGGTCAGTCCTGGGTGTATGTGTGAAGGGGCGAGGGAGTCCATCCTCGTTGTGTGAGGGTGGGGTAAAGTGGGAAATCTCTCCTATATGGGTTACTGAGGAAGGGCCCCAGGCAGTGCTGGATGTATGGTAATGCGAGGAGAAGGGTGGGGGTGGGTGGGGGTCCCTCCTAGGTATGTGTGAGGGGGAGGGAGTCCATTATGGGTGTATGACAGTATGTGCATGAGGGTAAGTCTGTGCTATGATGTGTATGGCCGAAATGTTGTCATAAAGAATGAACAATTTGGTTAAGAGTAGCCGACACGTACAATGGAGTAATCGTTTTCGACATAGTATTTGTACATGCATGGGCGTGTCGAGGGGGGGGGGGGGTACCTCCAGGTTATGGTAAATCGCGATAGAATTTCTCTAGGACGCTTAGTTTGGCTGCTAGAGCGCTCGCAAGAGGTGCACCCCCCTTTGCTGAAGCTCCCATTATGAGTCAACGGCGATATCGAGCGGCAATGCCTCTGCTTTCCGATGGCCGCCGTTTGCCTAATAGCGACGCTAGAGAGTCGGGACTGGTTTCAAAGGACGGGCAAACGTCGACTTTGGTGAGAAATCCGCATTCGCTTCTAGCCTAGCACGCTTAGTTTTGACGCTGGACGGCTCCGTAATTTAGCAATGATGAGTCCGAGAACAGGCATTGGGGCGGGACCAAGCACACGCAGAAAGTCGGGATTTGGACGAATTCACTCAAAATGGCGCCCTCTATCTGGCAAAACAGCCCGCGTTGAACAACAGCCGTTAGATTGTGCTATTCCAGCATCCGCATCGTAGAGGTCCAATTTGGGCCAAATTGCGCTTTCAGCGAGCCCAATACGGCTTTCAGTGGGCAGTGTGGGCTAGAACGCCTTCGGATATCGGCATTATTGAGCCCAAATTGGCCATTGAAGGCCGTAATTATTCCAATTTGCCCGTTTATAGCGCTATTTAGCCCACGTTGTTCGTCCAAGGAGCTGTGTAACCCAATATGCCCACTGAAGGCATCATGTAGCCAGCATGAGGCAAAATCAACTGATAGTATATGTGTTTCTGCATGTCATCGCCTGTACCATAGTTTCGGCGTATAAATGGTGAAATGAAGATGAAGTCACTTCTGTCAGTACCTCAGCCTACGGCTGTCTAGTATTAGTCAGCTAGCGGGTATGATTCGGTCTTTTATATGGCACAAGAAAAAGTCTAAAATCTCGCTCACCCGTTTGGCACAGGAGGCTGAAGATGGAGTTGTTAATCTGACTCATATTCCATCATTCATCCAATCCCTAAAACATACATGGGTGCGTAGGTTAATAACGACAGACGTTGCTTGGCAAGACGAACAAATCGCTGTTGTGGGAAATGGACACTAAATCCTTGAATAATTGCAAAAAAATTAACTAACCCTTTCTGGGCTGATGTAGTAAAATCATGGATCAATTTTTGAAATATCTTACCTTCGAAAACACCATTTGAGATGCCTCTCTGGAACACCCACTTCATGAAAAATGCCAACCTCGTTACCCGACAGCAGGAATTTATAAATAAGGGAGTTGCATATTATAACGATGTACTAAATGATGACGGGTCACCTTAAGGATGGCAAAGTTTTACGCATAAGTTTAATATCAAACTAAATTTTGCTGATTTCTATAGTCTTATTCACAGTGTACCCGAAGAATGGAGACGATATTGTCAGCAAGCGGATTCCAAACCATCGGATGTAAGCTGTAAATATTTAGATTTTATGCGGATGAAAAACCAAATTTGTAATAAGGAGTATAAGGTGATAGTAAAAGAATTACAAGTGTCCAAAAACAAACGAAAGAAAATGGGCAGAAAACTTGAATCTTAATTTAGCAGAAACCCCATGGAAAACCCTGTACTGCCTACCATTGAAGTGTACGGTTGACGAGGAGAAACTGCGAAGCTTCCAATATCAATTTGTATGCAGAACTATAATTACCAATATATTTTTGTTTCTATGTAAACTGGTAGACACTGAAAACGGTTGCTTTTGTCATAAGGTTAATGAAACTATAGAACATTTGTTCTGGGAATGTGATGTTACACAGCGACTTTGGACCAGCTTAAGGTTAATGAAACTATAGAACTTAACTACACTTCATACATCATACATCACATGGGAGGAATAACCATGTCCATTCCGGTGTATGAATTGTAGTTAAGTTCTTCCGTAAGAAGATAACGGTGTGCGAAAAGGACATTGAAAAATAAACACCAGAATAGCCTTGATATAATGTTTTTATTGATCCTTTTACAAATGTTGTAATAGAAAGTTAAGTTGAAGATCCTCGTGCCGCCGTTCTGGTGCTGCGCGCGCCCTGTGTGTTCCTGCGAGGTCAAGCCGAGAAATGTTCTTCCGGTGCGTGTAGCGCCGCCTATAGGCCAATTTGCCGCATGTCACTTTCAATAGGGCTGTACAGTTCTCGCGGGGTCTATTTCCGGTTTAGGTCTTTTGGGGACCAAAAAAAAAACACGTGCTCTTAGAACGAGTGCGCATCACGCCGGTGTCTTACTGCAACTGCGTGACTCGCACTCATTGTAGTCAACGTTTTAGTGTTGGGAACCGGCGGCTGCGCGGTTTGTGCGTGAAGAATCGAGTGGGTGTGAAACTATCTTTTGTTTGCTTTGGTCCAGGCATGGCTAACTATAAAATCCTAATATAATTAAAGATAAGACATTTATCTCTCCATAACGCATGTGGTCCGTTCCATGAGACTGTTGGAAGCGTTGTATTTTGAGCCAAATCATCGATGTTTACAGTTCTACGACAAACGGAGCACCATTGTCCTCACCTGCTCAGTCCATATAAGGAGAGTTGTTGCGTAACTATAGATACCGCGCGCAGACACGCGCGTCATGATGATTATTACGTCATACGACATGGAAAACCCCGCACAGCACGTTGGATCGCCTGACACTGACAGTCACTCATGAGACAACCGCATTCTGGTTTATCAACTGCCTAACCGCTCATACATTACATAAATCTACTCGGATGGTTATAATTCGGATATGCACCTAATTTCAGTCGTTATTTGTGCTTCCAAGGACAGCTTTAGCCGATCTTGTGTGTGAGGCGAATGAAGGCAAACAACCGGAAGGTAGGCAGCACGTACAGGCCGTTGATGCTAGGCATTGATGCAGAGCATATGTATCCCTGTCTCGCGGGGTCTCGATAAGATCCCGAAGTGACTGTACAGCCCTATGGCTGCGGAAGCGCTGGGAATGAAATGTGGAATATCGTCGGCATTGTGAACACCATCGGCTCTGTAAAGAAACAAACTATAGGTAAATTGATAGAGAAATGTGTGTATAATTCAAATATAATAAGGATTTGGCGTGGTATTCACCCACAATTTGATACTAGGCAGATTGAAGTGGAGGGGTTTCAAATCGATGAGGATTTCCAGGCTGCACTTCAGGACCTTGGCCGAGCGTTAGCAAGGCCTGGGTTCTTCAGGGCTAGCTCGCAGTGAACTTGGAACTTTGGTTTGGAAGCCATCGACGGCACACACAGGCGCCACAGATCGACTGACACGGGCCAGGGGGTGGAGGGTCCGCATATATAGAACTTGTTCTATGTAGGCAGTGCGCCCACCCCCCCCCCCCCCCCCCCGGCCTGTGTCTGTCGATCTGCGGCTCGTGTACACGTGATGAGTGTAACTCGATGAGGACAGATAGACTCGTCAGAAATCATTCATAGTGACTTAACCCCCGATAATGCGAACAATCAAATGGAGCGATGTTGATCACCAATAAATGTCCTATTCGAAGAAACACTGACAAGTCATCAATCCTAATAAACGTCCACATGGCAGATTTAGGACTTACAGACGAGGCTCGAGGCAACCAAGTATTTTACCCCTGAAGGCCTTGGGTTGCCGTCTAACAGAAGCTCTGTAGAACAAACTAAGCAACACTCACCGCCAAGTCTCGTATTTTTTAACTCCATAGATATTATGTTCCTAGGTAGCACTTTTCATTGCCAAAACAACGTTAATTTGAGTACAATTCAATCTTTTCGCACCAAGTGCACCCACAGCCAATCCGTCAGCAACGCCATTACGAACCACCGGTCAATTCTCGCCTCTTTTCTTCTCGGCCAAATCGCTACCGACGTCGCTATGACGTCGTCATGCCTCGTTTTCGAAGGAAATATAAAACAAACGCTAGTTGTTTAGCCGTGTGGCCCCGTGTTACAATTGTCGTCATTGCGATGACGCCAGCGAATGAAAAATATGTCATCTATCCATTTTGTGCAGCTATATTTCTTAAACATTTTTAATCCTATCGCTAGGCGATCTGCAATGGACCCACCCATCTGCCCCTGGCTCTTACGCAGGTAGTCTGGTTCCCTGTCTCTGTCTTTGCGTATCATACACGTCACGCCTACGTCACAGATAGTCAGGATACCATTGTGCGCAAAGTCGTTCCGAACACGTGCTTCGCTAGTTTGTCCCCAAAATAGGTAAAGCGGAAGTTTTGACGAACGAGATTGTATAGCCCTTTATAGCACATTGCAGCCAAGCTGTGCCAATGGTCGAACTTCTAGAGTGACGAAGATAGGGATGGTCAGGCGGGGATGCCCGGAAACGGGATTTAGTTTGGTGCTACGGATACGAAAATGGTCCTGGATACTAAATCCGTGTTAACCTTGTCCGCCATCTTGGAAAATGGCTGATGCATGTGTCCTGGATACGCAATAGTAACAATAATTTGTCGAAGTCTACGACCCCAAGAATCTATGTATAGGTATCAAATTAATGGTTTTATGCCTCTTAGTTTTTGAGATATTAAGTATTTTTGCTAGCCTTGGCCGCCATCTTGGAAAATGGCTGATGCGTTGCTCCTGGATACTCAATAATGACATCTTTGGCATCTGCGTACAAAAAAATATATGGATAGACATCAAAATGACATTTTAATCATTCTTAGTTTTCAAGATTTCGCGTATTATTGGTGAGATTGTCCGCCATTTTGAAAAATGGCTGCCATAGCCGTCAGGTGTCAAATCTGACTTGACACTATAGCTAACTTCGATTAAACATGTGTTACGCACATGTGTGCCAAATTTCATGATTTTACCACAAAACGCACGGTTTTCGCTTATCCGCTGCACTAATGTACCTAAACACGCCGGACGTGTCCGGCTCATTGTAGAGCTGTAGCTCTGGATCAGTGTGAGCGGGGTAATACACAGGTCTTCCGCCGTGTGGCGCCACTATTGCAGAGCAAGATGTCGTGCATGATGCCCAATTGACCAACAGGGAACAATTCATGGCGTACACATGACATTTTATTGTATCAATAGAGGAAACATTCTTGGATACGTAGTCAGAACTGCCTGTGATGTAAGGACCAAGCGATATACATGCACATATTCCCTTAGCGATGCCTGAGACGAGGAAGTAACCGGACGCACGTGTTTCAAAAATTAAGTTATTGAGTTATCTTACATTTGCATTGCTCGACACGGTATTGGTATTAAAGCACAAAAAACCCCAAAGTCGCAGACATAAAATGCCAAGAAATTTATCTGGTCGTGACATCATGACGTCACCAAGGATACTTTGCATACATCATGATATCACCAATGAGGCATTCTTTACATCATAACGCTAACAACGATTTTCGTTACAACATGACTTCACCAGTGACTTTCTTTGCATGTTGACGCTATCAACGATACTTTTTATAAACCATGGCGTCAGCAACCATACGTTTTTACACCATGACGTTACCAACGATTTTTGTTACATCATGACGTCACCAACGCTACTTTTGTTAGATCATGACGTCACCAACGCTACTTTTGTCAGATCATGACGTCACCAACTATACTTTTGTTACACCATAATGTCATCAAGAAGAAGTGACAAAACACGCGGACAAATTAGTCAGCTACAGCGGGTTTCGCACGATAGATCGGCGTGGAGGCTATAATAATATGTTCCCGGTCGTGAAGCAGTCAACACTAACTAATTACACCGTTACAGTAAGCAATATTAAGGATAATTATGTGACGCCATCTGCTTTGTACATAGGCATAGTTCATTACGTGAATTGCTTGTTTAAAGTGGTATGTGCAAGGTCTCTTGGGATAACATCATTTGTTCTTCTGAAAGACGACAACATCGTGTCGTAAATTACACTCGTGTTTAATGAGCTCACTTTTCACAATATCAATCGCTCTATGTGCAACGAAAAGAAATAAAACAATTTACCTGCACCTGGTTGTATATTTGTAGTATATTTGTTGTATATGAATATCAATTGTACATTGGTTGAACATTGGTTGTATAGTGGTTGTATGTCTGTGGTATATTTGTTGTATATGAGCTCCATATTTGCTATATATCAGTTGTAGATTGGTTGCATATTGGTAGTAAGGCAAAATGGGCTAATCTCGACCCCTTCAAACAAAAAATCTATTTTTTAAGATTGGTTGCATATTGGACGGACGCCTTTTGACACCTTCACACTTAAGCCGCGAAAGCGCCTTTGGACGCCTTCACGCTTAAGCCACAGAAACGCCTTTTGACGTCTTCACGCTTAAGCCATAGAAGCGCCTCTTGACGCCTTCCAACTACCCATGCCATTTTAAGCCGAAATTTCGGGTCCCTCAACGAGAAACTTTCCGTAATGATACCTAGAGGTATTCTTAACAGTAAAACGAATCATTCAATGTGTTAACATCAATAGAACACATTTTAGGGTGAATAGCATACACCCACCCGAGGCTAATACAAGCCCGCGCAGCTAACCACTGTGGGCGAATGCACTGACCTAGATATGGCTGGCCGTGTAAACTTATCAGTAAGCTGGTACCAACACCCACGCGCACGCACGCAAGGCGCGTATTATGGATAGCGTATAACCCCGGAACCAGGCGTTTGGCATCAGGATAGGGTTTGAGCCAGTCAGTGCCGCTGGCTAGGGCAGCGACTGGCTCTGCGGACTAGGTGCGCTCGGCCGGGCCTCTGCGTGCGGGCCCAGTGCACTGTTTTAGTCAGTTTCTAGTGTGAGTAAATGCACGAGTGGGGCACTTTCTCTGCGTGGGAAAGAGTTAAGACAAAAAATCTATTTTTTTCAATAATGTTACATGAAGTTATTTTCTGTTAATACGGTATCCAGTTGTATTAAAAAAATATGATTCCATAGAAAAAACGAAAACACAATTTGTTTGTGGGGAGTGCTCACTTTCTGAAAGGCAGTCGAACTGTTGTATATTGGCTGCCGTGGTATACGAGTGGCATAACGGTTGTACACTGGTTTGTTTATTGTTTGTATAACGGTTTTGCAACGGTTGCGTACTGGTCGTACAGTAATACGAAGTACCGATGACTGACAAACCATCATCGGGCGTCACTGGCGACATGCTCATGAATACCAGTGGCGCCCCCTGGTGTGGCCCGATGTCAACCTCAATAACCAAAACCCGACATCGGAACCGGAAGTCGTTACCGCCGGCCCGCCAATTCCTGGATCAGCCCCGGTATAACTTGGCGGCTGGCAGAACTGGTAGAGATTGTTCAAACAGTCCTTGTTCATCACGCAATTTCCGCCTGTTTTGTTCCGCTGCAAGTAAAGTATAAATGTTCACATAAATCAACATATATGTATATATCAAGAAGCTGGGGAATTAAATATTGTTCTGTTGAAATACTTTCCCTTTAGTACATTTAATCCAAAATCCAAGACCTTCTGCCACCAATGGGTAGCCAGCTCGGCTAGTGACCCCTCTCCTCAATCGTCTAGCTTCTTTGGAGGGCTCACCCCACCCAGTTTCCCTCCCCCCAGTTTGCAAAATGTATTATGATCATGATTTTCCGAATCAGTGCAGAATGCTCGTAAAACCAAATGGAATATTGGCCGCCATCGACTTCACATGCCGTGCGTAATAACGAAAAAAATGCGAACTTAATATCATTCAACAAGCTGTTCCAGAACATTTCAAGATCCAATGGCCGCTCCAGGACTGTCTATAGCTCACCCAGTGATCCAGAGAGACAATCTGCTGCATGAGGGCCGCTCCAGGGCTATCGGGATATCCCGGAGAGGTCTGGCAGTGTCCGTACAAGGTGTAGTTCGGCGTGATGACCGTTTGGTTGACGAGGTAGTCCAGGAAGGAGTAGAGAGTGTTGAAGGCCACACGTGTGGGAAGGTCACAGACATAGTTGCCCAGGAACGCGATGCTGATGCTCTTGTGGTTCCAGCTGCAGTGAAATGAAGTAAAGGTTAGTGAAAGCTGATGGATGAGAACCAAAATTTAAAGGTTAGTGAAAGCTGATGGGTGAGAACCACATCCTAAAGTGACTGTTGCAACAAATGGATAGAAAAACGGTTTGTTGTGAGCCATAAGTAAAACCTCATTTGTAGATATAAAATTCTCCTTCACGAATTCACGTAGCATAATCATAAATTAATAATGAACATTGCTTTATGCCTAAAATAAATGCAAGCGAATGTCATTATGGAAATACTCACCGCCTCTCACTCTCAATTACTTTTCTGAATTCATTTTAAATCGAGCTTAAATAAATCATTGCCTTTAGTGTTGATGACGCATTAAAGATTGTTTTGAACAGAGTTACTTATATGTATCAGGTAATTATAGTTGCTTACCAGGAATATCCAGGAACTCATAAGGAATATTATATGCTTCAATCCATAAATGTGCACCCCTTGGTCATGGTGGAATCCTCAAGTTGGTTGTGTACCCAATCTCTCTTTGAAGGTTCGAACCCATCGTCTAGTAGAGCAGCCAAAAATCGAAGAGCTTACTTCACTCAAAGTGGATCCGAACGATTTTGTTCTTCCAAATCCTGGTGTGTGCACGTTTTTTTTGCTTCAGGCCAATAGAAGAAGGCTATGGTGAAGGCCTGGAATGCGCCGCGACGAGCTAAATAAGTACAGGTTTTACGACTCAACGACTACCACGGAGCGTCAACACCCGCTTCAACGCCTTGTATTTGCGAAACTAATGGCTGAATCTCCAGATCAGTCACCTACCTGCATTCTACGAACCTTTGTGATACATTTGCAGCTACTTTTGAAGCATGACCTACCACTATTTAATGTTACAAGGCGACTTTTGGCGCTCGCCACGTAAATTTACTCCATTCACAACTCTGACTCTTGGGGCGTTGTTTCACTCTCCGTCATAGGGGGAGTTGTTGTAGTACACTTGTGCAACCTCTCACAGGTGGCGCTATTAGATGCATATGAGATATGTTAATAGTGATGATGCAGGTTGTTGAATAATGTGTAGAGTCAAATGCGGGAATGACCATTGTTTAGTGTTGAGTCACAGAAAGACCCATTAGTTAGTATGTTGGAAATGTCACTGCCAGTCGAAGGAGAGTAGGCCTATGAAAGATTTTGGAATTTAGGTTGCAAGTGGCAGGGGCGTATCTAGTTAGGGGGGGGGGGGGGATAGGGGGGACCCCCCCTGGGAACTTAAACATACTTTTAGAAATCGGGCTTTGCAACAAAATACATCGGAAAGTGACATATTGTACATGCAACCCAGAGTTGGATCCAAGAAGGGCGGGGCGGGTGTTTAATGGGATGCAAGGCGGTGTCAAGGACTGGTAAAGTCGAAATGTGTGTGATAGGGTATACCTTTTATATACATATATATCTAGTAGATACATATATACGGTAAAGACGTGCGCGGTCCCAAAATCGATACCCAAACGAGGCTTGTTTAAAATAAATACCGGTAAAAACCAAAAAAGTTACGTAAATCTTTGGCAGCATTAAGTAACGTTAGCCGCAGAGGCGGATCAAGGGTCTCGAATTTGGAAAGGGGGTGGGTGGGGGGGAGGTCGGAGGTGGTGCGATCGGGGGAGGGGGAGGTGGAAATGACCGCGGGTGTCTACCAATATTTTTTGACAACTGACTTTAACATCCCCTAGCTTGAGGGCGGTGGGTTTAATCATTCCCCCCCGTCGGATCCGCCCCCAGGTTGAATTGGCAAAAGATATGCATTTCATCGGAAAGCCAGACTGGTATTCTCAAGCCAGACTTTTACGTCTATTCTCAAGTTCCCAAGGCGGTGGTTGCAACTCCCGTAACCCCCCTCTAGATCCGCCAGTGACCCGGCGGAGAATTATAGGGAAGCACTTTGAGCACGAGACTCAACGAGCATACAGGATAAGCGCCACCTGTACGAAGTTGCGCTAGAGAGCTAGAACCCCCCCTCTATAACGGAGAGTGAGCAACAAAACAGCGCCCCTAGCGCCAGAGTTGTGAAATTCCCATACCGAAAACTGGCTAATCGAGTAAATGTGCGTGGCGAGCGCCAAAAGTCGCCTTGAAACATTAAATAGTGGTAGGTCATGCTTCAAAAGTAGCTGCAAATGTTTCATCACGACTCGCAGAAGGCAGTCGATGAGTCGTATAACCTGTTCTTATTTAGCTCGTCGCGGCGCATTCCAGGCCTTCACCATAGCCTTCTTCTATTGGCCTGATGCCGTGGGTGTGTGCGTCTATGTGTGTGCGCGCATCAGTGTGTGTGTGTGTGTTGGTTGAGGGTGAGGATGAGTGTGGGTGAGTGAGGGAGGGTGGGCAAGGGCGCGTGTGGAGTGAGGGGGGGGGGCGGGTGAGTAGGGGGACTGACTTTTTTGAGGCCGCCCCTATCATGTGTCGGCCGCAACCCTCGAACACTGTCCCGTCTCCGCCGATCATGAAGTTATATCCGATGGCCTCCCAGCTATTGTTAACTGGAAATTAGAACATACATGATCACAAAGGCTTATCCATATCGTTAACCATACGTCAAATACATACTGGATAGAAATTTGGTCATGTCTGCATGATAATCAAAGAGCCAACTCATGACCCTGTCAATCACCGGTCGGTAGCAACAAACGTTTCCAACTTGTATACTAATTATACATGGAACAATACAATATACCGGCACTTTAACATATCTTGGGGGTAATCATGGATTAAAGACCCGATATTGCCACTGATTTCGTAAATCAAACTTGACGCCATATTAAGCTTTGGACACATACTATTGCAAGATTTGTATGTCTCATCCTGATGTGCAATGACCAAAAGGTTCCTCTCAGATATGGCAGTAAATGTTTTCAATGTCATTGTTAATTATATATATAAATAACAGCGATATTGGAAACATTGACATATTTGATGTATGCAATATATACTGCCTGCTTTTTGGTAAGAATAAATCAACCAAGACACGAACGAGCATATAAATTAACTCCATTCAATAATATATGCATTTGTCCAAATAGTCATCCACGGTTAAAGGAAATCTAAGAAATCTATAAATATACCTGATGAAAATTAATATGTTAGCCCTAAAACGTGTTGATGAAGGAAACAACGTAAATGTCGTATGTTTGTCCAGTGGCGCACCTTGGTGGATGTGTTGGACGTATCTGACATCACGACAACAATCCGTTGTCGTCAGACATTTTCTCAGCATGGCCGTGTGCAGAACGATGACGTTTTCGACCGGTAGGTGGAGTGTCGCAGAGCTGACGTTTCTGTAGTGTGCTGGCATTGCGTTCCACCCGTCCCGTGACAGCCACTGAAAGACACCGCTGTCTGCGTGGCGGAGGCAACGGAAGACAAAGAAAACGCTCTGACTGCTGATATAGCCCATCTTCTGGTTGGGGTCACACGGGGAAATAGGTCATTGTCTGGAGGGGGTCAAACGGGGAGATAATCCATTGTCTGGAGGGGTTGAAACGGGGAAATAGACCATTGTCTGGTGGGGGTGACACGGGGAAATATACCATTGTCTAGTGGAGGTGACACGGGGAAATAGACCATTGTCTGGTGGGGGTGACACGAGGAAATAGACCATTGTCTGCAGTTGGTCACACGGGGAAATATACCATTGTCTGCAGTGGGTCACACGGTGAAATAGACTATTGTCTGCAGTGGGTCACACGGTGATATAGACCTGTGTCTGCAGAGGTCTACGTAAAAACAGACCATTGTCTGAAGGAGGTCACACGGGGAAATAGACCATTGTCTCGAGGAGGTTGCAAGGGGAAATAGACCATTGTCTGGTGGTAGTTTTACGGCGAGTAGACGATTGTCTGGCGGGGTTCACACGGCGAATAGACTATTGTCTAGTGAGGGTCACACGGCGAATAGACGATTGTCTGCAGTGGGTCACACGGGGAGTAGACCATGGTCTGCAGTGGTCTCACGGAAAAACAGACCACTAATTGTCTGGAGGGTCGCGCGTGGAAAATAGACCAGTGCCTGGTAGGGGTCACTCGGGGAAATAGACCATTTACTCTATTGTCTGTATCACACGGAGAATATATATTGTAGGCACACATTAGCTTGGTGTGTGCTTGTGCGTTTGAAAATAACGCTTGCCAATAACTTATGGTGGTCGCGTCTTTTGGGAAGATAAAGGGTAGAGCGGAGCCATGTCCCGGGGGTTTCATTCCTGCTATTTCGAACATGGACGTGGGATCTCTATTTTATGTTCAATAATAATAACAGTGCTCGGCTGTATCGAGTAGCCTCTACCAAGCGATGGCTGGCCTCGCAGAGCCAACTCGATACAGCCTGGCCCGCTAACCATCAGACCATTCGGAAAGACGCTGGGCTGGAAGATACAGACGATCAGAGCTGCGACCGTTATCCTATGCTCACACGGTACTACCGTGTCAAACTGCGAGGCTGTTTAGTGCTATCCACTTACCGACTTGCCGCCATTCGACGTTATCCGAGCAGGGAGTCTGCTGCCTGAGCACCACGACCGGCACCACCACCCCCGCCACCACCCCCACAAAGAGGACGACCAGGGCCACGATGATCAGCCTCCCTTGTTTTTTGGTCTTGGCGGCGGAGACCGACAGGGAATACATCTCCTGTAAGTACTGTCCCCGTAGCTGGAGCTCGTGCATCGCCGTCTTCGTCCGGTCCAGATCTCGCGTGAAGTAGCCGTCGATGACGTCATCGGGGCAGCCGAGGCGCGACAATGCTGACATCATCGTGGCGCGAATCTCCAGGAAGTTGTCATCAGACAGCTCCGGTGTCAGCATGTGAAACAGTCGGTTTCTGACGTCACGGATTCGGATGACGTCATGCTGCCACTTGGTCTGTCGGTCCTTGGGACTGGAGGTCCAGTTGATGCGTCGTCCCGGAGTGGTAATGTTCCGCGCCAGAACGATCCAGAGAGTCATGTCGATATCACTCATCTTCACCCCCTGGCCGCCCTTCGGGAACAAAATGGCGAATTGAGACTTACTGATGATGCCTTTGTTCTTAAGTTTTTCCAGATATGCTTGGTACGCCAGGAGTGTCGTCTGGATGGGACCGCCATCTTTGAGGTGGCGTAGGACTTGTGTCCGGACCCTGTCCGTGCCCTCCTGGATCACAAGGCTGGTGAGGCGCAGGTACAGCGTGTGGGAACCTCCGTCTGGATCTGAGAGTAGCCGGACGCTTGCGGTATCTGGAAGCGGTACTGCCATCGCTGATCTACAGTAATGAATTATTCTGTTTATGTAATCAGGGTGTTTATAGTAAGCCTAACGACAAACAGACGGACACGTAGGCGTGAAAATGTGGCGTGCTATCCTGTTTTTGTAAAAATGAGTGCGAAATTCTGAAACTTCTGAAAAAGAATTGTGTAGCACTCGCATGGATATGAAGCCTAAAGATGGCAAGTTCTTGCCAACCCTTTATACCTGATTCGACAGTTCCTCAATTACCACTTGTACGAGGTTTCGAGGTCAAGACACTAACTATGAAGTACCACTCAACGGCAGTTTCCGTTGTAAATCACTCACTCACTGATAGAGATTCGTGATCGTGATATCAGTAAACACTCTTCAAGCGACGAAGAAAATTATAATGTCCATCACTTCCTGTATCATACCCATCACGCAGTCCAACAATGGTGACTCAATGGAAGCATTTGATTATGCGCTCGGAGTACCTCGATCACGACGTCTTGTAAATCAAACAGTGAAAATCGTGCCCCAGCGTTGCGTCACGTGATCAATTTCACCGCGCTGCAACCCAAGGATCAACCTAAGTGGATCGGTTCACTTGCAATTACGATTTCGCAACCGTATATTTTATATGCTAATTTAACGAGAGATCGTAATTTCAAGAGCAACGAAAATAAGGATCGTACTAATATTATTCATATTACTAATATTTTATCCCAATATTTTTGGGGCCGGCCTTATTTTCCAGAAATATTTATTCAAAAACATGCTTGCCATATATTTAGGATAAATTTAACATTGTTAGTTTCTCTTCGGACAGGCAATTCATTCATTTGTTTAACGAGCAAATGTTCGAGATCTTAGTGAAATAAAATTCACATAACTCCTTCGTCGGCCATGTTACTGTCGGACAACGCGGACTTCACGTTTGACTATCTGACACACGGAACTTTAAAAGCGCATGCGCAAAGAAACCACGCCGCGCATGCGAAGTGCATAATCGAATACACCAAATGTATTAGATGCTCGTGTAGGAATATCATAAACGCATTGGAATCATTCTGTTCCTTGCCTTTAATCCCCCCCCCCCCCCAACCTCCTTACCATCCCCTTCACCCTCTCCCTGACACAGGCGACGGCGGAAACAAGGGTAGACACGAATCTAATTTCGTAGTTCAAACGTACCGCTTTGATCAAACATTCCTAACATGTGATAAGTGCGGCCTTGAGATGCCAAGTTGGTGATAAAAAGAAGTGAGGTGAGTTGAGGCATCGAGAAGAACCCAGTAAGTAGGTACTTTACAAACTTTGTTGTTTGAACTTCCGCTTTGTACGTGATTAAACGTCCGTAACGACCAAACTAACGTCTATGTTAACTTTGCAGGACAATATATATGCGAATGGCTTACAAGTCCAAACAAGTAATCCAGTCTGTGCAATCCATTATTATCAACGCAATTAATGACCTGCCATGTCAGTGATAAGGAAGCTAAACTTTGACTTCTTTCTTATCAGTTGAATAAGGGTGAAAAGGTAAAGGTTAACTAATTGGTTGGTTGTATATTCAGGACCCTTTAGCCATTTTGGTCGTATCGCGTCAATGGGGTTGGTTGGTTATGCAGGGTAACCCCCAACTCTTTGCGAAGAAAGACATGGGATCTTTATATCCTGCGACCACACGGCCACATGGCCACAGCAGGGCTAGAACCACCGATCCACGTGCCGTCAATCTCCCAAGTGGCCAGAGGGCAGAATGGCTGCCCCTGAAGGTTAACTAGTAACCGTCTGATTGGTTGAAATCACGACTATGCCAGTTTGTCTGTGCATGTTACAGCAGCGTGGCACAGTGACGTAATGGAGGAGTTAAGGCATCTCATGGTATCTCTTATTAGTAAGGTTGGTTGGTACCAATCTAAATGAAACATTCACGTTAGGCCAACCATGTCAGAGGCGTATCCAGAAATTTGAAAATGAAACTTGCGACGATGAGGGAGCGGAGACGGAGTGGGGGGGGGGGGGCGGGGGGAGGCTTTGAAAAATTGAAGGATTTATTTGCGAAGCAATCTCAAGCATGCTCTAAAGCTACCACTTGAGCAAAATGTAAACAAGCGAACCAGCCTGATCTAATCTACAGCTTAGTTTTTAAATCATGGATTACAATCGAGGCGCGCGGACGTCTTAGCGAGTCGCGGTCGACATTACACAGAATACTGAACTGCGAACAGGCGCGCAGGGACACCAACTTCTGCTCCGGTGAAAAAAATTGCTTCGCTCCGGATAGCCAGTAGGATTTCAGAATTTAAATCCAGACAAAATATACTTATTTGACATGGAGAAGAGATTGGTAATACACAAAATTACAGAAAATATTGCTTTAAATACGCCTCTTCCCGGACACACAAGACTTCCCGCTACAACTGAGCGGCCCTGTTTACTTTTTGTTGAAATAAAAACTTTTTGTGAAAACAAAAGCCTCCCAATAGTAAAATAATCCCTTTAACTTTGCCGTACATAGTCCTTTATCGAACGTGACCTGGCGTTTGACCCCATACATTGAGTTGATACCATACGCAAGCAGAGCCAGCCGATATTTAATGAGGCGAAATAGTCGATTTCCCTCATTGTACTTATACCTACAATCATAGCTGATTGTAGGTTGTTTGTCGGACATAACGCACGTGGAAGACTTTTTTCGCCACATGATTGGATAAAAGCAACAGTGACGTCAATGAATGACTGACAGCCTAGATCTACTTGTGGTTTAGGCCCATTTTATGTACACAAGGGCTAAACTTCCGGGATGATGAAGGCTGAATTGATTCAGTGCCCAGGTCCGGATGCAAACCCAGGACATATTAGTCTGCGGCCTAGCTAACCACTTCACCAGGGTGGCCCCTGGGACCTGTTGTGATTAATTGATCTAATATCTTTAGTATCCGAAACAACTATCAGCAAACAAAGTCAAGGTAATTGGGGAAACACCTTAATCTCAATAGCTCTTTTTCATTCAGTGTGGGGGGAGGGGGGGGGGGGAAATGATACGATTATGATCGATATAATTATGATCATCTACACGAATGTTTTCTGAATTATTTACACGTTTTCTCGATGTTCCGAATTTATCAGTAAGAGCCATTCTCGGGGAAATACCTTGTGAATGACGTCACGAATTGGGAATTCCCCTGTGAATGAAGCAACGAGTCTTCTCTAAATCGCCGAATCTTATTATACGATGCTCTATTCATTTTATCTATGCCACCACTCCTTTTGCTGTGTTTTATTCATATCTTATGTCGGTATGTCGGTCTGTGTGTGAGCCTTGTCGCGCATTATCTGTCGAATACCTAAAGATATCGACTAAAAAATTCCCTCAAAAGATGCGGAATGGCAATTTTCAGGCTAAAAGTTCGTAGATGGGAAATGTAGGTCAAAGGTCAAGGTCACATGATTTTTTTCTTCAAAATTCGCTTAACCATTGAAATATAGGACCACAAATCGAGACAGTCGCTGTAACGTTCGCAGTTTCCATTTAATTACGCTGAAAATGATTTCACGTATTGGGCCCATAAGCACCTTCTATATCGTTTTCCATTTGTGCAAATCGCCCAAAAAAACTTTCGGCTAAAAATTCCAATGGGATAATTTTGGAGGGAAATGGCATCCTCAATTTCTCCATGAAGAGTACAAGTCAGATAAACGACACCTTGCGCGAAACATGACATTAGTACGTGGGCGCAAAGTACTATATTGATCAAGGTTACGCTTCTAAGGTCAATGTCACGAAACATGTTTTATCGCGTCACTCCTTTAATATTGGGTCTAGATTTGCTGTTTGTTTGAGAGTATTCCTCAGATAGAAGCGGAAACGCGTAACTGGCTCAGATATTTCAGGATACTGAAAGAGTTTCGGGTAATCAGCCAATCAATATTTAGCGTACGTCTATCTCGCGTCAATTGGCGTTTTGAACTCTGCAAGATCATAACTTGGTTAATATTGGAGCTCGGCGTAAATTTGGCGTAAACCTGTAAACCTATTTGGCGTAAACCTGAAGAAAAATGTAAATTAGAAACCACCACAGTATTGCCGTAGGATGCTTAGTTTGGCCGCTAGAGCGCTCGCAAGAGGTGCACTCTCTTTGATGACGCCCCCGTTAGGGGTCAACGGCGATATCGACAGGCCTCTTTCGGGTTGAGATGGCCACCGTTCTTGGAATCTGCCTTACGCTTTTAACCTAAAACACTTCGTTTCGCCGCTAGGGGGCTCCGTAACTCAGCGATGACGAGTCTGAGAACTAGAATTAGGGCTCGACCAAGGACACGTAGAAAGTCGGGATTCACTCAAAATGGCGCCCTCGATCTGGAAAAATAGCCCGCGTAGAACAGCAGCCGTTAGATGGTGCTCATCCAGCACATCAGGATACTTGGGGTCCAATTTGGTCTAATTTGCGCTTTCATCTAGCAATTTGCCTCACTACAGCTTTCAGTGTGCCATATGGTCTCGAACGCCACGCTGGACAATGAATGAGCAACTGGCGATGGGTCTTAACATGATCGAATTCATCCCAAACTCCGATTTTCATCTCTTCTCAAGCTATGCTTGACAATCTCGTGCTTTGTTTAATTAAGACTGCGTAAAATCTCAGGGTTACAGCCCGCCGATGTTTGCCGATGTTTACCGAGGTCTGCTCAAACTCTTATTATGGGTTGCTTACCTTAATTGCTAGTCTCCGACTTGCGAAACGTTGCATGTACTTTGTACTGTTATGGATAAGAAATAACAATACAAAAGTTGTTAACTTCAGTGGCAAACATCAGGACTTCACTTACACTGTAAAGAATATAACGAGTGTGGGGTTGTGAATTGGACATCACACAATAATTAAAATAATAAAATGGACCGGGCAGGTATTGACAGTGTGTGGAGTTTATTATGGAACAAGGTAGGGCCTCTACAACACGAGCTCTTTCATGAGAAGGTTACAGTGAGATGCAGTGGGGGCTACCCGTGAAAGATGACAGCGCAGAGGACACAAGACCTCGCGACAGGGGCATAAATACTGGAGTCTATGGCTCTTACAATGCCACGGGGCTGTAAAGTCACTACGGGATCTTATGGCGACCCCACGAGACAGGGATACTTATGTTTCACGTCAGTGCATCAACGGCCTGCACGCTGCCTACCACTTTGGTTGTTTGCTTTCACTCTGTGCCAATCTGAATTATAACCATTTCTCGAGTAGATTTATGTAATATATGAGCGGTTAGACAGTTGATAAACCAGAATGCGGTTATCTCATGAGTGACTGTTAGTGTCGTATGACGCAATAATCATCACGACTCGCATGTCTGCGCGCGATATCTATGGTTACGTAACATCGCTCCGATATATAAACTGACCAGGTGTTTCGTTTGTTGAAGAAATGTAAACATCGATGATTTACCTCAAAATACAACGCTTCTAACAGTCTCCTCGAACATTACACCTCCACCCCCCTCCCAGCCAGCCAAATGGAGAAATCGCCTACAAGAAAAACGGCCGGTTCCCAACACTCAATCGTTGACTACAATGAGTACGCGTCACGCAGCTGCAGCAAGGCACCAGCGTGATACGCACTCGTTCCAAGAGCAGGTGTTTTTTGTTGGTCCCCAAAAGACCTTAACCGGAAATAGAACCCGCGAGAACTGTACAACCCTATTGATAGGGTCAATGACGTTCGCCGATGTTTTCCGGCCGATGACATGCGCGCTGTTAAAAACACGACGCAACACCTGTCAGATGGGAAAGTTATGAAAACTTATCAAGTAACTTTACAATAAGCATAAAGTTCCAATTACCTAAATCTTAAGAAATAAACATTAAATATGAATGCAGGTAACAGCTATCAAAATTGGCCCAGTTACAAAAAAATTATCTCATGGCGTCCCCAACGAAACAGTCTCTATATCACGACGCCCACAGCTGCGTTACATCATGACGTCACCATTGACTTTCGTTAAACCATGACCACACCAAGAATACTTTTTTCGCACGATGACGTCATCAACGATACTTTTATTAGTTCCGCCGTCACCAACAATTATTTCGCACATCATGACGTTACAAGCGATACGTTCGTTACGTCACCAAAAAGAATTAGCAAAAAGCTATACAGACAAGGGGCAGTCATCTACAGCTGTTTTAAAAAAATATGATCCGGACGTGAAGCAGTCAACACTAACTGATTACACTGTTACATTGCGCGATGTTACGGATAATTATGTCACACCAACTGTTTATCACATACTTGAGTACGTTAATTGCTTGATTAACTTATTATCCTGGGATATCATAATTTGTTCGCCAGCAACACCAGCAACGAACGGTTCTTAGTCCTGGACGCGCATTGGCGACACATAATCTAACAGCACGTGACGTCACAGAAGAGTCACATGATCAATCGATGATGAACGATGCTCTATCGGGTGGATCTGCCGCGATCTGTAAACGTGCGTATCCGATCGCCGCCTTTACTATGGTAACCAAGGGATTCAATATTGATGGTGAATCCTGATCGGAAAAAAATGTGGTAAAGCACATGCGGTGGTCAGAATCAAAAGGGAAAGCTAATTTCTTTTTGGTTCAAAAAGTGGCATACTGGTTGTATATCAGTTGGATAATGGTTGTATATTGGTTGTACACTGGTTTGAGTATTGTTTGACAGCTGTACACTGGTTTGAGTAATCTTTAACGGATGCACCCTGGTTGCCTACTGGTAGTCCATTAAATCGATATGAACTGTCACTGGCGACGAGATAATGAATACGGGTGGAGCCACCTCGCGTGTCTCGATGTCACCGTCCATATCCAAAACCCTACATCGGAACAGGGAGTCGTTACCATAGTTGCACCCCCGGCATGCCAGTTCCTGGATCAGCACCAGTATAGCTTGGTGGCTGGCAGAACATGTAGAGATTGTTCAAACAGTCCTTGTCCATAGTGCAGTTTCCGCCCGTTCTGTTCCGCTGTAAATAAAGTATAAACGTTCACATAAATCAATACATGTCTGTCAAGATGCTGGGGCATTGAATAATGTTACGGTGAAATACTTTCCCTTTAGTAATATTGAATCAAAAGTCCAAGTCGCGACCTTCTGCCCAGTCGTCCGCTCTTCCGAGAGGTCACCCCAGACAGACTGCCCCGCCCCCCCCCCCAGTTTTCAGAATGCAGTATGATGAGGATTTCACTTACAAATCAGTGCCGAATGCCTAAAAAACAAACAGAACAGTAGCGCCATCAAAAGTAGAGACTAGATATTATCCGACAAGCTGAGAACATTTTAAGATCCAGAGACCCAGGGCTATAAATATCTCACCCAATGATCCAGAGTGGCGATCTGCTGCATGAGGACTGCTCCAGGACTACTTATAACTCACCCAGTGATCCAGAGTGACGATCTGCTGCATGAGAGCCGCTCCAGGGCTATCGAAAAATGTCGGAGATGTCTGGCAGTGTCCGTATAAGGTGTAGTTGTGCGTGATGGCCTTTTGGTTCACGAGGTAGTCCAGGAAGGAGTAGAGAGTGTTGAAGGCCGCACGTGTTGGAAGGTCACAGACATAGTTGCCCAGGAACGCAATGCTGATGCTCTTGTTATTCCAGCTACAGTGAAATGAAATAAAGGTTAGGGAAAGAAAACTCAAAGGGACCGTGGCAACAAATGAATGAGAAACGAGTTGTCGTGAGCCACAATTAAAACCTCATCTGAAGCTATAGAGCTCTCCTTCACGAAGTCACGAAGCATAGTCTTCAACTAACTAGACGGCTAAGCAGAGCTTGAGAAGGGACGAAAATGGGAGTTTTGGGACTAATTCGACCATTTTAAGACCGACCGCCGCTCGCTCATTGGTTGTTCGGCCTGGCGTTCGAGACCATATCGCCCACTGAAAGCTGTAGCCAGGCCAAATTGCTGGCTGAAAGCGCAAATTAGCCCAAATCGGACCCCAAATATCGTGATGTGCTGGACGAGCGCCATCTAACGGCTGCTGTTCAACGCGGGCTATTTTTCCAGGTCGAGGGCGTCGTTTAGAGTGAATACGTTCAAATCCCGACTTCCTACGTGTCCTTGGTCACGCCCTAATCGCTCTTCTCGGACTCGTCATCGCTGAATTACGGAGCCCCCTAGCGGCTGAACTAAGCGTGACAGGCTAAAAGCGAAGGCGGATTCCATACCCAAGGCGACGTTTGCCCGTCTTTTGTAACCGGTCCCGACTGTCAAACGTCGCCGTTGACTCATAATGGGAGCATGGAGGGGGGGTGCACCTCTTGCGAGCGCTCTAGCGGCCAAACTAAGCGTCCTAGAGCAATTCTAAGGTGGTTTCGATGTACCTAGCTCACATTTCTCTCTCCATTCATGCCAACTCTGGGCTCCCTAGCTCGAATATTGACAGAGTTATGGCCTTGCAAAGTTCAAAACGCCACTTGACACGTACGCTGAATATTGACTGGCCGTTTACTCGAAAATCGTTCAGTATCCGAAAAAATCGGGTATTGCGTTTCTGCCTCTCTCTGACGAATACTCTCAAACAAACAGCGAATCGCTAGACCCGGTATAGTGACCTTGACCTTGCTGTGACCTCGACCATGGAAGCGTGACCTTGACCAATATAGTTATTCGTGCCCAATTACTAATGTCACGTATCACGCCAGGTGACGGCTGTCTCACTTGTACCCTTCACGGAGAAATTGAGACCATTTTCCCGCCAAAATGCTGCCGTAGGATCCCATGTTAAACTTTGGGATTTTGTTTGCAGAAGAACTATTTGGACGATTTTCAAAATTGAAACACCGTATACAAGGTACCTACGAGCCTGGGAACGCTATAGCGATTTTGCCGATTTTTGGTCCTATCTTTCAATGGTTAAGCGAATTTCGAAAAATTCCTGTGACCTTGACCTTTGACCTAGATGGCCCATCTACGAACTTAGCCTGACGATTGCCATTCCGCATCTTTCTGTGAATTTGGAAGTCGATATCCTAAGGAATTCGACAGATAATGCGTCACGTGACAAACAGACAAACAAACCGAACATACCGACATAAGACGAAAATGGAACATTTTCGTCTTAATAAAGAACAATACAAATATTTGTTACATAAAATAAATGCTAACGAATGTCATTGTGGAAATAATTGCCCCCTCCAACTCCAATTACTTTACTTAATTTATTTTTAAATCGAGCTTAAAGAAATCATTGCGTTTGTTGTTGAAGACGAATTACAAGTTGTTTGATCACAGTTACTGGCATGTATCAGGTCAGAGAAGGTCAGCAGGAAGATCTAGGAAAGTCAGCAGGAATATCTAGGAAAATCTAAGGAACATTATATGCTTATATCTATAAATGTGCGCCCCATTTGTGTGGTGGAACCCCCTATTTTCGAAGGTTCGAGCCCCCGGCCTAGCAGAGCAGCCACAAGTCAATCTTACTTCACTCAAAGTGGACCCTAACGATTTTGTTCTTCCTGGTGTGGGTGTGTGTGTGTGTGAGAGGGAAAGTGTGATGGTGAGTGGGTGAGTGAGGATGGAGGTGGGTAAGTGCATAAGTGAGGGAGATTGTGGCTGAGTGAGTGAGGGTGAGTGTGCGTGAATGAGGGTAGGTGAAGGTGATTGAGTGAGCAAGGGTGTAGGTGAGAGGGTAGGTGTGGGTGAGTGATTGAGGATGGGTGCGTTGCGGGTGAGAAAGTGAGAAATAGTGAGTGAGGGTGGGTGAGGGTGGGAGGGAGGGGGGTGGGGGGCTGAGTAGGGATACTGACTGTTTCGAAGCCGCCCCCACGATGTGTCGGCCTCGACCCTCGAACACTGTCCCGTCCCCGCCGATCATGAAGTTATATGCGATGTCATCCCAGCCATGGTTATCTGGAAATCAGAACAAAAGACATACATCGTCAGAAAGGCCTATGCGTATCGCTATCCATATATCAAATACATACTTTGAAACTTATGTCGTGGGGGGGGGTAACCATGGGTTCAAGTCCCCCATTATCTTTGCTCATTTGTTAAATAGAGATATGTTTCAAATCAATATGGTTTTACGCCATATTAAGAATTTGACACATAATATTACAGGATTTCTATGTCTCATCCCGATGTGTAATGACCAACAGGTTCCTCGTAGATATACAAGTAAATGTGTCCAATATCGATGTTAAATATATGTATATATATAGATACAATACATACTGCCAGCTTTTTGACAAGAATGACTGAAACCAGACCCAAACGAGCCCATAAATTAACTCCATACAATATTATATGTATTTATCAAAATGGTCATCAACGGCTAAAGAAAATTTAAGATATCTAAAAAATAAAATAGGTGACAATTATTATGTCAGACCTAAAACGTGTTGAAGAAGAAAACAACGTAAATGCCGTATATTTGGCCAGTGGCGCACCCTGGTGGAGGTGCTGAACGTATCTGACGTCACGACAACAATCGGTTGTGGTCAGACATTTCCTCAGCATGGCCGTGTGCAGAACGATGACGTATTCGACGGGTAGGTGGAGTGTCTGAGAGCTGATGTTCTTGTAGTCTGCTGGCATTGCGTTCCACCCGTCCCGTGACAGCCACTGAAAGACACCGCTGTCTGCGTGGCGGAGGCAACGGAAGACAAAGAAAATTCTCTTACCACGGATATAGACCATTGTCTGGTGGGAGTCACCATGGTCTGGGGGGGGGGTCACACCGGGAAATAGACCATTGTCTGGAGGGGGTCACACCGGGACACTTGCCTGGTGGGGGTCACACCGGGAAATAGATCATTGTCTATAGGGGATCAGACAGAGAGCTTGCTGTGTGCTTGTGCGTTTGGGAATAAAACTTGGTAGTAATTTATGTTGGTCCCGTCAATTTAGAAGATAAATGGTAGAGCGGAGCCATGTCCCTGGGTTAATTTCTGCTCTTTCGAACATGGACGTGGGGTCTCTAATTTATCCTCAATAATAATAACAGTGCTCGGTTGTATCGAGTGGTCTCTACCAGGCCAGGCATCGCACCAGAGTTCGCGCCCCTCGGGGCGATAGCTGGCCTGGTAGAGCTCACTCGATACAGCCTAGCACGCTAACCACTAGAACATTCGGAAAGACACTCAACTGGAAGAAACAAACGATCAGAACTGCGACCGTTACCCTATACGTATAAGGTACGACCGTGTGACCGTCAAACTGCGTGGCTGTTTAGTGTTATCCACTTACCGACTCGCCGCCATTCGACGTTTTCCGAGCAGGGAGTCTGCTGCCTGAGCACCACGACCGGCACCACCACCCCCGCCACCACCCCCACAAAGAGGACGACCAGGGCCACGATGATCAGTCTCCCTTGTTTCTTGGTCTTGGCGGCGGAGACCGACAGGGAATACATCTCTTGTAAGTACTGTCCTCGTAGCTGGAGCTCGTGCATCGCCGTCTTCGTCCGGTCCAGATCTCGCGTGAAGTAGCCGTCGATGACGTCATCGGGGCAGCCGAGACGCGATAATGATGACGTCAGCTTGGCGCGAATCTCCAGGAAGCTGTCATCAGACAGTTCCGGGGTCAGCATGTGAAACAGTCGGTTTCTGACGTCACGGATCCTGATGACGTCATGCTGCCACTCGGTCTGTCGGTCCTTGGGACTGGAGGTCCAGTTGATGCGTCGTCCCGGGGTGGTGATGTTCCGCGCCAGAACGATCCAGAGAGTCATGTCGATATCACTCATCTTCGCCCTTTGGCCGCCCTTCGGGAACAAAATGGCGAACTGAGATTTACTGATGATGCCTTTTTTCTTAAGTTTTTCCAGATGTGCTTGGTGAGCCAGGAGTGTCGTCTGGATGGGACCGCCATCTTTGAGGTGGCGTAGGACTTCTGTCCGGACCCTGTCCGTGCCCTCCTGGATCAGTAGACTGGTGAGGCGCAGGTACAGCGTGTGGAAACCACCGTCCTGATCTGAGAGCAACCGGACGCTTGCGGCGTCTGGCATCTGTACCGCCATCGCTGCTCTACAGTCATAAATTAAGCCGATTTAATCCGGTTGTACACCGCAGGCCAAACGACAAAGAGACGGAAACGTAGGCGTGCAAGATGTGTCCAATCTGCTTTTGATGTGTCGTTGATTTGTCGTTGTGCATCACTCACTAGACGTGTCCCACGGTGATGTCATGACTGTGTCTTCTCTGCTTTGGCACGGAAAACCGGGCGATATCTGCATAACAAGAACACGAATTGTTTATTTAAATCAGTACACAGTAATGATAGATAGGAATACAATGTCATATATTTATGTATACATAACGAAGTGGTGACTGGTGCGGTAGACCTCCAGTATGACCTGGAGTCGCTGGCAACCTCGGGAAAAGAAAAGAGTAAAAATAACTATAACAATTACTATTAAAAAATCAAGTAAGCTAGCCGGAAAGGGCAGAAAAAAAGCCAGAAAATCAACAAGATTACATCTAACGTAATATCCAAAAAGAGGAAAAAAAGCGAGAAACACCATCATTATTTGTACAGTTAAATTATTAAGTACGAAGAGTTTTGAACGTTTTGTGAACAAAATAAAATGAAAACGGAAAAAGCCCACCTTACGCATACGAATACCGAAATAATTAGATATTCAGCACACGTAACAATTAATTTTTAGGCAGTTAATTCCATATCGACCCATTAGCTTCTGTTAAAATAACTCCTGAGTAACGAAACACTGAAACAATACCAATTGGGTAGGGGGGGGGGGGACATTGTAATTAAAATTTGCGTCTATACGTAAACGTCCACTTCGACGGAAAACTTATCGCCCTTATTTCGGAAATATTAAAAAAAAAATCCATGCAATGCAGTAGTTATTGTTGAAAACAGTCCAGCGACTCTTGTAGTCCATGCGCGCCCTCCATGAGCAGAACAGTGTCATCGGCATGAAGCGATAAACAAATTCGAACATGACCGACAGTTACATCGTGTGCTTCATGTGTCGAGATGCTGTCCTTCATATAGTTCACATAGAGGGAGAAACGTACGGTGGTAGACATTCACCTTGCCGTACACCTGAAGCACGGTCAAAACTGACAAGCTGAACCGTCTCAAGTTAGCACCTTAGATTTAACATGGGCATATATACATCGCTAATAACACTAAGAGGGTAATTCCGGACTTTCATCAATTTACACCAGAAACCCTTTCTATTTACCGCATCAAAAACCTTCTGTCGGTCAATAAAAGCACAGTTACTGTAGGCGTCTTTGCTTTCCACCGAAATGTAAAATAATATCTTGGAGCACCGATTTTCGGTCGGTTGCAAAGTCGGATTTCTTGAAGCCTGCTTGCGCTTCCTGTAAAACTTGGTGGTCCTCGGCCCACTGATCCAAACGGCTTATCATCTTATCCTATCTTATTTCAAACCCGAATGAACAATCCTGAAACAGCCTATAGCAAGGTTATACCTCGCTAGTTGTTTAATTCGCCAGTATGTACCTTCTTACGTAAAGGAACAATTAACCCATCTAACCATGCTTTCGGGAATACATCTTTTTTCAACTGACTGTTCTGGTTAAAAGGAAGATAGCTAGCCATCACTTCCTGCATCCTACCCGTCACGCTTCTTGTGTAGAGGAACCATTAACCCATCTCACCGTGCTACATTCTGGTTATTAGAGGAAGATCCATCACTTCCTGCATTCTACCCGTCACGCAGTTCAACGCCGGTGATTCTCAATGTATAACATGCTCGTGTGGGAATACTACGGAAGCGTATTAGGGCCATGTCACCACACTTTCCGAAGTCGAAATTTCGCGCTGGTGAAGTCGAAATTTCGCGTTGGTGAAGGCGAAATTTCGTGATCGGAAGTCAACAATTCGTGACCGGAAGTCGAAATTTCGCGTTCATGAAGTCAAAATTTCGCGTTCATGAAGTCGAAATTTCGCGTTCGTGAAGTCGAAATTTCGCGTTCGTGAAGTCGAAATTTCGTGACAGGAAGCCGAAATTTCGTGACCGGAAGTCGAAATTTCGCGTTCGTAAAGTCGAAATTTCGCGTTCGTGAAGGCGAAATTTCGCGTTGGTGAAGGCGAAATTTCGTGATCGGAAGTCAACAATTCGTGACCGGAAGTCGAAATTTCGCGTTCATGAAGTCAAAATTTCGCGTTCATGAAGTCGAAATTTCGCGTTCGTGAAGTCGAAATTTCGCGTTCGTGAAGTCGAAATTTCGCGTTGGTGAAGGCGAAATTTCGCGTTGGTGAAGTCAAAATTTGATGACCGGAAGTGACAATTTCGTGACCGGAAGTCACAATTTCGTCACCGGAAGTCGAAATTTCGTGTTGGTGAAGTCGAAATTTCGCGTTCGTGAAGTCGAAATTTCGACTTCAGCAACGCGAAATTTCGACTTCCCGTCACGAAATGTGAACTTCCGATCACGAAATTTCGCCTTCACAAACGCGAAATTTCGACTTCCGGTCACGAAATATGGTCTTCCGATCTCGAAATTTCGACTTCACCAACGCCAAATTTCGATTCGGAAAGTGCGGTAACATGGCCCCAATACGCTGCCGTAGAATACCATAAAGATATTGGAATCTTCCTCTTCCTGCATTTATTATCATCCATATACATCACTACCCCCCCCCCCCCCCTCCCATCCACCGTCCCTTCTCTCCCCTTCCCACTCTCCCGGACACATGCGAGGGTGGAAACACGGGTAGACACGAATGTTCAGTTCAAACGTGCCGTTTTCATCAAAGCATTCCTAACACTTGACAATTGCGGCCTTGAGATGCCAATTTGATAACAGCAAAAAGTGAGGTGAGGTGAGGCGTCAAGCTGAACAGAGGAGGTTAAACCAAGTAAGAAGGCCCTTTAACCAACTTTACTGTTTAAACTTCCGCTTAGCCCGTGAATAAGCGTCCGTTACGGGCCAAAATAACGTCTATGTTTGAGAAGAGACAGGCCTGAGACCGCCACGACGGAGTGGTGGTGGTGGGGGGAGTGGGGGGGGGCGCTTAGAGGAAGGTGTCAGGCCCGTCTGCACACAAAGGCTAAAGGAACGCCCTGGCTCGGCGAACATAAAGGAGAATAAGCGAGACCTCCAATATCCAAGAGAAGTTGGGGGGGGGGGGGGGGGGGAGTCAAATATGTGTTTGTTTGGGGGGTAAGGGTATGGGGGCCGCAAAGATGCCACCTGCCCCAGATTGCCGATGGGCTTGTGAGTCATACACGCATAATATATATATATATATATATAAGCTTCTATCAAATCTGTGTTTCTGTTCATATCAACGCAATTAATGACCTACCATGCGTATTGTTCAAGGCGATATACTTCCGCTGTCGTATAAGTTGGGCAAAGTTCACTAACTACCGTCTGATTGGTTGAAAGGCCATGCCAGTTTTTATGCGCATATTACGTCAGTGTGGCACAGCGACCTACTGGACGAGTCGTGGTATCTCATGGCAACTCAAGTAATGTTGGTTGGTTTGATTAAGCAACAGATATAAATGAAACATTCACGTTTGGCCATCCACACTTGGCCATGAAAATCACATGACTCCTGTAAATAAACACTATATAAATCACGCGCACATTATGTTACACACTAACCGACTAACGGACTTACTGACCCTCCGGGTGTCCCACAATGCACTGCTTTGCTCAACGCACACGCCATGTATGAACCACACGGATGGTCTGTAAGTAAAAGTGACTGAATGTTTGGCCCGCCTGGGATTGAAACATACACATAATACTTGCTGTTGTGTCTTGTCTCTGGCGACTCTACGTCCCTGAGATGTGGGCAGACGCCTTGTAACGCACGTGACGCATTTACCTCCGCCTAACTTCACCAGTCTCAAGTCGAATGTACACATCGTCCAGCGTTGTTTTTCGTCTGTCAGCCAGTGTTGTTGTGGCTGGGCTATGGTTCGTTTAGCTGTTTAGGCTTCACACGCGTAGACTCTGACACATTTTTCACCTTTTTACGTATGCCTACATAGAGGGTGGTTTTGTGGCAGTCGGGCCGGCAGGGCTGGCTGCATGTGGTGGGTTTAGAGAAGCCCGCCTCACACGTGGTCGGTCATAGCTTGGGAGGGTGGATCATGGTGTGGTGAGTCATCACCACTGAGCAGCCATACATGACAGGCCAGTCGGGGACCCCCCCCCCCTAGTTGGGGCGTAAGGATGTCGCCTGCCCTGGGGCTTCTGCGACGACAGTGGGATATACGCCCATTGGATAGGTCACCATGGCATGATGCACCAAAGACCGCTAACCGCTTAGGCTACTGGGGTGGATTTTGAAGAAAATCCTTATTGGTCGACGAGCAATACGACTGACAGAAAAGGTCGATTTCAATATTGTATATGCTGCGCAAGCCGTGTACACACGCCGTGTACATGTAGCGTGCACACACCGTGTACACACACCGCGTACGTGTAGTGTACACACACCGTGTACACGTACCGTACACACACCGTGTACATCTAGTGTACACACGCCGTGTACATGAAAGTGTACACACACCGTGTGCATGTAGCGTACACACCCCCACCATGACGTAGTAGCCAGACGCAGTTGGCCAGCGCATAGTCTGCCAATAGTCTATTGCCGCTTTCGGTTTTGGGAAATTTGGATTGCCCGCAAGTTCTCCAAAATGGCCATCATGATCTGCCATCATACTATTCCGTTATGACTTCCCATAATGGCCTGCTATCATGTTATTCCATCATGGTATCCCATCATGGTATCCCATCATGGTATCCCCTCACGGTATTCCATCACGGTATCCCATCATGGTATCCCATCACGGTATCCCATCACGGTATCCCATCATGGTATCCCATCACGGTATCCCATCACGGTATCCCATCATGGTATCCCATCATGGTATCCCATCATGGTATCCCATCATGGTATCCCATCATGGTATCCCATCACGGTATCCCGTCACGGTATCCCGTCATGATATCCCATCACGGTATCCCATCATGGTATCCCATCACGGTATCCCATCACGGTATCCCATCTTGGTATCCCATCACGGTATCCCATCATGGTATCCCATCATGGTATCTCATCATGGTATCCCATCATGGCATCGCATCTCGGTATCCCATCACGGTGTCCCATCACGGTATCCCATCATGGTATCCCATCATGGTATCTCATCATGGTATCCCATCACGGTATTCCATCACGGTATCCCATCACGGTATCCCATCATGATATCCCATCACGGTATCCCATCATGATATCCCATCATGGTATCCCATCACGGTATCCCATCATGGTATCCCATCACGGTATCCCATCCTGGTATCCCATCACGGTATCCCATCATGGTATCCCATCATGGTATCCCATCATGGTATCCCGCCTTTTTATTCGGCCAAAACAATGCGTTAACACTCAATAATTTTGTTTTAAGATGTAAACTGTCGGTGCCGATCGCGATTAGACTAGGCTTGACACCCGCTTTAACATCCCCTTGGATCCGTCAATGTGTTGCAGGTACAAAACATCACTTCCTATTTCGTAGGATATCCCGACTTTTACAGGGGTGCGGGGGGGGGGCGTTGCAAACCCCCCAAACCCCCTTCCCCTCCCGTCAGCTTCGCCCCTGAGATGATAACTTGCGTGTGGGATACATGTCTTGTGTTTGGTAAAAAAGCGCTTTTCAGCTCTTGGTGTATCACCCTCTTAATTGGCTTATAAAGACGTATTGACGTGACCTTTGAGACGTATAATGTTAACTCCGGGACACTGTAGTAATAAATAACGAGCTTTCATTTGTCATTCGTACTTGCAATGAAACGATCTTACGTTGAAGTTTCCGCTTCTTTTTATTAGCAATAGGGCAAGAAAGCTAGTAAAACGTGGCTACATTTGTGCGATTGCCGGTCCATCTTCCATTTGAGTAACACGTGAGCTATGTTGAAATAACGGTTCGCCGAATATAGATGTACGACCGGTTAACATATGCGACAAAAAAACCCAGCAAAATACGAGGTACAAGGACGAGTATGTTAATGAGGCGAAGAATATATTGATGAAGGGACGAGTATGTTAATGAGGCGAAGAATATATTGATGAAGGGACGAGTATGTTAATGAGGCTATCCTCATGAGCTCCACCAGTTGTTAAAAAGAAGTGAAAAAAGAATTACGTTCTGTCATTAAAAAGGTGATAATATCACTGCACGAATAGGTGTGTTAGAACCATGTTAAACATTGATTCGGTTCCACGATATTCCCATGCAGTGGATATATCATGTTTGCGTCATCCAGTCTTTGGTCTGTGGCCTCGGCTGGCATTTGGTTTGCAGCCGTCGGTTGGGTCGTCAAGGGTGGTTATAACATATGCACCGTTTTCAGACAGCCCATGTCCATTCTGCAGTTGCCCTCAGTTCTGTTTCGCTGAAATAGCACCGGGGTGTCAAAAGAAGAAATAGATATTGCTGTGCATGGGTTAGTGAAAAAATTTGGTGTTTTGGGCCATTTTAGGGCACATTCAGGTTCAATTGATAGTGATGGTGATGATGATGGTAATGGATGACCCCAGTTCTGTGGCTGTAGCACGGGCAAAAGTTGCAGGGAGAGACATAACCGACTGCCCGACTGCCCGGGACAGTTTAATTTCAGGGTCGGACAGGTCAGTATACGGGTTGTATGCCCGAAGGGGCAGGTGAAGATTTAGACTGCGTCTCTCGCTATTCAGCAATGTTCAGCAGCTACACTGAACAAACAACCTGCAGGCACTGATCAATGCGTACAATAACTGTACGGCAGCTTTCGTTTTTTGGTCCCGACAATATAACATCGGAAAACTGTGTGCTCAGTCATAGGCGTTCGCTTTTCGAAACATGACTTCGTCATGAATCGAGAATCGTCGAAATCTTAGTAAAAAAACACAATAAATAAATTGTGTATTAGTTATATCAACGTTTTTGCTTCTTAATTTAATAGGGCAGGTACATTTTCAGGGCGGGCAGGTCAATCTCAACACCGCGTGCCCGACAGGACAAGCGACATCCAAAGTTAATGTCTGTCCCTGTAACAGGACGGCTTGTGTTGCGTTATGAGCCGAAGTACATAACCTCCATCTTGAATACAAAGTACAGGTGAGTGTTGCTTATTGTTTTGCACAGAAAACTGTTGACGACACATCACTTGCCAGGGATTCGCTCAACTACATATTATGGCCAATTGCTAAACACAGCGATGCAGAGTGGACTGTGACTGCTTGAGAGCCACACGGGACTGTTTATAACTCACCCAGTGGTCCATGGCGACCAGTGGCTCCATGAGAAGCCAAACGGGACTGTTTATAACTCACCAAGTGATCCATCGTGACCAGTTGCTCCATGAGAGCCACACGGGACTGTTTATAACTCAGCAAGTGATCCATGGTGACCAGTGGCTCCATGAGAGCCACACGGGACACTTTATAACTCACCCACTGATCCATGGTAACCAGTGGCTCCATGAGAGCCACACGGGACACTTTATAACTCACCCAGTGGTCCATGGTGACCAGTGGCTCCATGAGAGCCACACGGGACACTTTATAACTCACCCAGTGGTCCATGGTGACCAGTGGCTCCATGAGAGCCACACGGGACTGTTTATATCTCACCCAGTGATCCATGGTGACCAGTGGCTTTATGAGAGCCATACGGGACTGTTTATACCTCACCCACTGATCCATGGTGACCAGTGGCTCCATGAGAGCTAAACGAGTCTGTTTATATCTCACCCAGTGGTCCATGGTGACCAGTGGCTCCATGAGAGCCACACGGGACTGTACTCTCCCAGTGATCCATGGTGGCCAGTGGCTCCATGAGAGCCACACGGGACTGTTTATAACTCTCCCAGTGATCCATGGTGGCCAGTGGCTCCATGAGAGCCAAACGAGTCTGTTTATATCTCACCCAGTGGTCCATGGTGACCAGTGGCTCCATGAGAGCCACACGGGACTGTTTATAACTCACCCACTGATGCATGGTGACCAGTGGCTCCATTAGAGCCACACGGGTCTGTTTATAACTCACACAGTGGTCCATGGTGACCAGTGGCTCCATGAGAGCCACACGGGACTGTTTATAACTCACCCACTGATCTATGGTGACCAGTGGCTCCATGAGAGCCACACGGGACACTTTATAACTCACCTAGTGGTCCATGGTGACCAGTGGCTCCATGAGAGCCACACGGGACACTTTATAACTCACCCAGTGGTCCATGGTGACCAGTGGCTCCATGAGAGCCACACGGGACTGTTTATAACTCACCCACTGATTCATGGTGGCCAGTGGCTCCATGAGAGCCAAACGGGACTGATCATAACTCACCCAGTGATCCATGGTGACCAGTGGCTCCATGAGAGCCACACGGGACTGTTTATAACTCACCCAGTGGTCCATGGCGGCCAGTGGCTCCATGAGAGCCACACGGGACTGTTTATAACTCACCCCAGTGGTTCATAGTGGCCAGTGGCTCCATGAGAGCCACACGGGACTGTTTATAACTCACCCAGTGATCCATGGTGACCAGTGGCTCCATGAGAGCCACACGGGACTGTTTATAACTCACCCACTGATCCATGGTGACCAGTGGCTCCATGAGAGCCACACGGGACACTTTATAACTCACCCAGTGGTCCATGGTGACCAGTGGCTCAATGAGAGCCACACGGGACTGTTTATAACTCTCCCAGTGATCCAGGGTGGCCAGTGGCTCCATGAGAGCCACACGGGACACTTTATAACTCACCCAGTGGTCCATGGCGGCCAGTGGCTCCATGAGAGCCACACGGGACTGTTTATATCTCACCCAGTGATCCATGGTGACCAGTGGCTTCATGAGAGCCATACGGGACTGTTTATAACTCACCCACTGATCCATGGTGGCCAGTGGCTCCATGAGGGCCACACGGGACTATTTATAACTCACCCACTGATCCAGGGTGGCCAGTGGCTCCATGAGAGCCACACGGGACTCTTTATAACTCACCCACTGATCCATGGTGACCAGTGGCTCCATGAGAGCCACACGGGACTGTTTATAACTCACCCCAGTGGTTCATAGTGGCCAGTGGCTCCATGAGAGCCACACGGGACTGTTTATAACTCACCCAGTGATCCATGGTGACCAGTGGCTCCATGAGAGCCACACGGGACACTTTATAACTCATCCCAGTGGTTCATAGTGGCCAGTGGCTCCATGAGAGCCACACGGGACTGTTTATAACTCACCCAGTGATCCATGGTGACCAGTGGCTCCATGAGAGCCACACGGGACACTTTATAACTCACCCAGTGGTCCATGGTGACCAGTGGCTCCATGAGAGCCACACGGGACTGTTTATAACTCACCCACTGATCCATGGTGGCCAGTGGCTCCATGAGAGCCACACGGGACACTTTATAACTCACCCAGTGGTCCATGGTGACCAGTGGCTCCATGAGAGCCACACGGGACTGTTTATAACTCACCCGCTGATCCATGGTGACCAGTGGCTCCATTAGAGCCACACGGGTCTGTTTATAACGCACACAGTGGTCCATGGTGACCAGTGGCTCCATGAGAGCCACACGGGACTGTTTATAACTCACCCCAGTGGTTCATAGTGGCCAGTGGCTCCATGAGAGCCACACGGGACTGTTTATAACTCACCCAGTGATCCATGGTGACCAGTGGCTCCATGAGAGCCACACGGGACTGTTTATAACTTTCCCAGTGATCCAGGGTGGCCAGTGGCTCCATGAGAGCCACACGGGACACTTTATAACTCACCCAGTGGTCCATGGCGACCAGTGGCTCCATGAGAGCCACACGGGACTGTTTATATCTCACCCAGTGATCCATGGTGACCAGTGGCTTCATGAGAGCCATACGGGACTGTTTATAACTCACCCACTGATCCATGGTGGCCAGTGGCTCCATGAGAGCCACACGGGACTCTTTATAACTCACCCACTGATCCAGGGTGGCCAGTGGCTCCATGAGAGCCACACGGGACTCTTTATAACTCACCCACTGATCCATGGTGACCAGTGGCTCCATGAGAGCCACCATGAGAGCCACACGGGACTGTTTATAACTCACCCCAGTGGTTCATAGTGGCCAGTGGCTCCATGAGAGCCACACGGGACTGTTTATAACTCACCCAGTGATCCATGGTGACCAGTGGCTCCATGAGAGCCACACGGGACTGTTTATAACTCACCCAGTGATCCATGGTGACCAGTGGCTCCATGAGAGCCACACGGGACACTTTATAACTCACCCAGTGGTCCATGGTGACCAGTGGCTCCATGAGAGCCACACGGGACTGTTTATAACTCTCCCAGTAATCCATGGTGGCCAGTGGCTCCATGAGGGCCACACGGGACTGTTTATAACTCTCCCAGTGATCCAGGGTGACCAGTGGCTCCATGAGAGCCACACGGGACTGTTTATAACTCTCCCAGTAATCCATGGTGACCAGTGGCTCCATGAGAGCCACACGGGACTGTTTATAACTCACCCAGTGGTCCATGGTGACCAGTGGCTCCATGAGAGCCACACGGGACTGTTTATAACTCACCCAGTGATCCAGGGTGGCCAGTGGCTCCATGAGAGCCACACGGGACACTTTATAACTCACCCAGTGGTCCATGGTGACCAGTGGCTCCATGAGAGCCACACGGGACATTTTATAACTCACCCAGTGGTCCATGGTGACCAGTGGCTCCATGAGAGCCACACGGGACTCTTTATATCTCACCCAGTGATCCATGGTGACCAGTGGCTTTATGAGAGCCATACGGGACTGTTTATACCTCACCCACTGATCCATGGTGGCCAGTGGCTCCATGAGAGCCACACGGGACTCTTTATAACTCACCCACTGATCCATGGTGACCAGTGGCTCCATGAGAGCTAAACGAGTCTGTTTATATCTCACCCAGTGGTCCATGGTGACCAGTGGCTCCATGAGAGCCACACGGGACTGTTTATAACTCTCCCAGTGATCCATGGTGGCCAGTGGCTCCATGAGAGCCACACGGGACTGTTTATAACTCTCCCAGTGATCCATGGTGGCCAGTGGCTCCATGAGAGCCAAACGAGTCTGCTTATATCTCACCCAGTGGTCCATGGTGACCAGTGGCTCCATGAGAGCCACACGGGACTGTTTATAACTCACCCACTGATGCATGGTGACCAGTGGCTCCATTAGAGCCACACGGGTCTGTTTATAACTCACACAGTGGTCCATGGTGACCAGTGGCCTCATGAGAGCCACACGGGACTGTTTATAACTCACCCACTGATCTATGGTGACCAGTGGCTCCATGAGAGCCACACGGGACACTTTATAACTCACCTAGTGGTCCATGGTGACCAGTGGCTCCATGAGAGCCACACGGGACACTTTATAACTCACCCAGTGGTCCATGGTGACCAGTGGCTCCATGAGAGCCACACGGGACTGTTTTTAACTCACCCACTGATTCATGGTGGCCAGTGGCTCCATGAGAGCCAAACGGGACTGATTATAACTCACCCAGTGATCCATGGTGACCAGTGGCTCCATGAGAGCCACACGGGACTGTTTATAACTCTCCCAGTGATCCAGGGTGGCCAGTAGCTCCATGAGAGCCACACGGGACACTTTATAACTCACCCAGTGGTCCATGGCGGCCAGTGGCTCCATGAGAGCCACACGGGACTGTTTATCACTCACCCCAGTGGTTCATAGTGGCCAGTGGCTCCATGAGAGCCACACGGGACTGTTTATAACTCACCCAGTGATCCATGGTGACCAGTGGCTCCATGAGAGCCACACGGGACTGTTTATAACTCACCCACTGATCCATGGTGACCAGTGGCTCCATGAGAGCCACACGGGACACTTTATAACTCACCCAGTGGTCCATGGTGACCAGTGGCTCAAGGAGAGCCACACGGGACTGTTTATAACTCTCCCAGTGATCCAGGGTGGCCAGTGGCTCCATGAGAGCCACACGGGACACTTTATAACTCACCCAGTGGTCCATGGCGGCCAGTGGCTCCATGAGAGCCACACGGGACTGTTTATATCTCACCCAGTGATCCATGGTGACCAGTGGCTTCATGAGAGCCATACGGGACTGTTTATAACTCACCCACTGATCCATGGTGGCCAGTGGCTCCATGAGGGCCACACGGGACTATTTATAACTCACCCACTGATCCAGGGTGGCCAGTGGCTCCATGAGAGCCACACGGGACTCTTTATAACTCACCCACTGATCCATGGTGACCAGTGGCTCCATGAGAGCCACACGGGACTGTTTATAACTCACCCCAGTGGTTCATAGTGGCCAGTGGCTCCATGAGAGCCACACGGGACTGTTTATAACTCACCCAGTGATCCATGGTGACCAGTGGCTCCATGAGAGCCACACGGGACACTTTATAACTCATCCCAGTGGTTCATAGTGGCCAGTGGCTCCATGAGAGCCACACGGGACTGTTTATAACTCACCCAGTGATCCATGGTGACCAGTGGCTCCATGAGAGCCACACGGGACACTTTATAACTCACCCAGTGGTCCATGGTGACCAGTGGCTCCATGAGAGCCACACGGGACTGTTTATAACTCACCCACTGATCCATGGTGGCCAGTGGCTCCATGAGAGCCACACGGGACACTTTATAACTCACCCAGTGGTCCATGGTGACCAGTGGCTCCATGAGAGCCACACGGGACTGTTTATAACTCACCCGCTGATCCATGGTGACCAGTGGCTCCATTAGAGCCACACGGGTCTGTTTATAACGCACACAGTGGTCCATGGTGACCAGTGGCTCCATGAGAGCCACACGGGACTGTTTATAACTCACCCCAGTGGTTCATAGTGGCCAGTGGCTCCATGAGAGCCACACGGGACTGTTTATAACTCACCCAGTGATCCATGGTGACCAGTGGCTCCATGAGAGCCACACGGGACTGTTTATAACTTTCCCAGTGATCCAGGGTGGCCAGTGGCTCCATGAGAGCCACACGGGACACTTTATAACTCACCCAGTGGTCCATGGCGACCAGTGGCTCCATGAGAGCCACACGGGACTGTTTATATCTCACCCAGTGATCCATGGTGACCAGTGGCTTCATGAGAGCCATACGGGACTGTTTATAACTCACCCACTGATCCATGGTGGCCAGTGGCTCCATGAGAGCCACACGGGACTCTTTATAACTCACCCACTGATCCAGGGTGGCCAGTGGCTCCATGAGAGCCACACGGGACTCTTTATAACTCACCCACTGATCCATGGGGACCAGTGGCTCCATGAGAGCCACCATGAGAGCCACACGGGACTGTTTATAACTCACCCCAGTGGTTCATAGTGGCCAGTGGCTCCATGAGAGCCACACGGGACTGTTTATAACTCACCCAGTGATCCATGGTGACCAGTGGCTCCATGAGAGCCACACGGGACTGTTTATAACTCACCCAGTGATCCATGGTGACCAGTGGCTCCATGAGAGCCACACGGGACACTTTATAACTCACCCAGTGGTCCATGGTGACCAGTGGCTCCATGAGAGCCACACGGGACTGTTTATAACTCTCCCAGTAATCCATGGTGGCCAGTGGCTCCATGAGGGCCACACGGGACTGTTTATAACTCTCCCAGTGATCCAGGGTGACCAGTGGCTCCATGAGAGCCACACGGGACTGTTTATAACTCTCCCAGTAATTCATGGTGACCAGTGGCTCCATGAGAGCCACACGGGACTGTTTATAACTCACCCAGTGGTCCATGGTGACCAGTGGCTCCATGAGAGCCACACGGGACTGTTTATAACTCACCCAGTGATCCATGGTGACCAGTGGCTCCATGAGAGCCACACGGGACTGTTTATAACTCACCCACTGATCCATGGTGACCAGTGGCTCCATGAGAGCCACACGGGACACTTTATAACTCACCCAGTGGTCCATGGTGACCAGTGGCTCCATGAGAGCCACACGGGACTGTTTATAACTCTCCCAGTAATCCATGGTGGCCAGTGGCTCCATGAGGGCCACACGGGACTGTTTATAACTCTCCCAGTAATCCATGGTGACCAGTGGCTCCATGAGAGCCACACGGGACTGTTTATAACTCTCCCAGTAATCCATGGTGACCAGTGGCTCCATGAGAGCCACACGGGACTGTTTATAACTCTCCCAGTAATCCATGGTGGCCAGTGGCTCCATGAGAGCCACACGGGACTGTTTATAACTCTCCCAGTAATCCATGGTGACCAGTGGCTCCATGAGAGCCACACGGGACTGTTTATAACCCTCCCAGTGATCCAGGGTGGCCAGTGGCTTCATGAGAGCCATACGGGACTGTTTATAACTCACCCACTGATCCATGGTGGCCAGTGGCTCCATGAGAGCCACACGGGACTGTTTATAACTCACCCACTGATCCAGGGTGGCCAGTGGCTCCATGAGAGCCACACGGGACTCTTTATAACTCACCCACTGATCCATGGTGACCAGTGGCTCCATGAGAGCCACACGGGACTGTTTATAACTCACCCCAGTGGTTCAAAGTGGCCAGTGGCTCCATGAGAGCCACACGGGACTGTTTATAACTCACCCAGTGATCCATGATGACCAGTGGCTCCATGAGAGCCACACGGGACTGTTTATAACTCACCCAGTGATCCATGGTGACCAGTGGCTCCATGAGAGCCACACGGGACTGTTTATAACTCACCCAGTGGTCCATGGTGACCAGTGGCTCCATGAGAGCCACACGGGACTGTTTATAACTCTCCCAGTAATCCATGGTGGCCAGTGGCTCCATGAGAGCCACACGGGACTGTTTATAACTCTCCCAGTAATCCATGGTGACGAGTGGCTCCATGAGAGCCACACGGGACTGTTTATAACCCTCCCAGTGATCCAGGGTGGCCAGTGGCTCCATGAGAGCCACACGGGACTGTTTATATCTCACCCAGTGGTCCATGGTGATCAGTGGCTCCATGAGAGCCACACGGGACTGTTTATAACTCACACAGTAGTCCATGGTGACCAGTGGCTCCATGAGAGCCACACGGGACTGTTTATAACTCACCCACTGATCCATGGTGACCAGTGGCTCCATGAGAGCCACACGGGACACTTCATAACTCACTCAGTGGTCCATGGTGACCAGTGGCTCCATGAGAGCCACACGGGACTGTTTATAACTCTCCCAGTAATCCGTGGTGGCCGGTGGCTCCATGAGAGCCACACGGGACTGTTTATAACTCTCCCAGTAATCCATGGTGGCCGGTGGCTCCATGAGAGCCACACGGGACTGTTTATAACTCTCCCAGTAATCCATGGTGGCCAGTGGCTCCATGAGAGCCACACGGGACTGTTTATATCTCACCCAGTGATCCATGGTGACCAGTGGCTCCATGAGAGCCACACGGGACTGTTTATAACTCTCCCAGTGATCCAGGGTGGCCAGTGGCTCCATGAGAGCCACACGGGACTGTTTATAACTCTCCCAGTAATCCATGGTGACCAGTGGCTCCATGAGAGCCACACGGGACACTTTATAACTCACCCAGTGGTCCATGGTGACCAGTGGCTCCATGAGAGCCACACGGGACTGTTTATCACTCTCCCAGTAATCCATGGTGGCCAGTGGCTCCATGAGGGCCACACGGGACTGTTTATAACTCTCCCAGTGATCCAGGGTGACCAGTGGCTCCATGAGAGCCACACGGGACTGTTTATAACTCTCCCAGTAATCCATGGTGACCAGTGGCTCCATGAGAGCCACACGGGACTGTTTATAACTCACCCAGTGGTCCATGGTGACCAGTGGCTCCATGAGAGCCACACGGGACTGTTTATAACTCACCCAGTGATCCATGGTGACCAGTGGCTCCATGAGAGCCACACGGGACTGTTTATAACTCACCCACTGATCCATGGTGACCAGTGGCTCCATGAGAGCCACACGGGACACTTTATAACTCACCCAGTGGTCCATGGTGACCAGTGGCTCCATGAGAGCCACACGGGACTGTTTATAACTCTCCCAGTAATCCATGGTGGCCAGTGGCTCCATGAGGGCCACACGGGACTGTTTATAACTCTCCCAGTGATCCAGGGTGACCAGTGGCTCCATGAGAGCCACACGGGACTGTTTATAACTCTCCCAGTGATCCAGGGTGACCAGTGGCTCCATGAGAGCCACACGGGACTGTTTATAACTCTCCCAGTAATCCATGGTGGCCAGTGGCTCCATGAGGGCCACACGGGACTGTTTATAACTCTCCCAGTGATCCAGGGTGGCCAGTGGCTCCATGAGAGCCACACGGGACTGTTTATAACTCACCCAGTGGTCCATGGTGACCAGTGGCTCCATGAGAGCCACACGGGACTGTTTATAACTCTCCCAGTAATCCATGGTGGCCAGTGGCTCCATGAGAGCCACACGGGACTGTTTATAACTCTCCCAGTAATCCATGGTGACCAGTGGCTCCATGAGAGCCACACGGGACTGTTTATAACTCTCCCAGTAATCCATGGTGGCCAGTGGCTCCATGAGAGCCACACGGGACTGTTTATAACTCTCCCAGTAATCCATGGTGGCCAGTGGCTCCATGAGAGCCACACGGGACTGTTTATAACTCTCCCAGTAATCCATGGTGACCAGTGGCTCCATGAGAGCCACACGGGACTGTTTATAACTCTCCCAGTAATCCATGGTGGCCAGTGGCTCCATGAGAGCCACACGGGACTGTTTATAACTCTCCCAGTATTCCATGGTGACCAGTGGCTCCATGAGAGCCACACGGGACTGTTTATAACTCTCCCAGTAATCCATGGTGACCAGTGGCTCCATGAGAGCCACACGGGACTGTTTATAACTCTCCCAGTAATCCATGGTGGCCAGTGGCTCCATGAGAGCCACACGGGACTGTTTATAACTCTCCCAGTAATCCATGGTGACCAGTGGCTCCATGAGAGCCACACGGGACTGTTTATAACCCTCCCAGTGATCCAGGGTGGCCAGTGGCTTCATGAGAGCCATACGGGACTGTTTATAACTCACCCACTGATCCATGGTGGCCAGTGGCTCCATGAGAGCCACACGGGACTGTTTATAACTCACCCACTGATCCAGGGTGGCCAGTGGCTCCATGAGAGCCACACGGGACTCTTTATAACTCACCCACTGATCCATGGTGACCAGTGGCTCCATGAGAGCCACACGGGACTGTTTATAACTCACCCCAGTGGTTCAAAGTCGCCAGTGGCTCCATGAGAGCCACACGGGACTGTTTATAACTCACCCAGTGATCCATGGTGACCAGTGGCTCCATGAGAGCCACACGGGACTGTTTATAACTCACCCAGTGATCCATGGTGACCAGTGGCTCCATGAGAGCCACACGGGACTGTTTATAACTCACCCAGTGGTCCATGGTGACCAGTGGCTCCATGAGAGCCACACGGGACTGTTTATAACTCTCCCAGTAATCCATGGTGGCCAGTGGCTCCATGAGAGCCACACGGGACTGTTTATAACTCTCCCAGTAATCCATGGTGACCAGTGGCTCCATGAGAGCCACACGGGACTGTTTATATCTCACCCAGTGGTCCATGGTGATCAGTGGCTCCATGAGAGCCACACGGGACTGTTTATAACTCACACAGTAGTCCATGGTGACCAGTGGCTCCATGAGAGCCACACGGGACTGTTTATAACTCACCCACTGATCCATGGTGACCAGTGGCTCCATGAGAGCCACACGGGACACTTCATAACTCACTCAGTGGTCCATGGTGACCAGTGGCTCCATGAGAGCCACACGGGACTGTTTATAACTCTCCCAGTAATCCGTGGTGGCCGGTGGCTCCATGAGAGCCACACGGGACTGTTTATAACTCTCCCAGTAATCCATGGTGGCCGGTGGCTCCATGAGAGCCACACGGGACTGTTTATAACTCTCCCAGTAATCCATGGTGGCCAGTGGCTCCATGAGAGCCACACGGGACTGTTTATATCTCACCCAGTGATCCATGGTGACCAGTGGCTCCATGAGAGCCACACGGGACTGTTTATAACTCTCCCAGTGATCCAGGGTGGCCAGTGGCTCCATGAGAGCCACACGGGACTGTTTATAACTCTCCCAGTAATCCATGGTGACCAGTGGCTCCATGAGAGCCACACGGGACTGTTTATGACTCTCCCAGTGATCCAGGGTGGCCAGTGGCTCCATGAGAGCCACACGGGACTGTTTATATCTCACCCAGTGATCCATGGTGACCAGTGGCTCCATGAGAGCCACACGGGACTGTTTATAACTCACCCAGTGGTCCATGGTGACCAGTGGCTCCATGAGAGCCACACGGGACGCTTCATAACACACCCAGTGGTCCATGGTGACCAGTGGCTCCATGAGAGCCACACGGGACTGTTTATAACTCTCCCAGTAATCCATGGTGGCCGGTGGCTCCATGAGAGCCACACGGGTCTGTTTATAACTCACACAGTGGTCCATGGTGACCAGTGGCTCCATGAGAGCCACACGGGACGCTTCATAACACACCCAGTGGTCCATGGTGACCAGTGGCTCCATGAGAGCCACACGGGACTGTTTATAACTCTCCCAGTAATCCATGGTGGCCGGTGGCTCCATGAGAGCCACACGGGACTGTTTATAACTCTCTCAGTGATCCAGGGTGACCAGTGGCTCCATGAGAGCCACACGGGACTGTTTATAACTCTCCCAGTGATCCAGGGTGGCCAGTGGCTCCATGAGAGCCACACGGGACACTTTATATCTCACCCAGTGGTCCATGGCGGCCAGTGGCTCCATGAGAGCCACACGGGACTGTTTATATCTCACCCAGTGATCCATGGTGACCAGTGGCTTCATGAGAGCCATACGGGACTGTTTATAACTCACCCACTGATCCATGGTGACCAGTGGCTCCATGAGAGCCACACGGGACTGTTTATAACTCACCCACTGATCCATGGTGACCAGTGGCTCCACGAGAGCCACACGGGACTGTTTATAACTCACCCAGTGATTCCCGGTGGCCAGTGGCTCCGTGAGAGCCACACGGGACTGTTTATAACTCACCCAGTGATCCATGATGACCAGTGGCTCCATGAGAGCCACATGGGACTGTTTATTACTCACCCAGTGATCCATAGTGGCCAGTGGCTCCATGAAGGCCGCTCCAGGGCTATCCTGAAAATCCGGAGAGGTCTGGCAGTGTCCGTACACGGTGTAGTTGGGAGTGATGACTTTTTGGTTGACGAGGTCGTCCAGGAATGAGTATAGACTGTTGAAGGCCACTCGTGTGGGAAGGTCACATACATAGTTACCCATGAACGCAATGCTTATGATTTTGTCGCTCCACCTGAAAGGGAAAAACAATGTTATGCGGTTGCACAGTTGTTGCTGGTACTATTTCCGGTTTGGGTGCTTTGGGGTCCAACAAGCGAAGACGGTGCACGGTTTGTGTGTAAAGAATAGAGTGGATGTCAAAATATTGTTTGCCTTGGTCCAGGCATTCGTAACTATAAAATCATATTATAATTAAAGATAAGCCTTTGATCTCCCCATCATGCAGAAGCGTTGAGGATAATTAGCACGACAGATGGAGCAACGTTGTCTTTGCCTGATCGATCCACATAAGGAACGTTCTCACGTAAAGATACCGCGCGAATACATTCGATTTCTTATAACATATGACGCCATAGAACAGGAAAACCATCACACATCACATCAGCACAACAGTGTGGCCGTCACTTCGAGAAAAGAGTGGATCTAAAACTTCACTCTATCAATTATGCTTACCAAATGCTGAATTATTCTGTCATGTATATTAAGGTGACCACCATTAAATCGATGTGATAGGCCTATGCCGGGCACTGTGGTAGGCCTATGCATGCACTGGGGCAGGCCTATGCGGGCAGTGGGGTCGGCCTATGCGGGCACTGGGGTAGGCCTATACGGCCACTGTGGTGCGCCAATGCGGCCACTGGGCGCCTATACGGTCATTGGGGTAGGCCTATAGGGCCACTGGGGTAGGCCTATTGAGCCACTGGGGGAGGCCCATACGGCCACTGGGGTAGGCCAATACGGCCACTGGGGTAGGCCTATACGGCCACTGGGGTAGGCTTATACGGCCACTGGGGTAGACCTATGCGGGCACTGTGGTAGGCCTATACGGCCACTGGGGTAGGCCTATCCTGCTTTTGGGGTAGGCCTATACGGCCACTGGGGTAGGCCCATACGGCCACTGGGGGAGGCCCATACGGCCACTGGGGCAGGCCTATACGGCAACTGTGGTAGGCCTATACGGCCACTGGGGTAGGCCTATACGGCCACTGGGGGAGGCCCATACGGCCACTGGGGTAGGCCTATACGGCAACTGGGAGAGGCCCATACGGCCACTGGGGCAGGCCTATACGGCAACTGTGGTAGGCCTATACGGCCACTGGGGTAGGCCCATACGGCCACTGTGGTAGGCCTATACGGCAACTGTGGTAGGCCTATACGGCCACTGGGGTAGGCCTATACGGCAACTGGGGTAGGCCCATACGGCCACTGGGGTAGGCCTATACGGGCACTGAGGTAGGCCCATACGGCCACTGGGATAGGCCCATACGGCCACTGGGGTAGGCCCATACGGCCACTGGGGTAGGCCTATACGGGCACTGGGGTAGGCCCATACGGCCACTGGGGTAGGCCTATACGGCCACTGGGGTAGGCCCATACGGCCACTGGGGGAGGCCCATACGGCCACTGTGGTAGGCCTATACGGCCACTCGGGTAGGCCTATACGGCCACTGGGGTAGGCCTATACGGCCACTGGGGTAGGCCCATACGGCCACTGGGGTAGGCTTATACGGCCACTGGGGTAGGCCTATGCGGGCACTGGGGTAGGCCAATACGGCCAATGGGGTAGGTACATACGGCCACTGTGGTGCGCCTATGCGGCCACTGTGGTAGGCCTATACGGCCACTGGGGTAGGCCTATACGGCCACTGGGGTAGGCCTATGCGGGCACTGGGGTAGGCCAATACGGCCACTGGGGTAGGCCCATACGGCCACTGTGGTGCGCCTATGCGGCCACTGTGGTAGGCCTATACGGCCACTGGGGTAGACCTATACGGCCACTGGGGTAGGCCTATGCGGGCACTGGGGTAGGCCAATACGGCCACTGGGGTAGGCCCATACGGCCACTGTGGTGCGCCTATGCGGCCACTGTGGTAGGCCTATACGGCCACTGGGGTAGGCCTATGCGGGCACTGGGGTAGACCCATACGGCCACTGGGGTAGGCCTATGCGGGCACTGGGGTAGACCCATACGGCCACTGGGGTAGGCCTATACGGCCACTGGGGTAGGCCTATGCGGCCACTGGGGTAGGCCCATACGGCCACTGGGGGAGGCCCATACGGCCACTGTGGTGCGCCTATGCGGCCACTGGGGTAGGCCTATACGGCCACTGGGGTAGGCCTATACGGCCACTGGGGTAGGCCCATACGGCGACTGGGGTATATACGGCCACTGGGGTAGGCCTATGCGGGCACTGGGATAGGCCAATACGGCCACTGGGGTAGGCACATACGGCCACTGTGGTGCGCCTATGCGGCCACTGTGGTAGGCCTATACGGCCACTGGGGTAGGCCTATACGGCCACTGGGGTAGGCCTATGCGGGCACTGGGGTAGGCCAATACGGCCACTGGGGTAGGCCCATACGGCCACTGTGGTGCGCCTATGCGGCCACTGTGGTAGGCCTATACGGCCACTCGGGTAGGCCTATGCGGGCACTGGGGTAGACCCATACGGCCACTGGGGTAGGCCTATGCGGGCACTGGGGTAGACCCATACGGCCACTGGGGTAGGCCTATACGGCCACTGGGGTAGGCCTATGCGGGCACTGGGGTAGACCCATACGGCCACTGGGGTAGGCCTATACGGCCACTGGGGTAGGCCCATACGGCCACTGGGGTAGGCCCATACGGCCACTGTGGTGCGCCTATGCGGCCACTGGGATAGACCTATACGGCCACTGGGGTAGGCCTATACGTCCACTGGGGTAGGCCTATACGGCCACTGGGGTAGGCCTATACGGTCATTGGGGTAGGCCTATACGGCTACTGGGGTAGGCCTATACGGCCACTGGGATAGGCCTATGCGGCCACTGGGGTAGGCCTATACGGCCACTTGGGTAGGCCTATACGGCCACTGGAGTAGGCCTATACGGCCACTGGGGTAGGCCTATACGGGCACTGGGGTAGGCCTATACGGCCGCTGGGGTAGGCCTATACGGCCACTGGGGTAGGCCGATACGGCCACTGGGGTAGGCCTATACGGCCACTGGGGTAGGCCTATACGGCCACTGGGGTAGGCCCATACGGCCAGTGGGGTAGGCCTATACGGCCACTGGGGTAGGCCCATACGGCCAGTGGGGTAGGCCCATACGGCCAGTGGGGTAGGCCCATACGGCCCGTGGGGTAGGCCTAAACGGACGATGGTGCTCGCGTTTTCGTATATTATTTTAGTACTGGTATTGAGGATTGGAATATTCCCGCGTACAAGTATCCGGGTACTGAAGTCCGGGTACTAATACCAACACACTGAATTCCGGGTACTAATGTCTTAGTACTGACTGGATAGTGTCCCTGCCGGGGACGTGGGGTCCTCGACCCTCAAACACAGTGCCGTCTCCGCCAATCAGATAGTTGTAGGCGATGTCTCCCACTTTCCTGTCTGTTGCCGGGGGAAAAAATAACCTAATCTTCATATTCGAGAAACCAAATCTTCAAGATATTTAGGTTTTTCAAACATGTGTTCAATTCACCAAATCAAGATATTTATATATATATAATATATTTTACGCACCGTATGTTCTCGGTTTTATCTGCACGTCATGAAACATCTGAAATTTGGACGACTGTCATTTTGCGCCCATGTGTGTCTGTTACACGGAGTGTTTGGTGCGGATCCTGGAGTAGGAGGTACCTTGGTAGAGTCGTTGCAAGTACCGCACATCAGTGCAACACTCTTCTGTCGTCAGGCACTTCCGCGTCATGGCCGTGTGCAAGACGACGACGTATTCCACCGGCAGATGGAGACTCTGTTTGTCCATGTTCTGGAGATCAGGGAGTTTTGCGCCCCAAGCGTCCCTGGATAGCCACTGGAAGACGCCGCTCTCTGGAAGGGACCGCCAGGAAGGAGAAAACAGATCGGAATGAATTAGTGCTTCATGCCATGTTTGTGCACACATCGGTCAAAGCGGGCCAAGATAGTTCGTGCGGCAATACGATGGACATAATATGAAACCGATGCCAGTTAGCCAGATGCCAGATACTAGAGCCAGATGCCAGAGTTAAATGTTATAGCCTGCTGGCGAGCCAGATGCAGTAGCCAGCTGCCAGAACCATGTGCCAGATGCGAGATGCCAGAGCCAGATGCCAGAGTCAGTTATCAGAGCCAGTGCCAGCGCCAGATGCCAGAGCCAGAACCAGAGCCAGAGCCAGAACCAGAGCCAGAGCCAGAACCAGAGCCAGAGCCAGAGCCAGAGCCAGAGCCAGAGCCAGAGCCAGGGCCAGGGCCAGGGCCAGAACCAGAGCCAGAGCCAGAGCCAGAGCCAGAGCCAGAACCAGAGCCAGAGCCAGAGCCAGAGCCAGGGCCAGGGCCACAGCCCCAGCCACAGCCACAGACACAGCCACAGCCAGAGGCGGAGCTACAGCCACAGCCAAATGCCGGGACCTGATGCCGAGTCTGACCGATCATTGAACCCGGATCTCTTTTTTTTGATACTCGCTGTGCTACCGACTGAACTACAGAGCTAGGGCACGAACCATCCGCGCGGTATTTGGCGTGGTATCACGCACCTCTCCCCATCACACGCCCACCCATACATACACCGAATACCCTTACAAAGGTCAAACGTCGCCAGCGAACCTCGCTACACGATATAAGGCTTCAAGTTTTACTTTGCCGCGCTGAAGCTACTTTATATTAGATAAGCTGTTGACCAGCCAGTCAAGCCAGTCATACGGTTCATTAGGCAGTGGCTCCATGGCTCAGGGGCGGATCCAGGAATTTTAAAAGAGTGGGACGGGGGGTGGGGGGGAGGGGCGGTTTCAAGCTTTTGACCGGGGTGGAGGGGTCCAGGCAGCCTCAGATAGCATTCTTCCTCAACGGCGGGGAGGGGTGGGGTCCACTCTTCAGATGACCTAATTTTTCATTAATAAACGGCATTCTTACTCAAAAGGGGGTGGGTAGGGCACCGGACCCCCTGGACCCCCCCCCCCACCCCCGTTACTGTGGCATGTGTGTAATATTAATAACCATTAAGTATTCGTATCTCAGTTGACACTTAGGATGCCACTCAGATATGAATGTTATCTGGAAAGTCTCGGTAAATGAAATGCGTATTTTTAAGTGCTTATAAAAACATATATTTTTTTTATAATTCGAGGAATGTAAGAGAATATAATGGTACTCGCTCGGGCCAAGAAACACCCCGAGAGAGGTGATTAGTTGTAGGCGGGTCCTGCAATACAGTAACTTACCGACTCGCCGCCACTCGACTTTCTCCGAGCAGGGAGTCTGCTGCCTGAGCACCACGACCGGCACCACCACCCCCGCCACCACCCCCACAAAGAGGACGACCAGGGCCACGATGATCAGCCTCCCTTGTTTCTTGGTCTTGGCGGCGGAGACCGACAGGGAATACATCTCTTGTAAGTACTGTCCCCGTAGCTGGAGCTCGTGCATCGCCGTCTTCGTCCGGTCCAGGTCTCGCGTGAAGTAGCCGTCGATGACGTCATCGGGACAGCCGAGACGCAACAATGCTGATGTCATCGTGGCGCGAATCTCCCGGAAGCTGTCATCAGACAGTTCCGGGGTCAGCATGTGAAACAGTCGGTTTCTGACGTCACGGATCCTGATGACGTCATGCTGCCACTCGGTCTGTCGGTCCTTGGGACTGGAGTTCCAGTGGATGCCTTGTCCCGTCGTGGTGATGTTCCGCGCCAGAACGATCCAGAGAGTCATGTCGATATCACTCATCTTCACCCTCTGGCCGCCCTTCGGGAACAAAATGGCGAACTGAGACTTACTGATAATGCCTTTGTTCTTAAGTTTTTCCAGATGTGCTTGGTGCGCCAGGAGTGTCGTCTGGATGGGACCGCAATCTTTGAGGTGGCGTAGGACTTGCGTCCGTATCCTGTCCGTGCCCTCCTGGATCACAAGGCTGGTCAGCCGTAGGTACAGCGTGTTCGAGGGACATCCAGACTCCATCATTGGCAGACTGCCATAAATGCAGAAGAATATTCATAAGCTACTAACACTCTACGCCCATACGGCAGCGTTTGGTGCGAAAAAATCGAATGAACTGTCGCATTTGCTGCCAAAATTACTTTTTGACAAGAATAATAATCTTAATAGTGAGTAATAATGAGGCAAGCCGGGGGTGCCACTATATCTGGTTATATATACAATTATGTTCCTCCTAAACTGCACCGTTCGTCTCTTGTTTTCGTTCTTTCCTCGGAGCAGAACCCTTTGTCTCAAAATGCCCACTCGAGAATGAAAATGTCTCTACCCTCAAGAAAAAAATGCTTCATATCTTCCTCATCTAATCCCGTGATTCCTGCGTCGAGAAATCTCAACCAGCTGGCTTCTTTCGCTATAGTCAGTATGTAACTTCAACGCCGGAATGGCATGGGCGACTCCACCCCCCCCCCCCACCCTCCACCCCACCTCACCACCTGCAGTAAGGTAGCCCCCCCCCCCCCCACCCCCTATGTAGTAATAATAATAGTGCAATAGAAATTGGTAGGAAGTAGGCCTATGAGATTTAATAGTGTATGGACAAATTATTGCCATGAATATGATGGTGCCTGACCCTCGCCTGTTATGCTTAGTTCTCTGCATTAAATTACAGCGGCATGGCAAATGACCATACTCAGAATCGTGGCCAATAAGGATTATTCAAGTATGGCTGCTAGATCACCATGTGGTGCAATGTTGGGCTCTCGTACTCGTGGAACACACGTGGGGACATATATAGGTCAGAAATCACACGTGGCGACTTGCCTCTTTCTATGAAAATAGGGTCATTCAGTGAACGTGAGTGCGTGTATTGCGTCACTGGTCTTTCGGAAACTGCAACATTGTTTACGTAATCGACCGTTACGCCCAGACAACTGGCGCCTCTGTATATGTTATAGTGAGCTAAGCCAGAAGTGGATAGATGCATTGTTTGATGCCTGCCTGGAGGGCAGGTTGGTTATATTAGAAGGTTTGCCTCAGAGAGGAAAGTTCAGATTTTTAATCGGCCAGTGGCAGCAAACCTTCATTTCGGATTTTCTAAATTCTAATTCGACTTGCAATTCGGTGTGGGAGCTGCGCCTAGCGCCTTGATTTTGTGTAGAAACCTGGCACAGGACAGGATGGAAAGTGTGTACGACTGTTACTGGGTGACACTTTAAGGAAAACGGAATTGTACTTGGATCTTCGTCGCTGTGATTGCCGGTTCTTACCGGCAACTGCACGCACGCCGAACCACAGCAACATTTACGGCTATAATAGTAATTTGTCATAATAAAAAAGCGACGAGAAAACGAATGAAATGTTGATGTTTTCGGCTAACGTTGTGCCCAGAAAGGCAAAAGTGGGCCAAAGATCGTGCATGGACAATGACTGGTTTTGGAAAACACAAGCCCGAATAGGATAATTAGTCAGAACATGCATCCATACGCTTTTGGCCTGCATATCTACCCGCTATCTACCCGCAGATGTAAGGAGATACCTCAGAGAATCGATACAAAAAAAGAGCGATAGTAATTTAGCTAATCATAGACAAACCGCATTTTACCGCATCTAAAATGAACAATAATCTCAAACTATTAATCTTACACTATGTCCAGTAGATACATGGAAAACATAAGTATCGGGTTTTGTCAGCCAGTAAGCTGGCACATTGTAGTTTCTATGCATCTTGCATTATCTCTTCCGACGTAGTTACATACCTCATTGTGTGATTCTCTTCAGTTCAGATGATCGGCGCACGTAGAATTTCTCTGGGAAGGAGGCAGACGACGTTAATGGGTGCCGGACAGTCGTCGGACCTGCTGCAGTGTCCTTTCAACGTCTATGCGTCAGATGTGGCGCTTGTGGCTCTACACGGCAGTGTCCTTTGAACGTCTATAAGCCAGATGTGGCGCTTGTGGCTCTGCACGGCAGTGTCCTTTGAACGTCTATGCGTCAGATGTGGCGCGTGTGGCTCTGCACGGCAGTGTCCTCTGAACGTCTATGTTTGGGTCGGCGCTTTGATAGTTCTATAGGCGACAGGGGTGTCACATGGTGTATGACGTTTTCATGGTAAGTAGTTTCATGTGATATAACCGGAGATCCGGTTTCATTAGAGCTCTATAAAAGATTATATCGTTGCTGCACGAGTCAAGGGACATAAAGTTAACAGGGGTACACCCACACTATGCCCAAAACTGCAACAGTTACGGGCGACTGCCAGTGCATGCCGATGATTAAATAGAAAGGATGTGTTCGACATAAACCAAATCCGGTTTGCAGAACTGACTGTTCGAGACGAGAAAAACATAACTAGTTAGCTTGAAACCGTGAAACTACCGAGCAAGCTGGTTTGACGGTTTCGGTTCCGCGGAACTGTCAGGTCGATCAACACATACAACATAGTTAATCATAAATGTAATAAATGAAGACTGCTGGGCCAAAGCATGAGATTAATTTATCAACTGACAGTCCAATCGTGGATGGAAAATGAAACAGACGGCATATCTTTTTTGGTACTACTTCATAACCATATGGGCCATCTCCTAAATGTGAAGAAATGAAGCGATGTGTTTGCCTTTAGGTGGGCAAACCGGTTTCCAAAACGGTTTCGGTTTCCGGTCGGTTTCAGGTAAATCGAGCTCGCCCTTAGTGAGTCATGTTTCACACCCACATTTGGAGCTCATTCACCCTTTCTTCTGCGGAACAGCGACAGGTCAAGTCGAATTCACTTTGAGCACTCCTATATCATACTAAATATATGAATGTCTTTTAAAGCCCCGCTAAATTGTAATGCGGAGTGGTTTATAGGCACCGGGCGGTCGGCCACATGAATACCCTATAACAACCAGTGCGCTACTGCGTTTCTATAAATAGCGAAACAGCGGACTCCAGAGTCCAGGGGCCGTATTCATAATCACCACTTAGGCTACGCCACTAGACTTAGCGCTAAGTGGAAGATTTGTCGAACGATTATCGTGTTCAAAATACATATGTAGTCCCCCTAAAAGTGGATTTGCCGAATAAAGAAATGGCTAAAATTATATTGAAGACGATTTCTTGATCAGGAGCACCGCCACAACGAGCTGGTGAGGCTAAGATGAAAACACACTTTCGTGCGCAATTACTTACGAGGGGATTCTGAATACGGCACCAGGACCCCGGGGTCCTGGATATGCACACCGCATTAACATACAACGGCGGTTCTACGGCCGTCTAGGTCCGGAAGTTTACAGGATATATACAAGGTGTCAGGGTGCGTTCATGTGTGTGGGATAGCCCAAACCGAGTCAAGTATCGAATTAGTTAGTTATAAATTAATTAGGAGTGTACCGTATATGAGTAGCACGACACAATCATCGGCAGCAGAATACTGTAATATCAAAGATATTAGTACACTAAGATAGATCATACGGCGATCGCCCATTGTTAAATGTGTAATGCGGCGAGCAGTGGCGCCGCTATGCGGCGAGCGCGTAACGTTGGGCTGCCACTGCACTGACGATAGCGCTGTCTGCGTGATAAGCGGCACCCTGTGAACTACAAATTGGATTTTAGCACTATTAATCTCGTTGATGTAAAGCCTGGTGGTGTACTTTCGTGCTTTCAGGTATATTTTACATTACATATATATACTTTTTAATTTTTTTAGGCGGCAATAAATAGTTGTTAGTGTCATCAAGACGTCATATTCCGAGTACGTGATTCACTGACAGTCAACTGTTTGGCTCCCCTAACTTGCTGATAATTAGGCTGGCTGAAAACTAAGATGTTCCTTGACTGTTCAATGATTGAACACAACAACTGTATAATTATTTAGCATAGGTGGTCTCCGGTCTTTGTTTTATTTTGTGACACAATAGATTCGTCTACCCTTCGACACCACTGCAGATGGGGGTGTGTGTGGAGGGGGGGGGGGGGGCAAGGGCTATTTCCATTCCTCGGGAATGGGGTTTTCATTTCACCGTGAACTGGGGTTGAGGAAAATGATTCTTCGTGGACTGGGAATGGGATATTAGCCGACCGTCGTGATCAAGGATTTCATTCTTTGTGGTTTGAGATCACGACAATTCTACTGAATCTCTTTAAGACATAAACAGCTCTAAGAATATAAACTACTTCAGCTGATGCAGATACTGGACTTATGCAACAAGTCTTTCCTTCTTGGATTGAAAACCCATCTCTGGGATCTGAAAAATAATAATAAAAAACAAAATTTCATAAATGCTTATAACCATAAAAAAATTAACTTGAGAAGCGTTAAGTAGAAATGCAGACAAAGGCTTTGCTTTTTCCGGTTCTGGCTAGCTTTGTCAGATTTGACAAAGGTACCCAGACAGCGGGAGCCGGACAGCCATGGCAGCTATACCTATAGGTATATGATCATACGCTATATGGTCTGAGTTCACCTAATTTTTACTCAAACCCCAGGACATTGATCAGGACACCTGATTACACATTCTTTAGGCCTTAGCAGTCACTTCGAGCTTGTTGTCATCTGATAATTATTGAGTAATAATTGGCAACGATATATTTTGGACTGCTTTCACTCGCATCAGCCCCCTACGACGTGGGCGATAATAGAGAATTATCAACAATTATCAGCGGTGATAATCGATGCACGTTATCAATGACTGATAAATTAACGCAAGCAGCAGGTCTTACCTTTCTTTTTCCTTGGGGTATCTAAAGAATGACATTCTGTTACGACTTGCTAGGGACAAATACCCCACGGCGATAACAAGTGTTAAAAAAAACAAAAAGGTTGACTGCAGATGGTATCTGCGGAAATGACTAACAAGACATGGTAAAGATTGTCACAGTTTATATCACACTATAAATCCCTACCTCCCCCCTACCAACACAGATTCATACATATAGTGCGTAAGCAATGCAATAAACAAGTCAGTTCATAGTCACCTCCAAATGTCCTCTCACAGTGAACTCTTACAATGCTCCCTCGTCGCTCCTGATGCTCCCACGACGCACTGATGCTCCCACGACGCACACCAGCCCCGCTGATCAGGCTCCGCCACGTGTCCACGCCTACCAGCCCGCAGATCAGGCTCCGCTACGTGTCCACGCCTACCAGCCCGCAGATCAGGCTCCGCTGCGTGTCCACGCCTACCAGCCCGCAGATCAGGCTCCGCTACCTGTCCACGCCTACCAGCCTGCAGATCAGGCTCCTAAGGCCTGTCTCCAGCCACCACGACGACGCCCACAACCACTCAGCCACGCTTCAACGCCTAAAGCCCGGAGATCGGCCTTGACCCCGCTGTCACCAGCTATGTCCTCCGCCGTCCATCTCCTCCTGGTGCTGGTCCTGAGTCTTGTGTCGTGCATGTGTCCTGTGGGCTCTGTTATTTATACCAGAGACCACTCCCAATGTGGCTCCCAAAAGCTCCTATCCAATGTCACGTGTGACTCACCACTCCCTCGGAATACGCACAAAAACACCATCATTCACTCACCCCGTAGTACTCGCTCAGCCCACCGTATTCACTCACCCGCTCACTCGCCGTATCACTCACATGCATACCTCTGCTCTTACTCCATTTCCTAACACATTCCTTGACATTTCTTTCTTGAATTCGTGCAATTTATGGCACAACAAACTTGAAGTTGATGCGTGTTGACGGAGACACTGTGCAATCCTACGACCGCGGGGGGCCCACTGCAAACTTGCGACCTACTCTCCTCAGATAGCGTTCGTCCTCAAAAGAAGGGGGTCAACGCCTCAGATGGCCTAAATTTTGCAATGGAAAAACGGCATTCTTCCTCAAAAGGAGTGGGGGGGCTTTACCTTGATCCGCCCTCGCATTACATACGTTCGCCGCTCTCTTTGCTATCGACTTGAAACATTCGCCGTCTCGCCGGCCAGAGCGGCGTAGAGCCAAGTACCAGTACACCGCAGAATCCTTTAAATCCATGCTGTGGACCCAGCTAATCACATCCGGTGGGAATTGAACAAGAGAAAATGCGTCATCTCAGTCATCGCTGTTAGTACACAAATAGTACACCGAGTGTTAGATACGCCAGTTGCGTTAATGTTTAATATATAGACACACACGCAGAGATACTTACAGTTCTCTTATCGATAATTCTGAGGATCATGTATCGCAGCGACATTTAGAGAACGCATCATAATACATGTAGCTTAATTCCGCAATTTGGCTGGCTTCCCGCCCCGGTACAAATTACTAACATTCATTCTTTTTCCTTGTAAGTGATTATTGGGCATGACATTATAACCGATTTGTAACAGGTATTCCGAATAACCCATCGATTGCTCAGACGTGGGACATTTAATCCCCATCTTTTTCACCCGAATAGAAAAAGTAATTGTCGCATTTAGTAGGAGGAAACCATAGGGGTATTATTGATGTGGCTGAGTTGATTACTGCAGCGGATCTCTGCGTGTGTGTCTATATATTGAATGTTATTGTAATTTGTAATAGGCCGGGAAGCCAGCCAAATTGCGGAATGAAGCTACATGTAATATGACGCTAAATGTCGCTGCGATACAAGATACTCGGAATTATCGATGAGAGAACTGTAACTACGATTAAATCAATAATTCGTGAAAAAGAGCCCATCAATTAATGACACGTTCTGGGCATATTTCAACTACGAAATGGCTTGATCTCAGCTGGTGGAGTATACCACTCAAGCGACATGGAGAACAGAAGGACTTGTTTCTTTATTCTTGCCCTGCTGTGTGCTGTATTAACTCTCATGTTGATGGGCTCACTCGGTGTTATAACTGATTATAACGGTTATAAACTGGATGAAGATGACCCGAATTTTAAAGACTTGGATACGCTACCTGTCGGTCCAAGAACATCGCTTAGGATTGATGCACGAAACGTGACAGACACGAAGCTAACGCGTCTTCAAAGCAGTCACCTCTCCAGCGACCTCAAAGATGAAGACGTGCTTACCACAGTAAGAGCTACAAATCCACCTGAGCAGGCAGAACTCTCCGTCGTGGGCGCCATGGCATCCCCATCGAGTAATTACCTTGTGATATCGCACAAAGATCCCGCTAGTCGGATCCCTACATCCACCAGATATACCCGTTTGGACCGACACGAAGACGCCCTATCGCCAGTCGCGGCAAATCTCTTGGAAGTCTGCCCGTGGGAAACGCTGCAACCGGAAGTGCTCGTCGATGTCTCCACCGATAGATGGCGGGTAGTCGAGCCGGATGTGAGCTTTGTGTTCTCGGCGTACTGGGACCCACGTTACGTGAAACACGTGGTCTTGCGACTGTTTGGTTTGCTGACGAAGGAGCGCGTGGCAGAATACGAGGAGAAGCCGTATTACTGCCGACTATGGCTGATGGATTCTGGAGAACGGAGAGACTTGCTGGTCGTCCCAGCCGTTGTTGAATTGACCATTGGAATCAGAAGTCAAAGGTTGGTCCAGCCATCCGCAGTCAGTTTTCGGGTTAATTGTATATTACAAACATTTGGCAATTAAAAAGACGTTTAAATTTCATCTGCATTTTTAAATGTGAAAACTTCAGGTTGTTGACTAGTCAATGGCGCCTCGCTAAATATACAAGAAGCGAAGGGAAGAAGAATACACTGCAGGCATCGAGGGACAACGCCCTAATTATTTCTTACGGTGTACACACGTAATTCTGTATTTTCGTCTGCGTAAGACATCATGCTGTCTGCTTGACAACAATGACACGTTTGTTTTACTGATTTATCTTCGATGAGGCTCTATGTGCTTTATGTCGTCTTGACAAAGCATGACGTGCACGTTCATTGCGGTATTTGCTAGAAATATATATAAGACGTTCTCTTGCAGTAGTTCTGAGTGAAGTAGTTTTCTTGCAATTATTATGATAGATTGGCATGCTTTGAGAGTCTTCTATTCTAAGTGCATGAATATTGTTGAGCAGGGAAGCGATAATAGTAATATAACATGAATAATAGTATTACGTTGGCGGGATTATTTCCTATCCAGAAGCTCCCTTCGCTATGACTGACGTGGCATTAGTTTCAAGCCAATCGTTCTTCGATACATGGCAAAGAAGCCAACTCGTAATGACATTACTTAACAATTACATTTTAGACTTTGTGACGTCACGTACCACTGCCCCTTTCCGTCATCAAAACTCAGCGGGAGGAACATCCAATATGTGACCCTCACCCGTCGACCATGTGACTCTCCGACTTTCGCGATGGCGGTTCACCACCCGGTCCAAGACGCCCGGGGTTACGACAGGGAGTTTACGGTGTGTCTGGGAGGTCCGCTGAGGAATAACTTCTCGAACAGCCATAGCTTCGTCCAGTGGATGGAGATGAACTCCCTCCTCGGGGCCGAGAAGTTCTACATTTACAGACATTCCAGCCATGCCAAGCTGGAGCCCTACTTGGATTATTATGTGCGGAAGGGGACGGCTGAAATGCTGGATTGGCGCTTTTCGTCCGGTCTCTCCGACTTGGATTGGCTCCGTATCGCAGGTCAGGTGACCTTGATCAATGAATGCATGATGCGCAACATGTTCCGGTCCAAGTACGTCGTGTATCTGGATCTGGACGAGACGATAGTCCCCCGTCTGGAGACCGCCCACAACTGGAAGGAACTCCTGGAGCAGACGGAGTGCTACGGCAAGAGCTACGTATCCGCCAGGAATGTCTTCTTCATCAACGGCAGGCCGAAGGGGATTCAAACCCCGCACTATATCGACACGGCACGTAAGCTACATTTGCTGTTTCTGCTGCGATTGAAACGCTTGAAAGATTTCGATGTCTTCACTTGCCGCTCAAAGTACATGATACGTCCGGAGAAAATCGACCGTCTGAAAGTGCACCATGTTTTCCCTGTGTTTAAACATGCCAGAGAGACGTGTGTCCTTGAGCCGGATTCTGGAGCTCTTCAGCATTACAGATGGGACACCCGGAGCGACCTGCTGAGAGCATCCTCAGTGGCGGACACGACACTGATGCGCTTTGGGGATGAGCTGACCAGTCGCGTGACTCGGGTTCATAACAACGTTAATGTTAGCCTCATCAGCTGAAGCCATATCGTAACCTGTATCAGTCGAGTTTGAGGGCCCTCCCGATAGCTCAGTGGGTTGGAGCGCGGGCATTTAGCGCTCTGGCCACCTGGGAGCCTAGCGGAACGTGGATCGGTGGTTCGAACCCCGCTGTTACCATGTTTGTGTGATCGCAGGGTAAACATTCCATGTGTTCCTTCGCAAAGAGTGAGGGGTTACTCCGGGGACATGGATCCGCTGTTCCTTTCCTTCTCTCATTGACGCGATATGACCAGAATCTACAGAATGTGTAGATACGGACAATAAAAGCCGACAGTAAATTAGAATGAAATGCTGGTAATTTAGGTTGATTCTGTGCTAATGAAGACTAAACTGTGCCAAGAGACCTATCCAAACAATGTGGATGCAACTGAAGTGCTGGCGCCGGGGTTCAAACCCACGACCCGCCAGTATAGCCGAGGCAGAGGACGAGTTACTGATGCATTACAATCATAATTAACGAGTAAAAAGATTTGTTTTAGCTTCAGCCAAACGGCAAAAAAACCCGGGACGACACCATTTTGGTGTCAAAACGCTAACTGGCCAATCTCATGAATAACTATTGCTTTTTTTTGGTAGAGATCGACATGTGTTTGGGTCCAGGTTTTGACACACGCGCAATAATCTTACCCAAGCAATCGGTTATAAATAGGCCACAAGTCCTATGCTTTGGGACTAGCGTGTGGTATCCGTGACGCGTGTATCGGACCCAGATTATTATTATTATAATGGTCACAAATAGAAACGTTCTACTCATCTCCCTTCCTCATATTGTCGTTTTAGATTTGGGCATTGCCATGGCATAGGGTTTATGTTTTCTATACATGACATTACGCTGATATTACAAATATTTAAAACTCATTATAGGGCTGTACATTCACTCATCGAGACCTCACGACACAGGGATACTTATGCTCTACGTCAATGCTATGGCATCAACGGCCTGTACGTGTTGCTTATAACTTCCGGTTGTTTGCCTTCACTCGCTTCACACCCAAAATCGGCTAAAGCTGTCCTTGGATACACAACTAACCAATTAATGTATTGTGTAAATGACAATTAGAACCATCAGAGTAGGTTCATGTAATATCTGAGCCGTTGGTAAAGCAGAATGCGGCAAATTGCATGGGTGACTGTCAGTATCCATCGAGCTAATGTGTCGTATGGGATTTGGCGTATCCTGGTCTTTAATTTTCGGGTCAGCTTCATCAAGTTTATAACCGTTATAATCGGTTATAACACTCAGTGAGCCAATCAACATTAGAGTTAATACAGCACACAACAGGGCAAGAATAAAGAAACAACTCCTTCCGTTCTCCATGTCGCGTGAGTCGTGTATGACCCCTACCAGCTGGCGTCAAATACATGCCATTGCGCAGTCGACATATGTCATGAGCATGTCACTAATTAATGTGTTAATACTCGCGAATTATTGATTTCATCGTACTTACAGTAAGCGATATCGACATGATAACTCCGGGGATATTGTTTTTACATCGACATTTGCGAATCGGATGATATGACTACTTTTGAGGGATAGGTTCAACTGTTTTTTAAACAGAAATGTCGATAACTGAAGGCATGGCGTGAAAGTGTTGTAAGGTTCTCGCGGGTCCTATTTATGATGAAGCTGCATTTTGATTGTAAATTGTATCAGTGGAGGTTAAGGGAAGCTGCATCACTATGTTATGCGCCTATCCTTGTTTGTCACACCAGCAACGCAAGAGTAGGTTTCTAGGGATTGCCATCAAAATGAATTTGGCATTCGTTCATGTTGATTGATTTGCAGTTTGCTTTTGGTGTAACCCACCTGTGTCTGGGACTGTCAAATGTGTTGTTTCTGTACGTCTTAACGCGACTCGTGTCTTCTGGTTTCAATGATTCATTTGATGTAATACAGACTGTAGCCTTCAATATAAGTACAAGTCGGTGAACAGTCAGTCCCCGTCGAAAGATACTGAGCATTCATGCAGAGGGTGGGGCTGGTAGTGTTGGAATGCTCGTAAACATTCACTTCGCGCAGAGGGTGGGACTGTTAGTGTTGGAATACCCGTAAACAGTCACTTCGTGCAGAGGGTGGGGCTATTAGTGTTGGAATGGCCGTAAACAGTCACTTCGTGCAGAGGGTGGGGCTATTAGTGTTGGAATGGCCGTAAACAGTCACTTCGTGCAGAGGGTGGGGCTGTTAGTGTTGGAATACCCGTAAACAGTCACTTCGTGCAGAGGGTGGGGCTATTAGTGTTGGAATGGCCGTAAACAGTCACTTCGTGCAGAGGGTGGGGCTGTTAGTTTTGGAATGGCCGTAAATAGTTACATCGTGCAGAGGGTGGGGCTGTTAGTGTTGGAATGGCCGTAAACAGTCACTTCGTGCAGAGAGTGGGGCTGTTAGTTTTGGAATGGCCGTAAACAGTCACTTCGTGCAGAGAGTGGGGCTGTTGGTGTTGGAATGGCCGTAGACAGTCGAAGGATACCAAGGAAACCGCCGCCGTTTCGCGAAAGCCTATTTATAATCGAGTGTTGCCACGTGAAAAAATAGAGCCGACCAATGGGATTGAAACGTGGTCAGGTCAAGACAGGGATAGAACTAATAATGAGGCCTCGTTTATAGTGCGGTTATTTGCTATTATATTTGCAATGGTTTACACCAAATTACACACAGTGGACAATTCGTGCGCATAATAGCAAATTCCTCCCAATAATTGTGCCGCGTGCACTTCAACATTGAAATATGTTTGCATGAATCATTGATAGTGCGTAAGTGGAACTACACGATGCGCATGCGCAATACATAGGGGATTATAGTCTTTTGTCCACAGGTCGATTCTTAAAGCGTTAAAATACTGTAGTGGGGAGAGGATCCGTGCGTGCAGAGGGTGAGGCTTTTTGCGTTGGAATGGTCGTAAACCGTCACTTCGTGTAAAGGGTGGGGCTTTTTGCGTTGGAATGGCCGTGAACAGTCACTTCGTTCCTGGCTACAGAACATAATTCAGGTTGGTTTCAGTTCACAGCTTAACCGAGCGACAACAGGGGAAAACTGCGACCCCGCCCCCCCCCCTCCATTGTCTCCATATATTGAAGTTTGTAATACATATTGCCCAAAGTCAAGAAACGACTTTTTCAAAATTTGTATATGTTTGCCTCAATGTTTTGTCTGTTAAGTCAATAACACCGAGTAAGCCGATGAATCGTATCATATGAATTCGGAAGCGACAGACGTAATGTACACCTGAATAACCATATAATAATGTAACGCTAGCGAATCAGGGAACCAACTCCTTTATGCATGTTTTATGTTAGATAGTATACCAGACAACACAGAATAACCATTCCGCTGAAGACGTGGGAGGAGGGTATTGAGGTCTTCGAAACAGACTTGTGCAACTTACTCATGTTCATATCCCATTAGACCCGTCCCCTTATTGCGTAAGTCGATGCTTACACCTTGTCCAACCTGCCAATAAATATCTATGTTATTACGTCGTAACGCAACGATATATCAGTTATTAAGACGAATAGTTTATCTGGGTTTCTCTGAGTCTCTGTTGGTAACGACATCGATAACTGTCGAACACCTTGAGATCTCGACTTTCACTTTCGCATAGAAGGGCCCATCTTAGGTCCCACAAAATCATGAAACGTGCTACAACTGTCGCAGTTTTCTTTCATCACTCTGAATATTGTATGACGCACTGGGGCCATAGGCGGCTTGTGCGTGGGTGCATCCGTATGGAGTTGGTCCAGGTGTCAGGCTTCAATGTTTCTTTTGTGAGGGGTTATATCATTATTTCCGCACTGAAAACCATCAGGAAACCGGGAATATGGCCGCTTTCCTGCTACGCAAAGCGCACTGAAAGTCATTACATTCGCCGGTTGGCATTTATATTTCCTGTTTTCTGGGCTTATATGCCTCCAACCCATTCTTAAAATGTTATCCTTTGATACTCAATCTATTTTGCGGTACAAAGTGGGGTTTTCTTTTTAAAAAACACCATGTTAACCTATGATAAACTTTTACAAATTATGCAGATATGAGTCCGTCCTAGCCTTTTGCCTGCTCCGTATACGACAGTGTATAGCAGATCGAGCTGGAGTTACCCAAAGACACGCACGTGAGAATTTCCCCTGGAACGGTCTATTGGTCCCTCAAATTTTAGTGTCGTTAAAATTGTAAACAAATTGCTACGCCTATATAGATAAAGGTAGGTGACCCATACGCTGCACAGCATTCACCAGTGGGAGCGACAAAATTTGTGCCAAACGGCACGGAAGTCGAACGAGTCGTCTGATCGCCAACCTATGCGACGTTAACATTGAGCCCTTTGACAAAACTATGGCGGGAAAATCGACCGGCTCAATCTCTCCATGAAGGCAACGAGGCAGACAAATGACACCTTGCATACAACATAACAATCTTATTCATTGTCAGGGTATGGAAATGCAGACGTGATGTAGCCATGCGAGCCGTGTCAGTGCCAATCGTCCTGGACGCCATCGACAAAACAATGATGCCAATAATCTATATCTTCCACTGCAATTAATTTTATTTCATTAAGAGTTGTTTATTGTACTATCTGGCCGGTTTTAGGATATTAAGCTGTTGTTTTTTAGTGCACTACGAGTTCGAAAAACAAAACAAGAAAGAAAATATTGTCTCATAGTTAGACTATCTGATCACTTTGATGGAGTTTGGTAGAAGGTCGCTTGCTTCTCTTCTTTGGCGGTTGTCCTCACGTTGTTCTCCCGTTGCCAGGTTATGGATGGTAGCGATGATGCACGATGGGCGATGACGGTCCCAACGGTCTGGACCGATATTAATAAACTTTACTTATGCTACGCAACTATACTTAAGGCTGAAGTACAGCATTTGTCGAGCATTGCTCTGATCCAAAAAGAAAAATGCTTAACCAGGAGGTGGATTTTCTTAAAGTTACATATCGAGCTTTTTCCCACCAAAACTAGGCCTAAGCCGAGGGGACACATACATCACAATATGCAGAAAGCTGGATTGTTTCATTCTATAAATTCAGAAACCTAATAAACCGTTTCGGCTGTGATGTGGCAAACCTATCCCGCGACACCGCAGAACTCTGTCGGGGCACTACTACTAAGGCATCGCGAAACACACACACTGATGACGTTTGCCACTAAGTTGACAACTTGTGGTAAATTGATATCACAGGCAAGGCTAAGAGACTCCATTTGGCAGTCTTGTATGCTTGGAATATGGACAAAACAAATCTTGGACGATTCAAGGGCTGACTCTTATTTGTATTTTGACTTCTTCAATTTTGGCGGGAAAGGGCTCCATATGCATCTTTAACTAGAAAAGTGTCATATTATATTAAGCATACTTCTGGATTGTGAATCCTGGAAATGTCAGGAGCCAACTACCCGCGGTTTATGATGTACGACACCTGTTTATCGCTCCTCGGTATTAAGCTCAGCTTATTAAGGAGGCAAAATAAGCAACATAAGCCGAGTTGCAATGTGAACAATTTCAGCAAATATCAGGGTAACCATATTGTGGAAGGCATAATTTTACATTATCGTGTGATACGGGATGACTGGAGCTCGTTGACACGTAACCTCTAATCCGGCATATGCCTTTGCAATTGATTTGCAGCACATTGTGCGCCAAATCAAATAGCCGATAGTTACCGGTCAAGTGCAACCCTCAAAAATCAATATTGAACAGTAACTCAGTCTGGTCATTAGAGAGTTATTGCACTAGGTTTCCGCGCCACTGATACGCATCCCGATCCGTTAGCGCCGATATCTTTACGTTTTTCACTCTCGCGTGGCGCACAAATGAGTTATTGCAGTCGGTATTCTCTCGACAACCGTAAAGCGACGGCCGGCGTCCTTAACAATGTAGAAGGCGATCACAATAGAAACAGAACTGAATAGAACTAGAAAAGAGAGTTTAAACAGTTGTGTTTAAAAGTGTAAATATCTGTTTTAGTGTTATGTATATTTATGTTACTTCTATCTTACCTTTAATCAAAGAAACACACAAACTGCAACATAGCAGTTTCTTCAGGACTAATTATCTGATAAATTAGAATACAAGATACAAGTAATTACAAGTAATACATGAATGGTATTTATGTATCGTTCTTTTCGCAAAGTTTCCACCTTTCGAATGCTTCTGGTAGTTATTTCAGATTTGGATGGTTCGGGGATGGCGGGTGGGGTTGGGGGGAAATTGCAACTGGTCATGCTTCTTTGTGAGGAAAATGTTTATACGAAACTTCAGTTGCTGACATTATAAGCAACCCACCATCGTTTCTCTTTCTATAGTGCAGTCAGACTTAGTGGAAGAGATAAACACACATATATGTTTCAAACAACGCTGGTGGTCGAGTGTTAATGGTTTGTGCGGCATTGTGCAGTGGGTGACTGGCCACTGCGCCGGCCACTGCCACTGCAGACGGCCGAAAAATATTCCACTTACTTTCGACTAATTCCTTTGCTTTGCCCTGTCTAAAGACATTCAATGCAATATATAAGCATCTGTGAAGTATCCTCTCCCGATAACTGCAAACACTGAGACATGCATTCGCAGAAAAATATAAGATATGAAAGAAATTCCCTGGGGCGGTGACACGTTAGAAAGGCGATTTATACGTTGTCCCGCAAAAGGATCCCGCAAACATATCTATGTAGGTCAGAAAACACCCCGAGTTCTGATGACGTAATTGCTCATCGGGCTGCATTTAGTGATATCAAAATCGTAGTGCAATAACTCTGTTATATGTTCCTGTGAGTCACTGTGTCATGGACACTGTTTATCCGGCTCATGAGCTGGTCCCCGAATCGCAATAACGTTACGTCAGTCTCAGTGGGTTGGTCCAGGTGGGTGCAGTTTTGGAGTGAGGATCTATAATGATGAACTGCTCCTGAATCTGGCTCCAGAAGGCATGTTTCCTTGTCGCCCTTCGCCAGCGTCAACGCATGGTGCACTTTAAGCTGGTACATTTTCTCTGGACGTATCATGTACTTAGAACGCAATTTATAGGGATCGAATTCCTTCAAGCGCTTGAATCGCAACAGAAACAGTAAATGTAGCTTACGGGCCGTGTCGATATAGTGCGGGGTTCGAAGCCCCTTCGGCCAGTCAGGGTGGAAGTAGACATTCCTGGCGGACACGTAGTTCTTGCCGTAGCATTCCGTCTGCTCCAGGAGTTCCTTCCAGTTGTGGGCGGTCTCCAGACGGGGGACTATCGTCTCGTCCAGATCCAGATACACGACGTACTTGGACCGGAACATGTTGCGCATCATGCACTCGTTTACCAGGGTCACCTGACCAGCGGTCCGTAGCCACTCCAGGTGCGTGAGGCCAGATGGGAAGTGCCAATCCACAACCTCAACCAGACCCTCCTGCACATAATGATCCATGTATGGGTGTAATACGGCTCTGTAAGAGTGGTTGTAGATGTAGAACTTCTCGGCTCCCAGGATGGAGTTCATCTCAATCCACTGCACAAACGAACTGCTGTCTGAGAAGTTATTTCTCAGCGGGCCCTCCAGACATACCGTAAACTCCCTCTCGTAACCCGAGGCGTCTTGGACCGGCTGGTGAACCGCCATCGCGGAAGTCGGCGAGTCACATGGTCCACGGGTGAAAGTCAAATATTTCATGTCGTTCGGGTCAATCTTGGACAACGGAAACGCGCAGAAGAAAGTGACGTCACTGAGTCTGAAAAAATGTTACAGAAATATAAAAGAAAGTAATTTTTATCATATTATTTGATATTATTTATATATTATTATTTGACTATGAACACAGTTATTCCTCAGGTTAGGCTTTTTCTTGATGAACCAACTTTAATATTTCTGGTGGTAAAATTTACGTTCTCTTTATGCGCAACTACAGTCCAAAAAATATGGATTTTTGCCATTCCGCCATGTGTAAATATATAAATATATACGAAAAACATAAATCACGTACGTGTATCCAATTCTGCACAAAACGTACGAAAATTTTCATGCCGCGTTTTAAAAATGGCTGCATTTATCTATGACGCCTTGGTTATTCGGCAGGAATCTATGGCTTTAGATTTGTGTCGAAGTGAGTTTCATTGTCTTATGTATTTTTGAAAAACTATTGACACAGATACCCTCTTTTGTTACATCCCGCAACATGTATGTAGGATGGACAAACCTTTCCACTCGAGGTCCAACTGTATCCTCCACAGCAGCTGGAACGACCAGAGAGTCTCTCCGTTCTCCAGAGTCCACCAGCCACAGTCGGCAGTAATACGGCTTCTCCTTGTAGTCCGCCACGCGCTCTTTGGTCAGCAAACCAAACACTCGCACAACCACGTGTTTCACGTAACGTGGGTCCCAGTACGCCGAAAAGACGAGGCCCACATCTCGCTCGACGACCCGCCACCTGTCGGGGGAGACATCAGCGAGCACTTCCGGTTGTAGCCTGCTCCGCGAGCATTTGCTTCTAACGTCTTGGTAAGTTGAAACGAGTTTCGATAAAGCGTTCTCGTTTCGGACCAATCGGGACAGGTTTGTAGACGTAGAGGGCCGCGCGGATGCGATGGATATAACAAGATTATCATTAACCAATGGATGTGAAGTTTGAAAGCCGCCGACTATCATTGCTCCTGAATTGTTGGATATGTGTGAGGTTCCTGTGGGCGAAATAGGATCTTCGTTCTTGGGAACACTAGAGAGCTGATTCCGCGCTACTCGTATCAGGGCAGGGGATCCGTTCTTGGTGTCAGCTGCCAGCCCAGAAAGCTGACCAAAACCTCTGATCCCGCCATCGTGGTTAACCATGTAGGTTGAATTAACTTGGTAGCCAGCATTCTGAAAGAAACTCGGTGATAGAATTGCTAGGAAAGTTACAAATGCGCAGAGCACAGCAAGAATACAGAAGCAATACTGCTTAGTACCTGTCATGGTTCTTGTCAAACACGTTCGGATGATACTGATTTCGCCACCAGTCGGGACGGCTCTGCATAATTAGCTGACGTCGTGATCCCGTTTGAAATGCCAACCGTATAGCCCCATTTTAAGCATCGTAATCTCACTGTACCCCACTCGGACCAAACTGGTCGCTTATAACGACCAGCAAAGCTATCGACGCTTCACGCGAAACCCCCAAAAACTGCGGAAACTGACACATATATAATGATATATAAGGATCGTTGCACACGCACTAAGATAGGGAACAGTATTGTCGGCACAGAAACCAATTTGACTAACGAGACACAATCACAACTGCTGTTTTTGGTGTTTTTTGACGTATGCAGGTGAACCAGTTTGATCAATATTATTGATATAAAAGAAGTCATATGTCGATTGCCTCGCTCATGTTTTGTTTCCGGGGATATATATGTCATACACATGAGGTCTGTGGGTAACGCTCATGACGTGGTCTAACCATATATAAAGGATGTCCATCGGTTAATTTACAATGCAACCAATGGGTGATGCAGCTATACAAATGAAGCATGGCTATGTACATTATACACAAGGCAATGGGCTGCAACTGCACACTATGCGTGTGTCAACAAAAGAAAAGGTCACACCTGTCCAATTATGTGTGCGGAATGTCTAGCTAACGTCGACTTGTAAATCTCGTACAATCGCGTGCCTCGAGCATGTCTCACGTGACCAATGTCACCACGCAACGGGCTTAATGATGCAAGAACTTTCAAGATGGCGTCGAGGAACTCCAGCAGGAAGGCAGAAAGCGTTCTTGCTATTTACAGGACTGGTATCTGTTGTGTGTTCTGAAGGGCATTAGTTAGAATGCATATCCAAATAGATCAATATGATACGCCAGCATGAGAATTACATCACCATCGTCATCCAAAGCAACGTCCTCTTTATAAATTGTCTTCATAACGCCTTGCAAACCATACAAGGCAAGGTTCTAGAGTCGTGATTTGACTTGGTGGCAGGGCTTTCGACCTGTAAGCCTATCATGTCATGTGTTCAGCCCAGAGCACCGCCAAGAACGAGTATGACCGATTCAAACAAAATTTCCTACTCATATGGCAACTTTCCTTAAATCGTTTTCGATAATAAAATGAGTCTATACATAAGGAACAAATGCATTTCAAGCATCTATTAATGATGAGACGCGTACAGGTCATGTCTACAACACAACGCACCGAAGGAACTCGAGAGATAAGTAAAATTCATGCGCAGAAATAAATATGATATCCTCAAGCCATGAAATTAAGCATATGCAAATAAACCTATCGTCAGGCCAGCCGCGATACGTAGAGGTGCGTAACGCGCATTCAAAGGGCGGCTAGTAGTGGGGGGGGGGGCGGGGGGGTCAAGGATATTAACCCATAGGTTCGAAATTATTATTGGAAATTATTATTGGAAATTATGATTGGAAATTATGATTGGAAATTATGATTGGAAATTATTATTGGAAATCTCACGACTCAATATGCGAATAGGCGACTGAACCCATGCATCTGACAATCATTGATCAGAAACGTCGCTTCACGAGAAAATATGGTCTTAAAAAACTCGTCCATTCATTGATTCCAGGTGCGAACTGATGCTCAGTTTGAAAAGCCATTTCACGGGGTTGAAAACATGTATCACTGTTATACTGTATACACGTTGCAAATGGTGAAGTATGTCGATCTGTTACCAGTAGAACAGCTACAATATATGTAGACAAACGTGAGAGAATTACTATTCTTGGTATAGATATAAAGAAAAAACTCCAACCAGTCAAAACTGCAGCTTTAAGTTACATAACAGCATCTAACATTGTTACGCGAAACCATGAATTCATACGTAAGGGTTTGATATATGTTACAGGTTTATTCCATATTAATGGGAAATGTTTAACGCTGTCTCAACGGAAGTTTGGTATATATATGCACTTCATGTATTATAAAATGTTAAAAAGAAGCGTCCCAATTTCACATGCACGCGGATGGTCTGACACTATTCAAGGTTGCGAATGCCTTGGCGACTTTTTGAAACAAGAAAAGGTATGTTCTTGGGTCTATATAAAAAGGTTGTCACAACACTGTCTTTTAACTCAAATAACGAGAAAGTGTGGAAGGGAGAATGTATCTTTGATATGGATTGGGGAAAATTTTATTTAATACCCGATGAGTGTACTGTAGAAAATAAACTAAGAAGCTTTCAATATCGCATATTAACTAGAACGCTTGTGACAAACACATGGTTAATGAAGTGCAATCTGAGAACAACTGATGCGTGTACTCTCTGCGCGGTAGCACCTGAAAATGTAACCCACCTATTTTGGGACTGAAATAGTGAAAACTTTATGGACCAACCTATCGTATATATTTCTAATACAACGATATGATCATAAAATGCATCAATGTATTAATAATACAAGGATATAATCATAATATATATGTAAACAATATATATATATATAGACAATATATATATCACAATATATAGACATATCACAATATATTCTTAATAGATCGATATAAACGTATTCATAATACATCGATATATGCAAAACAGATGAATTTGAATGTGCGTGGGTCAGCTTTAATGGCTGAGTGGAAATAGAATTGTACCATTGATTGTAATTGACTTCTATCTTCACGATACAAGCTGGAAAGGTCGTTACCAGCTTGTGATTCATTAGGTTATTGATGCGCCATTTGCTCTCAGGACAAAAATAGCCGTGTATTTCTCCTAGCATAAAAACTCCGACGAAGTGCGGGTTCAGCACTGAACACGTACTGATATAACATTACAAGCACTTTCAGTTTGATTGTCGTAGGATAGTGTGCTTTCCGAATATGTTTCGATCTCGGTAATGGAGGATGTTATGCGAAACGTATGTCGGTTGCAGCGATGACGGCAAGAACTACGTGTCCGCCAGGAATGTCTACTTCCACCCTGGCTGGCCGAAGGGGGTTCGAACCCCGCACTATATCGACGCGGCCCGTAAGCTACATTTACTGTTTCTGTTGCGATTTAAGCGCTTGAAGGAATTCGATCCCTATAAATTGCGTTCTAAGTACATGATACGTCCAGAGAAAATGTACCAGCTTAAAGTGCACCATGCTTTTACGCTGGCAAAGGGCGACAAGAAAACTTGCGTTTCTGCGAAATAAAAACCTACATCCAAATCCAATAATCTAATAAAACTACACGACGCCCGACGAGTTATGCACGAACTATTTTGTTTTGCTTTTGTTTTGTTGTAAATTGCGCTTCTCTGCATTGGTCATCATCGATTTCTGTTCTCGTCGTGCATATTTTTGGGTTATCGGCTAAATCCCGCCAAGCGGGTTTTACATATCAGTTGCTCACCTTATCGTGTTTGGTATGAACTTTGTGTTATGGATTTTGTATTCATGGTTGTCGTTTGAGACCTGTCTCGGTCTTCGGTTAGATAACGATATAGAAATTGGAATAAAACAAACAGGATAGTCTAAGTCTAACTAAACAACCGATATGGCAGGGTCCACCCACAAGTGAAACGCCGCCTTCGAAAAAAACGAATGCAAAACTCGGATGTAAAAAACCCCCATGGGAAGAACATGATTATTTTATACACGGATCAGTTGTATTTAACCGGGGGCCGATCCAGAGTGGGGTGGGGGGAGGGGGTCCCATTGCAGGTCTTCCAGGGTATTACCCGGCCAGATGATTTAATTAACCATATTTGCGGTTCTTCAATAACAAGAATTGGTGACAAACTAGCGACCTACTTATATGCCTTGGTTTATTATGTTCATTGGTAAGGCGATGTTCTATACTGCTCTGGCTCGGCTCATCTTTCTCAAAAACACCTTGCGATGGATTTACGCGGATCCTTTACTTAATTCGTTCCTGTTTTAGTGTCATTCAACAGTTGGGCATAATTCTTCTCCCTTTCTTAATTATCATCGAGCATCTTCCTTTTTCTTGTGGGGGGGGGGGGGGAGGGGGTGTTTAGCAGGTGCTGATCAAGCACCTTTAAACGCGAGGAGACCTCTTTGGTTACGTTCGAACCTACGGCTTGGATGACTCAGTGAACGAAAAATAAGAGCGCCACAAAGGGAAAAAAAGGCATTTCAGTACAAACAGGTCGGTGCGGTAGTCCATGCCAAGAACAGGGGGATGGGTAAACGAAAAAAGACAAAAATTGACCAAACGAAGAAGGATGCTGAGGCAGGTCCAAACTCAAACCCGGATCTGTATTTGAGCATACACACCTTTAATGTGGCAATTTTCTTTCAAATGTGGGCATTTTTATGCACATTTATGCACTAGTTATATATAGGCCTACTCAGTCTATTATAACCGACTACGAGCCGCTAGCGGCCGCCTTTTTAGAGAGGTTAGCCTGGCCGAGACTGTGGCGCAACACACAGTTTTCCCTTGGACCTTAAACTTGGGACTCACAGTGGTGTTGCCACGTGGCGAATCCCGTACCCAACGCAATAGGGAATTGCGTGTATCTGTTTTAGACTACCAGAACTAGACTACCGTAGAGCCGGCGTTACGGGGGCATGCGGTGTGCGGGAGGCTAGAAGTAGGCCAGTACAGAACGATAAGCAGTGCTATACACTACTCACTACATTCAATGAACTGTTATCATGGGCGTTTCGGAAAGGTAGGTATTACTCGGATATCTGCGGCCGTCCGGACATCCAGAATATAAGAATCAAGACAAGTAAACCAAAGAAAGTATGAAAAAAATATAACACAAAATTTCCCAGCGTATTACAAATTCCGTTCTCTTTTGTCTGTTGGCGTTGTTGACGTCATAAATGACGCGATCCTAGCCAATAGGTGCCATGTCCCATTGGTGATGTCGCAATTCCGTTTGTTACATCATCGTACATGTCCTGTTGGTGACGTCATAATGCTGTCAGTGACGTCACAATGCTGTCAGTGACGTCATTCTAGGCAAGGGGCGCCACGTCCCACCAGAGCATGGCGATGAAGAGGATGCCGGGAGGCGGCTCAATGATGAGCTTCACCTCCATGTTGGTGGACGTGACGCAGGGATTAGACGGGGGGTCTGCAACGGAAGGCAGACAAATGAAATGTGCGTGTTTTTAGGCCGCATTTGTACATCTCAAGGCTAACTTGGATCAAGAAACAAATGGGTGCAAAGTACATGCACACTTGGATCAAATGAGTACAGATGCATGCGGCATTGTGGCCATTTCTGGTCATTTCTGTGAAATTGGCTTTAACATGGCGGCCAATAGGAAAGAGATTTTAAAAAGTATGTTTTCCAAATTGTGTAGAGTGAAATAAAAACTGGCGGAGAGATTTCCTCAATTACGTTTGACTGCGCCAGGAAGGGCTGACTATTCAAATACGTATAAATGCGCGGGTACGAGTTTCGCGGTCACTGTAAATGCATGCACCATTCTCCTAAGTGTTTTCTACGGAATTCGGTAGGGAAATGAAAACTCCGATTGTCACCAATTATTAGTAAGTTATCCATGAATAAATACGACGTAACGAAGGCCGATCACGCTGGATATAACTTAGACGGGACTCACCGCCATCGGGCGGGTACACGGGGACCTCCACCGGGTCCATACTCCCGTCGCCATTGACGACGAAGACTTGGAATCCGGAGTCGCCGCCGGTGAAGCAGAGAGAGAAGTCCTGGGTGTGGTCCTGGTACCAGAAGGTGGCGTTCAGGTTGCCCACGGCAATATCCCAGCGGAGGCCGCCAGAGGGGCAAGTCAGGGACTCGCTCATCCAGATCACTGGTGGGGGGTCCGGGGTGGACCTGGAGAATAACACATATGTCACCGGGTGAACCTGGGGTATAACACATATGTCACAGGGTGGACCTGGGGTATAACACATATGTCACGGGGTAGACCTGGGGTGTAACACATATGTCATGTGGGTGGACCTGGGGTATAACACGTATATCGTGGGGTGGACCTGGAGCAACGAGACTCTAAGAAACCCTATCAACAATAAAGCAACTTACCCCTGAGCGTACACATAGCACGGGTCACCGATGTTCGGCAAATCGCCAGGATCTCGTGACGTCACAGCGCTTCCGGAAGTCACGTGATAACTCCAGAGACACGCCAATAACACGAGGTGGGTCAGGCGATACATGACTGTACGGCCACCAAACACTGATCCTGTTGAAACTATCAAATCTCTGACCGAACAAGCTCCATCAATGCCTCAGCGGTGGTATGCCTGTCCCTCAAGGCGAATGTTACATTTCACCTGGCGGACGAGGCCAAGATATACACATAGGAAGGCCACTGCGGTCCACGTGGTACATGTTGTTGTGTGATACCATGAGGTACGTATATCCCCTCCCCCGCCGTCCTCTCTCTCCTCATTTATAGGCTTGGTAGGGTGATATACGCTGGTGTGTATGTGTGCTTCTCACAGCTGTTTATCAGCGTTCCACCCCGCGGCCTTGCGCGAAGAAACGCTGAATCATTAAGATTACACTGTCCAATATATCTGGGTCGAAGTGACCGACAGGTACAATTTACTGTTGTTCATCAGCTGCACGGCTAGTAAGTACAAAGTCGTGGCATGTAGCCCGATCCAGGTCATTCTCGGCATTGACCAGATTTATTGCAATAAAAGGTTGAACTATAGCAGACTGACGCCACTGTAACATGACGTCACCATTTTAGTGAACATACGAAACCATAATACATAAACAATATCCCAAAGTATAGCTGTCGTGGTATATACAGGGGCGGATCCAGGAATTTGAAAGGGGGGGGGGGGTCAAAACTTGCGAACGGCGGATCCACTCATTTTGACGACCGGGAGGGGAGGGGGGGGGCCCGGGGTCCACTCCGCCTCAGATAGCGTTCTTCCTCAATAAGAGGGGGTGGGGGGGGGTCCACGCCGCCTCAGATAGCGTTCTTCGTATAAAAGGGGGAGGGGGTTGACCCCTCAGATGGCCTAAATTATACATTGAAAAAAAATACGTGAGATTGAGCAACAACACCAAATCAAGCAGTACGACTAAACGAATGTGCATCGATGTGATGGCAAACAGTGCCGTGTAGTCTTAAAATTGGCTTGTTCAGGCATGCGCTCAAATGTCGCAAAATTAATTACCATACCAAAAACAAGTCGCAAATACATTAACATTTATTACTAACTTCGGCTCAAATACTTGATAATAAGTAAACAGTAAACAGTGAAAGTCAATTAATGTGACCGTGTAACTTGGATCACATCTCTTGCTAATGTCATTGCTTCGTGACGTCAAATTGTGGTGACGTCCATGCTTCTTGACCACATTTCTGCGTGACGTCAATACCACATGCTGACGCCTCCAACTCCTACAGGGGCCGGCGCGACAGCTCAGTGGGCTAGAGCCCTCGCATTGAGTGCTCTGGTCACCTGAGAGCCGAACGGCACGTTGGTCGGTGGTTCGAGTCCTGCTGTGGCCATGTCTGTGTGATCGAAGGATAAAAATCCCATGTCTTTCTTCGTGAAGAGTAGGGGGAACCCCGGGGACATGGCTCCACTCTCCCTTCCTTCTCCCATTGACGCGATATGACCAAAAGTGGCTAAAACGTCCTGAATAACCAACCAACCAACCAACTCCTACATACAACTTTCTTAGTCTCCCATTCACGTCCATTATTCGAACATATTCTGTAACCTGTTGCGCTGTGCTAGTGTCCTTTTACTAAGAAAGTTCGTTTAAATAGCCTTCTAACATAAAATAAATACAACAATATAGTTTTCTTCTGAACTGCTTCGGTGAGCAACAAAAACGTCACGAATGATGACGACACAACCAGTTAAATAACTGTACGCCTCCATGCTATGAGCACAACAGACTTGATGGGCGTACAGCCGCGACGCCAGTGGACGATACGCCAAATCCGACACATTATGTGTCAGGTCACGAGGTCATGGTGGAAGAAGTCCTGCCTCGTCTGGCCTGCAGCACGGCCTAGCCTGGCGGCCTATGCCTAAAGACATGCGGAGTGTTCCCGGCTCTATATAGAACTTGACATTACTACTAAGTGGGAACTTTTAATTTTTCGTTTTGCTAGCCTATAACGAGGCAAGTGCCGCAAATGTGATTAATCATATCTTTAGCGAGCTGACGAAACTTCAGTTCACATGGCTTGCTATGTTGTTTTAATCTCATCTTTGATCTTTTCGTGTCATAGATCCGTGATAAGCTGCACGCTATCTGTCTTTCTCCTTATCTGACGTTAGTCTTTCTGGACTGGCATAAGACGCCCTTTTTTATCCTTAGCCCATAAAGGAATTCCACTAAAGACACGTCATTGAACTCTCGCCATGTCCTTCAAGTCCTCAAGGACATAAGTCGTATTGACCTCCGGAATCTAAGCCTCAATGTTTTCTTTCTCGGTTTCTTGCCCTTTGGATGACACTTGGACCGTTATGACGTCATCATGGGAATCCCCCCTGAGCGATCCGATGTCGGCGGCTTTCCTGTTTGCGCGTCTCTGGAGAAAGGCTGCAAGCGTCATGAAGAACCCGCCCAGCACCTGGACACACCCCAGGATCAGGAAGGGGACAGCAGGATTGTCTGTCACATCCAGAAGAACTCCTGGAAACATAACCTGACGTTAACAAACTCGTACAAAATCAAATAGAGCGGGCAACAATGAATTCTAATCTTTGTTTTCTCGACTATTAAGCGATCCTGTGGAGTGCCCGTATGTAGCCTTGGTTTGACACCACAGGTGGAGGAACCCCAGAGGAAGTGGAAGGGGCAAGCTCCCCGCATGGTGGCGCTACGCAAGCTAGCTTTTACCGCTGCTGTCCGCCGGGGGCAAATTTCAAGATTCTTGAAAAATTGTTAAATCAGCTGTAATTTCTTGCAACATTATAATTTTCAAGAATAGAACATAGAAATAACGAGCTTTGTGTAGTTAATACAGCAAAAAAGATCTTGTACCTTTTGAAGAAGTTATAATTGTGACAGAACTCTTTCCTTTCGTTACCTGCTTTCACGTGTTATAAGACTTAGGCTGGGTCCCAGCACTAATTTGTAGAAATGCGCGACGCATTTTCCCTATCGATTTGCGCAGCGCCGCCCTGGCGAGCGATTGTGAAAATGCATTGAGGAAGTAGGCGACAACAGATATATAATGGAGCCCTAGCGGAGTGAGTCGAAGGCAGAGAGTGGGGAAGAGGGGTTACTCAAAGTGGCCACTTTTTGTTCGTCACTTTATTACTGTGCCCAAATTATGAAAAAACTTGGCCGTGGGAGAATGTTATGGGCTTTTTATTCACATACGCTTCCGAGGATACACTAACGCAAAGGAAACCCAATCGGAGTTTATTCTCTGATAAGACAGGTCGGGGTGGGTTATCCCCGGTACTAGTGTCATAATGCGCCCCTGATCGCCTAGTATACGTTTGTTTCACTGTTATCAGTCAACATCATAAATGTGTGACGTATTATGCTAAGGATGGTTTGAGAGGGCCACTTCAACAGATTATCGCATCGTTTGGGAGGATCAAGGGTAGAGTGGAGCGGGGGTAACTTTACCCTATCCTTACTCTATGTAAAGAGAGGCGTGGGATCTTGTCTGTCACGAATATATTTAGCCCCGGCCTGACGGTTGGCCATTTTTGGGTGGGGGGGGGGGGGGGATCGGGTGAGCTTATACAGAGCTATAACCCACTTGTTATGGAAGTGCCTGTGGGGATACCTACCTCTTAAGGGAGTGCCTGTGAGGATACCCACCTCTTATGGAGGTGCCTGTGGGGATACCCAGCGGTTATGGGGATACCCACCTGTTATGGGGATACCCACCGGTTATGGGGTTACCCACCTGTTATGGGGGTGCCTATGGGGATACCCACCTGTTATGCTGGTGCCTGTGGGGATACCCACCTGTTATGGGGGTGCCTGTGGGGATACCCACCTGTTATGGGGGTGCCTGTGAGGACACAAAGCTATGACCCACCTGCTATGGGGGTGCCTGTGAGGACACAAAGCTATGACCCACCTGCTATGGGGGTGCCTGTGAGGACACAAAGCTATGACCCACCTGCTATGGGGGTGCCTGTGAGGATACAAAGCTATGACCCACCTGCTATGGGGGTGCCTGTGAGGATACAAAGCTATGACCCACCTGTTATGGGGGTGCCTGTGAGGTTGCAGAGGCCGACGAAGACCATGAAGAAGCCAGTGGCTCTTGCCATCGTCTCCCTCCCCCACAGGTCCACGATGGCCGCTAACTCCAGGATGATGTACATAGCTAAAACAAAGCGTAATTATCTATTAAATATCTAAATATATGGAAGGCAATAATATCTAATCATTAATCTGTTATCCAACGAGCCATATACACAATGATATGTCACGCAATCGTTGTAACACAACAAAATGCATGGTCAGAGAATTTACTGTGAAATAATTGGATGCGCAGCCAATTTTTATGCAATAAATACTCATGCCATTAATCCTTAATTAAGCTATGTTTCAGCTATTTAATGATTATTTCCTGCATTTTATTGCACATACTGAATGATATCGGCTTTAGTCCTGAGATAAACACATGTATTGTCGCATTCTCATCCCGTTTATGAAGACGTAGTACGCAAGAACTGTGCCACGTAGATGTGCACCAGTTTGGCCACCAGTGTATTCAGCAAGAGACCTTTCTTAATTATTCCAAATAATATATTACATTATGTAAGGAGGACCCACATATTCAATTCTAATTGAGAGAATTAAACCGTTTCCCAAGGCAAAAAAAAAACGTTGTTCGAGCCCCTTGAACGAGCATCGCGTTACAACACAACCACATAATAGAAAGACTAAATGATAACACTCTACAGTCAGGAAGACATAAATCATGAATTAATGTAATAAATATTTGGCGTAAGTAATACGTGAGCTACGCTAACACCACTATCCACGCCACATACACGATATTTTATTGTTATTAACATTTGTTTTTTTATTTTTTTATTTATTGATATATTCTACATCACTTTATTTCTTCTTATATTTTTAATATATTGATACACACATTACGATACCTGACAATGTATGTGCCATGCCCCTATATATGGTCACCACACCACTTACATGAGAATAATCCGAAGAGAGCAGCATACACGGCCAGACCGGCGTACGTGGTGCAGAAGACGGAGAGGGCGGTTGCGACCCCTGCGAGAGCCGCCGAGGCGCCGTTCAGGTAAACCCTCCGGGGGCCGACACGGTCGGCCACCAGCCCGAACAGCACCCGCCCCACCCCGCTGACGATACCCACGATAGACACGAGTAAGGCGGCCTCGGGGCGGGTCACCCCCAGCTGGATCCCCCGGTAGGGGAGGAAGGCGAAGGGCAGGAAGTGGCCGATCTTCTGCATGTAGATCCCCAGTCCGTAAACGACGAAGGCGCTGTTACGGCAAATGGAAAAATCCAACATCGAGGAACAGATCACATTGCAGTCGCTAGGCGGCGCTGTTGCTCCCGGTTCCATCCCCGCTAGTTCGTTACCGGAAATATGTATTGTCAATGAGGCGGTTTCCGGAAGTTCTTCGTCGTCGTTTCCGGTATATCCGGCTTCCTGGATGACCTGGAAGTCCTTGTCGCTACCCGGTATTTGTTTATCTAGCGGCACGTCAGAATGTTGATGATGACTGAGCACTACGGTCTTGTCGTTTTCACTTGTAATGACATTCTGCGGTTTATTATCATCCGCAGTAATTGCTGTTGACTCCCATTCGTCGTCTGACAGAACCAGGGGGACTTCGTCAACATTGCTACTCGCAACATCCTTTGAATTATCCGATAATCCTCCTTTCTCTGTTGGACGTTTAAAGGAATGGACGACACATTCTTTCGATGCCATTACCGCGTCGTTCTTATCTGATTCGCCAGGTGGCGCCACTGGCGGCGGCAGCGGTCGCAAGAGGGCGCCCATGACAATGCCGTGGAGCTGCATGCCAGCGGTCATGAGAATGGCACCCTGCCAACCGAAGGTGTTGATGAGAACGGCCGTCAGGGGGGGCCACATGAAGGAGCCGACGCTGATGCCTGCAGTGGTGACACCTACCGCGAGACCGCGCCTCTTATGGAAGTACTGCTGCACGACGACAGGGGCGCTGACAATGAAGCAGCCATAGCCCAGGCCTGTAACCATAACCAGCAACAATGTAACATACGGCAGGGGCGCCCACAATGTAGCAGACATAGCCCAGGTCTGTAACCATAACCAGCAACAATGTAACATACGGCAGGGGCGCCCACAATGTAGCAGCCATAGCCCAGGCCTGTAGCCATAACCAGCAACAGTGTAACATACGACAGGGGCGCTGACAATGTAACAGCCATAGCCCAGGCCTGTAACCATAACCAGCAACAATGTAACATACGGCAGGGGCGCCCACAATGTAGCAGCCATAGCCCAGGCCTGTAACCACAACCAGCAACAGTGTAACATACAGCAGGGGCGCTGACAATGTAGCAGCCATAGCCCAGGCCTGTAACCACAACCAGCAACAGTGTAACATACGACAATTGCGCTCACAATTTAGCCGCCATAGCCCAGGCCTGTAACCACAGACAGCAACAATGTAACATACGACAGGGGCGCTTACAATGTAACAGCCATAGCCCAGGCCTGTAACCAAAGACAGCAACAGTGTAACATACGACAGGGGCGCTCACAATGTAGCAGCTATAGCCTAGGCCTGTAACCACAGACAGCAACAGTGTAACATACGACAGGGGCGCTCACAATGTAGCAGCTATAGCCTAGGCCTGTGACCACAGACAACAACAGTGTAACATACGACAGGGGCGCTTACAATGTAGCAGCCATAGCCCAAGCCTGTAACCACAGACAGCAACAGTGTAACATACGGCAGGGGCGCCCACAATGTAGCAGCCATAGCCCAGGCCTGTAACCACAACCAGCAACAGTGTAACATACGATAGGGGCGCTCACAATTTAACAGCCATAGCCCAGGCCTGTAACCACATACAGCAACAGTGTAACATACGACAGGGGCGCTCACAATGTAGCAGCCATAGCCCAGGCCTGTAACCACAACCAGCAACAGTGTAACATACGATAGGGGCTCTCACAATATAGCAGCCATAGCCCAGGCCTGTAACCACAGACAGCAACAGTGAAACATACGACAGGGGCGCTTACATTGTAGCAGCCATAGCCCAGGCCTGTAACCACGACCAGCAACAGTGTAACATATGTCATATGGCACACTATATCCAATGATTTTCAATGCACAAAATAGGTAGAATGTCACACGTAGGCCTATAGAGACAATATAAATGTGTCATTTCCAACGCCATGTACAATACCTGACCCACTGCCATTAAATATCATTGCAATCTGTATAATTTTTTACAGATATTATGTTGGCTGCTTTAAATGATCCTCTTTCGTGTAACTTACTTTGTTTCGGCTTCACCCGTGCTAATGCAATTTGCATCTGGGCCGTATTATATCAATATATGCTTATACCATACATATTATGACTAAGGCAATATTTCTTCCATGGCTTTGCAAAGCCTGTTTTAAAGATCCCGAGCAATATCAGGGAACTTCAGTGAAACGTTCCGCTGCACAGCATTCATTCCTTCCACCTGAGAATAACGAGTGTTATTGTTGTGGCGTTTGTTTCTCCAAGCTCCACAACTGATTGGCACAGGAGAGGTACGGAGTCCGTGAAGGGACTGATGAGATGTCTTACCTGTGACGAAGCCGTAGAAGACTTAGAGGAGAGGTACGGAGTCCGTGAAGGGGCAGATGAGATGTCTTACCTGTGACGAAGCCGTAGAAGACGTAGAGGAGAGGTACGGAGTCCGTGAAGGGGCAGATGAGATGTCTTACCTGTGACGAAGCCGTAGAAGACTTAGAGGAGAGGTACGGAGTCCGTGAAGGGGCAGATGAGATGTCTTACCTGTGACGAAGCCGTAGAAGACGTAGAGGAGAGGTACGGAGTCCGTGAAGGGGCAGATGAGATGTCTTACCTGTGACGAAGCCGTAGAAGACGTAGAGGAGAGGTACGGAGTCCGTGAAGGGACTGATGAGATGTCTTACCTGGGACGAAGCCGTAGAAGACGTAGAGGAGAGGTACGGAGTCCGTGAAGGGACTGATGAGATGTCTTACCTGTGACGAAGCCGTAGAAGACGTAGAGGAGAGGTACGGAGTCCGTGAAGGGACTGATGAGATGTCTTACCTGTGACGAAGCCGTAGAAGACGTAGAGGAGAGGTACGGAGTCCGTGAAGGGACTGATGAGATGTCTTACCTGTGGCGAAGCCGTAGAAGACGTAGAGGAGAGGTACGGAGTCCGTGAAGGGGCAGATGAGATGTCTTACCTGTGACGAAGCCGTAGAAGACGTAGATGAGAGGTACGGAGTCCGTGAAGGGGCTGATGAGATATCTTACCTGTGACGAAGCCGTAGAAGACTTAGAGGAGAGGCACGGAGTCCATCTGGGGGCTGATGGATGATCTTACCTGGGACGAAGCCGTAGAAGACGTAGAGGAGAGGTACGGAGTCCGTGAAGGGACTGATGAGATGTCTTACCTGTGGCGAAGCCGTAGAAGACGTAGAGGAGAGGTACGGAGTCCGTGAAGGGGCAGATGAGATGTCTTACCTGTGACGAAGCCGTAGAAGACGTAGAGGAGAGGTACGGAGTCCGTGAAGGGACTGATGAGATGTCTTACCTGTGACGAAGCCGTAGAAGACGTAGATGAGAGGTACGGAGTCCGTGAAGGGGCTGATGAGATATCTTACCTGTGACGCAGCCGTAGAAGACTTAGAGGAGAGGTACGGAGTCCATCTGGGGGCTGATGAGATGTCTTACCTCTGGCGAAGCCGTAGAAGACGTAGAGGAGAGGTACGGAGTCCGTGAAGGGACTGATGAGATGTCTTACCTGGGACGAAGCCGTAGAAGACGTAGAGGAGAGGTACGGAGTCCGTGAAGGGGCTGATGAGATGTCTTACCTGGGACGAAGCCGTAGAAGACGTAGAGGAGAGGTACGGAGTCCGTGAAGGGACTGATGAGATGTCTTACCTGTGGCGAAGCCGTAGAAGACGTAGAGGAGAGGTACGGAGTCCGTGAAGGGGCAGATGAGATGTCTTACCTGTGACGAAGCCGTAGAAGACGTAGAGGAGAGGTACGGAGTCCGTGAAGGGACTGATGAGATGTCTTACCTGTGGCGAAGCCGTAGAAGACGTAGAGGAGAGGTACGGAGTCCGTGAAGGGACCGATGAGATGTCTTACCTGTGACGAAGACGTAGAAGACGTAGATGAGAGGTACGGAGTCCGTGAAGGGGCTGATGAGATATCTTACCTGGGACGAAGCCGAAGAAGACGTAGAGGAGATGTACGGAGTCCGTGAAGGGGCTGATGAGATGTCTTACATGGGACGAAGCCGTAGAAGACGTAGAGGAGAGGTGCGGAGTCCGTGAAGGGGCTGATGAGATGTCTTACCTGGGACGAAGCCGTAGAAGACGTAGAGGAGAGGTACGGAGTCCGTGAAGGGGCTGGTGAGATGTCTTACATGGGACGAAGCCGTAGAAGACGTAGAGGAGAGGTACGGAGTCCGTGAAGGGGCTGATGAGATTGTCTTACCTGTGACGAAGCCGTAGAAGACGTAGAGGAGAGGTACGGAGTCCGTGAAGGGACTGATGAGATTGTCTTACCTGTGACGAAGCCGTAGAAGACGTAGAGGAGAGGTACGGAGTCCGTGAAGGGGCTGATGAGATTGTCTTACCTGTGACGAAGCCGTAGAAGACGTAGAGGAGAGGTACGGAGTCCGTGAAGGGGCAGATGAGATATCTTACCTGGGACGAAGCCGTAGAAGACGTAGAGGAGAGGTACGGAGTCCGTGAAGGGGCTGATGAGATATCTTACCTGGGACGAAGCCGTAGAAGACGTAGAGGAGAGGTACGGAGTCCGTGAAGGGGCTGATGAGATGTCTTACCTGGGACGAAGCCGTAGAAGACGTAGAGGAGAGGTATGGAGTCCGTGAAGGCACTGATGACGTAACCGATGGTGACGAGACTCGAACCCCCGATTATCACTTTGCGGACGCCGTAGAGCTTGATGAGAGGTCCGACCACCACTCCTGGATCACGTGACAAACAGTCATGTGATGAACAGATAGATTTGGATTAAGCTGCTTTTCGTCGCAAATCAAGCGATCTATATTGACCAAAAAGAAACTTTTAGTTTGTCATTGCTATGCATACGAGAAGTAATTTTCACATAGCCAATTAACATAAACAAATGAAGATGTTGTGTTGGAGTTGTATTTAACTGAAACGTTTGCTTAAGCAAGCTCTGAATCAGCGAGATTGAGAATAACTAAATCTTATATACTGTAACAAGATTCACTTTACGTTTTCAGTTTTAATTGAACAAGCATCAGAAGCCGATTAAATGAGATCTAAGGATCCATTATTCCACGAAGTACATGCGATACTCAATACAGTCATCCTCATAATTGCCGGTAAACTAATCTACAGACTGAGTCTGGGGTCGTATTCATAATCGTAACTTACGTTAGCCTACTTAGACTTAACGCTAAGTGGAAGATTTGTCGAGCGATTATCGGGGTCTAAATACGTAATAGTCACAGAAGAAGCGGATTTTCTGAATTAAGAAAGAGCTACAATTACATTGAGGAGGATTTCTTAATCATGGGCACCACCACAACGAGCTGCTGAGGCTAAGACGAAAATGCACTTTTCGTGCGTAACTTACGAAGGGGTTATGAATACGGTCCCTGGTCGCTACTCACCTACAAGTCCCATGGTGGTGAGCTTAACTGCTGCAATCCAGGCGATCACCGTCTTACTGGAGTCAAAGTGATCCAACAAATCATCGAAGAAGACACCAAAGCAGCCGAAGGAGCCGGACCAGAGAGTGAGCAGCAGAGTGCTGCACGCCATCACCACCCAGCCGTACCCGCCATCTGGCGGCGACCTGCCACGTGCCGCCATCTTGGTAATCCCGCGACCTGACCTAGTTACATAACCTGTGGTCTAGAGCGACCTGGTGGCCTCACAGCGTTTCTGTCGCCATAACCCTCGTGGGGCTTCTGCCTTGGTGTTCGTGGATCTGCAATTCAATGTTTAATTTATTAACATGACGCAATAGGGGACTTGTCTGTGAACATGAACTTCGGGGTTTTATATTTGTTATACGGTTTGTGCTGAAACATAGGAAAGAGCCGAGGGGATGGAGGATTGGTCACCGGGTCACAATTCCCGGGTCATAATCACCGGGTCCCAATTCCCGAGTCATTATTCTCCGGGTCACAGTCCCCAGGTCATACGCCCCGGGACACAATCCCCGGGTCACAATCGCCAGGTCACAATCCCTGTGTCAAAATCCCCGGGTCACAATCCCCGGTTCACAATCCCCGGGAAAATGCTCGCAAGAATGCAATAGTGATACAATAATTGTGCCGATGGCAATAGAGACGAAATGCAGCTCGGAAGCAATCAGGCGAGTTATGTCGGGTTTACACTGTACGATCATTCCTTCAACAGTCGCAAGAACGGTAGAAGCATCAGTCGGTCAACAGTCCACACGGTCAAACAGCCTACCAGCTGACTCAACAATAGACCGATCCAGGCTCCGACACTAAGCCCCGCCCACGCTTGAGTCCTTTTTCCTTCCTCGTGAGTAAGAAATTGACAATCAAAGCTGATGGTAGATATTGTCAGAAGTACTCATCTCTGAAACTGACAAAGCCGCATGCTGCTTTGTTTGACCGATTTGTTTGTCCGACATTACGCACGTGGAAGCCCTATTTTCACCACATGATTGGATAAAAGCAACAGTGACGTCAGTGAGTGAATGACAGCCTGGATCGGCCTATTATCACCACCGCCACCTAACGAACATACCATTAGAGCATCATTCATAACGGCATTCCCCCAAATCAATATCATTTTACTTATAACCATTGCACCCAATATACAGGGACATATATGCGTCATATATATAAACTGGTCATATCAGAAACTGAATGGGCGAACGACAGCGCAGTGAACTGTGTCATTGTTATAACGTTCTCCATCTGGAAAACTTGTGTCTCAATAGTTTGATTTCACGCTCTATGTCAGCTCCATTTACCCGTGGCAGTGTTTCAGTGGCATAGGCATAGTCATCATGTTCATCATAGTCATTAGTCATCATAGTCATCATAGTCATCAGTCATCAGTCATCAGTCATCAGTCATCATAGTCATCAGTCATCAGCCATCAGTCATCAGTCATCAGTCATCAGTCATCAGTCATCATAGTCATCAGTCATCAGTCATCAGTCATCAGTCATCAGTCATCATAGTCATCAGTCATCAGTCATCAGTCATCAGTCATCAGTCATCAGTCATCATAGTCATCAGTCACCAGTCATCATAGTCATCAGTCATCAGTCATCAGTCATCATAGTCATCAGTCATCAGTCATCAGTCATCAGTCATCAGTCATCAGTCATCAGTCATCAGTCATCATAGTCATCAGTCATCAGTCATCATAGTCATCAGTCATCAGTCATCATAGTCATCAGTCATCAGTCATCATAGTCATCAGTCATCAGTCATCAGTCATCATACTCATCAGTCATCAGCCATCAGTCATCAGTCATCATAGTCATCAGTCACCAGTCATCATAGTCATCAGTCATCAGTCATCAGTCATCATAGTCATCAGTCATCAGTCATCAGTCATCAGTCATCAGTCATCAGTCATCAGTCATCAGTCATCATAGTCATCAGTCATCAGTCATCAGTCATCAGTCATCAGTCATCATAGTCATCAGTCATCAGTCATCATAGTCATCAGTCATCAGTCATCATAGTCATCAGTCATCAGTCATCATAGTCATCAGTCATCAGTCATCATACTCATCAGTCATCAGCCATCAGCCATCAGTCATCATAGTCATCAGTCACCAGTCATCATAGTCATCAGTCATCACTCATCAGTCATCATAGTCATCAGTCATCAGTCATCAGTCATCAGTCATTAGTCATCAGTCATCAGTCATCATAGTCATCAGTCATCAGTCATCAGTCATCAGTCATCAGTCATCATAGTCATCAGTCACCAGTCATCATAGTCATCAGTCATCAGTCATCAGTCATCATAGTCATCAGTCATCAGTCATCAGTCATCAGTCATCAGTCATCAGTCATCAGTCATCAGTCATCAGTTATCAGTCATCATAGTCATCAAAGTCATTAATGCCAGCCTCTCGCTTGCATTATCATCACCGTCATCAATCAGTATTATTGATGACTTTCGTCATACAAATATGTCTTGTATTGGGTAGCATGTCAGGTTACCAGCACTTTGATCGCAATAAGTGTGCACTCGATCTCTGTCATAAATCTTCGACTCACCTGGGCCTGCTGGAGGAGACAGCTGCACAGTGATGTCATTCAGCCATCGAGGACCTGTGTATCCAATAGTGAAGCCTGGATCAAAGAGATAACACGATCGTCCTGATCCCTTCCTCTCTTCTCCTTCGCAGTCTCCTTCTCTGTCTGACTCTCTCTCTCTTTCTCCCTCTCTCCCTCGCTCTCTCTCTCTAAATCTCTATTTCTCTCCTTCGGTCTCTCTCTATATATCTCTATTTCTCTCCGTATCTGTCTTTTTTATGTCTCTCTGTCTCTCTTGTTCTCTAAAAAAATATATTTCCAAGCTTATATTTCTCGGTCTTCGTATCTCTATCTTCCTCCATTACTCTCTCCAGAATATCTCGCCTAACCCGCTTTCTCGCATTACCTCTCTCTCTCCGTCTCCCTCTATCTATCTATATCTATTTCTCGGTCTCTCTCTATCCATATATATTTATCTATCTCTCTCCCTCTCTGTCTATCTACCTATCTATCCACCTCTCTGCTATTCCATGTCGCTGTCGTTCTCTATGTCTTACTATGATACCTACCTAACACCTAACAACATAACAAGGTCTGCCCGCTCGCCCACCGCGCTCCAGGGACGTCTATTGCGGCCAAGGGGCCGGGCATCACGGTGAAGCCGGCCGCTCAGTGCTCCACGTGGTACACCCCATGTGACCCTGACGCCCGGCACTGCCGGTGTAAGCGTATTCGCTGTAACCAATTCTAATCCATTGTTGCTGAGCGTCGTACCTTGTCCTTGCGAGAGTGCCCCCTCACCCCCCCCACTCCCCACCCCTAGCCCACCCCGACCCCTCGCCCACCGCCCCACCGTCCCACCACCGTCCCACCCCCACCCCTCGCCCACCCACCCCCACCCCTCGCCATATTTTTCGTCGGCATAGCCGCTCGTACCCTAATCTGCGCTACACAATCAACACAACCTCACATCCTCGTTCAATCACCACCTGACCCACCCCCACTGTGATCGCCACCCAATGACCTACTAAACATCACCCTCGTCCCTTGCTAGCCCATGTCATCACCCACCCACCCAGCAATACGTTACACTTTCACTCTTGGACGCCTATACACAATACTGGGAGTACAAGTATGACGACTTATGTTTACACCTAACTATGTTCAGCACCCTCCAGATCACTCTATGCCACTCATCTCTCCACCACCCTCGCCTACACATAACCCCTCCCTCCCCCCACCGCCTTCACCCGCCCACCCACTTCACATCACAACCCCGTCGCATCACATTATCTAGTCACACTTGATTAACTGAACCACCCATCATGGTAGCAATGCAGCACCCTACTTGTACATGAGGCCGTTTCATGCTTCCACTTCATTATCCCAGAGTTCATTGGCCTTGTATAGTCCATATGTTCACAAAGATGGTTTTGAACACCAATCTAGCCATCATTCCGCCGTGCTGAAACAAAAAGAGATTTCCTTTTGTATCGCTCAGTTATTCCACGAGAAACCGTCTCATTCCCCGGTAGCAGTGAATTGATTCGGCCCTATATATAGAACGCCCAAACCGGGGTCCAAGCTCCCCGCACGGTGGTGCTACGTCACCTCCGCTTTTAACGCTGCTGTCGGCCGGGGGCAAATTTCAAGATTCTTTCAAAACGGTCAAAGCAGCTGTAATTTCTTGCAACATTATAATTTTTCCAGAATAAACATAATAACGAGCTCTGCGTATTTAATACAGCAAAAAACATCTTTTACCCTTTCAAAAAAGGTATAATTGTGACTGAACTCTTTCTTTTCATCACCTCATACAGTGTGTTATTAGGCTTAGCCTGGGTCCCGGCACTAATTTGTAGAAATGCGCGGCGCATTTTGCCTATCCATTTGAGCAGCGCCGCCCTGGCGAGCGAGTGTGAAAATGCTTTGAAGAAGTAGGCGACAACAGAGATATAATGGAGCCCTAGCGGAGCGAGTCGAAGGCAGAGAGAGACCGGGGACCCGGACCTTGATGACGTCACAGGGACAATATCAATATCGGACATCTGGTGCACGGCGTCATTTTCCCACGCGTTATTGCGACAAAATGATGGAGTGGATGATGTTTGCCATGATAATGAAGCCGTGCCTGGAATTGCAAATAAGGAGATTGAATGTCTTGGGTTTGTAGAAAGAACACAAGCAACGCCATTCTTCAATGTGGCTCTGCAATATGGCAGTCTTACAGCGATATAACGTTCCAAGCAATTCGTAAGCATCATTTACTATTTTAGGTGCTTGACCAAAAACCCTGTAACCCTGGCAAAAATGACACACAGTTAATAATTAAGCCCGTCTGGTAGTTCGCGTCCTTACACTAGCATCGTGCATGTTATTTCGCGCTCGACACAGTTTCCATCATTACGTTTATGAAACCCTACATATTGATAAGTACATTGATTGATTCCACAGTAGAGTAAATTTATGAATGGTGCCCTTGCATTAATGTTGCATTAATCTTAAGCGACACCAGGCATTCGCCTATTCTTTCTTCGCTAGTCGGTATGCGCCTGCGCATTGAAAGACTTCCGGAGTTTACCGTAGCCAATAGCCTGCAGCCAAAGTTCCAGTGCGCATGCCTGGTTCTGGTTGATCCCTAAACTAAACCGAAACCCTAAAACTTCACTAAATCCAACAATCCAACCATGGAAACACACCTTTTTCTGAGGAAGAATGCCGTTTGTCCATGCAAAACTTAGGCCATCTGAGACGTGTACCCCCCCGCCCCCCCCTCTCTTTTTTTTTAGGAAGAACGCAATTTTTGAGGCGGCGGGGACCCCCCCCCCCCCCCCGGCCGCAAGTTTTTAGTAGATCCCCCCACCCCGGTCGTCAAAAATGGGGGATTCCCCCGATCGTAATCTTTTTCAGAGCCCCCCCTCCCCAGGTCGCAAGTTTGGACCCCCCCCCCCTTTCAAATTCCTGGATCCGCTTCTACCGCTGTAGCGAAGCTAAAATGACGTCACCGTATTCAAGCCTTTGTTATAACCACTTGATATCGTTGATATTGAGTGGCCCATGGTCTTTTTACTTTCAATGCTACATATATACCCGTGTCTCATTTTTCACTTTTCACTTTGTTCCTAAAAATCATATTCCTGTTGGTCAGGTAGCCCGGATGAATGCGACCCTATGGTCTTAGCCCGGGTCAACCATCCTAAATGTCGAAATTATGTTAAGCTTGCATCTGCCATTCTACTGTTGTTAAACAGGAATATTTAGGAGAATAAATCAACCCTTTGTTTTGAATGTCATAATGTCATCATCGTGCTGACGGCATACACAATGCGTTCATAATTTAGTATGTGGCGTTTTATGCTGGTTTTAGTTTACGTATTTGGGTGCGTTATGATACGGTTGGCTTTGGAACTTTCATCGTATGCAAAATGAACGTATTCCAAAAGATGTGCTCTACGGCGAACTTGCCGCCGACAAAAGGGCAACTGGTCGGCCAAACGTCCAGGTTTAAGGCTGTTTGCAAGCGTGACATGGTTTATGGATTGTATATTCAGAACGCTTTAACCCCTCTTAGTCATATCGCGTCAATGGGAGAAGAAAGAGGGGAGTGGAGCCATGTCCCCGGGGGTAACCCCCTACTCTTTGCGAAGAAGAACATGGGATCTTTATCCTGCGAGCACATAGACATGGCCACAGCAAGGCGTGCCGTTAGGCTCTCAGCTGACCAGAACACTCAATGCGAGCGCTCTAACCCACTGAGCTATCGGGCCGGCCCCGCAAGCGTGACATGAAGACTTTCGGCATCGATTCGAATTCTGGGGAGGATCTAGCATCCTAAAATAGGGGATGGATACGTCTCGTGCGAGACGGAATGGTCCACCACGACAGGCTCTGGTTTGAAAAACTGGATTTGAAACGCCAATTTAGGCATCCAGCAAGTATAAACTTAGACCTAACGACAGGTCATCGATGCGACGACTGGGGTAAGCTCGGTGGGTTACAGATAGGCTTATTAAGTCATAAGCGCAAATGCCGCGAAACAAATCTTACAGCTTAAAGCGGGTGTCCAACCTTATTTAATCGCGATCTGCACCAAAAGTTTACATCTTTAAATTCACTTGGCGAGTGTTAACGCTTCGTTTCGGCCGACTGGTAAGGAGAAAAAAATTAAGGCAACCCGCCCCCAGCAATGTCAAGCAGAGCGCCATTTTTCCGGGAGCAGTGATGCGTATTGTGACTATTCATGTGGCACCGCCTTACGTTATACTCGCGGCGGAGAGAGAGATCAGGGCCGCGATTTACAGATGAACAGTGGCAGTTCCAAGCCGCGCAGTAGCGCAAGATCTTTTATAAAAAAAGTATCGTCCAAACAAATTGATATACGTCTTGCGACGATTGACTCCGCAACAATGCCATGATTGGAGTTAGAATCGCAGCTATTTAGATTAGCGATAATCACGCTCTCTTGTTTTGCTCACACAATAGGCGCAATTTCCGGTTTTAATAAAGTAGAGTATCGCCTCCTGATTGGTCAAGCGCGCCCACACCTTCAAAAGGGCTGCCGCCTGGGTAGGCGGCGAAATTGTGCCCGGCGGTCACTTCTAAATTTTATTGTGAGCTATAGATAGGACGACAAATTCTGTAATTTGGAGGATAGACAATTGAATATTATAGGAATCGGTAAAGCAGCGTTAGAGGCCAGGCTGGCGGTTCCCTTTAAACCAAAACAAAAGCTGCAAATCTGTCGTCTTTCGCAGACGGACCGATGCCAACCTGATAGGGGGACTCTCCTTTTTGGTGGGGCTTCAATCCGCAGTTAAGCCCCACATATAACTGAGACCATGCCGTATTCCTATCATCTCGTTGTCCCAGATGCTCGTTGGCCCGGTTTGGCCCATTGGTGCAGAAAGGTAGCGGCCCCCCCAAAAAGCAGCACACACAAAATTCATAACTAATATGAAAGCGTTTTACTTAGGTCACGGTATCAACGGCAAACTGCTGCTGAACACTTCTGCATGTTTTACCCTCAGCATACCCGAGAGGATGACTCGATGCAGGAACTCATGGGGCTTATTTCACGGTGATTTATTCTCCATCGTAGTGCGCTTGACCTGCGTTGATTTTCGCCGTTAATTATTATACCAATGGCAGCCAACGATTTCTATATATGTATATCATTTGTTTGACATTGCCGCGTTGCCTGGTGGCTGGAGCACTTGCCGTCGTTGACGTATTGAAAACTGTAATCGTTCTACGGCTGTCGGGTTGGTAGTGTTACCGCTTGGTCCAAGTACCAACGTAATAAGTCGTGTCGTTACGTTATTTTGCCCATTAAATATGGTCCCGCCATATGTTGACAAGCTAAATTGCTTGTTCAGCCACTGGTAACCAGTTTATGCTCACCTATTACAGACAAACGACTATTTTCTTGGGCCGTCGGGCATTTTGGCTGCTCTCAAGTAGGCCTACTGTAGCGCTGACCGCGACACCTACTCGTTATTGCTGGATTATGGGACTCGGAAAGATAAACGGAAGGGATAAACGGCTGAAATCACTATTCTATGTTAATTATTGTACAAAATCAGATTGTCAACTTCGGCCCGCTTGCAAATTTGTCGTAATCACATGCTGTTGGGTTAATAAAGGTTGATACATCATGATTCTACGATCATGTGGAGCCTAGCTGTCGCAAGAAAGGAGTTTTAGCCGAGACGAATGGAGACTACAATGACACTGTTTACACACCGTAATACTCCCTTCTGCTGCAATGTAGGCATTTGTGGCACGACAGTAACGAACGCTTGACTTTAAAGATCAAAAATAAGATTAGAAAACGACATTTCAGCCCGAAGAGCGATTGGACCATAGTGTGTCTTTATTGCACGGGTCCATGGAACATATACAAACATTTACATAATAAGTCAGGGGCGGATCCAGGGGGGGAAGGCGACCCGGCCCCGCCCCCCCCCCCTTTTAGGGCCGACATTTATACCATTTAACATGAAAACCGAAACCGGCCCCCCCCCCCATTCCAGCATATCTGGATCCGACCCTGAAACCGGCCCTCCTATCCAGATTTTTTGGATCCGCCCCTGTAGTTGCACGCCACTTAAAATAGACTGTGTCATTTTACTGCATGGTAGCAAAATACACCTAGATTTTACTTTGCTTGATAAGTTGAAATTATGAGTTTTACTCATATAACCCGCATATCACCAGAAAGTGGGGTTCATGTTATAATAGATCGATTCTCTTGCTCTTACAGTATAAGTAGAATCTTTGGCTTCGTTCCTTCTGACCCTAATCTCTCTCGATAGCAAGTCTATGATTACTACAACGCAGCTTGGCAAGAGCTATCCTGTGTTGCCTGCGGTGAATTACGTGTAAATACATTTCTTTTTCCAATAAGGATTTAATTTCACAATAAGTATCTAGCTTTGTTGGTTGGTAGTTCATGGTTACTAGGAGAGCAAGGTAGTAACAGTTCTCAGGGGCGGATCCAGAAAATATGGATAAGAGGGGTGAGCGGTTTCATGGTCGGATCCAGATATGCTGGATAGGGGGGCCGCTTTTGGTTTTCATATGTTAAATAGTATAAATTTCGGCCGTAACATGGGGGGACGGGGCTGGGTCGGCCCCCACTGGATCCGCCCCGATCTCCCCGCACGGTGGCATTACGCAAGCTAGCTTTTACCGCTGCTGTCGGCCGAGGGCAAATTTTAAGATTCTTGAAAAACGGTCAAATCAGCTGTAATTTCTTGCAACTTAAATTTTTCAAGAATAAAACATAAATATAACGAGCTTTGTTTATTTAATACAGCAAAAAACATCTTGTACCCATTCGAAATAGTTATAATTGTGACAGAACTCTTTCTTTTCATCACCTGATTTCATGCGTTCCAGCACTAATTTGTAGAAATGCGCGACGCATTTTTCCTATCGATTTGCGCAGCGTCGCTCTGGCGAGCGAGTGTGAAAATGCATTGAAGACGTAGGCGACAACAGAGACATAATGGAGCCCTAGCGGAGTGAGTCGACACTCACCGGACGGTGAGTCGAGTGGATCCGCCCCCGCTTCTTGAAATAATCACGGTTAGTGACCATTATTTAGACACGTTCTATCCACTTCATTTATTCGTTCGACCCTTTCATACTCTTCAATAAATAGCGAGGCATGAGATAATAAAAAAATGTTGAGGTCATTTATTTTTTTAAATTTAAATTACAGGCCTCAACGCTGGGAGCCAGTGTCGTCCAGACAGAATGTTGCAATAAGCCGAAATATTTTTATCTTTATCATCTTCTGTCGATTGGTCACGACGTCCCGTGAATCCTGCTAATAAACAACTGATAAAAAGCTGTATGTTACAAGACTTGTGTCAGTAATCTGAATCCCTGGCCGACCGCTCCCAGAAATCCGTCACCTTGCATGAAATAACCAGTATATAAATCAGCCAATTGCGCAATGCACACGTGCGTAACGTTTAGACATATATTGAATCGTTGGTTATTGAGCTGTGTATATAGGCCTATTAAACAATAAAACACCACGTGTTTGTTGATATGAACTGCACTGGGCGGCTTCACCACGGAAAATCAATAGGATGATCGACCATGTACAATTAAGTGCGGGGTATCGAAGGAGGGAAGCACTCTTAGCTCTCACCTTCACCATTGTCAGGGCAATATCATGATGGAAGGCAGACATGCTTACCCAATCACATGCGGCGTTACAAAATACAGTGGCGGAGCCTTCCGACAGCCGCGTATCACTTGCAAGCAGCTCCTTAGCCCCCCTCTTCCCTCTACCCTTGCACCAGCTGTGAACATGGAGCTGATGTATACCTAGAGGTGAAGAAACGTGCCGTCAACAAATCATTCACCTGGAGACGTAAAAACGCCCTCATAAATAACGCCCCCTAATCCACACACACCCATTGAACTGCCTTCCCTTTCAATCTCCTGTCTGCCCGTTCGGCTATGTAACAATTACCCCCCGTACCCCATTTACCCCCGCCCCCCCCCCCCCTCCTCTCCTACCCGGCGCCTATATACATCTTTATAGCGCTTCAACCCGCTGTAGGCGTATGCGCAGTCAGCGTAACACTCGCTGCCGCCACAATCCACTCAGTACCCCACGTGTTATCGAAAACTTCAGGGCGTGCGAAGGACTTTTTTGCTGCGGCAATCTACAAAACTAGGATAAGTGGTCTCAGGTAGGTGTACGTTGGCCTCCCCTTCTCCTTTGTTTGTCAAGCAGATGGGGATGCAGGGAGCTTCGGGTCTGTGGCTTTTGAGAAGCATTCAGCAGAAGCCGCTACGAACTCACTGGTACGAAGTATATTGGCGCAAGAACGAACGATAAAGGATATCATAGTATTCATCACCGTCATATCGATTTGCTAAACCCCACTGGATACTGATTTACCGTCCTGGTCATTGTGCAAACCAGTCGCTAACAACTAGGAGCCATTCTGCAACCAGGATAAAAACCGTGGAGGCTAAATAATGATGGCCAAATGGACTCTGGGATTGAATAACGACACACAACGCGGCGGAGTTAGCCATGTAGTACATTAGTGTGACGCATGCCTTTATTACTCATTGCGTCGGTGGAAACATGACACTCCTACCGAACTGAATGACGGATGGGTGCTGACACTAATTTGCCCTCAAATGGTCAAAGTTCAAACAGGCACTGGTACCGTCAGTCAGACAGCCAGGCTGGTCCCATGCACTGCGACGCGGTACCAGCCTATCTGGGGTTTGCTGACCCGGATGTAGCTACGAGGCATCCGCCGCGCCAGCGCTCATTGTCTGTGCAACAGGCCAAGGCCTCGCGGAGCCAATCAGCTTGAGTTATAGGACTCCTGTCTGTCTGTGTGGCCGCAGCCTGGCAGCTGTGGATAGATAGCGCAGCGTCAAGGCCATTCAGTCAAGCTGCATGTCTTGCGTAACAGAGCGATCTTATGCCTACTCCAACGTGGGTATGAATACACCGCTCCACACTCCGACACTAAGCCCCACCCACGCTTGAGTCCTTTTTCCGTGAGCGTGAGTAGGAAATTGACAACCATAGCTCATCGTAGGTACAAGTGAGCAGTACTCATCTCTGAAACTGACAACAAAGTGACATGCTGCTTTGTTTGTCCGACTTGTTTGTCAGAAATAACGCACGTGCAAGATGATTGGATAAAAGCAACAGTGACGTCAATGAATGATTGACAGCCCGGAACTGTGTTTTGCAAGTGAGTGACAGTTTCTGGATGGCTATATTAGCTGTTGACTCGGATAATATTTCTCGCATCGCTTAGCCTGTGCCACAACTTCTAGCAGCGGATGATACCAACTTTTCAACACGGCTAGGCTTATACTATAATCATTCGTTGTACCCTCTGATGCGCATGCATGCTTACTTATAATAAGCCATCAGAAGCTTTCAGATTGTATTCTAATTGTAGGAAGCTTGGTCATCATCACATTCGGATAAAATGGATAAACACGTGGACGAGAAGTCAGCCGCGAACCCCATGCTGGGCGATGGTCTAACGTTAGAAAATGGCGGGAAAGCGAATTCGAGCGACATTCACGTAGATTCATCACATCGCAAAGAATCTGCCAGACGGACACAGTGGCGGCACGCCTGGCACCAGTACTGCCAGGAAACCTCCCTCCACGGACTGAGGCAGATCACCGAGCCACAACCCTTCTGTATCAGGAGGTAAGTGGTGATTTATTAAGGGGGGGGGGGCAAGGGGTATTTGCGTTTCTCGGGATTGGACTTTTCATTTCACCGTGAACTGGGAATGAGGAAAATAATTCTTAGTGAACTGAGAATGGGGTATTAGCCGACCGCCGTGATCAAGGGTTTTTCATTAATCGTGAACTGGGAATTTAAATATTAAATAACCAATCGTCAATTTGGTATCATGTGTCCGCCCTTCCATTGCATGCGGAGATTTTCCCTTTTAATTCATCGTGCCCTGGGAATAAAGACATTTATTCTTTGTGATCTGAAAACAAGACCCCCCTTGCCCCCCCTCCCTATTAACGGTCCAAAGCTGATCGTGAAATCACACAAACCCACAAGTTGATTTTCACTTTTTTTGTGAACATCTATATAAATTGCTTTCTATGAATGTATTTTCAGAGAGTGCAAACGTTTGGAGTCTACACATGTTAATTTACACAAAAATAACAATATGGCATCTTGTTCGGCGTAAACATGTTATGATTTTCTACTGTCGCGGTTCTCCACAGAGCCCATTAGATAATTCATTAGATATTGCAACATGTCCAATACAAGTCTAGTGCTGGTGTTTTTTGTTTTGTTATCGGCTATAGCCAACGGTGTTACTGTGATAGCTGTGACTGTTAAAAAGTGTAAATAGAGAGTGCAGACAAATATTTAATAATTTATACATAGAGTTACTGCAGTGACAGTGTCGTGCAGCCGGCCGGCACTAAAAGGTAATACAGTCACTATTCATAATTGATGAATACTTTGTATTCGCCGCTTACCATTGTAACAGATTCACCAGTTGCACGTATCACCCTCTCCCAAACACCTTTCTTGGTGTTCAGGCCATCGAACCATGAAACATGAGCGGTGCCAGTGAGGGGGAATTAAACACAACCAGTGATACTTTCATGATATCTTTTATGAGGCTTCTGTACCAAGATTATCACATTTCGGGGTCCAGGTCAGAACTGCGCAAGGGCCTCCGTCGTCATGGAAGAGTATGCACCGACTATGTAGGTTTACACAGGGCGTGGAGACAAACAAATAGAATGATGTTTAAAACTCCAGATGGCCACTCTCACCGAATATTCTCACCGGACACTATCACAGGACACTCTCATCAGACACCCTCACAGCACACTCTCACTGGACACTCTCACCTGCCACTCTCACCAGACACTCTCACAGGACACTCACAGGACACTCTCACCAGACACTTTCACAGGGCACTCTCACCGGACACTCTCACCGAACACTCACCGAACACTCACCGAATACTTTTACAGAACACTCTCACCGAACACTCACCGGACACTCTTAGCGGACACTCACCGGACACCCTCCCCGGAAACACTCACCGAACACTCACCGGACACTCACCGAACACTGTAACCAGACACTCTCAAAGGACACTCTGACCGGATACATTCACCGAAAACACATACCGTACACTCACCAGACACTCTACAAACACTCTCACAGGATACTCTCACAGGGCACTCTCACAGAATACTCCCACATGACAATCTCACAGGACACTCTCACAGGGCACTCTCACCGAACACTCTCACCAGACACTCTCACAGGACACTCTCACAGGACACTCTCACCAGACACTCTCACATGGCACTCTCACAGGACACTCTCACAGGGAACTATCACAGGACACTCACAAGACACTCTCACAGGACACTCTCACAGGACACACTCACCAGACACTCTCACAGGACACTCTCACAGGACACTCTCACCAGACACTCTCACAGGGCACTCTCATAGGACACTCACACGACACTCACAGGGCACTCTCACCGAACACTCTCACCAGACACTCTCACAGGGCACTCTCACAGAACACTCTCTCCAGACACTCGCACCAGACATTCTGATCGAACACTCTCACCGGAAACTCTCACAGAATACTCTTGGTTGACTCCAATAAAAAACATACCACCATCCTCCTACCATACACACTAGGTGGTCCTGAGTTGCTTTTGGCAGGACTAGCCGACGTCTAGCGTTCGTACTAATAAGCGAAAGAAATAACAGTATGACTATTTTGTTTGTACAGAATACTGAAATTGCGGCTAAAGCACGCTAATAAAGGAATACCAGACCAGTAAAACTAAGGCCCAAGCTCATACATTGAAAAAAAGGGGCTGTTTCCCGCCCGTTGTTCGTCATTTAACGTACCTAGTGGACAAAATTTGCTACTGGTGGGAAGTAGTGGACGCAAGACAGTACGGGATTTGTTTGTTTTGATGACGGTTCGGGCGATAATGCGTTGGGAAAAATATTATTAGTGTTGGCACCAAGCAAGGTAGCCCGCCGCAGACATGGTCACCATGCGGGATAAGCACCCGAAAGCGATATTAGGCGCGGGATAAGGTGATAAGCACCCAGTGGTAGTGTTGACACATGCGATAGCGTTGACACATCTAAGAGCGACGGTTGGATATAGGTTCAAGGCGGCTGCTGCTGCCAGTGTGCTCTTGCATGCAGCGGCATAGTGGGACAGACAGCTTCATTTTATTAGTATAGAAGCCTGGATAACAAGGTACATGTAGTACTTAACAGGCTAAATTACAACAGCACTGACCTGCCCCCATGGCCTCGGCAGTCATCTATGAATCGTATCTTCAAAGGCAAAATCTGGTATACAAATATACATGATATATACATGTATATATATATATATATTATGTATTAATGTTATATCTATAAAATATATATATATATATATATATATATATATACATCGCGTCTTGTCAACTTGGTGATCTGCAGCTTTCATGTGTCCGTTCCGGTCAACACAGAATTCGGATCTATCAGGGCAGGGGTCTCCGGATCTATCGGGATCTGCCTGAATCCTCCATCCGGATCACTCACTAGCAGCTGACCTCCCACTTGGAATCTGGATCCCAGCGGAGACCCTGTGATCTCACCCCGCGGGGAGTAAGGAGGGCGGGTGGGGGGGGGGTGTGTGTGAATCAGGATCGGATTCCTGACAGCATCCTGGGGGCCAGTGCCATCCGGAATGGCCGGATTCTGTACACATGTATTACTACAACGACCTTGGCGAGGGACTCAGACATATAAACACGGGATGCCAGGACGTGCGGCGAGCCATAAACACACTTCTGGATGCCGCAGCCGACCAGGTCGGGTGGACCTGATGGGAGAGGGTGGGCGTGGGGGGGCGAGGGAAAGACTTGCGGGGGCAGAGTTGTTGTTCTCGGTGGTGGTGATGAAAATGTCGGTAATATTTAATTGATTCACGATCTCTGGTTGTGAATCTGATATCCGTTTCACCGATAAATATCATCATTATGATAATGTCGAAAGAGTAATGTGTTAAAAGCAGCATCGTGTCGCCATAGCAACCAGTGGCGGTCTGTTCAATCATGCATACAGTGCACACAGCAGACCCCCACTTGTCTCAAAATTGCTAGGGAGTCAATTACATTAAGGCACCAAAATACCCTCCACCGCAAACCCCACACCACCTCGACCCGCACTGACTCTACCCCCAAGTAGTGGGGGCATTTCTTTGGGCCAGGACCGGTGGGACGCCCGGAAAACTCGAGCTTTGCTGGTCGGGCTATGCCGAATGTCAATGAAATGTTCACACCGGGCATATCCGGTTCATTTAGGGGCAATGGAGCCAGCCTAGATAGTCACTGTCGGGCATGTTATGTCGGGCGATAAACCGATGCGTAATGTGCGTATTCCGGCCACCTTAGGGATACACCCGGGTTACCGGGTTATGCGCCCAGTGAGTTCCGGGGCACTTCGCAATCTGCGGCTATCGCAGTTACCTTGAACCCCCCAATCCGGGTGCCACATATCAAAGCGCTGACACACATCTGGACCGAAATGTAGCATTTTTTATTGGTTTGTCTCGTGGGAGAAAGACAGAACTTGTACCAGCAAGAACGTGCCTTTGTCCGGGTATTCGTGCTTGGGCCAAGTTATTTCCCTGAATTGGTTGCCTGCGATCACGACTCCAGGTGCCCTATAACATCAGACATTATTTAAACTACAGACTTTTTTTGACATTAAACATTATTTAACAGCAGACATTATTGAACATCAGACATTATTTAACTTCTGAGATTATTAAATATCTGGAACAGTTGAGAACTGATTATTAAATACAAATATTACTTAACATCAACCGTTATCTAACATAAAACTTGATTTAACAACATTATTTGGCATCTAGAACGTTGAGAACTAAATGTACATATAACACACACATTCACGTCAATTTATTCTTAGACGAAAGTCATTCATTGTAAAACTGTTGTTTTGCTGTAGTTAAATTTAATAATAGTAAAGTTTAATTGAATTATTCAGTGTAAAATAAAGTTAATGTTAATATATTGTTGACGATCAATACGGGAGTTGGGGAAGATTTCGACAGAACATCAATGTGATGAGTGTGGCAAGGTTTGCAAGTCCCAGATAGACCGATCCACACTCCGACACTAAGCCCCGCCCACGCTTGTCACTCCGACACTAAGCCCCGCCCACGCTCGAGTCCCTTTTCTTTAATTGTGGGTATGAAATTGACCATCATAGCTGATGGTAGGTACAAGTGAGCAGTACTCATCTCTGTAACTGACAACAAAGTGACACGCTGCTTTGTTTTTCCGACTTATTTGTCCGAAGACCATTTTTCCCCCACATGATTGGATAAAAGCAACAGTGACGTCAGTGAATAATTGACAGCCTGGATCGATCTATTGTCACACTCAGCCACAAACGTAAATATCGCAAAACAAATGCAAAGTCCAAGTCTAAGTGCATCGTCTTTCGCAGACGGACACCAACCATTATTATTATTAGTACAAATCTTCACCATGCGAATAACGTTATAATGTCGGGGACAGTGCACATGCATTTAACATGCACTGTTGAATGAGAGGAGCTATAATATTCTCTATGGATTATTTTACGGCGTAGTACATAGTCACGGTCATTGAGTGGTTGGGTCAGTCAGTGGTTGGATCAGTATCAGTTGCACAGTCCCAATTCTCATCAACCGTGAATCAGAAATCAATATATATGACATATTGATGTCATTACAATGTAGGCGCCTCGCGGTTGATGACCCCAATAATGACACATTTCACATTCGTACGTAGGTCAGTTGGTTTGCGCGCTGAGCTTCATCCTAAGGGACCTTGATGTAATTTCACTAAGATCTCACAACTTTTGGTGGTAAAATGTACAACTTGTTTTGCCCGACCCAAGAAGAAGGAAACAGGTCGTTTTTATCATTACTCTATATATTACCAAATTGTTTCTGCAAAGCGTTGACTGCAAAATGAATCGCAAGAAACCGGCGGCAGCCCAATACTCGCTGTACAACGCTTATTCTCGTTGCTCGTAAATCTACGGTTCATTGTTAAATTAACATGTTAAACCTAACGTTACAAGCTCGTTACTCCTAGTGAAACGGGGGCCGGCGCGATAGCTCAGTGGGCTAGAGCGCGCGCATTGAGTGTTCTGGTCACCTGAGAGCCTAACGGCACGTGGAGCGATGGTTCGAGCCCTGCTGTGGCCATGTCTGTGTGGTCGCAGGATAAAGATCACATGTCCTTCTTCGCAAAGAGTGGGCTGTTACCCCCGGGGACATGGCTCCACTCTCCCTCTTTCTCCCATTGACGCGATATGACCAAAAGTGGTTAAAGCGTCCTGAATAACCAACCAACCAACCTGGTGAAACGATCCGCTGGGCTTCTACGCTGGGGCATATTCCCCCGTCTGTGTGCTCTCATCATTGTGCCAGAGGTTCCCTCGGTCCGGTGTGCACAAATATGGCCCAAAACACCAATAGGATCACCCATCCATGGGAGCTACGTGTCAACATACACGGGCTTCACATACCCCAGTTAGTATCGCGAGTACTGTTATGCCACAGTGGTTATGCTCGCTCTAACTCTTCCCTATCACAAACATATAAATTCTGAATAGTTCTCTAAATGGCAGGCACAACTTCTCGCTGCCAGCCCCATGTCTATAAACAATTTTGGCAGAAAAGATGCATGAGAGTCCTAAAATAAGCCATTTTGTTTTGGTTGCCAGATGTCGATATAGTTACTTTCACTGACTCATGAATGAGGTAAAGTGCATAAATAATGACGCTTTAATTGGGTGTGATTGCTTCCGTCACAGCCAGGGGAATTATTATTATGATTGTCATCTAATTGTTGGGCTTGTTTTGAGTACAGGTCAGCTGGTAAACCGAGTGCATATCTCTCTGTGCTTACACAATTTGCCAACAACTAATACTGCAGAGAGCATAGCTCGGTAAACCGGGATGTGCGACAGGACTGGCGGTGAGAGACATGGCAGAAATAGAGTAACCATGTCAAATAACGGGATCTCCCATTACACAACACGTGACCTGTCTGGGGGTCATGTAAAGGTCATGGATATCCGGCCACCGCACCAGGCAGGAGAGTAGGCAGGGCACCAGGCAAAACAGTAAACAGGGCACCAGACAGGGCAGTAGACAGGGCATCATACAGGGCATCAGACAGGGCATCATACAGGGCATCAGACAGGCCAGTAGACGGGGCATCAGGCAGGACATTAGACATGGCACCAGGCAGGACAGTAGACATGGTATCAGACAGGGCAGTAGGCAGGGCACCATGCCGGGCAGTAGACAGGGCATCATACAGGACATCATACAGGGCATCAGACAGACCAGTAGACAGGGCATCAGGCAGGACAGTAGACATGGTATCAGACAGGCCCGTAGACAGGGCATCAGGCAGGACAGTAGACATTGTATCAGACAGGACAGTAGACATGGTATCAGACAGGACAGTAGGCAGGGCTCCATGCCGGGCAGTAGACAGGGTTCAATGCAGGATAGTAGGCAGGGCACAAGGCAGGGCAGTAGGCAGGGTTCAATGCAGGATAGTAGGCAGGGCACAAGGCAGGGCAGTAGGCAGGGTTCAATGCAGGATAGTAGGCAGGGCACAAGGCAGGGCAGTAGACAGGGCACAAGGCAGGGCAGTAGACCGGGCACAAGGCAAAACAGCAGACAGAGCATGTCGCAATGCAGTGCAGTATACGGGGCACCAGGCAGGACAGTAGACAGCGCGCCAGGCAGGACAGTAAGCAGGACACCAGTTCACGCCATAACTTCACTCTGGCCTGGTAACTGTCGATGAGGCACAATTGTTTGCTCAATTACTCAACATGTTCCGTAGTTATTTACATTACGAGGCCCTGTATAGCGTGAACTATGGTCCAGACACACTGTGGACCCGTCCATAGCTGAGACGTAAAACACCCAACATTGACATTGTAGAGGACTTTAAACACTTACCTGCATTTGCAATAATTTCACCAAGTTGGTCGTATATGGATATGGTAAACGATCCATATGTATAAATGCTATTTCATGTAAAATGAATCCAGCAATGTTTGAACACCCCTAGACGTCCAGCAAGTTCCCTTAGCGAAATAAAGAAATGCACACTTGTTCATATTGAATATATGAAAAAAAGGCTTATTTCTTTGCAATACGTGGGACTGATGTCCAAGTTTTTTATGACAGAGAAATAATTTCCACTTCATTAAGGCTTCTCAGAGGAAAACAGCTTTCAGTGTATTCTTTAAACGACAAAGTGAATAATCAGTGCTCCGCAATTGTTTGAAAGTGCTAGACATCGGACCCCTCGCGTATGTTTGAACCACACCTGGGGCGATATTTATAATAGCGCTAAGTGGACCGTTTGTCGAGCGATTATTGGACTTTAAATACAAATCTAGTCACCCAAGAAGTGAATTTTCTGAATTAAGAAAGTGCTAAAATTATATGGAAGACGATTTCTTAATCATGAGCACTACCACAAAGAGCTGGTAGGGCTAAGACGAAAAAACACTTCTTGTGCGTAACTTACGAGGGGATTATGAGTACGGCCCCTGATGTCTGTTGGTTATCCTTCCAGAGTGTTTTGGCTGTTGGTGGTGTTGGTGGGAGCAGGGCTCTTCGTGGTACAGATGTGGCAGGCCATTGCTTACTACTACGCGTCACCAGTCAACGTCAACATCAAGATAAACTACAACGAATCCATCACATTCCCAGCTGTGACGATATGTAACCAAAACAGCTTCAGGTGAGAATAACGTTATTCCGGGATGTAATGAAAGTTAAATAATATTGGCGGATGCAGAAGAGCCTAAGATGAGAATTTCATCCTTAGATATATTCAAACTAGCTTAGAGAATAATATTTTAGAGAATAATAATAAGAATAAATAAGCTTAGAGAATAATATTCCCAAGTGTAATCGCAAGAGGTTCAGGTGAGAATAATATGCGGAGATGTAACCACATGAGCTCAGTAAGGTCGGAGTAATATTTCTAGTTGTTACCGAAGAACTTCTAGTCAGAGTATATATCTACGTGTTACCATATGTTAGCGACAGTTTCAGGTGACAGTAATATTCGCAGTTTGTCACCAAATGTACTCAAAGTAACTCCTTGTGATACTAACATTCTTAAATGTGTTCACGCTTACGTACAGCAACTTGAAATGAGAATAATTTGGTATCACCTGTCATTGTTTGTAACCCAAATATCTCCAGGTGCGAAGAAGATTCCTAGCTGTCACTATGTCTAACTAAAGTAGCTCTAAGTGAAAATAATATTCCTAGCTATCCCGTCACGTAATCGCAGCAGCGTAAGACAATTATGGTATACCAAACTCTCATCGTATGTAATTAAACCTGTTTAAAATGAAAAAAATGCGTCCACAAGCAACACGTGCAATTAATACTCTAATAATAAGTAATAACTCTAGAGTACTCACACAAAGCCAACTCCTAACAATGGAGTTATTCTAATGGACGTGTTTAATTTCACTCTCAGAACGACGGTGGCTGCCGCTAGAGGTCGCTACCACCTGCTGTCGGATCTCTTTCGTCACTCGAAGCACTCGCATGCACAGGAGGACCAGGTTCTGTTATCGCTGCTGACTGACACGAGGTACAACGCCTCCGAGATCTCGCTGGACGAGATCTACAACTCCTCGGCTCACGTGAAGGAGGATTTCATTGTCAAGTAAGCACCATCTAGTGGAGAGGATAATGCAATGTGATTGTTGGAAAATCGGCGTATCCCTGCCAAATGTATCGGTATTCAAGCCCATATCATACATATTCAAAAAGTATTTTAAATGAATACTTTGCTAAGATGGAAGCAAACAACTCTTCCTACCAATCACCCACCCATCATTCCCCACTCCCACCCACTCTACTCCCGTACCCGCCACTGTGACGTGGATGTCTGTGTGATCGCAGGATAAAGATCCCATGTCTTCCTTCTCAAAGAGTAGGGGGTTACCCGCGGGGACATGGCTCCACTCTCCCTTCCTTCTCCCATTGATGCGATATGACCAGAAGTGGTTAGAACGTCCTGAATATAACCCGACCAAACCCGACCAAACGTTGCCACGAACCCACTCTGCCCCGTGCCCCACCCCCACCCCTGCCTCGGGCCCCTAGTCCCCATATTGGCCATATTGTCCCCACAGACATCTGCGTGACTCTTGCATCTGTGTCTGTTCACAGGTGTTTGTGGGATGGGGAGCCCTGTTCCTCTGACGACTTCATCCCCAGGCCGACGGACTTCGGCATCTGTTACACGTTTAACAGCGGGCCCTACAGCGACGTCCGCAAGGCTGACAAGACAGGTATGTTGAACCAGGAAGTAACAGTGCTAGGGGTCTGGAAGTGTCCAGTTGTGATTTTTTAAATTTCACTGTCGAATATCGATTGTTTTCCGTGTCGCTTTTTGGCTTGGTCGTTTTTTTCTAAAATGTCGCGTATCGCCCTTTACCTCTTTCAGGCCCCTAGTACTATTGATGTAAGACGCGCACAAATCGGAATTTTGCTCTGTCCGATCTTTGCCCGTCCGACAGCCAGGGTTACGCAGCGCGCGGCCAAAAGGATTTAATTGTAAAAATTTCATTTTGGCTCCTTGTTCAAAAACTTTTTCAGTATCCGCCCGTGCCACGTGTCACGTTTCTGTCACCCCCCCCCTCCCCCCCGCCCTACGCCCCCCGCCACCCGATTCCAGAGCGAAACGCCATTTGTAACAGGGCGCGGGTGAATACAGAGCGGGTTGATATATCCGTATGCAACCTAACACACCTACTATATCACGATGTATCCTACTGTGTTCTGTAGCATTCAACTGCATTATGATGTCTCATAATGTATCCTGTTGTATTCTGATATATAATGTTGTATATCCTCCTTATTGTATCCGCCTTATTGTATACTTCTTATTGTATCCTTCTTATTGTATCCTTCTTATCGTATCCTTCTTATTGTATCCTCCTTATTGTATCCTTCTTATTGTATCCTTCTTATTGTATCCTTCTTATCGTATCCTTCTTATTGTATCCTCCTTATTGTATCCTTCTTATTGTATCCTTCTTATTGTATCCTTCTTATCGTATCCCTCTTATTGTATCCTCCTTATTGTATCCTTCATATTGTATCATTCTTATTGTATCCTTCGTATTGTATCCTTCCTATTGTATCCTTCTTATTGTATCTTGGCCTATCTTACGGTATCGTAATACATCTTGTAACATTCTAATGTCCTTTTTGTGGTGTATCCTTATCTTGATCTAGTCTACTGTATCCTGCTGAATCCCCTCATATCCTATTGCATCCTGCTGTCTCTCGCTGTTCTTCAGGCACCCAGGGCGGGCTACAGATACAGTTGAATGTGGAGCAGTATGAATACATGGCGGGTCCTAACGACGGCGCCGGGATCAAACTACTCGTCCACAGCCAGAAACAAATCCCCAGAATGAAGGAATTCGGGATCGCCATGCCTCCTGGATCCCACTCCTACATCGGGATGACCTACATACAGGTAACGTCGCCATGTCCCCTGGATCTAGCTAAGAGTTTGTCTTCCGGCATCATAATGTTGTCCAATACCTCAATAATCCGATTAGCGTCTAATTGTCTCCTCTATAATAAGGTTAAGATAGGGGTCTGGAAGGGGTAAATGGCGACACGCGACACAGGCTTATTTGAACATTGACCCCTAAATTCCGACACTGAGGATCTGAAAAAGCTACATCGACACCGATTTTTTGAAATAAAACGACAGTGAACTTAGTCAAAAGGCGATACGGAAGGTCGCGAAAAATCGACATTCGACATCGAGAATTTTGAAAAATCGATACTGGATACTGGACCCCCCCCCCCATCTTCCAGACCCCTCAAGATCACCCCGGCGCCGTGTCTCTTGCAGATTCAGAATCTGCCGAGTCCCCATGGCGAGTGTCTGGAGGAAGTCTCCCTCACGTACTACGATCACTACACACAACAGAACTGCCAAGAGGACTGCAAACAGCGATTTGTCCAGAATCAGTGTGGCTGCAGGGATCTGTACATGCCGAGGGGGCATGGCTCAGGCAGGCTAACCTCACATCCATTCTGTACTTCTTCTGACACTATACTGTACCACTTCTTACACGATTCTGCACCGCTTCTGACACGATTCTGTGCCACTTCTGACACGATTCTGTGCCGCTTCTGACACGATTTTGTGCCACTTCTGACACCATTTTGTACCACTTTGACACGATTCTGTACCGCTTCTGACACCATTCTCTGCCACTTCTGACACCATTTTGTACCGCCTCTGACACGATTCTGTACCGGTTCTGACTTTAGTCGGAAGTAATTTGCAGCTGTGCGCTAGTTCCTGCTGATCTAATTGACCAACATATGTTCTAGGCCAGAAAGCGACGTAAACCTGTCGTTCTAGGATGTGACGTCACTAATTAACAAGCAACAATTTTGTGAATGTAATCAAGTACTAAGCCAACTGTTGCTGTTAATTTAGCTGACCATGTTGCCCCTCCCCCCCCCTACCCCATCCCCACCACCGCCCTCCGCAGAGACCCAGCAGCACTGTGGGCCCGTCAGTTCGTGGCCGAATAGTTCCCTTGCACCATGGTAACGTCCTACACGAGCCAATGATCCGGCCTCGGCGATGTTGGAAATTACGGGTCCTGATGTAACTGGCAATGGCGTGGTACACACGCCAATGTTACAAACAATTAACAAACGAGCTGTCCTATTTTTTATCGTCCATTAATTTGGCGTAAACTTAGGTTTTTAGGAGTCTGGCACTTGTCATTCTAATTATTAGTAATTGCTCATGTTCGACGGCACATAATGCGAGTAGATTGCACGAAAAACTTATAAGCTTATAGCGTAGTCAAGTCAAGTGACCCGGGCATGCAGAAGAACGGTATACATACAAGTAATCATGTAGGCCTAACAGTTAATGACACGTTTGTGCTGCTGTCCTGGTGGCACTCTCTGCCTTCGACTCACTCCGCTAGGGCTCCGTTATATCTCTGTTGTCGCGTACTGCCTCAATGCATTCGCACTCTCGCTCGCCAGGGCGGCGCTGAGCAAATTGATAGGAAAAATGCGCCGCGCATTTCTACAAATTAGTGCCGAGGACCCAGCCTAAGCCCAATAACACACGGTATCAAGTGATGAAAAGAAAGAGTTCACTCTCAATTAGAACTTTCGCAAGATGATGCAAGATGTATTTAGCTGTTTTAAATACTCAGAGCTCATCAGTTTTATGTTTAGTTCTTGAAAATTATTAATGTTGCAAGAAGTTACAGCTGATTTGACCGTTTCTCAAGAATCTGGAAAGTTGCCCCCGGCTGACAGCAGCGGTAAAAGAAGAGCTTGCATAGCGCCACCTAGTAAATGGGCGCTTGTCATGGTGGGTGATCCAATGTAGTAACGGCGCTCTGCCAATACATGAAGGAGACCTCGCTCTCTGCATTAGAGGGTAACTTCTCTTCGACCGTTCCAATACTGCTACCCCCCTGGGCGGAGGTACAATTCATCAGCGATCTCACGGCAGAGGGCGTCCCGCTTACGTTAAAGTCCCTCTGCCTCTCTGCCGTCAAATTTAATCGTCAGAATTTGTCTTCATGCGCGAAAATTGAAAATGAATTTAATCAAAGATAGTTTGACATCAGATAAACCACTTTTAGCGTGTGCTATTAGTGCATACGTGCAACAAAACATGTGGCACAAAACACAATATCATCCCTCCCTAATTCATTCTTTCATTCCAATATATTGCTTTATGGCACATACCAATTATTTCATAACGGTACCATCCTTTGCCAAGCGTGTGAGGCCACCCCGCATCAGGCTTTTTTAATAGTCGAGAGCTTAACACAGCCGAAAAATAGACCATAGCCTGCTATCATCGTCTGATGGTATACCAGCAGCAGCGCCTTCTGGCGGCATAACGACATGGATGGCAGCTGTAACTGCTGGCGTAAACTGTTCAACCTATTATCGCTCAAGTCCCGGATGTAATTATTCCTCCTTTCCCCCTCCTGGCTCCACTTCTACCCCCCCCCCCCTCCCCATACACACACCTTCTCTCCTATCACCCCCCCCCCGCCACACACACGCACCTTCCCTCCTACCCCCCCCCCCCGCCCCCCCAACACACACACACTTTTCCTCCTAGCCCCCTCTCCCGGCCTCGCACGAATGTTCTATTGCTAAAGGTTATATTTTCAAAGCGAATTTCATGATATCCCCAGTTCAACATTCACCAACCGTATGGAATGTCAAAAGAACTGTTAGTAACATTATTACCTTACTTCGTACTTAGTATTATTATGTCATCATTATTATTAATAGTGTTACTATTGTCAATACTATTACTATGCCTTACTATTGTCAATACTATTAATATTATTGCTATTATTGTAGTATAACTATTTATTACTATTAAAACTATTATTAATATTATTACTATTATTACTGCATGTATTACATTACCGTTACCACCGGCATAACTATTACTAGTATTGCTATTATTGTTATTTATCTTAGTTGGATATCTTATTAGCAGAACTGATTTAATGTTTATGACGTTTATATATTGTTATTATTATTGGCCTTACCACTACAATTGTCATTTTATTATTACTCCTACTGTTGCTGAATAACTTCAGACCAATGACAATATATACCATGACATGTCTCCAATTGGTACATAGTCTTTATCATTCGTTCTTGTCATCTCCAGACGTCTTCCCTGTGTGCAGCTTGACGGCTAGCTTCATGTGTCTGCAGGAGGCCGTAGGTAAATACTCCTGCACCCACCCACCCTCTTCCCCCATAGTGTCTACCTTACTTATCCCTACTAACCGCGTACCAATAGCAAAAGAAATAACCATGAAGAAATAACATGAGAAATAACAAAACATGGCAAGGCAATATCTTACTTTCAGTACCATCCGTTAAAGTAGTCTAATATTCATTACTTTAATTAATGTCGCTTTCTAGCTGTTGTTGGACTTGTCAGGACTTGTATGTACAGATACTGGGGCAGTGAATTAGTCCGAGTGAAGAACCGAGTGGAAAAAACGAGACATTACAAGTCCATGGCTATCCATTTCACATTTTCCACATTTCACCATTGTGGATTATAATTCAGTGCCAACCTTGGAAACGTTTGCCACTAGCCTGTGACTCACAATATCGTTAATTGACTATTGTATCACAAGACAAAAAATATCCTTTTATTTCTCCTGTATAGAACACATATTGGACTATTTCTTTGTATGGTATGCGTACAAGGATGTAACAGTGTTACATATTATAATATCGCATGTTTACATTTTATATTGCGCAGACGCATTTAACGACTACCAGCCAAACTGCAACTGCCCCATACCGTGCATGATGGAGTCTTACGCGACCAGGAGTTCCTTCTCCTTTATATCTGACTTTGACGCCGACGCCCTTCTGCACAGCAATCTGACGTCACAGCTGCAGGATAAATACGTCACGGCGTTGGAAGTGCAGCAGCGCGTCATCGCCGACATCGTTCAGAAGGACAGTGACGTCATCCAAGGTTTCCTGGAGATCGTGGGCAAGATTGACGACACGATCGCGTCGGTCATGCGCAGTTTGACTTCCGCCACGCTTACCCTGGAGGAGATGACCGCTTCCTTGACGACCAGACTGAAGATGCACCGGAAGAGGGCGCTGGAGAAGGTCCTGTTCATCGCCAAGCACGACTTCGTACGCGGCTGGCAGATCATAGAGGAGCGTTGTTTGCCCTTCGTGTGCTTCGCGTACAAGACGACGAGGAGCCGGATGCGGAAGGTGATGGAGACCGTGCGGGAGACTCGCGTAGCCCAGCCGGCCGCCGCCTTGGCGGTCTGGTCCCTCACCAAGAACGGCCTGCAGGGGCAACTGGAGCTGGTGGACAGAGTCCGGGATAACCTGACCGAGATCCAGACCGGGTACAAGTCCGGGAAGCCGCTGCTGACCTACAAGGCGAGCAAGGATCGGCGCTACGATATGTCATATATTTCCGTGGATCTGCTCCAGGCCAAGGTCGATTCGGACATGCACGACCAGGATGAGTTCTACGCGGAAATCATGACTCGTCTGGATTCCTTCGAGGAGGCCATCTCGGAGTACATCGACATGGGTGAGCGGTGTTACGCCGATGGGGAACAGGATGAGGAGCGGTTCGCCACGGTTAGCAAGCGCTACGACAGGGCGTGCACGAATTACATCTACAACATCTTCTTGTACAAAACCAGGATTGTAAACGCCCCGGTCGAGGTCATGGAGGAACGCATCGAGGTCTTCGACCGGATAAATATGTCCTTGGCCGAGTCGGCCCACAATCTCAAGCTGGTGGTGCACAGCGTTAACACCTCGGTCGCCGAGGCGCTGAATGGGTCCTGGGCGAAAATGAGGGGAATCGCGTTCGACGCGTTGGAGTATCTGACGGACGCCAGCGTTCAGAAGATGGACTTGGCTCGGAAGGTGAGTAGCCACGAGATGCAGGAATACTTCAACGACGTGGAACTCTTCTTCACGGACCTCAGGTCACGTGGCCGCGATTTCCACGACCGATTGCAAGATCTATCCCTCAAAATCGAGAACACGTGGAACAACATGCTGAGCGAGTACCCCACATATAACTTCTACGCCAAACTCAATGAGGATTTTGAAGATTTCGTCGCCAACCCAAACCGGACGGATTTCTACATCCCGTACTTTGCCTATCTGCTCGGCTGGTCGCAATCCAGAACAAGAGGACTTGACATTGCAGAACTGGAACTCAGACTCAACGCCGACTTTCACACGATGAACAGAAAGGAGAAGAGGCTGGAAACACAGGTCTTCTTTGAGAAGCTCGCGGTTAGGACGAACGTCGCCAAACAAATGAGCAGCATTGATGAGGAGTTTAAAGAAATGGCCTGGACGCTCCGAAACACTCTGGGAAGCTACCAGCAGAGCGGCCGAGTGGATACACATTTCTATCTGTACGTAACATTCTACAATATTTTCTCGAATATTTGGATTGTTGAGACATATATTCCTTGGCGATTCACCGTAGTCTCAACATAAATGTTATATTTTATTTTATGTTTTTAGCACTTAAACATAGAAGATATTTTTCATTGTTACTAGTATGACAAAACCGCTGTGTTCATACTGCCGAAAAGGAACAATGTCATTCTTGAAGGAGCAAATTAATTCTTAGTTTACAAAGATGTATAACAAGCGATCCGATTTGAAAAACCCAGATTGGAATGCATAGGGTTTGCGAGCTAATTAATGTCGTGAGCTGTCCAACTGGCATCAAATAAAGTTAATGTGTTTTTCCTCATGAACGTCTTTCTTCCAATCCACAGCAATAACTTCATGAAGATGGACATATACATGCAAGAACTCAGCTATGAGGAAATCGTACAACAGCCGGCGTATGACTCAGTGCAACTGCTGGGTAAGTAGTGGGCAGGGAATTCCCGTTCCGATCTCCGTGATTGGGATCTAGGAATTCGTGGAGATTTTCAACTAGCTGTTCGCATTTTTGGAGATCGTTCAGTGTCCGTACAATTCCTGGTTCAACGTGATGACCCTTTCCCTATTTACCGCGATCCGTTATGGCAGTACGTGAATTCCTCCATATTCGCGATATCACTTTTAAGGTGTTTTTCGTGCTCAGTCTTGAGCAGTCCTCATCTTGGATATTTGATATTACTCTCCTTAATTATAATTATAATTCTTATGTACCCCCCTCCCCCTAAGTACGGTATGCATGTGCCGATAACTAGAGCGGGTGGATGACAATGCCTTGATATTTAACTTTATCTTAATAGTTGAACGGCGCAGCTGAAGCACTAACTTGGGCCGAAGTTCGGCGTGGTGTCACGAGTTGTCACGCACAGGGGCACTTGGAGGTAGGTTATTGTCGTTCCATATGATCATCAAGTACAAACCCTGTTTCACTTTCAGGTGACATCGGCGGTTCCTTCGGTCTGTTTCTCGGGGCCTCCGCTCTGACGGTCATCGAAATCTTCGACATCCTTGTTCACCAGTTCTTCCGATATGTACTGCGAAAATAATACGAACCGGAAGCACAAAAACTACCGCCATAACTTCTCGATGTGCTGCACATGCGCAGCGCATGCGCGGCGCCTCCGTAACTCGCCAAGTGTATACACCCAGGAAGTGACGTAAACGTGCAGAAACTGTTTTGAAATTCTCCACAAGAGGGAGCTACCAAAAAGAGCCGTACCACTCTCATTGAGTCACGTGACAGAGGCTAGCACTGAGCTCGGAAAACGCTACATCCCAGCGTATTATTCGGACGAACACGTCGAAGTCGGTAACAGATATCTGTATATCGACTGTGGTAACCCTAAGACTTTCGCCACCTGTGTACTGGTCGGCTACAGGGAAGTCCAAACCCCGGTGGACGACACTATGGAAGTGATTACCATGGCTGCAGAGGCTTTCATTATTATTGTTTACATCATACTCGTTACCTATTACACACACAGACCTAGACCCTCGACATCCTTTATACGCCTTGGCATGCAACACTATGTGTTTCAGTCATCGATTTCCTATTCTGTAGCCTGAAGCCTAATAGCCTAGGACTATGAATGGACATTATGCTATATATGTTATTTTAACATTACACGTGAGATTTAGCCGCGATTTAATGTATAATGTTGTGCAACCAGCTCGGATATTTACCGCTGTATTGCTGCCCATGTCCAATATCTCAACGCTCAATCGCATGGTTGTGTATATATCTATATAGATGACTTAGGCACAGCCGTTACATGCTTCTCCGAGATGTATACCAGACGCAGAACCAGGGGGCAGAGGGAGGGGTTGGGTGGGGGTGAATGCAATAAGGGTAGTGGCTCAAATGTGGCATCTTTTGTTTTAGAAACAACGTGCGTTCCGTTTGAGTAGTGTTCCTTGCGCTACAGCTTTATGCAAAGTAACCTGGTGTGGCGGGGCTTTTATATTGTCCTATCGTGCTTTTCACGAATAAACATTGAATCAGCATTTTGTTGGTTGTTTATACCTATACGATAGAGGACATTAACAACAACAACAACAAGAGCTGGACATGTCGCCATTGTTGGTCTCAACATACATTACATGCGCTTTCAAAATATGTGTTAATGGGATTTGATTAAGTCTAGTGTGAGCATGGATGTATGCATTGCCAGAACCATACGTTGAAAGGATACGAATAGCAGGGATGTTTGAACTTTGAACTATGACGTTGAAAGGACACGAATGGCAGGGATGTTTGAACTTTGAACTAAGACGTTGAAAGGACACGAATGGCAGGGATGTTTGCACTTTGATCTTAAAAACTAACCCAAATTCCGGCAATGGGGCGTAAAACAGGCTGCCACAATACTACACGACACATTCTGTGCTAAGCAACTTCTTTTCTAAGGGCAGTTGACTTGATTAACCCCCAGAGTGCCAATAAAAACCTAGCCACTATAATATATACGACCGCAATGTCACCGATGCCAGCGGCCATCCACTGTGTAACCTTTCTCCTTTACATCAACAATTTACCCTCTTGTCACTATAGTTCTAACAAACAAGTACGGCATCTATCTATCTATAGTAATGACCTTCACGCTACCTCTACATTTCGAGGGACGATAACGCTTGTTAGCATTTACGGACATCAATCGAAGGAAACGAGGTCCATTCCCCAACATTGCTTTGGACGACGGACGTAAGGTGGCGCCATTAGTTTACTCCCGCAGCTGATGGTCGGTCTGTCAATGCCTAGGCTTATACCACCCATCCCCACCCCCATCCCTCCACCGCCTAACCTGCACCCAGCGCCCCTCCCAAGCCCGCCCCCGGTCCACACCCATCCCTCTCCCCAGCGATGTCTGGGTGACATTATTTTGACTGAAAACCTACTGCCTTCAGACTTGATGGAATTAAGGATGATTGGACTGTGGTTTTACGCCATTTTCCTGCACATAGCTTGACATGTTACAAACAGAATAGGCAAAGACTCGCAAGAGATGGGGATATTTTTCAGGCCAGAGTAAAAGACTTTGTCAACTGCATTTCTCAGCTCCGGCATGGTACAAACTTGTTAACCTTTTCAACCCCATCTCCAGACGTCTAAAGATGTGACGCACGTAGATAACACGGTGCCACATCTATCCCCCTACTTGCATTGTATCTGGCGGAGGATGAAAAAACTCTATTTATATAAACAGAGCACTTGGTGGGTTCCTTTGGTGACATTTTCAGTCTGTTTCGCATTTTAAGTTTATCTTGCGGCGCGACTGTGGCTGTCCTTGACGGTGCCTCGCCGACATGTGTTTCCATTAGACCCATCATTCAGGCGCGGACCCGCCACCTAGCGGGGGTCGGCGTTATCGTGAAGGAGAAGCTTCATGACGGCGACACCGAAGACTCCTTCTAGTCAATGCCACGTGTCCACATTCCCCTCAGTTTAGGGCGTAACTCTGCCGAACGCTAGCGAAAGGTCAAACTAGCTGTTGGGTGTGCCAAAGGCGTTTTGGATAATTGCAGGCACCGGTCCAATTTGAACTGTGGGGAGGAGGGAGGCTGGGGTGTCGGGAGGCGGGGTTGGGGGGAAAGGGTGATAGAGGGGGGTGCGCAAGCCAGTAAATGCGTTCAACATTCGCCGCCCGCTAAACAATTGCGCTATTTGAATATCAGTTTCGATCCTAATCGTGCACCTCCTAATTGTTTAAGCGAGGCATTTTGCTCTTCCACTTGGAGGATGTGTTTGCTGTCTGCTGCTCATTTCTGAGTAATAATCAATCAAGCGTTATTCGTCGATTGTCGTTCGAAGGCTTTTTGACTGTACTTCTGGGTCATAAAATTCATAATAAGACAAGGAACATGATTAGGGCATTTTATACACACGTGACTAGGTTTTGATATCATCATTGGGCCAAATTAACGTACTTAGGATGCTTGGTTAATGGGGGTTACTATTTTGACATATAGAGTAGAATGTTGACAGGAAAGAGTAAAGGAGTTTTAAAGACAAGTGGGTCCATATATATGATGTCATCAATGATATTCAAAGATGTGACATATATTTGCATCGTGTGTTACGGATATTGCAAGTGTGTTATATGTCGCTCTTCAGCGAATATTGAAAAACATAAATGCCCCTTATGTGGAAAGGGGGGAGGTGGTACTTTTGCGGCCTTCCGCGCGAATGAATATAATTATAATAATGATTACCTGGTAAAATATCGATAACACAAATAATTATGTCAATATCAATGATAAAGACAGCAGAAGTTGTATGCGACCTAAAGAGACATATCCCATATTCCCAAATATCAACATATCCCCAATTCATTTCTTATTTGTATCTCTCGACTCCAGTCGAGACATTTCCTTAAGTTTAATTATTCCTATAATTATTAATTCCTCCAGCAAAAACTCTTTACCTTTTGTAACATGTGCTTAAGTTTTCAGTTCCGTTCTCATGTGTTCGTTTAATACTTAGACGGTAACATGGAATTCTGTACTGCACGCCTTGCCACCCAAAGCCACCCCCAGTTCTAAACTTCACGAGTCACCATTTCACACATCACTTCCGGTATGTTAATGGTGCGGTCAGAAGAACAGCAAACCACATTCGGATTGGCATATTTAGTAGACGCAGTGGTTGTAGTAAGATAGTAGTAGGATACAGGTGCTGAGATGAGTAGAGCAAGCTACCGACTTGGGCATCGGGGCGGCCCGGGGCAGGCTAAGGGGTCCTGGTGCGGCCCGGGTGGGCCCGCTGGTGGGGGGGGGGGCCTGGTTCGGCCTGGGGTGGCCTGGTATGGTCTGGGTTGCTCGGGGCGGTCTGGGATGGTCTGTGGTGGCTCGGGGCGGTCTGGGTTGGTCTGTGGTGGCCCGGGCGGCCTGAGTTGTCCTGGATCAGGCTGTGGCGGCCCAGGGTGGCCCATGACGGCTCAGGGTGGCATGAGGTGTCCTGGGGCGGCCTGGGGTGGCCCGGGGCGGCCTGAGGTGTCCTGGGGCGGCCTGGGGTGGCCCGGGGCGGCCTGAGGTGTCCTGGGGCGGCCTAAGGTGTCCTGGGGCGGCCTGGGTGGCTCGGGCCGGTCTAGGGTGGTCTGTGGTGGCCTGGTGTGGCCTCAGATGTCCTGGGGCGGCCTGGGGTGGCCCGGGGCGGCCCGAGGTGGCCGGGGGCAGGCTGGGGCGGCCCAGGGTTGGGGTTAGGGTTCGGGGTGGCATGGGGCGGGCTAGCGACATCGCGGAGGTCGGGGACAGACAGCACTATCTGGGGCGACGAGGGTCGTGGCTGACAAAAAGGTAAATATTTACTTAGGTTTGTTTCCCAGTCATCAATAATGAATACGACACGCCAGCCAGTCCATTCAGTAAAATGTTACACCACCTGCTCCTGAAACTGAAGAACCTTCTCGTAAAAAGAAACGCCGATCGCTCTGTGGAAGAAGTCAAATACTACCCGGTTTGCCAGCTACACTAAATAACCCTCCCCCCCCCACGGCCCCCATCTCCCATGAAGTGAAATGCCGACCGCTTTGCCATAATACTAAGTCTGCAGCCACCTACAACTCACACCCCCCACCCCCCTCCATCGGGTCTACCTGCACCTCGTCTCGCGTCTCTGGGCCACAGCGGGGGGGCCCACTGACCACGTACCCCCACTCTCACCCCCACAGGCCTACGAGAGGGTAATGGCCCGTGTACTGGGGAGGCGAGGGAGGAAGGGAGGGGGAAGGGGACGGACGGGTGAGGGGATTGGGATTTGGGAGAACAAGGGGGTAGCTGGGGTGCTGGGGCGGTGGGGAAAATAGGATAGAGTGGGAGAGTGGTAGGTGGAGCGGGGTGGGGGAGGGTTTAGCGGGGCAGCGGTAGGGACGAGCGGCGTGGTTACGGATGGAGGGAGGTGTCGGGAAAGGGTGGGGAACGGATGGACCGGTCGGAGGAGGGGTGGCAGGTGGGGTGGGGTGATAGGTGCGGAGTCGTGATCAAGGCAGGAGAAAGGATGGACTGGCGGACGACTGGGGATGTGGGGAAGGGTCAAGGGAGGAGACGAATGGAGGTATTGCCTAAAACGTCAAACGGGAAGGGGGTGGAGTAGAAACCAAGTGGAGGGGTGGGGTAGCGGACGAGTGTAGGGGTGTGGTACAGGAGACGACCCCAATCCCTCTCAACGCCCCCCACCCACCCACCCCGCCCACCAGCATCCGACATCTGGTCCAACATATGCCACACCACATCAGTCTACCATGGATACGACTGGTATACCCTGGATACCGCTCGTGCCCTGCTGGATACCTGGTACCCTGGTGCCCAGGTTCATGTCACGCCAAGCAAAGTTATCTCCAACAAACCGGTAAATTATCTCTGAGATACCAGAGGCTCTCCGGCTCTGCTTGCCACCGAGGTCCAAGGGCCAATAAATAACATTCCCACAGTCCCTGACTGACTTACTCACACCTCCCACGTTCTCCGCCTGCTCTGTGGGTTCATTCACAGCAGAACCACGTGTTCTCGTGACTCTCCTATCACGCGACCTCGTAAGCTAATCTTCAACATGGTACAGTCAGACAAAAACGTATGACGTCCAATTCCGATATTTATTCCGGATGAAAAGCGTTATCTATTTTGTTCTAAAATATCTTGAGATTTTTATTTTAATATTGAAAGATGCTTTTTTCTGTTGAAAGATTTTTTTTCTTTCGTAATCTAAAAATATTTTTCTTAAATGTATTTTTTTTCTTCAAAACTAAAAGATATTGTTTCTTAAAAACTGAAAGACACTTTATTTTTAATACTGAAAGATTTTTTTTTTTTTAACATTCAAGTCAAAGATACCACTCCTGATTTCAAGACTACAGTCATAAATACATGATTTGGGAGTAATGCCAATCCATGATTTCAAAGATATTGCAATGGAGATTTGCTGCTCTCTACTGGTTTACATCATAGATCCCCCCCCCCCCCCCCCCACACACACTCCTCACATGAAAATGGCTTCCCGCGCGAAGAGTAGAGGTTTGTCTTAGATACATGGATTATCTCTACCTCGACCGTTCCCACTGTCCAGATGTGACCGAGACTGGTTAAAACGTGCGTCGTACTTTAAACCAACTAACCAAGCAATCACGCTTGATGTGCTCACCCACTTTGAAGAGCCCCCCCCCCACCCCTCTACATCTTCTCTTAACAATTCTGGATCCGCTGTTGCCTCCGTGTTCTCATCATAGTTTGCTAATCATTACAAGTACCTACAGTGCTCGTTTTTTAAAGGGCAAAACGTTGAAAGACTTACGATTTGGTTGACGAAGATATTTCACCTATCTTTTTGCTCAGCGAAATTACCAAATAGTATAGTAAACATTTTAGGGCTAAAATTGAAATATATATATTCAAATTTCGCCTGTAAGATTAAGTACGTGGGTTGGGAAGTTGATTCCCAACGGGACCTGCTGGTCTCTCGCTGCGGTCACGAAATGACGAAATCATAACGTCTCGTCATCTTCGGACCATATAATAGCAGTGACGAGATCTTGTGGACCAATCTAAAGCATTATGGGAACAGGTTCGTTGACGTTGAATTGTGAACCTTAGTTCGCCGAGCCTCCGCCACCATCAACTGATATCGTATTTTTAGATTATCTGATACTATCAAATACTTAGATGTGGTACGCTCTTCGCCTGCTCGACTCCACTCCCAGCGCCCTCCAGGGTGGCGTTATGAACAATGCGTTGGCACTATATAGGGAAAGCCTTTTGGTATTTTTCGTAAAACTAAAACCCCGGCGGGTGGGGAGGGGTGGGGGGGGGGGACTTGCTTGCTGCTTCGGTGGAGCTGTACCGCTAATATTGCATATTGAGAATAAGAGAAACCTATTTTGTTGCCATCGAAATGATTTGTGTTCAGGCAGGCATCGCACATATATAGGCACGGACATTCACAGTAATATTTACCGAGGTTAATTATTTGAACAACTTACAGTCCACACACGAGTTTACATTTGAAAGCGGTATTTTGAGGATTGGGGCACTTTTTCAGTATCAGACAGTCAAATTGATAGACACTGCTGGTCTCTGCTCCACAACGGAGATAGAAAAGGAAAAAAAGGGGGTCACGTGTATACCTATATGTATATATAATATACGTAGCCACCCCCCCCCCCCCCCCCCCACACACACACACAGACACACACACATACACGGGAATAAAAACTACTCTTAATAACAGTAATCATACTATTACGGAGAATTATAGGGTTGCAATTAAATGCCACGGTAAAATCACTCGTCGCCATCTGACTAACCATGCATACTCGGCTATGGCGACCTCACAATAAAAGAGACAATCGATCTTATATGTATAAACGCAGGCAACGTAGGCAAAATAACGTTAAAAAAAAGGCCTGTCCCAAAGTTAAAGAGATGCCTGTTTTTTTGCGGGGTTTTCTTTGTATTTTGGTAATACATCAACACAAATATATACAGGCCTAGCGATATATTCTTGGCGAATCGACGTCGGGAATATATCCCCTTTTGGTTGTACGGGGGTATGAAATCAACGAAATTCACGATTAATATGGAATATAAGATCTAGAAGCAAGACTTTTAATCTTAAAGAACAACTGTTGGTTTTCTTATGATTCATCTTTTGGAGCAATATGATCATTGCAATGTGCATACACTACTGACATGTACCTCTGTCGGAGTTACATCCAAGGTACATCCAAGAACCACTAGAACACGACGTAAGCCATTGTTTCTGTACAAGCCAAACTACGTATAACCGTCATGGCACTGATGTCTTGTAGAAGCACCGTCAACTGGCCAACTATGAGAAAAATCATACAAGATAAAAGGTAAGTCATGTTGCTTTCTCGAATAGTAACAGCTGATATAAATTATAAATTATATCTAGCTTGGTCTTAGATATATATATATATATATAAAACATACTTTTGTGAAGTCAGTACCTGTGATAAAATCATATTATCTGCATACTACAAATGCATATCGTAGTAACAAATCACTAATATGTAATAGATAGCCGCATGTTTACGCAATATACAAGGGATTACCATTGGGTAGGCTGACAATTTCAGCTTCACTTTTACATTGTCTAAATCATTTAACTTCCCATAATCTCATGTACTCATGTACAATTGGACTAATGATGATACGTCTAAATCTATTTTATTTTATGTATCACAGATGTGTTTTAAATGTGTATGTCCAACCATATCCATATTTAACCACTAAAACAACCCCACACCATATCAGTGCCATCACTGAATCATTTGTTGCATCATAAATGCGTCAGGACAGGAGTAGTGAGTAATTGTTCTACCACTTGCGGTTACCAGTACAATAAAGCCATGGTCAACAGTTGGTTCAACTTTGATAATCCTGGTCAGCTCAAAGTTGCCTACACACATTTACGCTTTATATAGTGATGCACACATAACTTACTTTACATCTGACAGTTTAAACGCATTTTACTCCGAACCGAACAGCATTTTGTCGGATGTCAAGTTATGTCTTTGTCTTTCGTCACCTTTACGGGAGATATTTCTTAGTGAAGAGTAGCCATAATAAACGTTAGTGTCTAGTTTAGTCCTTGGCCTTTGGTATTGTGCAATGCGACTGCTACGAATGCGTGGTCATAGATTTATAGAAATAATGTGTTACCATGGATATATTCATAGACAGGGTGGGTTGCCATGGATACATCCATAGAAAGGATGTGTTGACGTGGGTATATTTAAAGCAACAATATGTTGTCATGGAGACATCGCAAGAAACAATGTGTTGTCATGCACTGCTATGACACACTCACAACAATAATGTGTAATAGTAAACAACACATCGCTAGCAACGGAGAAAGAACATCACTTGAACGTCACGCTCTCAGACACCGTTCGACTTCTCGGCCGTCGGACACGGCGAGACCCACGACTTCCGGTGAACGACGACGACCGACTCCTCGGCTCCGCGAGATCCTCGGCGACGCGAGAAAACGCGAGACTTGTTTCGCCGGGCTTCCGTTGTGACGTCATCCCTTTACGAGTCACGCGGTGCTGTTGCCGTGGAGACGGAAGACTGGACGCCGCGCTGGACTTTGTGGGTCTCGTCGAGATCTCGTAGTATTCTTCGGTGATCTCGCTGACGACTTTCTTGAAGTAGGTGTCCCCGTGTTTGAGGACTTGTTGCGGGGCGAGGCAGCCGTGACCGCTTCTCTCATCATGCTGACCTGGCTTAGTGCACATCTGACGCAATAACTCCCTCATCACGCTGTTGTTCGAGATGGCTTGACGTAGGCTAGGGCCACCTGGGCGATAATAGAGAGGAAAGGAGATGGCCGTGTTATCATGAACTATTGTAACACAGACAGGGGCCACCTGGGCGATAATTGGGAGGAAATGAGATGGCCGCCTTATCATGACCTATTGTAACACAGACAGGGGCCGCCTGGGCGATAATTGGGAGGAATAGGCATTATAACTGGTTCAAGCTAAAGCTACGCACATTTGGGCTCCCTGGGCGACAACGGAGAGGACTGGCGTGTCTTATCTAAGTCTGGCGTAAGATATCTAGGCACTTCAGTAAAAGGAACATAATCAATAGCTGTGCATGGACTACATGTTTTATCACATTGGCGGGCAGTAGTGATAGCTTCTGCAGTGCCCATGGGTGGGCTAACCTTTTTTTTCTCAATTGCCGAATTCCGAAAATGGTATGCTAGCATAAAGGACACACTTTTATAGATGGCACGCATAGTTACTACTTTCGCCAGATGGCACCACTGCCCCATGTGGCATCTACGACAAGCGACACCGAAATGACTAGCGTGATCATTTCCGTCATGTTTTCATGCTTGTTAGTATTATTGAATTATGTTTTAAGGAATTTTTTTGAACCACAAAGTAAGTGTATATATAGCCGATAGAAATCGTATAATAATGAACACATATATTTCCTATATCAATATTTATGTATGTGTCGTGCTGACACGACAACCAGGTAACGACTTTATCAAAGCAACGGCCAAAATCTCTTTATAAAACACTAAAGTGATAATAAAAATACGTACACAAATAAAAATGGTCTAGCCTAATAAATAAATAGCTTACCGATGAGTTCAGCGTAGGCCAAGGTGAAGGCCACGACTCCGGTCACGTGTGCTGTGGCGATGGGCAGGGGACCGGGCCCAGTCTGACTGCGCACGGCGGCCCGAACCACCTCTAGGCCTCCCAGGGGCTCTCCGGCGGCCAGGAGGTCGACCTCCCGCCCCCGACGGCTGCCCCGACAGGGCTCCCCGCTCGACCGATGGGCCCCTACCGAGACATGTGTCATACAGCGCGAAAAATGATATTAATTGATGTTGTAAGCCAAGTTTAGCCCTTCTGTACATAAGGGTTAAACTTGGCCAATGAAGCAAGGTTGATCAAGGATGAAAGGGTGAAACATGCCCCAGATTAGGCGCCCGGATCCGGAATCGAACCTAGGTCTGCGGTCTAGTACACTGACCAATACATCAAAGATGCCCCCCAATTAAACATGACGTCTAGGACTGACATATAGCCAATGGCATACGGCGTGGATTACAATTAAGGCTCATACTCAGGGTAGGTAATAGAATATATATTCTAATGTGTGGTTACATTTCTATACGAAGACAAGCGACTAAATTTGCTTTCGTACAATAAAAGTATATTGAAAAAACTCTATATCCATAGGCCTAAGCAATTTTACGCTTTCAATGCTTTACTGTTCATTCTTCAGTCATAGTGCTATATTGCGCAAATAGTGGAAGAAAACTTTGTGCGCATTTTATAGCTTATAAGTTAAATGCTAGATACCAGAAAGATGACGTCAGACAGAAATATAAACAGGCATGGGATTCATGTTGAGATTATAACTATAAATGCGGCGTGCACATTTTACAGTAGAACACTAAACAACCTCATAGCCTGAGGACGTTATAGTTGGCACGCTTGCGACGAGCAAGAGGAACTGTTCTCATTTGTTGCTGCAGACTTACCGACACATATCACGTCACCCAGTACAGCTGGATATCCCAACTGCTGCGATGTCTGCGCATGCGCACCGGCCAGGTTGGGGCCTTCGGCGGCGCAGACGATGATCTTCCCTGACGAGCAGAGCCAGCCAATCAGGTTGGCCAGCTCAGGGTAGAAGTGCTCCAGGCTGATGGGAATGGCGATGACGTCACAGGCCGGCAGGTACTCGTTCTCTTCCTGGTGGATCAGCCACTTGAGCGCCCCTATTATCGCCCGCGCCTGATGGCGCCGCGACGACGATGACGTCACTTTGAGGGAGACGACGTCGGCGAAGGGCGCTGCGCCGGAAGTCTTCCCGGCAATCAACGCGGCGAGGGTGGTGCCCACTAGGGGGCAGTCCTCTCCCTCTAGGAAAGTTTGCATGGTCTCCGCCGGGACCGCGTTGTACGCCAGACCGGCTATAGTCTCCCCGAAGGGACAGGACTGGCTCCTGGCCGCGGCTGCCCGGCGACCCGGCGCGGACGGCGGGCGCTGGAACTCTGAGTGGAAGGCGTTGACGCCGCTACTCAGCAGCGCCACCGTCACGGGCCGCACTTTGCCGGACTTGACAGCGTCGCTGACGGCCGCGGCGTGCAGCAGCTGGCTCTTGTAGACGTTGGTGGGCAGCTCGTGGTTGCGCGCCTCCTCCACGGGTTGGAACGCGCGGCGGTAGCGCGCCTGGCCGATACCCGCCGTCATGACGTCATACTTGAAGACATCCGGGGAGAAGTGCAGCAGCGAGTCGTCGCCGCTGACGTGTTCTTCCTCCAGGGCGTCCGACAGGTACTTACACAGAGTCTGGCACGACTCGTAGCAGCGGAGGCAGTTGTATGGCGTGACAAACCCCTCGGGGTGGTCTATGTACTCCTCGCACTTCTCCTTGACAAAGCGGAGGAAGGTTAGGCTGGACAGCGCCAAGCACACTTCGTAAAAGATCTTCACGGTATGCAGCGACATCTGGAAGAAGAATGCGTCCAGCGCCATCTGGTGGACGACGATGCGTAAGCCCCCCGGGGCGTCGAAATCACGTGACACGTCTTCCGGGAGTTTGTTCTCCAACAGGAGGCGCTGTATGTGAATAACGAGAGAGTGATCCCCCTTGGGTAGCACGCGTATTATCCGCAAGACGTCACCCAGGGTGACCTGACCTGGTATGTAAATATGGCGGCAGCGACGCCATATTTGGCACGCGAATGTCTCCTCGAGATCGGCCAATCGGTCCATCTTCGGGAGTACGACTTCCTGAATGATGCAACCCGAGCCGGCCTTGACAGTCAGGGAGCGTAGGGTCCCGGATAAGGAAATCGATCGTAAATCTTCGGGCATTTCCGCCGCTGACGCTACGGCCTCGTCTGGAAGTCGTAAGAGGAACTCGGGACATTCCGGAAGTGGCCGAAGAGAGGCGACGTTACTGTCTCGAGTTGGTTCCAGCCACAGCGGCGGGAGACGAAGGTCCAGACACGTCACTTTCGGTCCAAAGCTCGCGCTGTCCAGGATGCCCAGCGCGGCGTCGTACCCTCGCGTTAAGGCTCGCGACAGTGGCACCGTCCTGCTGAGGAATACATCCGTCTTACCCTGGGACGATTTGTACCCGAGGACGACTTCGATTTCGTCCCACGCTCTGAAGGCAGTTCGTTCTGTATCCACCTGAGTGGCTTCACTGGCCTCATCACTTGCCATTTGTGTTTCGTTCCCATGTTCACTCCCCTCTGTGTTACCGTGGCTCCTCGCGGGCTCAGCGCATGACACAGTTAATTCTGTTGCATCAGAGTTTGTCTGCAAGCCGCCATTTTGATTAACTGGTGAGTTTTCTGTTGCTGCGTTCTTAATGTCGCTTTCCCCCTCCTCAGCAGTAAAGAAAATCGCTTGGCAATTGCTTCCTGCGTTCCCTACGTTATCGTTAGGGTCCAAAACCTTACACAACTCTCTGGACGACAATGGGATAACTCGATCCAGAATGTCTTGTTCACTGGATCCCACGGACACCTGCTTGATATACACCGATATCTGTTGTCCCTTACCGTCAGTGATCAGCGAATCCAAGAATCTGAAGGCGGCGTGTTGGAGTTTGGCGTGCGGCACCTGATCCAGAGACATGGCGACGCTATCGCATGATATTCGGATGGGCTGAGCCGGGAGATCCGGAGTCGGGGTCCGCCAGTGCAAAGCCATAAGGGTATCCAGAAGGTAGTGAAGCGGAACCGCCCCAGAGAAGACAATATGGCGCGGCTGCAGCGTCTGGAACACTTTGTCTGGCTCGTAATAACCCACGTGATCAAAATCCGGAAGGATCAGTGTATCCACCTGGAAAGTCCCTCCTCGGAAATACGTCTGGACGATATTTGTCACCGATATCCCAGGGACGTCATTTCCATTTGAACTTTCGGGTAGAGAGAGATCGACTAATTCCAGATGGCGTTTCCATTGGCAACGAACCTCCGTATCAATCTCTTCCGTGCAGGTGGCGCTCTGCGGGCCGAAGAATATGACGCACAGACCGTGGCGCCACCTCTGGAGAACGCGGTCCCGGCGGAGGGGCTTCAGGAGGCCGCGGATGACGTCATCGTCGGGCGCAAGCCACGTCATCACGGCGCCCACATTGAAGTTGTGTATAACTGGCTGCAGAGGTCCGAGCGTCTGGGAGACGTAACCTAAGCTCTCTGAAAATTAAAAAAAGTACCCCTTTAATACTATTTTAAAACTTTTCTTTCGGGGAAAAAAAGCAGTCTTACAGGTTGAAATGAGTGAAATCAAGGTTATTTTTCGAAAAATTGTGAGGTTTGTTATTATATCGGCTGTAGGGCAAACCACAGAACACCTCTATAAGATGATGCTTTTATCACAAATGCTTTTGGAGTGCTTGTATCTTAAGTAACAAACAATGAACCAGATTTTGTCTTTGCATGCCGTTTATTCTGTACTGGCAGAATTATAATAATCTATGGATGCATTAAAGTCGGCTATATTTAACCATTTAGTTTATATAATTCATGTGAATATAAAGAATGTGAAACGGAGGAAACAATGTGGTTCTTTTTTGTACTTCACCAGCGTATTTCGTACATTCCAACGGTAAACCCACGAGCTAGCTCCCAATGTCATATCCACTTGTTCTCATCCACTAGGGCGCGCCAGCCCCTTGAGGTAAGCGAGTAGACCGATCCATGCTCCGACACTAAGCCCCGCCCACCCTTGAGTCCTTTTCTCAATCGTGAGTATGAAATTGACAATCATAGCTGATGGTAGGCACAAGTGAGAAGTACTCATGTCTGAAATTAGACGTTTTTTCCCGATATGATTGAATAAAAGCAACAGTGACGTCAGTGAATGATTGGCAGCCTGGATCGGTTTATTGCCGACGATTGGTGAACGCCGGTCCTAGACTTGCTCACCTCTGGCACTTTGAGGGGGCATCTAGGCTACATTCTTACCATTAGTTATGCTGCGTGAGGATGACTGGCTGTCTGTATTATCAGAGAGGTCAGTCCAATCGAACTTTAGCCAGACAGTGCGGTATTTTTCGTACGCAAACTAAGACACTTGATGATTAAGTGATAACACTGCTTTGTTGTTATCTTATGCACCATTAGCTATTACCAGGCACCGGTGAGTCGTATTTGACTAGTTATTTCGAGTGTGCGATGTGTTTATCTGTTTGTCATCGTCTTTTGTTGTTGTGTATTTTTGCCCGCAGAATCAAATTATCATTGTTTCAGATGGAGCAAATGCTCTGTACTTATTTTAATGTAAAATAAATATGAAATTATCATCATTATCATTATTATTTACACCATTAATTTATAAAGATTGTGTTCGTGATGGCGTGACTAGCTTGCTTTGATTATTCAACTCACATCACATCTGAGTGATATGTCACTTCACGTACATAAAAGCAATATACTTACATACGCCATCTTAGATTGTTTACACTTTACAATCAAGTCTAAAAGTATCTTAAAACTATGATGCATATATTATTTATCTCTTTGAGTATGTAAAACAATAATTTAAACCTTTTTTGAAATCTACGCGGTTTTTTTATATCTCGCGCGGACATCCTAGCGAGCCGCGGGCGACATCACACAGAATACCGAAGGGGCCTCAATAAAACGCGGAATACCTGCGGAATACCTGCGAAATCATGCGGAATACTAAGCAGTTTCCGCGTTTTATTGATGACCCTACCGAACAGCAAACAGACGCGCAGGGATATAAATCCGGCCACCGACTCTTCTGCTCCCGAAAACAAATTCCCTCTCTCCGGATAGCCACGGGCTTTCAGGATTTAAATTTAAGACAGAATATACTTATTTGATATGGAGAAGAGGTTGCTAGAAAAAAAATTACGGAATATTTTGCTTTAAGAGGTTAAGGGTGAGGAACGCACGCACGTAGAAGATTTGCCATTGATAGTCACTCGCACTAAAGGGTCAACATGGCAGGGCAACACATCGATCTTTTATGTGTCACGCAAGCATTCAACTGTAATATTGGGTAGTTTGCTCACGTTTCCGTCTGCTATGTCTGATAAGGCTTAATCAGGTTAACTAGAGATGTTTTTTCTCTTCAACAAATTTAGTCTTACTTGAATCACACTTAATGCAAGAACTACTCAAGGTGGCACATTTCCTCCACCAACATACTACTCAAGAGACGTTTGTTCCTGACAGTTTTGCAACGCCGTCGTTACCACGTGACCGAAGCTCGAGACCAAACCGCTGAGTCAATAGAGAAAAATAGAGCCAATAGCGCGCACGTTTCATCGTGTGTACGGGCGACATGTGTAGTGGGCCATTAGCTACTGGGTAAAGTGCATCAACTGACCCACTTTATTTAACGGTCAGGGCTCCTGTCGTAACCTACGCGCCAACACTACCTGGGGTTCATATTTCTTCCTGCTCCAGGGGTGGGCGGGGGGCGGGGGGGGGGGGGCGGTAAGGGCATATTTATTACATTACCTTGACGTTGTGACGATTTCTTAATGCTAAAATGCATTTTTGGAATGGAACTTTGCTGATCTCTTCGTGGTGTTAACAACGTTAGCGTTAACTGACGATTAGGAGGAAATGCATGACAGTATAATAGACAGGTATTTGGACAGGTTTCATCACAAGATTGAGAATTGGAGGGAATTGGACTGTAACGGTTGTACTATCGTGACAAAGAGTAAAGTGCTTTTATTGCTAATCTGTAGAAAGTCCGAATATTGATAGAAAGATTTAAGGTAGTTACTCGGATGCCGTTCCGCCCAATATCATGGCCAGTGGCCGATCTAGGAATTTGACATATAGGGGGGGGGGGTGCGAGGGCACAAGTCTGAACACGGGGTGCACGCGTCATTTTAGCGTCCAAAAAAATGCCAAAATTGGCTTTTTTAGGCCGCGAAAGCGAAGGGGGCCACGTGCCCCCTGTGCCCCACTCCCCCGCCTGGTTTCGCCACTAGTGGCTGCCCCACGGACCCACTCAACAGTATGTCTCGTGACATGTGGCTGGTGTTATGGCGTCGGCGGTTTTGCGGTCGGTGGTATGCCGCTGCTTTGTTCACATTGAAAGGTTTCTTCTGAACCTTGCATTCGTCCCAATAACGAGTGACACTTAAATCAATATCTACAACTCTTTAAACTATTTAATATTCAGGTATTTCTCACCGATCGAAAAAATTCGAAATACAATGCAATAACATTAGCATTCAACATTACTGTAAGATTTGCTTCGTAATATTAAGGTAAATATGACAGAATTTATTTTTGCACGCCAGCTGACGGTAAACTACGTTTCATGTGTCTGTGTGTATGGCGGTTTTACTGCACCATGAGCAGGCTAGAGGCAATGAATTTCAGTGCTAGTCAGGACATATAATGTGATTTTGATGATTTGGGCGGATAGCAACTGTTTGAATAGCTTTAAGCATTCAAGCACAACAAATTTACCGTCGTCCTCCGGTAGTTCGCGCACGAGCGCAGTCACTTCGTTCCTGAAGGTTTCGGGACCGTACTTTAGGAGTCGGTAGGGGACCAGGTTGCCGTACCCCGCCAGTGCCGAGTGGTGACCCGGGTTGGAGGCCATGCGCCGTAAAATCTCCCTCATTACCGCCGTGTGCGACACCTGGCGGCGAAGCTCAGAACCACCTGAGAAATGAAACTTGAGCCAATAAATGAAGGGTAAACTGGACCAGGAAAGCACACGGGAAATAATGGGCTGTGGAATGGTCGTGTTTTAGGCCACTTGTGTGCACACGAAGGCTAAACTGGACCAAGCAAGCTCCCAGGATAAAAAATTAGGTCACATGTGAAACACTATCCACATGCCGACGCCAGGGCGTGAACCCATGACCTACTAACTAATCTGCAGCTCCCAAGGTTAAATTGTACCAGTGTTGGTTCCATGCATAATTTAGTATACACACTGGTAACGCTGTTATCAGCCTGTGGTTCATAGGGTCGTTAATTGAAACTTTGATCACAAAAATAGTAATTGCTTTTTTCCTTCCCTAACATAATGTATAACAACATAAAATAAGCCTTAAGTATTGCTAATATCATTATAACGAATAATGAGAGTGGTGAAATAATACATCTGAATCGCGAATCCCCAAGAATTACGGAAAAAAATGTCGAATCTCCAATATGAGGACTCATCATGAAAAGGGGATACGCGAATGTGGAGGAATTCATATCAATTATAACGGATCGCGGTGAATAAGCAAAGGATCTTCGCGTGGAACCCCCAAAATTGCCAACAGTTAATCGCGAATCTCCAAGAATTCCTGGTTGCGGAGATCGGAAAAGGTATCACCCCCACGCCCTCCCCCTCTCTCCTACCCTCTGAATAATCTATAATTGTTTTCAAAATCATTACATGATATATATTGCAAATTACAACGTCATGCATGTCAGTATATCATCAACAGTGTTAACCGTGCGTGTTCTTAATGAGTTAATGCCCCCATGATGGTGGTTATCATTGTCTCACCGAGTTGCTCGGCGTAGGCCAGCACCAGGGCGCAGACCCCGGCGGCTATCGGGGCGGCCACGGAGGTGCCGCTGTGCAGGCGGACGGTGCTCCGCCCACTGGCCGCCGCCGACCACACCTCCTCCCCGGGCGCCAGGAAGTCCAGCTCCCGACCCGCCGGGGTGAAGGTCGCCGGCTGGCCGTTCGCCGATTGACTCCCGACGCAGATGACGTCACCGAAGCGCGCGGGGTACTGGATGTTGTAGGATTTGTCGTCCTCCTCGCCTCCCGCGGCGCAGACGATGATCTTTCCGCGCATCTGGGCCTTGTAGATGACGCTGCGGAGCTCCGGGTGGTACTTCCCGATGCCGCCAGGGATGCAGATGACGTCGGCGTTGACGGGCCGTCTGTGGTCGGTCTTGTCGATGTCGCAGGCCCACTTCACCCCCTTGATGAGCCACTCCACGTCGCCATGGCGATCCCGATCAAGAACCTTCCCGATGACCAACTTGGCGAAGGGAGCGACGCCATTTTGGAAGTACGGCTCCACGGCGCCCCCTACTTCCGGTTCCGCGACGTACGTGCCCCCGGCGGCTAACGCGGCGCAGAAAGTCCCGTGGCCGTTGGAATCCCAGATCAGATCCTCGTTGGCGTCCGACTGGAACTTCCGGGGGACGAAGTTGCGCACGCGCGTGACGCGTCCGGCGAGCGCGTCGTGATCCTGATGAGCGCCCGTGTCCAGGATGGCGATCCGAACGGGTTTATCCAGCTTCAGGTCATACTCGATGTCGAAGTCGAACTCGTCCTGCGGCAGATCCCGACACACGGCCGCGAACTCCGCCCAGGATCGCTCGATCTGGAGCATCCCCAGACAGCTGACCGGCCGGCTGTCGAACATGGATCTCATTCTGGATAAACCCGGATTCCCGGACGTCCCGCTGGCCGAGCGACTCCTGGTGTGCCACTCTCCCCCCGTCTCCGCTCCCGTCCCCGCCCCCGTCCCCTCCCTCTGGTCATCTGGATCAACGTTACTGATCCGTTCGATCCCCGCGTCGACGTCGTCTGGATCTCGCGCATGCGCGGGGGATGCATTTGCGACGGCAGCGCCATCTAGCGAGTCTTCGGCGCCGACGTACGCTCTGACGAACTCCAGGAAACCCCGCCACATGGTGTCAACATCACACACTACTCAACAGCGTCCCAGCTCTGGAATCAAAACAAAGGTATCCATCAGGATCATCATTATGTTATTGTCGATAACTTATTGTCAAATAGCACATTTGTTCCGTCCATTTTCACTCTATTTGATTGGTTGGTTGGTTGGTTGGTTGGTTATTCAGGACGCTTTAACCACTTTTGGTCATATCGCGTCAATGGCAGACAGAAGGGAGAGTGGAGCCATGTGCCCTGAAGTAACCCCCTATTCTTTACGAAGAAAGACATGGGATCTTTATCCTGCGACCACACAGACATGGCCACAGAATGGCTCGAACCACCGATCCACGTGCCATTAGGCTCTCAGGTGACCAGAGCACTCAAGGCGAGCGCTCTAGCCCACTGAGCTGTCGCGCCGGCCCCTTCACTCCATTTGAACATGAAGCCCATTATTAGCCATCCAGCTCTAGTGTAATTAATAATATATTAGTTAGTATTTACAACTGGGGGGTGTTTCGGGATCTGCCACAGGACGAGGGGTGACTTCCACATTTGTTCTGACCAGCAGTCCCATTTTAAGATGAAGCCCTTTATTAGCAGTCTAGCTGTAGCATTAAATAATAATATATTAATTAATGTTAATACTACCGGTGATGTGTCTAAATCTGAGGACGATTTTGACTTCCACCTCCATATATTACATGACTATGTATAACATGTCATTGCCCACCACTCGTCCTATAACTGTAACTAAAACCAAAATTCAATTACGTCTATAACTGTTTCACAACAGAACACGATTTTTCAACATATATATACAATAAATGTTATAAAAAACAAACATGCACATATATGCTTCGTCAACAACAATTCTTTCATCCCCATCCGTAGTCCCATTTGCGGCAGTTGTTGTGTGAAACCAATAATGTAACATGGGACTACCCCATCCGATCTGGTGCCTCCATCACAAAGTTACCATGAGGGGCATCAGATAGCCCCACACCGCGACCTGCCCACTGTCAGTGGCTCCCGCACTCACAGTAATAAGCTGCTATATGGTAGAGTGAATACTGGTGCAGGCCACTGAACCTGAAACCCAGCTACAGCTGTTCTCCCCTACCCCAGAGCCACGGGAATTGTATCTCCCTCTCCTCGACCCCCTCCCCGCTCTGTAGTGTCACACGTATGTTTTCACCCCGCTGTCAGTTTTAACGTCTAATAACTAGGCCATCGCACACGCGACAGTGACCTAGATAAACATCTATAGCCCAGCGATGTAAATAGCCGTTGCGGCGAGACCAAGTGTAATAGCTTCTCAAGATGCATGGCTTTTGATATTTTAAGCCACCCTTGTGCACACAGGATAATGTCATAGCATCCACTTTCAATGCTACAGTATTTCATACATGGTTATCTTCTTCAAATTTGATGCGTTTATTCATCGAAATCCAATTCCAATCAACGTCTTCGGGTGATAGTATCCTTATGCGATATCACATATACATTCAAATATACAGTTGAAAAAAGAAGCAGCTGTTTACGGAATCAGGGAACTGGTATCAGTGTCCTGGCTTTGACCCAAAAACGTTCACAAGACCCCATCAGTTTATGTTTCAGGCCACTCCTGTGCACATGAACGATAAATGACCGAAAAAACCTCCCGGGATAATGCATTGTGGCTGGTAGAAACATGACCCAGACGCAAGTGCTACAACTAAAAATTCGAGCTCTTGACCTGCATGTTGATCTGCAGCTCAGCCTGCTGACTAATGGAACTCGAGATATTCCCTTATATAACTAGACCCAGTAACTAGACTAGACCGATCCATACCCCGAAACTAAGCCCCGCCCACGCTTGAGTCCCTTTGCCTTAATCGTGAGTAGGAAATTGACAATCATAGCTGATGGTAGGTACAAGTGAAAAGTACTCATCTTAGTAACTGACAACAAATTAACAAGCTGCTTTGTTTGTCCGACTTGTTTGTCTGACATAAAGCACATGGAAAACCTTGTTTAACCACATGATTGGATAAAAGCAACAGTGACGTCCGTGTTTGATTGACACTCTGAATCGGTCTATTATGGGACATCTGTGCGCAAAATACGTACGGTTGATAGTAGACTATCCCACACCTGCTCTCGGATCAGATAGTCCTGCATGTCGCTACTAGTGCATGCAAGTAGGCCTATCAAGCAGTCGCCTGTATTAGTGTATATTTGCGTCAGGTGAGGCAAATACCCCGAGAACCAGACCGGCCTATCTGTGGAGAGACCACTTTCATTGGAGCATCTCATCAGATAAAACATGGGTCTGTACATGTATGTACACCTACCTTCGTGTACCACCCATGTAGCGTGGCGTGCCACGCTGTCGCAGCTTGTCTGTCAGGGGTCACATTGGCACTGAATGCGCCATCTCACTTTGGTATTCCGTCACCAGTGAGCTCGCCGGGCTCAATTATCAGTGTTTATCACTGTTGATCACTGTTTAGCACGTCATGTTCGCACCCAGGTCCTAAAGTGCAGCCCGACTGACAGCTATCAGCGCGGGGGGTACAGACCAGAACGTCATAGTTATAGGGATGTCCTCTCGACAATGGCTGCACTGGAGATATCTGAAATGTAACCCCTCACAGCTACCATATGCATACACCCCCCACCCCCTATCAGCCCATGTCCACAGTCTAACTCCCCCGCACCCCACCCACATAGGCCTACGTAAACACAGATAGTCAAAAATTCTGCCCAACCCCAATCCATCCACGCCCCCACCCACTCCCGACTCTCTCTCACCTCCCCTGCGACAGTCCACCTTCCTTCACCGCCTACCTCCCCTGACCCTACCCGCCTCATTATGAGCACGAATTTAGCCATTTATCATGATAATATTTATATATACAAAGAAGATATAGAGAAAGACAGAGAGAGAGAGGGAGAGAGATAGAGACGGAGTGTGTGTGTGTGTGGTGGGGTGGGGGAGGGGGAGGGGGTGGCAAATTTTGCTATATTGATCCGTATTTTGCGGCGTTAGGCTCTGACTGGGATGCAGAAATCGACTTTGTTTGGTGGCGGACGTGCATACTGGCACGCACGTGCGCCTGTTTTGGACTTTGCCACCGTTCACGTGTAGCCTCAAGTCCTGACCATAAGAGGCCTATCGGCTCAGGATTTCGGGCTGCCGGTCGCTGTCCTCACGTTTCACAGTGCAGGTGTAGGTAGGGTGTTTTGCCCACCCATTCATTGTCGTATTTTAAATGATGAGTTGCCAGAAGAGAGGTTGTGCGGAGGGGGAGGTAGTAAGGGCCGGGGGCGCGGGGGGTAGAGAGAGGGGTGGGGGGGGGGCCTAATTTTACCGTTATCACGGTGAGCCGATCGCCATAAATCATTTCGCTTGATATACATCAAACCGCATGCCGTAACTTGACAAGTGGTTGGTTTGTTTAGTAGACCGCAGCACGTAAATAGACGAAGCGTATACGGTGGTACGAATATAAAGACCTTGCGAGCCGGGGGAGGGAGCCCTGTAAATGGGTGGGAAAGTGCCCTGGCCCGGGGGGGGGGGCATTAATATATTGCTGGGATGGGGGGGGGGATTTCGCGGTGAAGCCCCTCTTCTTGGTTCGCTCGGTCGGGGCGTTTTACAGCTCAATTCCGCTCGGAAGGGGTATATTTGGCCGGGAACCCGCTCTATGAATGCACATTTTCAGCTCCCCCCCACCCCCCCCGGTCGCAAGTCTTAAACTATCCGTTCTATAGGCGTATCCTTTTCATCATAAACTAAACGAGTGAAATTTTTGTTTCGTATATCGTTTTGTATCTGCAAACTGGCCTGCGGAACCACACAATTAGGATGTTTGCAGAAACAAAATTACCTATTTCAGGCAGAGGAAAAAGTTACTTTAGTGCAGAGTGCAGAATGCCTGTAGAATATCCCACGTGTGACAGTAGATGATTGATGTGTTTTTTTCCCGCTCTTGACCCTGAAGCTTTATTTGCCATTCAGTCCGTATCAAATATGAACAATTACATCAGTTCATTGTTAAATTTTTCCTTCGTTATTGACTACAGTCTATATATTTGCCGTTTATTGATTTGGAACATTGAAGTGCATGGACGGAGATCACTGCAGCCCCACACAGTTTTGTGGGTAATTAAGGTCAAGGCATGATTTGTGGACAAACAGTGGGTGCTACCCGTCATGTGGTCGAGCCCACTCTAGTGTCCGCGCAGGCGCCGATCCACGATTTTGAAAAGGTGGGGTAGGGGGGGAGGGAGGGGGGGCAATATGGGTAGATTTTAAAAACCGGACGGCCGGGGGGGGGGAAGGCGTCCATAAACTATAGGGGGGGCGAGGGGTCCAGCAAGGGCGGATCTAGGGTGTATGGGTCGGGGGGGGGGGGGGGGGGGTCGTGTACACTCCCCCCTTGGCAATGCGAACATACACTGTAAAAGTCAGGCTTTCCGACTAAATACATCGCAGTGATATTTTGTAGATGCGACCCGGCCCCCTCTATGATAAAAGGTATATCCGCCCCTGGTCGAAGACAAAAAAGGCGGGGGGCCCAGGCACTAACATAGGGTACACTCAGATTCAAAAGTGTATCCCCGCATATAAAGGAGACGTGGACCCCCCCCCCCCCGCCGCATGAGCGCCCCCCCCCCCGCCTAAGCACCCCCGCCCCCTAAATCCTAATTAGCAGCAGAAGAATTTACTGAATTTACTGGATTTATTATAGAACAAAGCCACAGTTTGTGACGGAAAATTTGAGGTAAAATGCACTTGCAGAAAGATGACAAAGCGAAAATAAAATGGATCGAAGGAGCAAAAAGTATGTCACTGTCGGAGAGTTAACATACAACAAACATAACATATTGTTATACAATAACACGATAGAATAAAAATATGCACTTTTGATATAGGCAGAAAAGGGAAATGAAATGAAAGTTGACATTATGACCGGACAGAATCTTCGGACAAGTGACAAGTTTATGTGTAACCTATAGTGGTATACTGATCCCGTTATATAGTGTGCGGTGACATTATGATATAGCATGCAAGCCAAGCATGTACCTCTGGGTTGCCGCCCGGGTGAAGACTTCCATTGGTCCTCATAACCATAACATTGTACCGTCCCGAACTCCATCGGCAGTTAAAGTGTTGATCCCACAATCTTTTTTAGCTCGAAGTTAACTTTGTTTACAGTTTTTATTCCATGAATTCACTATAAACGCATTCGTTATATAGTAACACTGAGGTCCGGAGCATTGCATTTCGAAATATCCAATGATGTCACAAGATTTACAGGTGAGCTTTGATGCAGTGCGCAGGCACCTGTTGTCGAGGGCGTGTATTGTTTTCATGGCTGAGTACTTTTGCTTGAGTATAAGCCAATGAGCAGAGAAAATCTGAGCTTTAATGTAAAAGCACATTCGTTTGTATTCCCGTTGACGTCACTTTCTGCGCTGAGCCTCCCAAAATTTAAATTGGTAGTTGCGAAAATAAGTGGAAAAAGTATTCCCTTCTATACTATTTGGGGCGCATATAAGCGAGGAAAATCAGAAGAATATGAGCTAAGCTGGTTTGGCGTGGTATGAACTGTTTAAGGTAAAGGTAAATAGGTTGGGTGTCCATGTTAGATACCTGTCTTGCTTTCGCCTAATTACGTATTCCCCGTACAACCTTCCCTTAATATATCTTATAATATATGTTCATTCTATTATGTTCTTTCTGTTTAAGATTATTTCTCGGCTACACACAAGTCTCTTCATTATTTCGCCTCTTACCATACCCATGGAAGCATGCTAACGTTAGATTAACTTTAGATGAACGTTGGCAGCTACGTTTAATTAACGTTATTTGTTAACGTTATTCTATCGTAATTTTGCTCATTGGTTTAACGTTAATTTAACGTTTGCATTTTAACGTTAAGAGTAAACTGCGTGTCACTGCGTATTTCCCGAGAGGGTGGCTCCAGGTACGTCGTCATTGGCACTAGTGTGGTAGCTGAAGTCTCGGAAAGTTCATCCTCGCCAGGTCGGAGATTGAACCCCGGTCGTGCGATAACAATGCAGGCACGCTAACCATTGCCTTACCGAATCATCCTGTAATATTATAACTGTATCAAATGGTTCAAATAAATATAAAGGCAAACTTAATTTTATGTGATTTCTAACACCCAAACTTTTATTCGACAAAGTATCATGGAAAGGAAGGTCGATATATCTAAAATTTCGACCACGTTCGGCTGTGACATCAGGTTTTTTCTAGACGTTTTGCTAACGTTAATTTTCAGTTATCGAGCAAACTTTTATTTGTAAACAAAAAAAACGTTATTATAACGTTGTAAAGTAGCCGGAAACCTTGTATCAACCATTCGAACCAAAATCTAACGTACTGATTCGAAGGGCTTGTCTGCAGACACGCGTGTTTGTCAATAAGGCCAATACATGATATACACACATGTGAGTTTATTTCGCATAAAAGACAACATTGGTATAATTAAGAAAACAACAAAAATAATATAACAAATATGTTTTGATTTGGTTGATTTTTTTAGTGACATTGACAATTAATGTAAAAGTCACTTCATTTGGTGGCTTCAAAATGAATGAAAACAACAACAGCAGCAACGACAATACATAAAAATCTGATAAATCTGAGACAATGAAAGTAGATAATTAGTCAAGATATTATTTCCAGATGCTTCCCAGCAGTATCTGACATGAATACAACGTCAATGTTAAAGCTATTCTTACAGCAAAATGCATTCAGTAGTTTTTTGCGCAGTAGTGAGCTGGGCGCATTGTACGTCTCAGTGTGAACTCTTTAAGAATTTTATACATTGCCATATATATATATATATATATATATTGATATATTATGTAAGTTTAAGGGACAAAATGCGTCAAGCCCACTGTTTCGATGACGTAGTACACAAACACTTTTTCCGCCGCCTTCCTGTACCCGTCTGACAGAGAATGTCTCTTAAAGCTTCTCATGTTCGTTTCGGTGCACTAGCATTGCTCAATAAACGATTTTCCCCTGAAAGATTTAAAATATTTCTCATGGGGAACATTGCAGCTTTAATAAATGTTGATTCCAGGGAGTGTCGTCAAAGGCCAGCTTCTGGGTGAAGTAATTCGTAAAATTAATATAATATGCCAATAAGGGAAATATTAAAGCAATCTGGGTGGTTAAGCAAAATATAGGGTTCACGTAAAGCAATCTTAATAACCTTGGGCATCAACTCTGAACGATCAAAGCCGTAATTTGCTGGACTAGTGTTTTGACCTGCGATGTTTTGTAACATAGTTTTTAACAAATGAAAAAGCAGTTTTTCTGCATACAGCGCACGAGTTCTATAAATGTGAACCTACATTTACGTCACGAAACGTCGAATGATCGCCTCCGACTACATGTTAATGTTTCACCGCGCCATATGGGATAACGGCATATAACTCTAATAGAGCTCCCGAATTTAAAGCAGCCTACTTACATGCGCCATCTTAGATTTCGTACATTTTAGAATCAAGCATCTCAAAATTATGATGCATATGTTTTATATCTGTTTGATTCTGTGAAACAACATAAAACTGCGCGGACTATTTTATCGCGCGCGTTTTTACACAGAATACCGAACAGCGAACATGCGCGCAGGGATATAAAGCCGGCCACCGACTTCTGCCCCGGTGAACAAATTTGCTTCTCTCTGGATAGCCCAGAGGCTTTCAGGATTTAATTTGAAGACAAAATATACTTATTTGACATAGAGAAGAGGTTGGTAATACAAAATATTACAGAACATACTACTTTAATTAATGAGTATTCTATTTTGATGGAGCAATCAATATATTGGGATTGCCATCTTGAAAGTTTCTTTAGATCTAAGAGCTGGACTTACGTTTAATCTAGCAGCTGGATATTACGTTTAATAGCAATGACACAAAAGTGTCACGGGAACTGTTCTGACCCCGAACGCAACCGTCAGAGGGCGCTGTGGCAACTTGATGATGTCATCGCGGTGACGTATATCAAGATGGCGGTTTAACTCTAGTTGATTATCGAAGGTAATCGCACACTTCTCGCAGTGATGGAGGCCGGGGAACAGTCTCATCTTTGGTAAAGGACACACGGGGTAAAACGACCGCATGCTGAACGGGTCTCGGAGAGTCACGTTTGGCGCTGCGCATTCTCGCTGGTTCTCTCGAGACTTGAAGGGTTTACAAGTCAGGGATTCAATGCTAAAATTGGTCGGGGTGTGTTTGGTTTGGTGCAGAGTCGAGCGGTTGTTGTCTCTGCTACGCGAGTTGGCCGAGTCTTCGGCCTCTCGTGCAGAGGGTAACGAGTGGGCATGGCCACGCGAATCACCGTTCACACCGGGTGCCTGTCCAAACTGTGCACTTATTTTCTCAGGGATTGCGGAGACATGTTTGCGACTTGCCCTGTCTGTGGATTGAGTCCAACGGTGAGCGCCGGTTACATCCAGACGATGCTTATCTGGACCCATGAGCCGTGTATCTGTATCTAGGGGCCGTTTGCCTGGAATCATGGGATGTTTCTCTCTATCCATCGAGTGTGTTTCTGGAGCCAAGCGGCGTGTTTCCAGATCTAACCGCCGTGGTCCTGGATTCACGCGCCGTGTTTCTGGATCTAGGCGCCGTGTTTCTGGATCCAGCCGCCGTGTTTCTAGATCCAAGCGCCGTGTTTCTGGATCCAATCGCCATGTTTCTGGATCCAAGCGCCGTGTTTCTGGATCCAAGCGGCGTGTTTCTGGATCCAAGCGCCGGGTTTTGGGATCTAACCGCCGTGTTTCTGGCTCTAACCGCCGGGTTTCTGGATTGTCCGACCGTGTTTTTGGATCTAAGCACCGTGTTTCTAGGTCCAGGTGGTGTGTTTCAGGATTCGCGCGCCGTGTTTCTGGATTGAAGCGATGTATATCCCGACTCAGCGAAGGGCCGTTCTTGGCCTTAACGCCATCATGCGACCTAGATTCCTTTTCTGGAGAGAGTGTGTTCCTCCAGTGACCGTTGGTCGGTGCCGACCACAGCATATCCCCGGCTCGCTTGCCCAACCCCGGGGAGGCTGCGTATTGCGAGTCCATTCGCACCAAGTTGCTGTGATACGGCAAGTAATGAGCATATGTTTGGCTGCCATAGGGACTGCCGCTGAAGCACGCAGTCTCCCCCCGCCAGGGTGCGCCCACCAAGTGTGAGGTGTATTCTGTTGCTGGGCGACCGCTAGATGCCTGCTGGGACTGGGGCTGTGGATGATTCCACCCGTAACCTGGCATACTTCCCGGGAACGTCGTGGCGCCACCAGGGGCACCGAAAGGGTAACCTGGTTCAGGATTATCCCGCATGGTGGTGCGCTGCTTGCTTCCAGATAGGGCGGAAAGGTTGAGGAACGAGGAGTAAGGGGAGTTATGGGCCTGTCCCCAGCGGAGACCCTTCAATAGAGACATGCGTGAGAATGCCCGCTCACCCCGGTTTGGACGTTCACCATCAGACTGCGAGGATGCCGACCGCATCTCGTCCGAACCCTTCCGACTTTCTCTTATATGGGGCGAAATATGCTTATTTTTTGCACAGTTTCCCTCCACGTCCGAACTCTTGTTCGCTGGCGAATCTGTCATTTTCGCTTTTCCGTCAGCGACATCGCCAGATGGTGACAATAACTTACGCTTCAAATGGTCGGAATTTGCAAAACTCTCTCGCGGGATGTGAAACTGGGTCATGTCGCTCGAGAGGATGACGTCACCGAAGCGTTCTTTAGCGAAGTCTTTCGGTAGGTGTCGCTTGGAGTGACGATCGAGGTTACTCTTGTGGCTGGTGGCGTAGCCGCAGTGGGGGCAGCGGTAGTCCTTCTGCCCGCTGTGGACCGCCACGTGTCTCTTCAGCAACGCCTTCCGGCAGAAATTCCTCCCGCAGATGGCGCAGTCGTAGCCGTGCCTATGGCAACGGATCACGTGCTCCCGCAGCGACGCCTTATTGGTGAAGGTCATCCCGCAGCAGTCGAGCGTCTTGGGGCACTCCTCATGCATCGTCAGCACGTGGCGCTTCAGATTGTTCTTCCGGTCTGTGACGTAACGACATTGGTTACACGTGTAGCTCTTCTTAGATATGCCGGACACGTCAGTGCGAGACATCTTCTTCACGCCGGAAGTCGGTATAATGCCGTTGTCGTCTTCATCTTCCAGAGAGTCCATGTCATTGGATGTCATGATCAGTTCGCTGCCTTCATCCCTGATGCCTCCTTGGGTGTCGTGCTGGTCGCGGTCAATGGGTACCTGTACATCCGCCTTCGGCGAGACCGCAGGCACGTCTGCCCGTGTGGAAGCCATGTCGGAAAGCATCGCCTAGGTAGCAGCCTTGCCTCGATCAAACCGCCGCCGCGATTCCAGTACTTCTGCAAGGAAATAAAAGACATCATTAGCTTTTTGTTAGCCAGTTGACTGGGGCCAGCGTATGATATTCAAAACCAAACGACGGAAGACCAAACGACGATGCGACGACTGCTGCAAACTCAGTCGGTCACTGATTATGGCTTATTCAGTCATAAGCACAAATGCCGCGAAACAGACTGAAATATTTAATCACGACAAAAGCTGTAAATCCATCGTCTTATGCAGACGGACGGATGTCAGCCATGTTAGCCAATTGACTGAGGAATAGCATTAAGGCATTATGCTTCACGTAACATAAAATAAAAGGGTCTGCTATTTCACTTGGAATTATCTCACTGGTTCGGCAACAATAATTGATGGTCTACTATCATGCGAAAAATATCTAGGATCATCGGGTTTTTTTATGAGAAGATAATTGTTTTTATTACCTAACATGGGCAAGAGGTTATCGACATACGTTTGGTAATGCAATAGGTTCAAAGCAACTGTAAAGGTTGGATATTCAGCATTGCAATTGTAAAAACATCGCTACGTCGATGAGTTGGACAAATACCCACTATTGATCGGCCGCTTAGCCGGCTTTCCAGCTGACCTAGAGCGACTCCTTTCCTAGCCATGGAAAGATTATCACTCCCTCTACGGCCATGGAGTGGGGAGTGAAGAGTTAGGATGTTTCGTTTGAAAACTAACATCCATGTGCCTCGCAAACTAACGTCCGTGCGTTTTGCAAATTAACATACATGCGTCTCGCAAGCTTGGTCTTGAAAGAAAATGCCGGTATGTTACCATTGGTGAGTGTGTACGGCACCGAGAATAGATAGCACCGAAATTCCATTAATTTCATTGACAAGGCCAGGTAACGCCGCGCAGAAGGTCTGATACATACCGCCAGAAATCTGAAAGACAAAGGCCAAAACACACTTCGATGGTCCGGTTCACACCGCAGGTCACGTGGCATAGCTATCTAAAAAAAACTCCGAAGGTGGGACAAAGACCGCAATGACGGCAGACTAAGGCCATCTACTGCAAAATGTCACTAAATAGCTTTGGGATTTCGTTACGTTTTACTGAGAACAATAGGCTTGTAAACGGCCCTCACATAGAAAAATAATATGGTTGAATTTGTATCAAAGTGACCGTTGTTTACCAAAACTAGTTCAAATTTGCGAAAAGATGATAATAATCTGCTCTACTTTAGTAAAATGAAACAAAGTTGGCGAAACAACACTTCACAGACTGCGGTGTGAGTTATATAATATACATATGCATGTATATATAAATAGGTTAATAAAGGGGGTAATTATGTGAGCTCAGCCCGCAATCATGAGTTAACTATAAGGTTAAATTGACATGTGATAGGTCTCGCTTGATCACAGCTTTCTTTTTAACTGGATCAAAATAGCATAAGATTGAAATTAAAAGATGACGTGGTCAGCAAACATTGAAAGCAGAATAATAGAAGATATTTATGGCCTCAAATCCAGTATTTGGAACTCCGGAAATGCCGGAATGAGTGTTGAGTGCCTGGAGTGAGGCAAGGAGAGCGGAGGGCGGGGGTGGTGGTATCTATATGACCCTGGCCAGGGCGGGGGGAGGGTAGGTCTGAGACCACCAGGGAGGCATTCATGTGCCACCCACGGGCGATACCTTGAAAGATTTATAGTATTTACCGAGCTGTCATGGGTATAATGGGGGAGATACGCGCGCGGGAAGGGTGACGAGGGTGAAGTGACAAGACAACGGGGCATGTCGTAAAATGTCGTCTGCTCTCGGCGCGTGCGGGTAACAGCGCCCTGTCGTAAACCCCAAAGCAGTCCAGGCATGCGTGAAGACCCCGGATGTGACCAGGGGTGTCACGTGATCACGAGTGGGAGTGTATAACCCCCCCCCCCCCTGCCCCTGGCCACCAGAGAGTTTACTTACCAGTGGCGCTTTGATTGACAGAGGGGCATGCCGGTTAGACATTATAGGAGTGTTGGCGGGGCGGGGGGTGGTGGTGTGGGGGGGGGGGGTGGAGGAGGGACGGGTGCATTGGTTGGTGGAGACAAAGGACACGGGGTTAGGTCGCTATAGGTGATTGAAAGGTAGTGGCAAGCGGCAGCCACTCGACCAGCACGCCTGGTGGACTATTGTTATTTGGTTGTCTGTAACCGGTAACCACAGACCGGCTACAGACGGGTACGACTTCTCCCAGTCTGGCCTCCATATGAGTAAGTCCTCTGTTGGCGAAGTGCCCACGTATAGCTCGCGAGCTCCAAATAATTATCAATATTTGTGACCGCCATGCTCACGCAAAAAGTAAACATGTATATTCCCAATAGACTTCTTCCTTACGCCTGCCAGGTATTTAAGCCCAAAAAGTGCATGTTTGTCATAGCCGCGGTGGTAGTAATCATAATACAAGAGTGGCATTTACATAAATTTGAGCACATTCCTCATTCTAAAAATGCGCTTGGTGAGCGTCCTATTTCTTGTGCAATAGACTTGCGTAACAGGAAAAGCTCTCATGCTCTCAGTTCGCCAAAAAGTCAGTGATTTCTGGAGTCAAATAAACCAGTTTGAATTCTCGTGGGTAAATATCTGGGACACGTAAGACATATTTTGGCAGGATCCATGTACGGAGACTGACGGCAGATGTGATTGTTATATGATCCGCTATTTGGTTATTTACATAAGAATTGTTTGGAAATACAACATTGGAAGGATTATTTCCAGATGTGTGTAACGCTGTTATTAGTTATATCTAGGTAAGAATGGGTGAAAAGCCGAGGTGAACAATTATCATCGCAGATCATTGCTGAGCGACATCGGTAACATTTGGTCAAAGGTAGGTTATCTATATGGTAAATTATCAGGGATTCAATGTGCGTGTCGGAAAAGGTAGATCAACTGCAGATGCTATCTTTATTGTGCACGCTTTGGCCCATTAAAGCATGCAAACCGGGCGGTCACTTCTACTGCGCTGTTGTAGACTTTCGACTCGTGTTCGTAGGCATTCGCATACCAAGCTCTTTATGGTTTTAAGAAGGATGATATTCATGGCCAAGTCAGCGCTGACATTAGGGAGATGTATTCGAGACTTAAATCATCGACTGAGACGCCCAAAGGCGTCTCTGAATATTTCGACTTTAACAAGGGTATATGATATTGCCCTCTTACGTCCATCGTGTCCATTCAAGAATTTGAAGCTATGTGTAAATTGTCCTGAAGTTTTCTATGACGACGTGTTCTCAGGTGTTTTGGTTGGCTTATGTGTGCATAATGAGATGACATGCGGTTGTTAATGACTCGGTTGGACGTCTACAGAAGATATTATCCAAATTGTCACGTACTACAAAAATCCCTGCATTCTGCGTTTTTCATCATTAAAATGTACACTAGCCCTTGACACCTTTATAAAGCAAGCTTAACAAACATGTCTCTCGTCAGAATTATCAGATCAATATGTGGATACTTTTCAGTACGGGTCAGGGTATTGGAGACGTCAATGGGTTTGTGCTAAACCGCGCTATCGTTATATACAGTGGAAGACAGAACCTTGTCTGCAATATTGCATAATACCAATAACAAGACTGCGCTCGCCAAAGTAAAATGCGCTAGTAATAAATTACCAATAGCAAAGGTTCTCGGTTGTGTGCCTGGAGGGTTCTATGATATGAGCTTCGCTGTGTCACGAATTGTCCGCAATTGTATGATATAAGAACCAAATACGAAATTTTGTATTCCTGACACATATGTTACCAGATGTAGTTTCTTCATACAGTTTATTGCGTACTTTTGGCTGGCCTCCAGCCCTGGTACAATTAATTAGTTAAAAAAAAAGAAACACACAGCGACAAAAAAAACAAATACAAAATTGCGCTAATGTGGAGATAACACCTCTTGCCTTGACTTTCTCAAGGCAGCGACGATAAATTTACATAGTCCGTATAATGTCTTGTCATTTTCGCTGCTCATCAATTGCACAAAACTGTCTATTAATGGATAATTATAATAAACTGGGCTAATATACTTTTGTCGAAGATCGGCGTATAAATGACATTAAGTAGAAAATGGATTTGAGACTCGACTTCGTCAGCACAGATTCCTCGGCAATACGGACACAGTCTCTCCTCTAAGGGCATGTTTAAATGTCTACCTTTTTCCATCATAAGATCATGGTTTACCACATCTGAATCTACTATAGGCCTTTCTTAGTCGTTCACTCTTAATTACTGTTAAATATCGTTCCGGGTTTAATAAGGTCTTATAAAAGCAATATTCTTTCGATAATTTGCCATTTTTACATACGTCCGTATAATATTTGTGAGTGGATATCCTTCATTCGTTGTGACACTTCCTGAATAAAAAACCTCGCGTCACCTACTTCTTGACTAAGCCATGCAACACCAAATCCATGCTCAAATAACCAATTCTTTAGTTGTGACGCCCAGTTTTTCCTTATTCTACGGACGTTAGTTTCTAGTTTCTATACAGTAATGAACACAACGAATGACAAGAGGCTATGTAACCTGGCATTACATACGTAACCTGGTTTTAAGATGATGAACGAGACAGTGTGAACTGTTACCAAATAACGTGTAAATGTGTTTAAAATAGATCAATTTCTGTTCTGCGTTACATAAACCATTGCCAATGCGTTTTACTTATTGTTAACATGGTGTGTCAGCGTTCCCATCCCATCCCATGAGAACAAAAATAAATACATAGCTAAGAGCAAGTAATATTGTTGGTCAAAGATGTCAAACAATATCCACTTGTAAGACTTAACCATGCGCGACAGGCCCGCAAACACAATATTTGAGGATTCTACAATGTCATGTATTGTAACAATACTGGATGCAAGAAAAATTGCTACATGAGGGCGGGCGGGAGATTTTACCCAGGAAACCCTTGCAACATGAAGGAGAATAGTCGGGAAATAACCAAGCTGGAGCAGACTTTCCAGTTCTAGTTATTGATATAATGGCGCAAAAAACGTCATACCGGGGCAAGAATTTATATGGATAATATGTTACTTTCCTTAAGACAAATATCGATAACAATGTGTATAAATAAATCCTAACTAAGTTATAATATATTAAATACCTTGATCGTCATCTCCAAATATACATACATCCTCGCTCGCAGCAGTGATCCTGAACCACACGATGTTTAAGGTGGCCGTTGATATGTGTATTCGCTATCGGTAACCTCGTTAATAAATAAAGTTTATAAAAAAAAACACCGGGGGCTCTTAGCAAACTAGTGTTTCATTTTTCTTTCACCAAATTATTATTAGATTCGTTCCTTTCATCCGTTGCGGCAGAAATAAGCAAGTTAGTTACAGCCGAGAAGAAACCAAACCAAAGTACGGTTGCGCCCAATAAAACACCCAATTTCGCCAAAATGAATCGAAATTAAACAGCTGCTATCGTATACGGCTTGATTTCTGTCCTTCAATTACCATAAAACAATTTTTCTGGCGGAACATCCCTTTGACTGGCTCAAGTTGATGTCCAGGCCGTAAATTAGCGTGAATTAGGGCCAATAAATAACATGTCACACGTTGGGCCACACAATGGTGGGGGTGCTGGTGGACATTCCGGGGGTGGCGAGGGCTGCGTGCGGCCCCGCCTGACATCTGCTCGCACAGCGCTGTCACAATAGGAAGCTGCCACACTGACGCATCCCTCGCTCGCAATGAGGTAAATAAAGGTTTGGCCTTTCAGGTTCTATGGCTCGATACTTAGGCTACTTGCCACCCCATGTCACTCCCCTATATTAAAGTCCACACTCTGCACGGCGCCTACTGAGGGCCAGTGTTGTGAGATACTCCCCTACACGCCATCGACAATAGTCTACAGGTGTAACGCCGACGTCCACCAACCCCTCATAAGTCGCCCACCCCCCGCCCCTATGCTCATCCACTAGTACCCTCCCCCCGCCCCCCCCCCCCGACACTATCGTCTGCCGATCGTAAACCATGTGTACCCTCTACTTGCATTACCCCCAGTTTTTTGCCCGTCTGCCGTCCGCCCCTCTCTCGCCGCTGTTCTGGTGGACCCCCCCCCCCCCCCCCGCTTCCTGCCAGCAGCAGAGGTCGGCACCACCACTCTGTCATTTATGTGGTATACCAGGATATATTAATGCAGTTAATTAACGAGAGCGGGTCCAGGGGGGGCGGGGGAGGGAGTCCAAGGGGTCCGGAACCCCCCCCCCCCACCCTCCCTTTTTGAAGAAGCTGTATTTTAATGCAGAATTTAGGCCATCTGAGGCTTGGAGACCCACACACCTTTTCGAGGAGGAACGCTATCTGAGGCGGCGTGGACCCCCCGCCCCCTGGTCGCAAGTTTTCAGTGGACACCCCTCCATCCGGTTTTCAAAAAATTGGTGGAACCCCCGCTCGCAAGTTTGGACCCCCCGCCCCCCACCCCCATTTTACTATTCCTGGATCCACCCCTTAATTAATTAATACAATTTGAGATAAAATAAATGAAATGTAAATTAATTAATTAATTAAGATATTTCTTCGGTGTTTTCGACTGGCCTGCGACTTAATGTTATGCAGTCGTACCATGATTAATACGGTTATCATTACAAAGCCGAATTATTATTATTAATATTAGAAGCGTATAATTAGAAACAGCATAATACAAACAATAGCAAGATTTTGGCTAAAGTTTTACTTTATAGATAATGTTTAGACGTCCTGTGGCAATATTTGGTAATTTGTCAATTTTGTGGCCAATTTGTTTTTGCAAAAATAACAGCACCCCTCCCTCCAACCCCCACCCCGTCCTCGTTACATTGTTTTTCTGGAATGCCTATCGTTACAAATATTTATATATATGCCACATATATACATATAAATATGTTGCAGATTGACGCGATATACGCTACTCTTTTGCCACAGGGAAGCAACGGTTAAAATAGTGGCTGGTCGGGGTGGGCCTCAGCATTTAATTATAAATGAAAAATACTTGTGTTAATAAACCTTGCGACGTCCATATATGACGGATACATGGGAAAAATACTTATGTTTTTTTTGTTTGGTTTTTATATAAAACATATGTATGTAGTTATATGGTTGCAAGACCATACTTGGATAATGCTAGATGTCATTAATGTTTTGTGAATGCTGTTTCAAACGATATTACTATTGTCGTCGAAGTATAAATAACAATTTACAAATTCGATATTTATATTATGGAAACAGACAAATAACGGAATTGACAGATTACGGCCATAACATGCTAAGATGGTCAAATCGATTTATTCTAACTAAAATCAAAGCTAGCGACTAGCGCTCGTCATCAAGATTTGCTGAACATTTTGATCAAACTAACAAAAAAAACTACAGTTGTACTTCAAATCATGACAACTCGGAGGAAAATGCATGACATGAGACCTTCTTAAAAACAGACATTGGAAATGCAGTCCAGATATCTCCCAAGGAACTCCTCCCCACACACTCCAGCCAGTGTTATATAACGAGCGTCTTTGTGTCAGACACGCGTCAGCCAATCGATTGACAGTAACTACCTGTGGCTTTGTCTCTTAACTTTTATCTGTGGCACAAAGCCCGGTCTGGTCTCAGCCTGGGCGCCCTGGACCAATCACTCAGTGCTTGCCGACTCTCAAAGGTAAATTAAATTTTATCGATAAAAAAATTCACGCAACTATAGCGGCACGTTAAGCCTAGTGAGGGACCGGTCTCCCCCCCCTCCCCCTCCCCACCGCCCCCCCGAGGGCCGAACTCCCTGCGGTATAATTTTCAGATAATTACGGGCGTAATTACTCTGTCCTATGATAGGGACGCGACGACCCTCTTTTATCGCCCACCTCTCAATCTCTTCACTTTCCATACCATACACCATACCCGCACCCCCCCCCCCCCATCCCCGCCGCCCATCCCCTGTTCCACCCCACCGGAGCTGCCCTGCCCTCCCGTCTCACCTTCACCCCTACCTTCACACACACCTGACCATTATATCTAAATGGACGCACGCATTTTTCTTGTCCGTCTTCCCTTGCTGCGCCGTGAGCGAGGGTCGGACGGGGCCCCCGTCATTGTTTGGCGCCACGAGGGAGGGACTTCGGGGCGCCTGTAATAGATCCCCGCCGCAATTCGGAGGCGATCGGCACCGCAAAAGCAGAGCGTCCCACCTGGGACTCGATTCACGCCATGTCACGGGAGATCAGGGCGAGGGGTAGGGAGGGGGGATCGGAAGGGGGGAGCGGAAGGGGAGAAGGGGGGGGGGGGCAAAGGCCGGGGTTTGCAAGAACTCGGGAGACGGGCTCAGAGTGAGGTAGGACGGTAAGGTAGCAATGAAGCGAGCGGGGGTGGGGGGAGGGTGAGGGGGCTAAAAACTACCCTATGCAGCTATCCTGTAAGGATCAAATGCAACTGTCTTATCTCCCCCGGGCAGCTCCACCCCGCCCCACACCCGGCAGCCCCGCCCCACCCACCCCCGGGCAGTCCCACCCCACCACACCCCAGGCCACCCCACTCCACCCCACCCCCACCCCCACCTCAACTCCACCCCATCCACCCCACTCCTTGTAGGCTAATCATCCAGAGGGGTGTTGAGGGTGGGGCAGGCGGGGGTGTATTATCCTTGTTAGAGTTCGGCGAAGTCATAAAAAACAAAGAGGACCTCACGGAACACCTGATAGGGGTGGGAGCGGGGGGGGGGGGTAGGGCAGATAAGGAGGGGATAGGGTAGTTAAGGGGGTGGGGGAATAGGGTAGGTATGGGTGTGGGGGACACTGAGAAGTGAATCTCAAGACCACGAGCCGTGAAGGTACCGCACGAAGCTGGGTGGCGGGATGGGGGGTTAGGAGGGAGGGATGGGGGCAGGTCACCCGGAGACTATGGGCGTGGCACGGGAGGGGGTGTAGCTCGGGGTGAGGGGTTAGCGAGACGGGGGGGGGGGAGGGGGGGGGGTTTCTCAGGCGGCAGAAGTCACCGCCCCGGCGGGGTTCGCATGCGAGAAGTCACTTGAAGTGCCGCCCCCTCTGCCGGGGACGGTTTTGTGAAATTAATTAGAGGCATCAGCACGGTCGTCATCAGGTACAAAGTTAGAGGCCGCGGGGCCCTCCGACCATCACATGTGGGGGGGGGGGGGCCTACGGGGGATGGCGGCTGGACGGCGGCTGGACGAGGGTAGGGTGAGGGAGGGTGCACGGGTCGGGGTGCTGGAGCCGGGGTGAGGCCGGGCGGGGGTGCGGAGAGGGCGGGGGTAGGGCTCAATCCCGAGGGGTGGTGAGAGGGAGGTGCGCGGCGGGGGGACGGATGGACTGGGGGAGGAGGGGGGGGAGTGTAGGGGTCGGGGGGTGAGTCCATCTGAGGCCCGGATCGCTCTCAAATGGAGCAATAAGCCACGTGAGCTAATAAGAGGAAACGACTGGCGGCGACACGCGAACTCGCAGTCAGTCTGTCCCCGGGGGTTGTAATGGAGGAGGTGGGGGTGGCGGGGCTAGGGCAGGGCAGGGCAGGGCCAGGCCCGGGCGGGGGGAGGGTGGGGGCTGGGGCAGGGAGGACATGTCATACGGTTCAGGGCTGGGGGTGGAGGTTTCTGGGTTCACGGGATGGGAGCCTTTGATGTCTCCGTCAGACAGGCAAGCCCGGGGGGTGGGGCTGAGGCGGAGAGTTGGGGAGCGGGCTGGGGGGGGGGGGGGGATGTGAGGACGGGCTGAGGCGATACAGACTGGAGGCCAGGTAGTGAGTGAGGTGCGAGCAGACTGTAACCGAGGCGTGTTGCTATGCTGAGCATATAACTTCATTTTGGGGTGGAACGAGGAACCGGTGAGATGTGCATATATGGGGTGGGGGAGAATGGGGACGGGGGGGTAGGGGGGGGGGCGAGGGGGCGACAGAGATGGAAGGGGGAGGCAGGTGGTAGACCGAGGAGGGTGGGTTTATGCGGTGGGCGATGTCATTAGGGTGAGGGCTTTACGAGAGGGCGTAATTACCCCCTATCACCACCCGCCTTCTCCCACCATCCTCCACCCTCACCGCCCAACTCTGCGGGCTATAGCGTATATATTTAACTGATGTAACCCAAGTATAGCTTGAGGAACCGTGCCTTCATGGTCCGAGCACAATTAATTCACCACTTAATTCAATTTAAATTCCACAATAGCTTGCCCATCGTGAGCGAAGTAAGCCGTGTCGTCCGGACGACCCCTTTGAAGAGCAAGACTGAATTATATAACGAAAGTATCCGTGAACAAATTAAGTGGAAAATGCGGGTTGTAAAGAAACTGCTGCATTCGCGCAGAGGCGAGAATGCCCCCCACCCCCCCTCCTCGCCGTCTGAACCCCGCTTATCCTCCCCCTGTGGCCGCCCTTTCTCCCACTTCGGCCGTCCCTCCCCCTCCCCCCCCCCCACATCTCTGGTCCGTCTTTTGTTTAGCGCCTTGACTCGAGGTACACGAGAGGCCTTTACCAGGGAGGCCAACAGGGGTGCCAGTCACAAATACCTATGCACGCTCACGACAAAGATTACATATCCTCTTTCGAAAAGAGTGAGTTGATTGAAGAATAATGCTGTCGACTTCATGTATCTAGCTTTGGCATCAATGGGTTGTAACATTTCACTCATCCGTGCCTGCATGCACTCTCTGTATATGTGTTTGAAATCAATAAAATAAAAGAAAGAATTGGTTTACTTCCTGGTTTATGGCTTTGCTCTATTTTCTTGAGAT
>OZ025254.1:39332217-39477092 GCA_964019135.1 Arenicola marina | reverse complement strand
AAAGTGGAACATTTTTCTCCAACAAAAAATAGAAGAAAAAAAGGGGGGGGGAGGGGGGCGATTTTGACACTAAATATCAGTGGCGCCCTTGTATCGCGCTGGGACAATGTAAACGACCAAATGGTAATCTGCTAATGATATTATTAACAACATAATTAAGTCTCGGTCTCTAGCGCTTCCACCTGCATGTCTGTCATCTGTTTGATTCGTGACTTGATTTAGGAGCCTGACACGGCAAAGAAAACAGCGAGGCCACAATAACAGCGGGGAGCCGGGTTAGCGCAGCGCCCTCTGTGTGAAGATCACCGCCACGGCCCCCAATACGTTGTGACCTTTCTCGGTTCGCGTGACAATACAACGGGTCACCCTCCATGGGGGGAGGTGGGGGCGGGCGGGGGTGATGGGGCGGGTGAGAGGGGACGTGTCTTCGAGGCCCTATTGGGGCCCCACTGGGCTTTTTGCGCAAGTTGCGAAAAAGCGCAAAACGGCGACCGCCGTTATGAATTATTTCTGCCGGGGCGGCAGTGAGCAAAGTGCGCGACTTATTGAGTGGTGACTGGGGCGTGAGGGCTCTAATTGGCAATGACCTTTGGCCTTAAACATCGTGTCGGCAGGGAAGGCCACAAGGCGGGGCGGGGAAAACATGACCCATGCAAAGGGCAGCGAGGCCGCCCACCGGCAGTGTGGGGTGTCGGATGGTCGGGGGGGGGGGGGGGGGGGTGGAGGAGGTGCGTGTGTAGATAAAGCGATCACCCAGCTACGCGATGTTACATGACAAGCTTACTTCAATAACTTTAATATTAATTAACAAGAACGCATAAATAAAGGCTGAATATTTATATTAAAAGCTTTAGCTGACATCGATAATTAAACAGTGCAGTGACGGGACTTGTTATGAAAGTTTACGACGGGTGTAAGAGTTACAGGTCAGTAACCAGGTTGTATCAGGCATAACAATGACAGTCCCACAGGCGATGCACGGAGTTCAACCCCCTCTATAATTGCAATGGTATGTAGACCTGCAATTCTATTGTCAGCGCCTGCATGGTTTTAACCGCGAACATGGGGAAAATAGAAAAGGTGATTTTCACGATTAGTGATTTTTTTTTATTACCTAAGACGGCTGTTTTAAACAGATTTAAGAATGAAAGGAAATTTATCGTTTAGACAAGAGGCACTTTTTGTTTGATTTTTTACAATAGAATTTCGCATCGAACAATTAAGCGGATATATTTTACCTCACCTTTAAGTATACTTTGACAAGAGCGGACAGAGCGGGTGGGGAGGGGTGTCATAGAAGATTATAACCGCCGGGGCGGTAGAGGGGTGAGCTCTCTGAAAATGTGTAGTATCGTTTGAATTAAAACGAACCCAGACGCAAATAAAGCGGGTGTTAGAAGACTCGACCCCCCTCCCCGACCCACCATATACACCAAAAAACCTGCCTGACACACGGTCACTCCCCCCCCCCCACCCCCCCAGCGTTAGATCCGCCGGGCGCACCGTTTTGCAACCGCTCGCCGATGATGCGCCGCCAATCATGTGTACAGTTAAATGAGTGATTACAGGTATAGACAAAAGGTAAACAAGCGAAGGGCCAAGGCTGCATGACGTCACGGGGCTGTCTGACGTCACGAGGCTCTGACGTCACGGGCCTGTCTGACGTCATCTTCCGATTAATCATAGATCGCAGATTGTGATCGAGACATTTTTTCTCGAAAACTGACAACCGTAAGGACGGTAATAGGTATATTTATCAGAGAATATAGCTTTTTCCACACGTAAGTCGCGAACAAATAACCCGGACACTGAGCGCACAATCCACGGTCGTATCTCTGCCCGGTCTATATTGATATACAAGTTTGCGAAAAACGGCACGTGTCGCCCATTCTCTGAAGAAGGGGGCAAAGTTACTATTCTTTCCTGCGCAAATGCCCGCTGAATCACCACATGCCGCGCAACCATCCCAGCCGTTTGTTCAACATCTTCCTGCCGGTTGTTTACAGTATGGGCGGTGGGGGTACCTTTCCAATCTCCGCGATTGGCATCCAGGAATTTTGGAGATTCGCTATCAGCTGTTGGCAATTTTTGGGGATCGTTATCCGTACAATTCCTGGTTCAACGCGAAGACCCTTTGCCAATTTACCGCGATCCGTTATAGCAGTCCACGAATTCCTCGATATTCGCGATATCACCATTAAGGCGTTTTTTGTTGCGGCCAAAAGGGGGTATCCCCCCCCTTCCCATACGGCGATATCACCGATATGTCGATACTAACATGAACCATGCAAAGGGTTTTAGGCAGCAAAGACATACATAGCAGGCTCTCTTTTTTTATCTCAGTCTTATTTGAGGATAAACCGGGTTTATACGGAAATTCTGTTTCGTCAAGCTGTGCCCAAATCGTATGTTTATATACTATTTAAGCGAAAGTTGTTTTCGCATTTTGTTTCTAAACTAAAGTTGCATTGCATTAGGCCTGCAAAAAGATGATCAATGGTTGCAATAGCAAAAAGAAACGCCATCGCTTGTAAATTGCATCTACATGTATATCCGCTAATAGTTTCAGGTTGGCAATAATTACTAATGCCCTGTTAATATGTCACTTACCTTAAGTATTCGTTCCTGATCATCAAACTGCCCACCGCCTCCCGGAATCAACCAGATTATTTGACGTCAATAGCCCAAATGAAGCACTGTAGCCATAATTTATCGTTTCTTTTCAGTCCTCGGTATGAGCAGCTGTTGTCAGTATGGAAAGTCTTCTCGGTTGAGTTTGTTTTTGTCGTTGAGTTGCTTCCCCTTCCTTCGTCGCTTTCAATCAGAGGTGCCACCTGCGGATTGAGTTGAAATCAACACCGCTCTCCCGCCGTGCCAGCGACTTTTATTCCCGCTGGCCATTTACTGCTGGCTCCTCAGACCAAATAGCTCATTAATTATTCACGTCGCGCGACAGTAAAAGGCGGGAGAAACGGGCAGACGAGCGCTGGACAGCCGCTCGCACCTGCGCGCATGCGTATGGAGACCGCATGGCCGGTGGTCATTGGCTGGCTGGACCTGTGAGCGGACGGTCGAGGGGAAATGAATATTAATGAGGGCTCGTGGGACCACCCACGGTAGGAACCGACAGGATAAGCTGCTTAAGAATGTGATTCATCAGCCGATCTACCGTCGCGGTGAGAACATGGATCCAAGGTTTACATTGCCAAAGAAGAGTAGAAATGTGTTTGGCAATTGTAAGCCTAGTAACAATTTTAAAGAGGGATGGGGTCCGCATCTAGTTGAGATGAGATCTCGGAACATTTGGGTGGGCACAAAGGAAGCCCCGAAAATTTTTTGGGGAGGGGGTGGCGCCGGGAACCCGGTGGGGGGCACTATTATACAAATTTGGTGGGGGGGGGGGGGGTTCCGCGGGTGTCATGATATGCCTGGGAGAGCGGATATTCGCGATGAAAAAAGATAGAGCGGATATGTTAAAACTTGTGACCCGGATTTTGGCGGTAAAACGCCCGAACAGCGGATTTTGGCGGTGAAAAAAAGGGGAGCCCCCCCCCCACCCCGCAATGTATTAAGTACAACCCCGTAAACATTAACGCTTTTTATTTTCGTTTCACCACTAGAGTCTCTCATGAACGTTCTTATAACTCCCCCCCCCCTGCCCCAGCCCCCCCCCCCCTCCCCAACCCGCCTTGCCCTGCCCCCACCCCCCCCCCTACCAGCCCTGCCTCGCCCGCTTTGGAATTCCTCGTTCTGCCTATGCAAACGATTTACCTCTTGTTATGATCAATATCTTTTCGATATATACAAGTCATTGTCGTGTTTTGCCTTTACCCAGCCCGAGTTTTTTTTTACTTAAGTTTAAGAATGTTGTAACGTTGTCAGAGTTTCGAGTACTCGGACAACACGGTAAATTATAAATAATACTGAAGAGAATATGCAGAATATATACAGAATTAATTTTAAGCAAAATTATACCTAACCACGTGAATTAGTCATAAATTCGTTTACTTAATTCATTCGTTAACTCATACGTATGACCCCATGAAGTTACGAACTGTAATTTACATCAATGGACGGGAAGAAACAGCAAATACAAGTAAAAACAGTCAATTTATTATCATCATCGACTTAAAAGTATTTATTATTTAGACGTTCAATATAAATCGCGAATGTTCCTTGACCTGGGGAATAATTGCTGGCTTTGAGGGTAAGAATGCACTATGGCCTGATTGACAAAATACTCTCAATTTGAAATTGCGATACAGTTTTCATTTAATTCAACATAAAGGCGCATTTAATACGCACACACCTAGTTGGTCTCTGCAGTTGTCTTAGGTTGTATCGTGATCCCAGCCACTCAAAATGCGCGTAATATTTTAACATTTAGTTTATTATCATAACATCCATGTTAAATAAATTACTCATGGACCCGACCCCTGGGCGATAATACAGGTTACGCGGGTGTAGATTCCATGCACCGGGGGTAATCAGGGATATATAACTCATGAGGATGAGATCCCCACCTCCATGCTAAAACCCTTTACGGGCGAACCGGCGACACACACTTTATGCATGGCGGGCACGTGGTTAGGAGCTTACGTAACGTCCCGCTGGCTGTTAGGCCATTACTCATTAAGACTAATATATAGTTTATTAAACAAGGCGATTATCAATCGGCACGCCATCTCACGCAGTACGAGCAGCGATGGGTAAATGTTTGCTGAAGCGATGGCGGGTGACTCGCAGCGCCCGCTCTTTGTTGGAGTGTCTTACTCCGTCATGAAGTCAGGTAGATCACGCGACCTGTGGTGGTGACCCCCCCCCCCCCCAACCCACCGCCTTCCAATCCGCCACCACCCGCCCCCGGGCACCGCCTTGTGGTACCGTCTCGCATGAAGGTTCGTGTCATTGATATATCGCCTGCCTCACGGTGCGTCTGCGTCGTAACAGAAGACAGGAGAGGCCTGAAAATTTAAAGGACGCCCGGTCCTTCAACCCCATAAATGATATCAAATATTGAAGCTACATGAACGTGCAAGGAGTGGGGGTGGGGGTGGGGCAACCAGAACGCGCTTTTATTGTGTCTGGCTGTTTGTATAAACCGTGGCAGCGCGTGTTTCGAGGCCGTGAATCGTGTGTCAGTTTCACTCGCTCTCGAGTCTTCACTTCACTTTGTCGCGACCGCATCATTCCCGAGGCGCGACGCGAGTGAAATTGGGTGCAGTTTACAAGAGGGATTCCTCCCCGCCGCGAGGCTTTTCAAAACACGACCAATTTACGGCGAGTTGTCATTTGCGCGAGGGGTCGTTCGCCAGGCGCCAGCTTGCAGCTTCCCGCCAGAGCCCGGCACGGCGTTTGGCGCCCCGTGAAGGTGAAAACGAGGCAGCGGTCGTCTGCTGGGAGCCCCCAGAATGCGTCGCGTCAGGCGAGGATGTCATTTTCATTGTACCTTTTTCAATTAAACCGCCTGCTTGCGTCTTTGATGTGGCTGTTGTAAGTCCCAGTTCTCAGGTGTCCAATTGTTGCTCCGCGCCACTAGGGGGACACCCGTCGTCTGGAAACCACTGCCGCCACAAGACTTATTAATTCTCAGCGCCGACGGAGATTGGCTGCGGACTTACATTCGGTCTTATACACATGCAGCCGTGGCTATTTGCAGACTAGGGGTAAAATTTGGCGCCGGAGCTAGCAGCTGCTGCCACCGTGTGGCAGATAAGACTGTTACAGGGATGAGCGTGTCAGGAGATATAATTCTCCGCACAGTGACAAGTAATCGAAGGAAAACCACATGGTAATGGCCCTGGCCAGCTATGCTACACCAAACATCGTGATATGCAGTTTTCTGGGAGGCAAACCTTGCTGTAGATTTCAGCTAAGAGACTTCCCATGTTTGGGAAGCAGACTACCGTGTTTATATTAGTCGAAAACAGTAATAAAAATTATGAAAAGAAAGCTAAAAAAGCCTCAATTTGTGAAGTCATATCGAAGCGAATGTTATGCGAAATCAATATCCACGCGGTATGTTAAAGTTACTCAAACAATCATTTTCCCGCTTATAACACGGTTTCAATATTTTCCTTTGAAATGATGCACTTGTTTGACGATTTGCATGACATGGTGTGCACAAAAGAAAATGGGTGATTGTAGCGATTATTTGTGCCACAATAGTGCACAATTCTTGCGTACTACATCAGCAACATGTAAACAGTTCTGCCCAGTTTTTATAATGCAACATGCAGGTAAATGAGATAGGCATACACGCTGAGAATTATCACAACTTGTATAGCATGATTAATTGGAAGCTACTGACGACAGTCTCAAATGAATGTATAGGTGGGGGCGGCTATAAGTGAACAGACTTGGTAAACTTAACTTGGAGAGTGCGTTAGGCCAAGTAACTTAGCGAGTTAACTGAGGCAGGAACATTAAATAGATGATTTACCATAGCGATTTAGTGAGGGTGCAACTAGGAAGTGAATTTTAACTTCTATCCATTGTTTTTGTTTTTTTCATCTTTAATTGTAAATTAATCAGTTTTGCTGAAACAAGAATTGTTTGTGCGTGTAGCTTATAAACGCGCAAAAACGAAAGTCATAGGGCATAACTAAATGATTTATATACGTAACATAAAATGTTCTTTGCAATACGATAGTCTTGAAAACATACCGTGACTAAGAACGATCATAGCATAATAAAGAGTGCCCAATAGACTAATGTCTTTGGTCTTAAATTAAAGATCGATAAATTGTGTTCATATACAATTTAAATACGAGAAACATCATCAGGGGTAATCGAAAACATTAACGAATCAAAGGCACAGTACACAAATAATTACCATACTGATGCACGAAGAATAATCTTATATTTTATTCATCGATGACACAAACTGATGGCAAAATCAAAGTTATATCCATGATTGGGAAGATCCCAATGTGAGTTGATTTGTGCCTTCCGGTTCGCCTAATGGTATCGATTAATATGCTTAATACCGCAAAAAAGGTACGTAGATGGGAACATTGCCCATCAAAGAAAAATTGACCCATTGAGCGCTTTATCCGTGGTTTGTTGATCACGCATTCCTTTCTGAAGCTGCTAATAAACCTTTGGACCAAATGCATCCGCATCCAAGGATAAAGCTCAACAGAATGTTATACTAAATTCATATATTTTTTTAAAAGTTATATTTGTAATATAACGCATAAGTGACCCTAAGTAAACTTCAGACTATGGGACCCAAGTTGCGTACACGTACACAATTGTATGAGCGTACAAATTAAATTGTACCATGTGAAAGTCAGTGGAATAAAATTCGAAGCAGTAACCTTTATCATGTCAATCATGTAACAACGATATCGCAACAAATGCTACATCAGTAACCTTAACGATATCGCAAAGAATTCCACATCAATAACCATAACGATATGTCAAAACAAAGTGACAAAAACAAGTGAGCAACTTTAGTCATATTTTAAGGCCACACAAATTATTTAAACCGCATATGATGTTGCTTGCTTGCCGCGTCGAATTACGTCAAATATGATGTTTTCTTGCTGTTGCTATGTATACTGAGGAACCAGTCGCGTAACACGTGATCCAAACACGTGCTTCAGGCCCGTGATAGCTTCAAGTGGTAGCGTCACGTAATAGCGTCACGTGATAGCGTCACGTGATAGCGTCACGTGATAGCGTCAGGTGATAGCGTTACGTGATGGCGTCACTTACTAGCGTCACGTGATAGCGTCACGCGATCGCGTCACGTGATAACGCCACGTGTATGTGTCACGTGGTGCTGTGATGTGCACATCACGAGCGTGAGATATCCTCATGATAGTCTGACCAGTCACGTGATCCCGTTCCAGGCGCGAAAAACCCATGTACAGACTAGACCGGCGACAGCCTAAAACCCTGGATAGGGATCAGGATCGGGGGTCTCACGACGCTGGCATCCAGAAGACGTCTTCCTGCTCGCCCGCATCGCCACGGAGGTCACCGGTAGCCTACAAATATAAAGACATTATAATGACAACACCCCGCCAATGAAAATAAACCTCAGCAATGAGATGCAATGTTAAGTGTTTTTGTGCATATTATGGAACAAGAAACCTTTCAGGAAAATGAAACGGATATGATGAAGGTTTTTCGTCTGGTAGCCTTCAAATATAAAAACATTATGATGACAACACCTCTTCAATCAGAGTGAACTTCAGAAATGAGATGCAGTGTTGGTGTATTAGGCCGTTTTTGTGCACATGAAGGCTCAGTCTTGTCAAGGGCCTCACAGCATAATGAAATGGGTGCGTTGAAACCCCAAAAGCGCCAAATGGCTCAATTGCGTTTGAGCAAATATAAATTTATGAAAATTGTACTGGGTTCAAATATATTGACTCGCCTAAATATATTCCCTGTCTGGAACACATTATCTGACTGTGTGATTGTTAACGAACGAAATATAAATAGACAATAGACAGCACGGCAGCAATGCCCTAATTTTTGTGACAATTCGAAACAAAACGTTAACTCGTTCGATCAATGTCACTCTTTCCCCATGCTCATTGTGTACATGATAAACACACACACAAGGAAGAACAAATGAAACGGCCAGATAATGTGTAGCTTATCCCGCATTAATGAATGCATAGTATGTCACGTGCTTACCTGCCACGCCGGCCATGAGTTGTGATACGTCATCGTGTAGGGTAACAACGCCATCTGGTCGTGACCGGAAGCCAGATGTCTGTCTTCCCACAGCGGCAGGTCAGGATACCCTCCCAGCGCGCTGCCATAGTAACTTGGGTGTAGCGGCCACGGACTTGCCGCCTGAATGTCCGGTGCCTTGAGATTCTTATCGTAGCGCCGCCCATCGGTGGAGATTACGGAGGGACGGTGACGACTGAGCATGCGCACAGCGGACTGGTAACGGTTGACGACCTTACGCTGCCAACACCGGAAGTGAACCAAGAATCCGACCAGGATCACGATCAGGACCGCCAGGATGGATCCGAAGGCGATAAACCCGTCTACGACAACCGGGAGGTCATGGAACGCTGAAATAACAACAAAGGTCATGAACCCGTCCACAACCACAAGAAGGCCATGGAACGCTGAAAGTGCAAACTTAGGTCATAAGCCCGTTCACGATGCCTAATGGCGAGAGGGAATACTTTGAGGGACTATCTAGGAGACGGGGTTTGCAATAGAATGGGCGTGGATGGGGATGGGGACACATGTGTTTTACGACAGGAACCCGGGGGAGGGGGGCACTATTATACAAATCTGGTGGTGTGTGTGTGTGGGTGGGGGGGGGGGGCGGGGGTGCCTGGATGCTTGAGTGAGCGGACATTTATGATGAAAAAGATCTTAAAATGTGCGTTCATAGAGCGGGTTACTGGTGAAAAATACCCCTTCCGACGGATTGTGGCAGTAAAATGCCCCGACCGAGCGGATGGTGGCGGTGGAAAAGAGGGGACTTTACAGCGGACCTCCACCCCCCGCCCCCCCGCCATACTCAGCAATGCTGAGTACCACCCTCCCGGGGACGGGAAGCGGCCATTGTGCGAAAGGTAAGCCAGAAGGCGTTCGCATTATTTTCTAGATTCGTGTCGGGTTTAGCCATAATGCTTCCATCTTTTCCAGAATCGTTTATAACAGATACATTATTGGCTCCGTGTACAGACAGCCGCTAACAGACGTTTTACTGTTACATTGTTCATCATTGTGTATGATACAAGACACCTTGAACTATTCGAGAAACTTTTGGAAGCCAGAGGGGATAGTGCCCAAATAGTCCTCAAAACGTTTAAATGGAGGGGGGCGGGAGGTCCACATCGAAATTACAATACCATGTACACTATAGTCCGGGCTCTTCGCCGAGACAAAAAGAGAGGAACCAGGGGCGGAGGGCCCAGGAGGAAGGGGGAGAAGGGGGGGGGGGGGGCATCAAGACTTGTACTCACCAGCCATTTTCACGTTTTCCGTGGTCACAAGTGTCGGTACTTTGGTCACATCATGATCGGTGATCCGATCAGGATCAGTGGTCACAACAGGATCGGTGGTCACATCTGTCACATCGGGATTATTGGAGAAACCTAACTTAACAGCTGTGGTCCCATCGCAAACCGAAACCTCGGTTGGCAAGAAGGGTATCCCACCAGTAACTGTGGTTAAGTCTACATCGGTGTTCGTGGAAGTCGCAGACGTCCCGTATATTGGTTTAGTGTCTTCATCAGAGGTTACCAATTTCAAAGCAGGTCTTCTCGATGAGGCATGTTCCTGCGCTCTAGGCTCTGCCATTATCCCTCCGGAGGTTGTTGAGAAGGCGAGTGGCATGGAGGTAGGTTTTCCACTTCGTGTGGCTTCACCAGATGGCGTTGAGGTACGTGTTCCACTTTGTGTGACGTCATTAATTGGTGTGGAGGTAGGTGTTCCACTTGGTTTGTATTTAGTAGATGACGTGGAGGTAGGCGTTTTACTTTGTGTGTTTCCATCATATGGCGTGGAGGTAGGTGTGTCATTTTGCGCGTCTTCACCAGATTGCGTGGAGGTAGGTGTTCCACTTTGAGTGCCTTCAGCGGATGACGTGGCGGAAGGTGCTCTACTTTGTGTGTCTTCATCAGATGGTGTGGAGGTAGGTGTTCTACTTTGTGTGTCTTCATCAGATGGTGTGGAGGTAGGTGTTCCACTTTGTGTGCCTTCAGCAGATGGCGTGGAGGTAGGTGCTCCACTTTGTCTGCCTTCGGCAGATGGCGTGAAAGTAGGGATTCCATTTTGTGTGTCGTCACCAGATGGCGTGGAGGTAGGTGTTCCACTTTGAGTGCATTCAGCGGATGACGTGGCGGAAGGTGCTCTACTTTGTGTGTCTTCATCAGATGGTGTGGAGGTAGGTGTTCTACTTTGTGTGTCTTCATCAGATGGTGAGGAGGTAGGTGTTCCACTTTGTGTGCCTTCAGCAGATGGCGTGGAGGTAGGTGCTCCACTTTGTCTGCCTTCGGCAGATGGCGTGAAAGTAGGGATTCCATTTTGTGTGTCGTCACCAGATGGCGTGGAGATAGGTGTTCCACTTTGAGTGCCTTCAGCGGATGACGTGGCGGAAGGTGTTCTACTTTGTGTGTCTTCATCAGATGGTGTGGAGGTAGGTGTTCTACTTTGTGTGTCTTCATCAGATGGTGTGAAGGTAGGTGTTCTACTTTGTGTACCTTTAGCAGATGACGTGGAGGTAGGTGTTTCACTTTGTGTGCCTTCAGCAGATGACGTAGAGGTAGGTGTTCTACTTTGTGTGTCTTCATCAGATGGTGTGGAGGTAGGTGTTCTACTTTGTGTGTCTTCATCAGATGGTGTGGAGGTAGGTGTTCTACTTTGTGTGTCTTCATCAGATGGTGTGGAGGTAGGTGTTTCACTTTGTGTGTCTTCATCAGATGGTGTGGAGGGAGGTGTTTCACTTTGTGTGCCTTCAGCAGATGACGTGGAGGTAGGTGTTCTACTTTGTGTGTCTTCATCAGATGATGTGGAGATAGGTGTTCCACTTTGTGTGCCTTCAGCAGATGGCGTGGAGGTAGGTGCTCCACTTTGTCTGCCTTCGGCAGATGGCGTGAAAGTAGGGATTCCATTTTGTGTGTCGTCACCAGATGGCGTGGAGATAGGTGTTCCACTTTGTGTGCCTTTAGCAGATGATGTGGAGGTAGGCATTCCACTTTGCGTGTCTTTAGTAGATGGCGTGGAGGTAAGTGTTCCAGTTTGTGTACATTCATCAGATGGCGTGGAGGTAGGTGTTGCACTTTGTGTGCCTTCGTCAGATGGTGTGGAGGGAGGTGTTCCAATTTGTGTGCCTTCAGCAGATAGTGTGGAGGTAGGTGTTCCACTTTGTGTGTTTTTATAGGATGGAGTGGAGGTAGGTTTTCCCGTTTGTGTGTCTTCATCAGATGGTGTAGAGTTAGGTGCGTCACTTAATGTGTCTTTAGTAAATGGCGTGGAGGTAGGTGTTTTACTTTGTGTGTCTTCATAAGATGGTGTGGAGGTAGGTGTTGCACTTTGTGTGTCTTCATCAGGTGGCGTGGAGGTAGGTGTTCCACTTTGCGTGCCTTCAGCAGATGGCGTAGGGGTAGGTGTTTCACTTGGTGTGTCTTCACCAGGTGGTGTGGAGTTATGTGTTTCACTTTGTGTATCCTCATCAGATAGGCTAAAGGCAGGTGTTTCACTTTGTGTGCCTTCCTCAGATGGCGTGAGGGAAGGTGTTTCTCTTTGCGTAACGTTAGTAGATGGCGTGGAGGTAGATGTTTCACTTTGTGTAACTTTGGTAGATGGCGTGGAGGTAGGTGTTCCACTTTGTGTCACTTCACCAGGTGATGCGGAGGTAGGTGTTTCACTTTGTGTATCTTCATCAGATAGTGTGGAGGTAGGTGTTTCACTTTGTGTGCCTTCATTAGATGGTATGGAGGTAGGTGTTCTACTTTGTGTGCCTTCATCAGATTGCGTGGAGGCAGGTGTTTCACTTTGTGGACCTTCCGCAGATGGTGTGGAGGTAGGTGTTTCACTTTGTGTGCCTTCACCAGATGATGTGGAGGTAGGTGTTTCACTTTGTGTGCCTTCATCAGATGGTGTGGAGAGAGGTGTTCCAATTTGTGTGCCTTCAGCAGATAGTGTGGAGGTAGGTGTTCTACTTTGTGTGTTTTCATAGGATGGAGTAGAGGTAGGTGTTCCCGTTTGTGTGTCTTCATCAGATGGTGTAGAGTTAGGTGCGTCACTTAATGTGTCTTTAGTAGATGGCGTGGAGGTAGGTGTTTTACTTTGTGTGTCTTCATAAGATAGAGTGGAGGTAGGTGTTGCACTTTGTGGACCTTCCGCAGATGGTGTGGAGGTAGGTGTTTCACTTTGTGTGCTTTCAGCAGATGACGTGGCGGTAGGTGTTTCACTTTGTTTGCCTTCAGCAGATGACGTGGAGGTAGGTGTTCTACTTTGTGTGTCTTCATCAGATGACGTGGAGATAGGTGTTCCACTTTGTGTGCCTTCAGCAGATGGCGTGGAGGTAGGTGCTCCACTTTGTCTGCTTTCGGCAGATGGCGTGAAAGTAGGGGTTCCATTTTGTGTGCCTTCAGCAGATGACGTGGCGGTAGGTGTTTCACTTTGTGTGCCTTCAGCAGATGACGTGGAGGTAGGCACTCCACTTTGCGTGTCTTTAGTAGATGGCGTCGAGGTAGGTGTTCCAGTTTGTGTGCCTTCAGCAGATAGTGTGGAGGTAGGTGTTCCACTTTGTGTGTTTTCATAGGATGGAGTGGAGGTAGGTGTTCCCGTTTGTGTGCCTTCCTTCGATGGCGTGGAGGTAGGTGTTTCTCTTTGTGTAACGTTAGTAGATGGCGTGGAGGTAGATGTTTCACTTTGTGTAACTTTGGTAGATGGCGTGGAGGTAGGTGTTCCACTCTGTGTCACTTCACCAGATGATGTGGAGGTAGGTGTTTCACTTTGTGTGCCTTCATCAGATGGTGTGGAGGGAGGTGTTCCAATTTGTGTGCCTTCAGCAGATAGTGTGGAGGTAGGTGTTCTACTTCGTGTGTTTTCATAGGATGGAGTAGAGGTAGGTGTTCCCGTTTGTGTGTCTTCATCAGATGGTGTAGAGTTAGGTGCGTCACTTAATGTGTCTTTAGTAGATGGCGTGGAGGTAGGTGTTTTACTTTGTGTGTCTTCATAAGATGGAGTGAAGGTAGGTGTTGCACTTTGTGTGTCTTCATCAGGTGACGTGGAGGTAGGTGTTCCACTTTGCGTGCCTTCAGCAGATGGCGTAGGGGTAGGTGTTTCACTTGGTGTGTATTCACCAGGTGGTGTGGAGTTATGTGTTTCACTTTGTGTATCCTCATCAGATAGTGTAAAGACAGGTGTTTCACTTTGTGTGCCTTCCTCAGATGGCGTGGAGGTAGGTGTTTCTCTTTGCGTAACGTTAGTAGATGGCGTGGAGGTAGATGTTTCACTTTGTGTAACTTTGGTAGATGGCGTGGAGGTAGGTGTTCCACTTTGTGTCACTTCACCAGGTGATGTGGCGGTAGGTGTTTCACTTTGTGTATCTTCATCAGATAGTGTGGAGGTAGGTGTTTCACTTTGTGTGCCTTCATTAGATGGTATGGAGGTAGGTGTTCCACTTTCTGTGCCTTCATCAGATTGCGTGGAGGCAGCTGTTCCACTTTGTGTGCCTTCATCATGTGGCGTGGAGGTAGTTGTTTCACTTTGTGGACCTTCCGCAGATGATGTGGAGATAGGTGTTCCACTTTGTGTGCCTTCAGCAGATGGCGTGGAGGTAGGTGCTCCACTTTGTCTGCCTTCGGCAGATGGCGTGAAAGTAGGGGTTCCATTTTGTGTGCCTTCAGCAGATGACGTGGCGGTAGGTGTTTCACTTTGTGCGCCTTCAGCAGATGACGTGGAGGTAGGTGTTCTACTTTGTGTGTCTTCATCAGATGATGTGGAGATAGGTGTCCCACTTTGTGTGCCTTCAGCAGATGGCGTGGAGGTAGGTGCTCCACTTTGTCTGCCTTCGGCAGATGGCGTGAAAGTAGGGGTTCCATTTTGTGTGTCGTCACCAGATGGCGTGGAGATAGGTGTTCCACTTTGTGTGCCTTTAGCAGATGATGTGGAGGTAGGCATTCCACTTTGCGTGTCTTTAGTAGATGGCGTCGAGGTAGGTGTTCCAGTTTGTGTGCCTTCAGCAGATAGTGTGGAGGTAGGTGTTCCACTTTGTGTGTTTTCATAGGATAGAGTGGAGGTAGGTGTTCCCGTTTGTATGCCTTCTTCAGATGGCGTGGAGGTAGGTGTTTCTCTTTGTGTAACGTTAGTAGATGGCGTGGAGGTAGATGTTTCACTTTGTGTAACTTTGGTAGATGGCGTGGAGGTAGGTGTTCCACTCTGTGTCACTTCACCAGATGATGTGGAGGTAGGTGTTTCACTTTGTGTGCCTTCTTCAGATGGCATGGGGGTAGGTGTTTCACGTTGTGTGCCTTCATCAGATGGTATGGAGGTAGGCGTTCCACTTTTTGTGCCTTCATCATATGGCGTGGAGGTAGTTGTTTCACTTTGTGGACCTTCCGCAGATGGTGTGGAGGTAGGTGTTTCACTTTGTGTGCCTTCAGCAGATGACGTGGCGGTAGGTGTTTTACTTTGTGTGCCTTTAGTAGATGGCGTGGAGGTAGGTGTTCCGCGTTGTGTGTCTTCATCAGATGATGTGGAGATAGGTGTTCCACTTTGTGTGCCTTCAGCAGATGGCGTGAAAGTAGGGGTTCCATTTTGTGTGTCGTCACCAGATAGCGTGGAGATAGGTGTTCCACTTTGTGTGCCTTCAGCAGATGATGTGGAGGTAGGCATTCCACTTTGCGTGTCTTTAGTAGATGGCGTGGAGGTAGGTGTTCCAGTTTGTGTGCCTTCAGCAGATGGTGTGGAGGTAGGTGTTTTACTTTGTGTGTCTTCATAAGATGGCATGGGGGTAGGTGTTTCACGTTGTGTGCCCTCAGCAGATGGCGTAGGGGTAGGTGTTTCACTTGGTGTGTCTTCACCAGGTGGTGTGGAGTTATGTGTTTCACTTTGTGTATCCTCATCAGATAGTGTAAAGGCAGGTGTTTCACTTTGTGTGTCTTTATCAGATGGCGTGGAGGTAGGTGTTTGGCTTTGTGTGTCTTCAACAGATGGCGTGGAGGTAGGTGTTTCACTTTGTGTGCCTTTATCAGATGGTATGGAGGCAGGTGTTCCACTTTGTGTGCCTTCCTCAGATGGCGTGGAGGTAGGTGTTTCTCTTTGTGTAACGTTAGTAGACGGCGTGGAGGTAGATGTTTTACGTTGTGTAACTTTGGTAGATGGCGTGGAGGTAGGTGTTCCACTTTGTGTCACTTCACCAGATGATGTGGAGGTAGGTGTTTCACTTTGTGTATCTTCATCAGATAGTGTTGAGGTAGGTGTTTCACTTTGTGTGCCTTCATTAGATGGTATGGATGTAGGTGTTCCACTTTGTGTGCCTTCATCAGATTGCGTGGAGGCAGGTGTTCCACGTTGTGTGCCTTCCTCAGATGGCATGGGGGTAGGCGTTTCACTTTGTGTGCCTTCATCAGATGGTATGGAGGTAGGTGTTCCACTCTCTGTGCCTTCATCGTGTGGCGTGGAGGTAATTGTTTCAATTTGTGGGCCTTCCTCAGATGGCGTGGAGGTAGGTGTGTCACTCTGTGAGGCTATATCAGATGGCGTGGGGGTAGGTGTTGCACTTTGTGTCCCTTCATCAGGTGGCGTGGAGGTGGGTGTTTCAGATAGGAATGCCGTCCTCTGCTGGTTATCGGACCCGGTGGTTGACCCGATATGTTGCGCTGCTGAGGCTGTAGCATTACAGGCACCTTGAGGGTGTCCATTCTGTACATCCGTCGTGAAATATCGTCCAGTAGTTGTATCTGTAGTAATTACCAATGTTGAAAGAAAGATAACGCCACCCAAAATACGAAGAAATAGTCAAAATAACTGCCTAATAACATTAAATTTATACCGGCTTTGTAAACTATTCCCGAGAAAAGTAAACCGTTTCCAACATAATTTTATATTTCTTTGTTGTACGTTTGTACACTGTTGTCCACTGTACACACAGGGGTTGGTTGATTGGTTATCCAGGACGCTTTAACCACTTTTGGTCACATCGCGTCATGGGAGAAGGCCATGTTCCCGGGGGTAACCCCTACTCTTTACAAAGAAAGACATGGGATCTTTATCCTGCGACCACACAGACATGGCCACAGCAGGGCTCAAACCACCGATCCACGTGCCGTTAGGCTCTCAGGTGGCCAGAGTACTCAATGCGAGCGCTCAAGCCCACTGAGCTATCGCGCCGACCCCGACACACAGCGGATCCTAGGCCACAGTATATGCCGCTTGTGTCTGGGCATCACCTAGCGGCAGCGTCGGAAGCAAAATGATTAACGTGCAACCATTCATTTTTTAGGATAGCCAAATAAACAGTGGGGGAGCCCCCTGCCCCAGGGGTAACCCCCCCCCCCCACTCTGTGCGAAGAAGGATATGGGATCTTTATCCTGCGACGACACAGGCATGGCCACAGCGGGGCTCGAACCAGTGATCCACGGGCCGTTAGGCTCTCATGTGACCAGAGCGTTCAATGCGAGCGCTCTAACCCACTGAGTGATTGAGGTGGCCGCTGATGAAAGATGACGCGTGCTTTATGCGCGCGTTTAGTACATCCACAAAATACAAGCCACGCAGACGGACGACTCTACGCCATGGTTTTAAACACACAATGGTTTGTGCGGCCACGCAGACCTTACCTGTGGCGGCACTGTTCCTGGTGACGAGGACCATGATAATCAACACGACGACATGCCACCTGCAAGGAATTAACATGCAGATCGCTTAGGTTCTTACAAAATAAACATCACAGCAGCTATCGCACACCTGATTCTGACAGAATTGGCGCTATCGCACATCACGGCAAAAGTTGTCCGATAAAAGTGTTGACACCAGTGTATGCGAATAAAATGACGAAAGTGCATTTCTACGAGTACTTAATCACTGGTCTACCTTGCATCTATATTTATCAAAATTGTCTTTCCCAAAACAAATAACTAATTAAATAACTTATTTGTGTCATACAGTAGACATTTACCGCCTTTTAAAGAGAGTAATATTTGCGTATGTAATTGATGTCTTTAATTAATGGAGATAACATATGGACTAGAATTAGACATAATAAAGGCTTCATGTTTTAAGATGACTTTCCCTCGACAATGTACGTCCATCGCTGTTACAATGGGTGAGACCATAAATAATGAAGAGCGGATCATATATTCATATGTATATAATACCACATTCACCAATTACCATTTTTTACATTGTATGATGGAAATGAAAATAACGGTTAGATCAAATTTCCTTCTGTGGAGGTGGTAGAGATACTTGTAAAATGTCCCATATTTAGCAGGAAAACATTATTCCACGTTTTGGACTTGAATATTTGAAGAGGTTTCCGTTTCAAGAGCTGGGACGCCTACAAGGGCTAAACTAAGGAGGTGGGGGGGGGGATACCTGTTCCGATCTCTGCGACTGGCATTTAGGAATTCTTGGAGGTTCGCGATCAGCACATTTTGGGGATCGTTATCCGTACAATTCCTGGTTCAACGCGAAGACCCTTTGCCTATTTACCGCGATCCGTTATAGCAGTCTGTGAATTACTCGATATTCACCTATATGTAAGGTGTTTGTTTTCGCGCCAGCTTTAAAATGTCGTAATCTGGAAGATTCGATATTGCTCTCCCTAATTCTTGGGGATTTACGATTTGGACTGGGCCAATGAACCTTCCGTGATTGATGAAACATGCCCCAGACACTTTAGGTGCCCGGGTTCAATCAGGACCTGTTGGCCAGCGGTCTTTTGTACGCTAACCACTACTCAGGGGTGAATCTAGCTAGTTTAAAAGGGGGGGGGGGGGGGGGGGGCTTGCGACTGGGGGAGGGGGGGGTCTCCACCTCAGATGGTCCTTTTAACATCTATTTCAACATTGAGTGGGGGTAACCCCCGCCCCCTGGATCCGCCACTGGGTTGCATCTACAAAATGTCGGAAAGCAAGATTTTTACAGTCAGTGCTCAAGTTCCCATGAAGAGTTTGCTATCCCCCCTGGATCCGAGGCCCCCCTCGTGAATCCAGGTGGGTAGGGGTGGGGGAGTTGGGGGGGGGGGGGAGGGTACATTCCGCTTACAAACAGCCCATGAGTCCACGTGCCCCCATCCCCCGCCAGCCAAAAAGAACATTGCCCTAAAGCAATAAACACGTTGATACGCCATGGTTATCACTTCAGTTCACTTCATATTCGTATCAATATGCCCATTGCCGGCGATCACCGAAGTCTTACCTTGTGTTACGCTTGTCACCATCAGAAACCAACACCCGATCCATGCTATTATTTCACCTTGACTGGCAAAGCGAACTTTTCCGACCCGAATTTGTTTGTTTCCGGTATAGCTGTAATGTTAAAAAGGTTGAAACACACGCGATCTCTGAAGATGTTGTCTGTGGTGTACATTCATTGAGCTGTATCAAGGCTCCAAATCAAATCTGAGTAAGTGACAATACCATTGGTGAGCAGTAAATGAGCTTATTTTAGAGACAAAGGATCCGCCCACTTGCATCAATATGTGTCGCACATGTTCATTTCAAGGCGTCGGGTAGAAGAGCACATTGTGAGTTTGGCTTCATGGTTAAAGTAAGGCCGAAGTAAATAACTGCTGGTTTCTCGCCATGCTAGTTTATAGTAAATTCCCGACCACCGAAAACTTCTTCAGATCTATGGTGTCAACTAATCTGAAAACCCGTTTAGACGACACTTGACCTCTGGTCACGCCAATGGTTCGTGACCGTCGTTAATTTATTTGCGTATAATAATCTATTTCGTCAATGCCAACTGTCAACTTCTGCATTAGGCGAACAATGCAAACATTGTTTTAGTTTTTACTACACGCGACATGGACCGCTTCGTAAAATCGACATGCGATATGCGAGATTCTTCTTAAAATCGACGGGCGACATGCCACCCCCCCCCCCCTCATTGGCCCTTATAGTCGCAGGTTGCCCATGACGCACTTAATTTACGCCCACATTTTAAAGCAGAGCGGCGAGAAAGTCCGAACAATGCGAAGTGGCACCTTTGGTCCCATAAGCGCATTATGATCAGAAAAGCAATGGTAACATGTGTAATCCCAGTCAGTCTTTGTACCGTTGATTACGACATGGTGGCTTCTGTGGGATCGTGTCGGAGCACATATATAGGACCCGTTTCGGGTATCAATCGTTAGCCAAGATGGGAAAAACAGTAACTGTGATCTCTTCGTGTTTAGAGCAGTGGCTGTATACCTGCTCGATGCTTGGCTAACCTGGCGTACTGTAGAGCCTTTGAGATGTAAAAATTAAGAGAACGCACATCAAGTTGCAGCTATGCCCAATGAGCTTCCTTTTTCTTGCAGAATAATCATTTCGCACTAACCTCTGCAACTGAATATATCTCTAAGGTTATAACTAACATTACTGGGAATTTCTCCGTCATGTAGACACCGAAACGCAAGCCATGCAAGTTATGCCATACGTGTGGGCTTGCAATTCATTTATAGTAATTCCATTGCGGCATAAAAACACTTTTTGCTGCAGGCGGATCATCGGTCATATTTGGTTCAATACACGGTTTCATATTGTTAATAAGCTGCATTTTGCAGGTTTTTTCGATGTTAACAGGGGTCTAGAAGGGGGGGGGGGGGAATCCAGTGTCGATTTTTCACAATTCTCAGTGTCATAAATTATTAACGCCTCGCCTGCGTCCTAGGTGAGGTGCTTGCTTTGGTTGGGGGTTTTAGGCAACAGATGAAAGCGCCTGTTATGTACCATGGCACAACCATAATAGGGCATGGTATATGATGGTTCTCCGACGCCCCCATCCCCTACTCCCCCCCCCCCCCTCTCCTACCCCTACCGCTCCACTTCCCGATGGGCCTGCATTTGAATGGGCGCGTTATGACGCCAGCGGAACGCCCTCTGCCGGGAGATCGGACTCGTCATGACATCACCGGAAATCTCGCGCTTTCTCACACCGCGAGATTTGGGCGGCTCGGTGACTAATAACAGACAAGTGACAGACAGTGACAGAACTTGACAAAAGAAGTAAGTATTACGGAGTTAGAGTACCTAACTTTGTTATTTAGAGATGTTTAGTTCGGTTCTAGATGCCAGCTTTAGACGATAGAGCGGTTACATGGTTGTGGGTGGCGTGATGTAAACACAGTGGGCTTTTGTCTGTAATTTGACAGGTCGTCTTCGAATTCTTCTCACACGACACACGTCTTCAGACTTCACAATCATTCACAGACTCAGTCCCACTGCCTGGCACTGGCGCTACCAATCTGACTTCTGTCCTTACGGCTTAGATCTGCCACAAAGACTAGCCTGAAAACAAGACGTTACTGTTGTAAGACAGTTTGTAATAGACAACAATAGTCTGAACTGATAGCACTTGTTTACTGTTCAAGAAACCAGTAAAAGTTAACTTGTCAGCCATATTTTGGAATAAGCTTAGCAGATTTCTTCCTTGATATAAATGGAAGTGTGGGAAGACAAGATTCGCCCTTATTAAGGCAAGATGACTGCTTAAATCAATATTATCACTGATGACAGAACAATTTAACTTCTCGTTGATTTGGCCATGCTGTCTCATCGTCAACTGATGCCTCCAGCCCAGGGTGGCGCAACCACAGTAGAACTGGCCTAGAGTTATTTCTGACAGGCAGGCCAGTTTCAACTCATAAGATACTATAGCTGATCTAGCATGAAATGAAATTGTTTATTGAAATTGTCTGTATCTCAGTGCATTAAAACCTGCCGGTAAAATAGTGAAATACTCTATTTAGCTCACCATGTCTCCATGCAATCCTTAACATTGTAACCAGCTGATATAGTATCGAAACATGCCAATAAAATAAGACGATAACTATTTTGCCAGCCGTGTCCTAGTGCAATGCTTTGGCATTAAAGCTTGCCAGTAAAATAGCACTAAATGGTCCATGACCGGAAATATAGTGATATCATGAATAATAGCCAATCAGCTGCGAGTGCTGGCAACATAGCCTAACACCATTGGTACCTGGTCACGTATTTTAATGTACCACAGGGCAGCTATGGATATGGTGATGCATTGTAAATATATAGTGAGCAGACTACTAAATATTTCATTTAAATTAATAACCCATTATTTTTCGGATGTCCCATAATTTTAAGGAGCTCTGGGATACTGGGACCCACTCACCGGTGTACCACAAGGGCTGCGCCTTGTAGTCATACTGTAGGAAGAGTTTTAGAGCATTATTTATATGTGAGGAATGATTCACCTCTATCTATATGGAGCTGAATACAGTATAAATAGTCTGCCATGTTCTTAACATATAAGAAATTATTAAATTTATTTAGCAATCTATTTGGAGCAAAGTGAGTGGTATAAAATTATTATATTCTGGATCACCTAAAGCTTTCCCACCTTAAAGGTGTGAAATAGCAATACCTATTTGTTAAGTGAGTTAATCAGCATCAGTACACTTGCAATGTAGTAAATATATATATATTAATCATTTTTTTTAGGTATGTATATTTTGGGACAATATATCATATGTGGGAGTTTAGTTCTTTTACTGTCAATATTCAGACAGTGAGAATAATTATGATTTTAAAGTATCTGAAAATATATGCAAAATATGGTAAAGCAGATTCACTTGTAATATTCTATGTACCGTAAACGACCTATTAGAAGCAGCATACATATTAGAAGCTGCACCCCAACTTTGGCCTAAAAACCGGGTTGGGCGGCGCCCAGAACCATTTCCGGAAAACTACATATTATAAGCCGCACCCCAACTTTGGCCTTCCGACCATCCCCCCTCCCCCACCAGCCCGCCCTCCGCCCTGTATTCCTGCTTAATCCTTCCGGTCAACCAAGCCACTTAATTGTTTATACAAGCAGTCGCGACCACTAACAGCATTCGCCTCTCCCTCTCCGATCGCACCTCTTATCAAGTGTCACACCAGTGGCTGGCTCTCCTGGACCTTACCAAACCAATTAATTGTTTATACAAGCAGTCGTGACTACTAGCAACATTCACCTCTCCCTCTCCGATCGCTGCTCTTATCAAGTGTCACACCAGTGGCTGGCTCCTACTGCATGTTTATGAATCTGGCAGCCGTATCAAGTTACACCACCTGAAACCGGGCGTCTGATCATTGGTCTACAATAGGTGTGGGGGGGAGTCGCGTGGCAGTATAAATAAATAACACAACCATAAGTAGCTCATTGTCGTTCTTGATTGCCCCGGGTAATACAATGCCTGGGAAAAGAACATCTTACTACGCAGCTTTCAAGTTGAAGGTTATTCAACATGTGACTGAGTCTCAGAGTAACAGAGCTACTGCTGAGCACTTTGGTCTCAATGAGAAACAAGTCCGAGAGTGGAAGAAAAAGCGATCTGATATGGCTGTTAGACCCTGCAGCTCGAAGAGGCTCCCTGGCGGTGGTAGACCTTTGAACGAGCCCAACCTTGATAACACTATGATTGCTTGGTTTAAAGAGCAGAGGACTGATGGTATAGCTGCCTCTGGTATATATGTTTTGTTGAATCGTATGACATTATGATGCAATAAATTATTTTAGCAACATCGGTAATTTACGCATTACTCCCCCACCCCCCCGCCTTTTCCTGCCACGCTCACTTGAAATCGGCAAAAGGCCCTATTATAAGCCGCACCCTGACCTCCGACTAAAACCCGGGAATTTGACCCTCCAACTTCCTAATATAAGCTGCAGCTTCTAATAGGTCATTTACGGTATTATTCTCTGAAACAAGAATATAAACTTTGGGAATTAAACATGGCATATCTTATATTCCAAATGCAAATTGTATGAAATGCCACTATCGAGTGCATTAAGATATATGGCAAACCTGCTCTTCAGGATCCATCACCAAAAAAATCTACTTTCATGAGTTGAAAAACTAAAAAAAGAAATATACATATCCCTACTCTATAATTTGCCTGTATGGGCAGAAGGCAGGTGCGCTAACAACAGTGCAATTTACACCAACTGGTAGGTAAATGTCAGAATCCTGATCGGGAATTAGGAGTCAATTAATCCATATCATGCCACATTTCTCGCTGATGCTGAACAGTTCTTGGTCATCTTCCTCAGATTTCCCAGTGACTTCAAGATCGAAGTGCAGTCATGTCATCAGATTTTGAGGATCTGGACAAGCCGCCGGCTCCCCCAGTCAGGCTCACAAGCACAAAGTAAGTCTGTACATGCTAGCTGTATATCTTGCAAGATGAGCTGTTGCGCATCTGTACAGTCCAGTCATGCTCACAAGCACAAACAGATACATCTTCAGTCATCTGCTGTGGAGTCATTTTTTTATCTACACCCAGGGTGCTCCACACTTTACAGAGTAGACAGACAAAGCATTTGGAGTATAGCCTGACTTCTGAAGTTTTTTTTACCTTTTAACATATTTAATATGAAAAAAGTAGACGGCGCAAGTTATATGAGTAGCCGGCGTTATCGCCGGCCGCTGGGGCTTGTGGAGTACTCTGCTACATCAATAAATAAGGGTGCATGTCATATCCACTGCTTGCTGTATATCTTGCACGATGAGCTGTTGCGCATCTGTACTGTAGGAAATCCTTACCTCATAGACGTGTATGACCCTTGGTAATGGAAAGGGATTGAGCTAAAGTGGTTGCAATAGTGGGGTGATCCAATTACAAGGGTTACTGCATATATATAGTAGTGACTGTTAGTGCATCAGGGATATTGGTTATAGGTGAATGATTTAAGTACTTTAATCGACAAAGCTAACAATGGGTAGGAACAAGGGTAGGTATATATAGCCATAGCCTGGCGACAACCTGCCACACTTTGCTGAGAAAACTGGGGGAACTTTATCTTATATGGATACTGAATGTCCTCACGCTGTGGCTGTTTTACGACGGTTTTGTTAGATGACTACAGCAGCGCTCGTTTCACTTAGCCGAGCATGCTATCCAAGAGGTAGAATAAGATTTTCTGTTTTCCTTTTTATCACTTATACCAAAATCGATTTTCAATTTTCCTTGTAATGTGTACGTGTAAAGACGTAATGACAACTCTCCTTGTGGCGCCTCACATGCTTATGGTAAGTATAAGCCTCAGGTCTGCAAGATAACACTGTCAAAAAGGGGTACGTCTAATTACCGAAGGGGGCTGGAGGGGGCCGAAATTACCGAAGGGGGCTGGAGGGGGCCGAAATTACCGAAGGGGGCTGGAGGGGGCCGGGATTTACCGAGGGGGGCTCGATGGAGGGGGTTGATGATTAATGGAAGTGGCTTACGGGCATCTTGGATTAAAAATTAATGGCAAATCATTCATTTAGTTATTCCTTCAATTTACCGAAGGGGGCTGGAGGGGGCTGGGATTTACCGAAGGGGGCTGGAGGGGGCCGGGATTTACCGAATGGGGCTCGATGGAGGGGGTTGATGATTAAATGGAAGCGGCTTACGGGCATCTTGGATTAAAAATAAATGGCGTATAAGAGGCGTATGACCTGGCTGACGGCAGATGTGTTGCACATCGGACAGTCCATCAGTTCTGGGAATCGACAGAACATTCAACCTGGGGAGGGTTTTTGTGACTGTTACGTCATACAAGCACAAAGTCTGTTACGCAAAGACAGCAGCCGAAACCCCATAATGTTCGGACCCATGCTTCTTCACGGCATGTCTACGTTTGAGGTTTATGCCGCCTTCCTCGATCACATAGCGACTGCTTTCGGATCAAATAAGCAGCCAAAGTTGGCACGGTCATCGGTTCGGACGAGGAGGCTGCCCTTCGGCGAGCCATTCGGGAGAAATTCCCCAACTCTGACAACATCTTGTGCACGAGACATCTCAGGAACAACGCCGACGACTATTTAAAAAACAAAGTGGGACTTAAGCGCTCAGACCGACAGGACATCACTGAAGCAGTATTCGGAGAAAGCGGAACTTCCATTGAATCTTCAACCCCCTCCATCGAGCCCCCTTCGGTATATCCCGGCCCCCTCCAGCCCCCTTCGGTAAATTGAAGGAATAACCAAATGAATGATTTGCCATTAATTTTTAATCCAAGCCCGTAAGCCACTTCCATTTAATCATCAGCCCCCTTCGGTAAATCCCGGCCCCCTCCAGCCCCCTCCAGACCCCTTCGGTAATTAGACGTACCGTCAAAAAGCAGCTGAGGGTAATTCACCGATACACTTCCGATCTGCCGATCTTCTTCCGATCTAGAGTTTACTGTGGGGCGAAAAAGTGTTTATATGGATAGAGTACATTTTCATTGCCTCCGCCAATAGACAGGGCCATCGGGGCACAGTGTGAAACTGTACATTTCCTCATAGATGACGCAGGCCGTGTGGTATGACGTTTATGTCACTATGACGTTTCGGGTCCTAACACACGTACAGCAGGCTTTCGCTTTGGTCCAATGAGGGATAATCAACATTTTTGAAGGGTCCTTCCTTGTGCATGCAATACGAACGTGTACCATTTACACCTGCTTTGCATTGCGGATAATGCTACGGAATCAACGAAGAAAGAGTTCGTCTTTCTCTTGGGCTACCAGGCAAATTCCTCTTGGTTGAAATAGTTCTACCGATCTGTGCGGAAAGGAATTTCTAAGTAGTGACGTTTCATTCCAAGACTAGAACCTCAGGTGTCTCTTCCCACAAAATGTCAGTCATCATTCAAAAGTTCACGCCCCACCAGGCAATTGTCTTCTTTTGCAGAGTGAATATTTAGCGCGGTCTTATTCACTGACTCTCTTACATGGAACACTGGTATACTGTTCATTTAGACTAGAGGCGACACTGGTATACTGTTCATTTAGACTAGAGGCGACACTGGTATACTGTTCATTTAGACTAGAGGCGACACTGGTATACTGTTCATTTAGACTAGAGGCGACACTGGTATACTGTTCATTTAGACTAGAGGCGACACTGGTATACTGTTCATTTAGACTAGAGGCGACACTGGTATACTATTCATTTAGACTAGAGGCGACACTGGTATATTGTTCATTTAGACTAGAGGCGACACTGGTATACTATTCATTTAGACTAGAGGCGACACTGGTATATTGTTCATTTAGACTAGAGGCGACACTGGTATACTATTCATTTAGACTAGAGGCGACACTGGTATACTGTTCATTTAGACTATAGGCGAAACTGGTATACTGTTCATTTAGACTAGAGGCGACACTGGTATACTGTTCATTTAGACTAGAGGTGACACTGGTATACTGTTCATTTAGACTAGAGGCGACACTGGTATACTGTTCATTTAGACTAGCGGCGACACTGGTATACTGTTCATTTAGACTAGAGACGACACTGGTATACTGTTCATTTAGACTAGAGGCGACACTGGTATACTATTCATTTAGACTAGAGGCGACACTGGTATACTATTCATTTAGACTAGAGGCGACACTGGTATATTGTTCATTTAGACTAGAGGCGACACTGGTATACTATTCATTTAGACTAGAGGCGACACTGGTATACTGTTCATTTAGACTAGAGGTGACACTGGTATACTGTTCATTTAGACTAGAGGCGACACTGGTATACTGTTCATTTAGACTAGCGGCGACACTGGTATACTGTTCATTTAGACTAGAGGCGACACTGGTATACTATTCATTTAGACTAGCGGCGACACTGGTATATTGTTCATGTAGACTAGCGGCGACACTGGTATACTGTTCATTTAGACTAGAGGCGACACTGGTATACTGTTCATTTGGACTAGAGGCAACATTAATATTGAGGATAAGTGCGTAGGTTTATAAGCTTAGGCCCAGTGGGTACCTGGGCCCGTTTCTCGAACAGTGCGTGGTATCATAAACCTACAGTAGTCTTAGATAACCAAAGATTTCACTCTGAGACATTGTATATTATTGCAGACTACGGCACGCGCCAGGGTTACTTACCGGAAATTCCCTGTTCGACGTGGGCACTTAACAGTTGACAATATACTTAATTAGGCGTTCGTGGCATTGTATGTTAAACCTTTCGCTATATGCTTTTTGTGTGGTGACAATCTAGGCCTAATCTGGGGCATGTTTTATCGATTCATCCTTAATATTTCCGAGAGGTTTCTTAACCCGGGCCAGTTTAGCCCTTTGTGCATAGAAGCGGCATAAAACTCACTGTAACAATGTAAAACCGTGTATGTAAATGTACACATATAAAATGTATAGAGATAAGGTAGATCCTTATCTGCGGCTCGGCAGGTCAAGGGTTCTCGCCCTGGTCCTCCGTATCTGTAGCTTGTTTCACGAGGGAGTCTCCCTGGTCTAGTGGTTAGCGCAGTATACCGCAGGTCTCTAGGTCCTGGATTGAAATCATCCGTCAGCACCTAATCTGAGGCATGTTTCATCCATCGTCCTGGGAGATTGGCCCAGCTAAGCCCGTGTGCGCAGAAAACACGTCCTGAACTTGTTAATGTTATGTGCAGGAAATTGGCTTAGAACAGCAGCATTCATTTCAGAATAAATGTCCATGCTGTTGAGGTTTCCATATTATTTACCAGGGGCCGGCCCGGTAGTGGGCTAGGGCGCTCGCGTTGACTGCTCTGGCCACCTGAGAGCCTAACGGCACGTAGATCGATGGTTCGAGCCCCGCTGTGGCCGTGTCTGTTTGGTGCTAGGATAAATATCCCATGTCTTTCTTCGTAAAGAGTAGGGGGTTATCCCCGGGGACGTGGCTCCACTCTCTCTTCCTTCTCCCAGCGACGCGATATGACCAAAAGTGGTTAAAGCGTCCTGAATATACAACCAACCGACCATATTATTTACCAAAGCGTCAGTTGCACTAAATATTGGATTGACGCTTTTATAATGTTTCTTACATTATTTGTTTTACCATTTGGACTCCTTATAAGGCAGTTTCTTTATCGGTCAGCTCGGATGGCATAGAACGTTAATTAGCTTGTCAGGACAAAACTAGTGTCAGACCGAGCGGATTGTTTTTCCCGGGAGCCAGCCACTTCGGTCCTCACTCAACATCTCAGGTTGTCATAGTGAAGTGTACGTGCCAACAGAATGGGGAGACGCGTGGGGCGGGGGCGGGGGCGGTGGGGGCATGGTAGTAGACCATCTCTACTCGCTGGCGGCCCTGCTGTGAGTCACCACCCCTGCCGTTGTTATGGTGACCCGCCATCTGGGTCTTGTTTGTTGTTTGGGAATTCCTTCCCGACCCCTCACTTCCCCGGTGACGAATTTTTTGTTGGTGTCGATCCTCCCAAGTGGGCGATAAAACCGGTGATTGCCAATTAATGTGGCTGGTTCCACGTACCACGGAGAGATGATGCCCATCCACATGGGGACACCTCATAGCTGGGTGGGTGGGTGCGAGCGTTGGGGGTGTCAACACTTGGGGGCCGTGGCTAAGCGCGTAGCCGGCACCTCGAGGGGGGGGGGGGTACTCAATACATTGTAGTGGGCGGGGCGGGGGGGTCCGCGGTAAAGCCACCCCCCTTTTTTTCACCGCCAAAAGCCGTTCGGTCGGGGCGTTTTACTGCAAAAATCTATAAGTAAGATAACATTGCCCCCCCCCCCCACCCCCACCCGCAGGGGTCGCCACACGGGTTTGGTTGTGAGAACTCTGGCCCTGAATGTCGACTGCGTCAGAAACATGGCCGCTTATAGGTCATGACTCGTTAGGTCTCTGTCGTCAGTCGTTTATGGGCCATAAGGCCAGCGTGTGTGTTTACAATGGCTGGCTGTGTACAGGCGCTTGAGACAGCTGTTAGCGACTGCTATTATCGCCTGCCAGGAGTCGACATACAACACCACGAGGCTCTTAATGCATATATCAGCCTGGCCGTGTGCAATGCTGCACCATATGTCTATATACTATGGCTCGGAGTCTTCGTCTACGTTCTATTGGCATCTTAAAATTAGTGAAATAGACACTTGTTCTAAGGGAAAGGCATGCTAAGAAAGAGAGCCACACCAGCTGCCGTTTTGACGTGGGTTCGATTCCCACCTGCGCAAATATATGTGTACGCAAGTTGCGGCATTTCTACTTTGACGCTTCCCCATGTCGTGAATATTACGAGTTAAATTGTCCCATACAATGGATTTTTTTTTTTTTTTTGCTTTTTAAAAATACAATAAAATACAACAACTGATAATACATCTAACTTATAAGCCGTTACTGTATCAAAATACAGCTCCAGATTTGCATCATCGAAAATATATATCCCGTACAATGAATCGATGGTGTCACAGGATGTCTTAGAACTGCCTCTTTCTATTTCTTCATGAGCTCAGCATTACGCCATTGTGAGCGCTGCTTGACTTGGGCCATGGAGGCCGCCGTGTGAGTGCTGTTTGAAGGGGTACGCAGCAGCGGCCGCTGTCCCAGACAGGGCTCTGTATGCATTGGGCGTGGGCGTGGTGGTGTCCCGCCACCGCATCGGCTCCCCTCCGTCACCACCCACCCCCTCTTGGAGGCCCTGTTGAAGGTCTGTCCCGTCCCGTGTAGCCCGTCCAAGGGATCTTGAGGCTGCGGGCCTGGCTGCCGCGTGTCGGGCTCTGTCTCTCTCGTCTCCAATTCAAGACAGCTGTCTGCACCCCTTCCCACTCTGGACCCCACCCACCCCCCTCTCCCACCTCTTTCTCGTCCACACTATGTCAGCAGTCAATCTAGTGATGCTGCTCATGCCCCCCCCCACCCCACCCCCCTGCCCTCCAGTCCAGCCCTATCCAGTGCCTCCCTCTGTGTACGCCCCGCCCCACCCCGTTCTCAGTCTCCGGCTCTGCGAGAATTTTTGTGAAGCTCCCCATCTCATCTTCATTCCACCCCCTGCCACCCTGTCGCTCCTCATACGAGTCAACATGACGCGGCGTCCCCCCCCCCACCACCACCCGCACCCCCATGACAATCCCCCACCCCCACCCCCACCCCTCCCCTATGTCGTCACGGCCGGTAGGACTGAAGGGACTGACTGTGCGGCCGGTGACTCACGCCGGGGCCCCGCGCCGCATAATCTCATGGCGTCCCTCCTCGTTGCCCTTCCGCGATGGCCCTCTACCGCCTCGTCCTCCTGCCGGCCGCGGTGGCTTTCTGGGCATTGCTCAACCACTCGCCACCCGTCGGCTGGGAATCTATTCCGCTCCTGCTGTCGCCGCTCTAGCCCCCACCCCTCCCCCTCATGCACCCACCCACCCTCGGCTCTGTACCCCCTCTGAACAAAAAAGCCCACGTGGTCCGCCTGTCTGGGTGGGTGCATCGACCCTCTCCACCGCGCCGTGTGGGCCGCTCACTGCTGGCCCCCGAGCACCCTGATTGTAACCCTACTCCCTCCCTTTGAATATATTGTGTTGTGATTGTATCACTCCTCTTGTGCCTTTTAGGAGCGTCCTGGGTGTATAGGGTTAACGCCATTATTCCATTCACAGTGAAAAGACACCCAGTCTCATGGCTCTCTCACCCCTCCACAGTGTACGTCCTATGGCTCTGTCACCCCTCCACAGTGTACGTCCCATGGCTCTGTCACCCCTCCATGTCTACAGTGTACGTCCCATGGCTCTGTCACCCCTCCATGTCTACAGTATACGTCCCATGGCTCTGTCACCCTCCATGTCCACAGTATACGTCCCATGGCTCGGTCACCCCTCCATGTCCACAGTATACGTCCCATGGCTCTGTCACCCCTCCATGTCCACAGTATACGTCCCATGGCTCTGTCACCCCTCCATGTCCACTGTATACGTCCCATGGCTCTGTCACCCCTCCATGTCCAGAGTATACGTCCCATGGCTCTGTCACCCCTACATGTCCACAGTATACGTCCCATGGCTCTGTAACCCCTCCATGTCCACAGTATACGTCCCATGGCTCTGTCACCCCTCCATGTCCAGAGTATACGTCCCATGGCTCTGTAACCCCTCCATGTCCACAGTATACGTCCCATGGCTCTGTCACCCCTCCATGTCCAGAGTATACGTCCCATGGCTCTGTAACCCCTCCATGTCCAGAGTATACGTCCCATGGCTCTGTCACCCCTACATGTCCACAGTATACGTCCCATGGCTCTGTAACCCCTCCATGTCCACAGTATACGTCCCATGGCTCTGTCACCCCTACATGTCCACAGTATACGTCCCATGGCTCTGTAACCCCTACATGTCCACAGTATACGTCCCATGGCTCTGTCACCCCTCCATGTCCACTGTATACGTCCCATGGCTCTGTCACCCCTCCATGTCCAGAGTATACGTCCCATGGCTCTGTCACCCCTACATGTCCACAGTATACGTCCCATGGCTCTGTAACCCCTCCATGTCCACAGTATACGTCCCATGGCTCTGTCACCCCTCCATGTCCACAGTATACGTCCCATGGCTCTGTCACCCCTCCATGTCCACAGTATACGTCCCATGGCTCTGTCACCCCTACATGTCCACAGTATACGTCCCATGGCTCTGTCACCCCTCCATGTCCACAGTATACGTCCCATGGCTCTGTCACCCCTCCATGTCCACAGTATACGTCTCATGGCTCTGTCACCCCTCCATGTCCACAGTATACGTCCCATAGCTCTGTCACCCCTCCATGTCCACAGTATACATCCCATGGCTCTGTCACCCCTCCATGTCCACAGTATACGTCCCATGGCTCTGTAACCCCTACATGTCCACAGTATACGTCCCATGGCTCTGTCACCCCTACATGTCCGGAGTATACCAGTCATGCCCACATCCTTTTCTATTTTGATCTCTGCTCAATGTCCATGCTTCGAGTGAGGTTGTCATGTTGCACCCCCCCCCCCATTTCCTATGTCCCTCCTCCCTCCTCCGCCCTCCTTCACCATCCTCCCTCCTCCCTCCCTCCTTCTCAACCCTCCTCACCCCTCCTTCATCTCCTCCTCATACCCCCTTGCTAGCCCCCCCCCTTTTCTCCCCTTCCCCCTAACCTCCCTGGTGTAACTCCTATGGGAGATCTGTAGCCTCTTCCCCGACATTTTGGATCCCCTGCATAAAGGAATTCTCTGCAAGGTCGGGTGTCCACAAATTTTGGATTTTCAGCGGCTATTGACCGTTACTTTACTCTGATCTTCCTCATTGTAGTTTGTAACTCATCTATTGTGAACTTTCCTACTGCCTCCATCCCTATATTTTACTTAAGGACTTTCCTTGTAAATAACATGCCCTGGAGACCTCAGTCGTGGCTGTTGGCTGCTCGACCATGCTCGGCATCTGCCATACGGGGTCGTGTGACATATTGTGTTCTCATATCATTTCCTAAGGTCATTTTCCTTCAATCGGTTTTCCCCATTTGTACGCAAAGATGGTCTAAAGCCTTTCGTCGTGGGTGGGTAGTTAGTACTTCCGGTCCCTCATTGCCCAGTTGGCCGCTACAGCTTCGGTGTGGCTGTGACGCGCCGCGGCAAGCTCACGTGATTTCCGTTTCCGTTGCAAATTATCCTATTCTCTCTTCCAATTTATCCCCGCCACCCACACACCCACACACCCACACACCCACACACCCACAGGCGCCCTAGCTCTCCTCCGTGCCGGCGGCGCCCCAGCTCGTTCACAACCTTGGGAAGCAATCTCCCACCGTAATATGGCGCCACATAACACGACCCACCGCCGGCCGTGGCCTCTTCGGGTCATTCTGTAGCTATCGTCGGGTGTTTCCGTAGCCATCATCGGGTGTTTCCGTATCTATCATCGAGTGTTTCCGTAGCCATCATCGGGTGATTCCGTTGCCATCATCGGGTGATTCCGTAGCCATCATCGGGTGATTCCGTAGCTATAATCGGGTGATTCCGTAGCCTCCTCGGGTCATTCCGTGCCGCCCTCGGCTGCTGGCCGCCGATTCGTCCGCGGTGACGTAATTCCACCATGACGTCATCAGCAAGAGGGTGACCTTCCCCGCCCCCCCCCCCCCCTCTGGGTGTATGTCTCACCGAGGCAGAGGGAGGCCAGTCACTGCTGAGTCCCTGCCCCAGCCTCTCGCAGCCAACCAGCCACCTCATCCTTCTACCACACACACAGCCTGCAGACTGCTGCAGTCAATCCATTGCAAGCCATCACTGGGGTGAGATGCCCATACAAGGTTAAACCCGCCTCAGTGTCTCGTCTCAGCCAGCGTGCGTGTATCTCCGGACACCGTCAGCGGACGCGCAAAGAATCCCCCACTTACAAGTACGTCTGGATCAGCATCATGGCTAGACAGCTTTACGCTGATAAACCTTCTGGATATATTTGAAGGACGCCGCTTTCGGATCGGCCGCATGACGTCATTTGTTGTTGTTTTTGTTATGTTAGCTTGCGTTTCTCTGTGTAAACTGCCCCAGTGGATCGCGCTGTTTGTTGCTCACAGGATCCCGATTCATGAAGCAGACAAGCATCTGATCTGTGCCCACTGTTTCACGGCATGCTTGCCTGGACTCAATCAATTATGTACGCCTGACAAGTGAGGTGACCTTTCCATATAGGACCGCGTCCATCGAACGGTGAGCAACGGGTAATTTCCTATTCTCAGATTCATAGAAGTTGGCGCCAGACGAGGGAGAGAGAGGTCTGAAGAAATTGTTGATTCGGTGACAGTGATGAAGTGTCGCTTTCACCTCTTGGATACATCATTAACGAGGTCATAACCGAAACTCATTCTTCAGTCGGACATAGGTGACTCACTAATGCGTCCGCTCACCCGGTGCTGTCTGTATCGACCTGGCCGGCCGGCTGGGAGATTTGCGTCTCTCATCGGCGGGTGATAAAACCAGGTGCGTCACTGTAAAACCTATCACAGGGGCTGGTTATCATTGCATGACATGCCTCAGGCCAACTCGTCGGGACGGTGAGAACGTAAAAATCTACGGAAAAGGCTGGAGATTTACATTTCTACGTAAGTAAACGAGCGATTAAATCAAGGAGGTCGCGATTTGAGTACATTGAATCGGGGGACGTATTGGACCCCGAATCACATAGTAAAGACTTCTTGGAGGCAATTTTGGATTAATTGATGTCCATGCACGCAAGTCAAGTCAGCGGCCTCGGGTGTGTTCTTCAGTAGAGTAAATCTAAGTCAGGTAGTGTGGCGCAGGGGAGTGCGAACTCCACCCAACTCACTTCGGAGGGTACACACCAAGAAACGCGTGTCAACTCAGCTGTACACACTAAGAAACTCAACTGTTTTCCAAGGGTACACACCAAAAAACCTAACTGTCTTCCACGGGTGAACACAAAGAAGCGTGTGTCAACTCAATTGTTTACCAAGGGTGCACATCAAGAAGCGTGTATCAACTCAACTGTCTTCCTAGGGTGCACACCAAGAAACACGTGTCAACTCGACTGTCTTCCAAGGGTGAACACCAAGAAACGCGTGTCCGCTTATCTCATTTGGCAGGGTACACACCAGAAAGCGCGTATCCACTCAACTCGTTTTGAAGGGTTCACACCAAAAAGCGCTTGGTGCAGACGTTCCTTGCGCGTGTGATCGTTACGCAGGGTGAGTCCACGTGACTACGCCATCTTGGCAACATGCGCTGGAACTTCCAGGAATGCAATAATAACAGCATCACTGTGGCTTCGTCACTACTTCCGGTCGGCGTGGCGCCACGTCTCCGCCACAGTGGCGGCGTCGGCGTCGACGTCGGGTCGTCGTTACTTCCCGTCGGCGTCGGCGTTACTCCCCACCTGGGACACACGGTCGTTGTGCAGACAACAGGGGCGACGTCGACGTCGACGTCGATCAAGTGTCAGTGTCAGTGTCGGACGTCGCAGGCTGAACTGCGGCCGTCGTGTCGGCCGCTCTGCTCGGCGTCTCGCTGCTTCAACACGCGCGTCTTCACAGCCCTCAGGTCCCTGCTGTGTGGGGCGCGGCGAAAGGCGGTGTGTGGGTGAGGACTTCTGTCACTATAGAGGGGGAAGGGGGTGTGGGGCGCGGCGAAAGGCGGTGTGTGGGTGAGGACTTCTGTCACTAGAGAGGGAAGGGTGTGTGTGGGTGAGGACTTCTGTCACTAGAGGGGGGGGGGGGTGTGGGGCGCGGCGAAAGGCGGTGTGTGGGTGAGGACTTCTGTCACTAGAGGGGGGAGGGGGTGTGGGGCGCGGCGAAAGGCGGTGTGTGGGTGAGGACTTCTGTCACTGGAGGGGGGAGGGGGTGTGGGGCCCGGCAAAAGGCGGTGTGTGGGTGAGGGCTTCTGTCACTATAGAGGGGGGAGGGGGTGTGGGGCCCGGCGAAAGGCGGTGTGTGGGTGAGGACTTCTGTCACTATAGAGGGGGGAGGGGGTGTGGGGCCCGGCGAAAGACGGTGTGTGGTTGAGGACTTCTGTCACTATAGAGGGGGGAGGGGGTGTGGGGCCCGGCGAAAGGCGGTGTGTGGGTGAGGACTTCTGTCACTAGAGGGGGAAGGGGGTGTGGGGCGCGGCGAAAGGCAGTGTGTGGGTGAGGACTTCTGTCACTAGAGGGGGAAGGGGGTGGGTGGGTGAGGACTTCTGTCACTAGAGGGGGAAGGGGGGTGTGGGGCGCGGCGAAAGTCGGTGTGTGGGTGAGGACTTCTGTCACTAGAGGGGGGAGGGTGTGTGGGGCCCGGCAAAAGGCGATGTGTGAGTGAGGACTTCTGTCACTAGAGGGGGAATGGGGTGTGTGGGTGAGGACTTCTGTCACTAGAGGGGGAAGGGGTGTGGTGCCCGCCGAAAGTCGGTGTGTGGGTGAGGACTTCTGTCGCTAGAGGGGGGAGTGGGTGTGGGGGTGTGGGGCCCGGCGAGAGGCGGTGTATGGGTGAGGACTTCTGTCACTAGAGGGGGAAGGGGGGTGTGGGGCGCGGCGAAAGTCGGTGTGTGGGTGAGGACTTCTGTCACTAGTGGGGGGAGGGGGTGTGGAGCGCGGCGAAAGGCGGTGTGTGGGTGAGGACTTCTGTTACTATAGAGGGGGGAGGGTGTGGGTGGAGTCGGTGTGGGGTGTGGCGAAAGGCGGTGTGTGGGTGAAGACTTCTGTCACTATAGGTGGGGGGCAGGGGGAGGGTGATATGAGGCTGAGGTATATATTGTCTTACGGTTGTGGAGGTCACTGCCTTGTGAAACTCAGCGAAGCTCTTTTTGAGCGGGCGAGGACTTTCCCTTATGGTCAAAAGTATGGAGGGAGGGACCCGAAGGTGATGGGGAGGGGAATAAAATACTGTCTGCATGAGCCATATTCCTTGCCCAACAGATCGCCAACAGCTTGGCGTTGTACATCTCTGTGATCAGATAGTGATCGAAATATAGGCTGTAACATTATATTAATGTTCGTTATCTGTGTCTGTTCCAGAGACCCGAACATATCAGTCGACATGAAGCCATTACCCAAAGAACCAGAAGATGAAAAGAAAAAGAAACAAAAAACACCAAAAGGTAACGACTGCATTTAACTGCTCACATTCATGAATAAACCTGACGCACGCGATCAGGGCCATTTTCTAAAATTTACTTCATAAACATAGAAGTAAATGTTTAAAAGTTTACTTTTATTTAATATGTTATCACGTATTTTACCTGTAAATTTATACTGTAGTTTGTATCACGGTTATAATATACAGTAAACTCGCTTAGAAAAACGGATATGAGGAAACAACCATCACGTGATCACTCACAGATCGCTTGGAACGCCATTAATAGAACGCCAGGGTCTTACGTAGCGTGTGTGTGACTTTGTTACAGGTAGCAAGGTCTACAAAGCCAGGGACAACGAGAAACCAGTAATATCACCGCCTTCCAACTTTGAGCACACAATCCACGTGGGGTTCGACCCCCACACGGGGGAGTTCACGGTACGTTCTGCTCGTTACATCAGTGGCCATTCCAGGAATCCAGTAGTCCCAATTGGACTGTTTCAATTGAAGTTTCCCACACCAAGAGTTGAATGCCTTGGCCATATGAGAGCCTAACGGCACGTGGATCGCTGGTTCGCGCCCCGCCATGTCGGTGTGGTCGCAGGATAAAAATCCCATGTCCTTCTTCGCAAAGAGTAGGGGGTTCCCCCTGGGGATATGGCTCAATTCTCCCTTCCTTCTCCCGTTGACGGGATATGAGCAAAAGTTGTTGAAGTGTCCTGAATATACAACCAACCCACACCAGATTTTATCCGTTCTTATCACGTCGTTGTCAACGTTTCTGTGAATGCTGTAACAGTTAAGTTGGTAGCGCACGTGGCTTGAGACTAATTTACCTGGGTCCCATCCTCACACTGGGCACCGGGCACCAGGCACCTGTAGCCAGATATTAAGGGGTTATGACGTGCTATTACCTTCATCATATCCTCTGTATCACTTGCCCGGGAGTGTTCTATGGGCCGGTTTACCCCCATGTGTACGCAACATGCACGAAAACGTCAATTCCATCAGGCATTTAAGTAAAATAGCAAAGGAATCTGACTACTCTCCCGTTTTTCCATTATAACTGTCTGACTGTCTGTCGTCTGACTGAGTGTTTTCTTATTAGATATATATTTTGATGATTTTTAGTGTTTTAGATATAAATTATAAAAATAAAAACTGAAATGAAGAGTTTTACGCCACGTAAAGTGTCTAATTAAGGCTTTTTAATTGGGTCAAGAAGCCTCTCTAGATATTGAACTGGTGTTGGATGACACCTGTCCCAGATACAAGAATACAATAATTGCATGTTCTTGTTCTCAGAAGAAGACAATACGATATCGAGTATTGAAATTATTTTGCATTCATAATTGAATATTGACTCTAGATTCATCTTTAAGCTGGCCTAATCTAGCCCTAGTCTGCAAAACATAGGCTTAAAAGAAGAAAAATTGAATTATCTTTGATAAGCTCATTGTATCCAACATAACATAGTGTGTCTATGGTACTTTCGGGCCACGGGCCCATGGAACACATAGAAACATTTACATAATAAATTGCACGCTACTTAAGATAAACTGTGTAATTTTGCTGCATGGTGGCAGAATGCACCTAGATTATTCAATAATACAGTATTCTTTGAGCGCATAAGTGAAATAAATTTTACTTTGTTTGAAAAGTTGAAATTAGATTTCATTGTATGTTGACCAGAATATGATGCATGGACCATGCCTAATTACCCCCCGCCCCCCTCCCCCCTTCACACACCCACAGGGCATGCCGGAGTCGTGGGCCAACCTGCTCCAGAACTCCAACATCTCTAAGCTGGAGCAGAAGAAAAACCCGCAAGCCGTGCTCGACATCCTCAACTACTACGACAAGTCGTCGAAGGAGGACAAGGAGTCCAAGTACATGACGACAACATCCAGCTTCAGCAAACCAGGTACGTGCCAGCGAGGCGACCACGTGGCGGCAGAGACCACGTGACGGCAGAAATCACGTGGCGGCAGCGACCACGTGGTGTTGGCGAGCACGTGGCTGTAGCAATCATGTGGTTGTAGCGACCACGTGGCGGCAGAGACCACGTGGCGGCAGAGACCACGTGGCGGCAGCGACCACGTGGCGGCAGCGACCACGTGGACGTGGCGACCACGTGGCGGTGGCGACCACGTGGCGGCAGCGACCACGTGGCTGTAGCAATCACGTGGTTGTAGCGACCACATGGCGGCAGCTACCACGTGGCGGCAGCGATCACGTGGTGGCAGCGAGCACGTGGCTGTAGCGACCACGTGGCTGTAGCGATCACGTGGACGTGATGGTCACTTGACTATGGTGGCAACATCTTTAGATCGCTTGGCAATAGCGATCGAATGGCTTACAATAGACACGATTGGTTTTGACATCAAATGGATTATAATAGAGGTAATCTGATTCTAGCGACCACTTGGTTCGAGCCACTTGGCTGTAGCCACAATGTGAATGAGCGATTTCCTTTTCCGTATTATTGGTGTGTACTATGTTATAGAGCGAGTGAAGTCACTTGTTTGATCACGTTGTCTTGTATTTACAGGTATCCATGGTTCCAAGTCTTCCCTTCCCGACAAGCTGGCAACATGCGCGGCGATCTCACCTGTAAGTCCCGTCTCATGAATATGCATTTATATGTATATTATTATATTTTATATGTAATTACTATAATAACTATAATTAATTATCGAAATGTGAACTTAGGTCAGACCATTTTTATCGTGGCAAAAAGAAGGCGAGACGAGACCTTTCGCCAAATGTCCGCTGAAAATGATCTCAAATGCTTTCCACCGAGATGTGGTCATGCGTGTAAATCTGACCTTGACTGGCTTACAAGGGTGGAGTCAGTGCCACAAGGACGAACTGATGACTCATCACTAAAGCCATATACACCGCAAATGTTGTGATTTTATTTCTTCTCATGGCTTGGCGTTGCTCGATATCGAATTATAACGGCTCATCAGTATTTTTGGTTTATAGCTGGCATTATGCCTGCACCAATGCGGTGACCGGTTTTCACGGATATTCTTCTGTTTGACAGCAACCGGCCGTCAAGCCAGAGAGAACCACTCCCCCTACACCACCCCCATCAGACGAGGGGGGTGAGGAGGAGGCCCCACCCCAACCCCCACCCCCAATCGCTGCCAGACCCGAAAAGACAAAGTCAATAGTACGTACAATATGTCTGCCCCCTCGGTCTCCTTAATATACATTATGGCATTAATAGTAATAGTAGGAGTAAAAATAGTAATACTAACACTGCTACTAATAATAATAGTACCACTACTACTACTACTAATCTACTAAATATCATATCATCACGATTTCAAACCCGCCATGTTTAAGCACCCCAACAGTGTGCCTTTACGCTGATGATAATTTGTACTCATTTTAAGAAATTAAAGTTTAATTAATTTAAATTTACTATTTTTACGACAATTGGCCTGTTCTTGATATAGAAAACATATGCTGTAATATGCCGTTGTTGACTTCTTGCAGTATACAAAACCTGTCGACCCTGACGAGAAAACCAACGGTACAACGATTAACATCAAGAGCGAACAGAAAATGAAAAAGAAGAAAATGACAGATGAGGAGATCTTAGAAAAGCTGCGATCAATAGTTTCTGTAGGAGACCCCAACAAGAAATACGTAAAGAACGAAAAAATAGGCCAAGGGTGAGAACTTCTTTGATAATTTGTTACCTCAGAATTGCACTAAATCCTAAATTATATTTCGCGTCCTATGTTAAAACAACGTAATGCAGGCATCTTTAATTCAACCTTACTGGTGATTGAGGGCAAAAGGGCGGTGCTACCAATATGGACCTCAATCATTAAGTTTCCTTCATATATTTCTTCTCACGAAATATTTGGTATATCATAACATGTGAGATGTTTTTTTCCTAATCCGGGGCTGATTTATCCATTGTGTGCACAAACCTGGCCTGAAACAGGTATCGTTTTCCATTGCGTACATCGTGTTGTCTTTCTGTGGGACAGAGCCTCCGGCACAGTGTACATAGCATTGGAGAATGCGACAGGGCAGGAAGTGGCCATCAAACAGATGAACCTCTCACAACAACCCAAGAAAGAACTCATCATCAATGAAATCATTGTCATGAAGGAAAATCAAAACCCCAACATCGTCAACTATCTGGACAGCTACCTGGTCGGTGAGGAACTCTGGGTAAGTCTTCACACTATAGACATATGCCTTGTTTGGAGGGGGCGGGGGGGGCTCTGGGTAAGTCTTCACACTATAGATATATGCTTTGTATGGAGAGGGGGGGGGCGGGCTCTGGCTAAGTCTTCAAACTCTAGACATATGCCTTGTTTGAAGGGAGGGGGGGGGGGGGCTCTGGGTAAGTCTTTGCACTATAGATACCTTCCTTGTTGGCTGTGGGGACTGTGGGTAAGTCTTCCCACTATAGACAAATGTCTTGTTTTTGTGGGGTTTTTTTTTGGGGGGGGGACTGGGTAAGTCTTTAAATCATAGATACCTTCCTTGTTGGCGGGTGAGGGGGACTTTGGGTAAGTCTTCACACTATCCTTGTTTGGGGAGGGGACTCTGGTGAGTGTTCACACTATAGACAAATGCCCTGTTTGGGGAAGGGGCTCTGAGTAAGTCGTCAAATTATAACAGCTACCCTGTTGCGGAGGTATATCGTCAAATTAAGGGCAGATATTCGAGTTTGATTATACCTTGTCGTGTGGGTAGAATATGTTGGAACGATGGCGAATAAAAGCCTGATATCATTGTGTGATGGAACTGTAACGTGTTATATATGCTAGTAATCTACTTACGTGGCTTGTATGTAGCTGGTTGGCAACTTTGTTGACATAATTGTGCACGTCTTTGTTGCCATAATTGTGCACGTCTTTGTTGGCATAATTGTGCACGTTTTTGTTTACACACATACTGAACAGAAGTTTGTTGACATACATGTATATGCATATAAATCTGTCTTCGTACGAATGTTTACACGTCTGTACACATTGTGTTGGGGGGCAGGTTGTCATGGAGTACCTGGACGGAGGGTCGCTGACAGACGTTGTCACGGAGACGTGTATGGACGAGGGTCAGATCGCCGCGGTGTGCCGAGAGGTCAGTGAGTCCTGCGAGCTTGGGTGTCGCCATGGCAACCGCGTGTCATGCCAGACGCTCCAAGCAGCCATCACTGGGGCAGACTAAGCAATAAATCATTCCCTAAATGCAAAGCGGAGATTGTTTAACTGCCGTTACTGTAATATATGTCGAGTATGTTAATATCATTAACATCCCGTCTCATTAAACATATTACAAGCAAGAAGCGAAAATGGCAGGACGCATTATTACTCTGGTTCTTGTTTCGAAACACGTAATTTATATAATATGCGATAATAGAATATTGGCAAAGGAAGTATAATATTTCGCTCAATGCGATTTATTTTGCAATTGACACAATTTGATCTTAAATATTCGTGGCTTAATTAAATCCACACACTGAACGACAATGTGATATAAAGCCTTCTGTCGACGTCACGCTGACCGTTCTGTTCCGACTGTTTCCTTACAGTGTCTGTACGCGCTGGAGTTCCTTCACGACAACAAGGTCATCCATCGGGACATCAAGAGTGACAACATCTTGTTGGGCATGGACGGCGGAGTCAAACTCAGTGAGTCCCCCTTGTCTTGACCCTCTGGTCTCACCTTATACGACCGCGCCGGAGGTCACCCCGTGACCTCACCCCGTGATCTCACCCCGTGACCACACCCCGTGACCTCACTCGGTGACCTCACCCCGTGACCTCGCCCCGTGACCGCATCCCGTGTCCTCACCCCGTAACCTCACTTCGTGACCTCACTCCGTGACCTCACCCTGTTACCTCACCCCGTGACCTCACCCCGTGACCTCACCCCGTGACCTCACCCTGACCTCACCCTGACCTCACCCTACCCTGACCTCACTCCGTGACCTCACTCCGTGACCTCACTCCGTGATCTCACCTCGTGACCTCACCCCGTGACCTCACCCCGTGACTTCACCCCGTGACCTCACCCCGTGACCTCACTCCGTGACCTCACTCCGTGACCTCACCTCGTAGTTAACGCGTTCGGCTATGGCCGGGTGTATCTGATTTATACTAAATCAGCGGACAACCCCAGTGTTGTAACTTAGATGCCCCTGTATCTTAGCCCCTAAAAAACTATAATAAAAGAGTGTTATTAGATGTAAAGCACATGTCTTATGCTCTGAACCGATCAACCCTCTCAACCAGTCGATGAGTAGTAGCCGAGCGATTTAGAAACTACTGCACCGTACTGTTGACAACTGATCCCCTTGTGGTACGTTCATTAATATTTATACATATTTAATGTATCTTATCGAGATATTTGTACAACGATTCTCTTAATTCTCTCCTCTCAGCTGACTTTGGCTTCTGCGCCCAGCTGTCTCCGGAGCAAAACAAGCGATCCACCATGGTGGGAACGCCGTACTGGATGGCTCCAGAGGTCGTCACAAGGTCAGTCGCCCTCGCTAGTGACCAGCAAGATTGATGATAACATGTCTTTGCCACGATATCATAAGGTCTGCAGTATCTGTGGCGAAAATATTTTGTACGCATTTTAGTTAGTCCTTCTAATTAGTAGAATGTAATTTAAAAAATATATACACCTGATTTCTTAATGAATAATTAACAATTAATCGTCTTAATAAAAAGAATGATCTTAATAAAAAAATATCATCTTAATAAAAAGAATAATTTTAATAATGATAATGTTAATAATAGTACTATAATATCAACATGAATAGTTTTAATAGCAAAAAGGAGAAGAAGGAGGATGCAATCTTTAATGTTGAACAAGTCTCCAACGAAACCGTGACATAATGATGGTGGTGATAACTGATTGGGGGTGAAGAGTGATTGGTGATGAGTGATTGGTGGTGATGACATGATGATGGTGGTGATTGCAGGAAGCAGTACGGCCCTAAGGTTGACAACTGGAGCCTGGGGATCATGGCGATAGAGATGATTGACGGGGAGCCACCGTACCTCAATGAGAACCCACTCAGGGTAAGCCCAGAACGCCTCGCCCCTGTCCCCCACCCTCCCCGCTAGATTGTTCTATTTCTTATTTTTTAAATTATGATATTGGAGTTGAGATATTATTGTATGGGCATGTTCGGTATCGGAATTACGATGCTAATATCTGGTAAAATATATTATTTTATAAAACATTAGTTTTATTATAACATCTGGCGCTGTTTGCGTAATATGTAATCACCGACGCACGGTAAGCAACTTCCCGTGGTGATTCACCTCATGAATTAGAGACGATGGGCGCTGGTCTGAAAGGAGGTTTCTAGTGATATTGACTAGTCGGCTTTTCGAGAAATAACTACGGTTTAATTAATTTACCCCTTCCAGGCCCCTATCAACAACATTATATTCCACTGTCTCCTCTCTCCTCCCCCCCCCCCACCCCCTAACCATCCAGGCGCTGTACCTGATCGCCACCAACGGGAAGCCTGACATCAAGGACAAGCACAAGTTGTCGCCGGTCTTCCAGGACTTTCTGGATCGCTGTCTGGAGGTGGACGTGGAGAAGCGGTCCTCGGCGTCCGAGTTGCTGCGCCACCCGTTCCTGAGACTCGCCAAGCCGCTGGCCAGCCTGACGCCGCTCATACTGGCCGCCAAGGACGCCGCCAAGCACTGAGACGCTCACTGGGGGAGGTCATCTTGGAGGTCGTATGGAAGGTCACCCTGGAGACCTCTGCGGAGGTCACTGAGAAGGTCACTGAAGTCACTGAGGAGGTCACTGAGGAGGTCGTCTCGGCGGTCATTCTGAGGGTCATCTAAGAGGTCACACGGAAGGCCACCGAGAAGGCCGCTTGGAATGTTATCCAGGAGGTCACTGAGGAGGTCATCTAGGCGATCAGCTAGGAGGCCATCTAAGAGGTCACTCGGAAGGTCACCGAGAAGGCCACTTGTGATGTCATCCAGGAGGTCACTAAAGAGTCCATCTAAGAGGTCACTGGAAATGTCACACAAGAAGCCACTGGGAAGGTCATCTTGAAGGTCATTGCCGAGACAACTGAGGTCACCGAGGTCACTCGGAAGGTCATCTAACGCGTCTTTAGGGAACAGGCCACTGACCAAGGTGATGATATAGTTATGGCAAATCTAGAGCTGACTGGTGTGATTACACAGGAGTCCACCCACACTGGAAGCACCCCTATCATATCAGTCCGCCAACGACGGCCACGCACGAGATCTCACGTACTTGATCTACCTCGACAGAGAGTGATCTGAAGACGTCAATGGCAATCGTCAATCAAATGGTTTTCAATAGTCTTCTAAGCTTTCACGCTGTGGCATATTACTACCTAGACTCTGGGGCATAGGACTTCCTGTGGGCTACAGACCTTAGCGTTGTCTGTTGGGTCTGTTCTGACATTGTATTCCTCCGCGAGGCAGCCGCCCGAGGCACGTGCGCGGACCGATCTGTCGGTGCCGTTAAAAATGTAGTTCTTGGCATACGGAAGCTCTGCAGTGTCACGCAGAAAGTCTGGAAGAACGTTCGTTTCCATTTACAAGACAATTTATAAAGCGTTCCGACAATCGGCTTCTGGACTGCCTTCTTCCATTTCGGAGGTCATAACCCGTATTAGCCGCTTTCCCAATGGTTGTTTGCACCCTTTACAAAGGTCGGATGCCTTTCTTACCCTCCTTCTGTAGCCTACCTTCCAGCCGGAAGTCGATGGTTAAAGTAGAGATGCAGCCTGTTTGGCAAACTCTGGTATCTGTATGGCCATCGTAACCACTTCCCAAAGCGGTGAAATGATCCCTATATACGTCTCCATGGCTACCCGTTACCTTTCATTGTGTTCAACCTTCATCTCTATGACCCATGGATCTGTGAAGAGGTAGCGTGTTCAGGAGGCTCCATCCATATGTCTCCATGGTTACCTGTGACTATGCAGTGTGCGGGTTTCTTCCATATGACCTATATATGTTACCATGGCTACCTGTGACTGCAGTGTGCGGGTTTCATCCATATGACCTATATTTGTTACCATGGTTACCTGTGACGATGCCGTGTTCAGGCTTCATCCATATGACCCATATATGTCTCCATGGTTACCTGTGACGCAATGTGTTCAGGTTTCATCCATATGACCTATATATGTATCCATGGTTACCTGTGACGATGCAGTGTGTTCAGTCTTCGCTTTTTCTCAGTTCGGAGCTTGCCTTGCCACAGATCTGGTGCCCCGAACTAGATTTATCTGAGGTCACCTAAGGTCACCTGAGGTCAGGTCAGCTCACACACCTATGCTGAGGTCACATCAGCCAGTGTCTCCGTCTGGCAGAGTTATCGTGCATTCGTGCCACGTATAACAACAATATACGGACATATACCATGAAATCGTGATATTAATTAGTGTATACATATATTGACAAAATCAATTTCACTTCACTGATCCGCTGATACTAATATATGGAATCATAATGTCTTAACGTCTATCAATGTGATGATATAATCTAAGCTATCGGCTGTTAAGAGACCCTATGGGTTCACTGGCTTTCATTTATTACGGTATTACAAAGGGATGGTAAAGCGGTGTGCACACGTCTGTACGCTCAGCTGTGTGGGGTAGTCAATATTGTACATAAGGAGGTTTTAGCCTGTGTATTATACAAAGACCAACAGCAAACCGACCAGGACGCCATGTTGCTAGCTGGCAGTAACTGAGGGTAGCCGTCAGTTCCTGATGCAACTTTGCTTTCGGCGTTCATGCAATTAAAACTATCGCTTCCAAACACGGCTGTTTGTGGTAGGTTCTGTGTTGTACACACAGCCTACAACGTGTAGGAATGTAGGTAGGAGTGCACGTTATTTATACGTAAGTGTGGTTGCCGCGACGTACATTTATATATTGTATATATATATGTATATATACATAATACTGTAGTTAAGGCGTAGGCGTGGTAGTTGGCCGTGCTTGCTTCTACCGGGTAGTTAGTATTATGGAACTTGCGGTTCGGTTTTGGTGTGATAATCTGGTGCCATGACGCGCGATGCGGTCACGTGATCTCGTCAGCCCACGATACTTCGGAAGAAGAAACAGATCTGGCGAGACGTATAAATATAAGGGCTTCGCGTGCAAAGCTGTACCGACAATGCCCTCCAATCAAACGCGAAGCGAGGAAAGTGCAATGAAAGGGTATCAACTCAACCAGTACTGGAATAAGTGCTTGAAATGCAAAGAGAAGCCGAATTGTATATTAAAAAAAAATCCAGTTGAGAAACATCATGGAAAGGCAACTGATATGAAGGGATATAGCCACGGCGTGTCAAGGAAGCACTGCGTGAGGTAGCGTCTTTTTATTAATCGTGCAAAAGGCCGTGACTGGCATCTAGCGTCAGATGCTCAATTATTGCATGTGCATTTACTGTGTTCGCTTTTCCCAGCGGGTCGCGACAAGCCACGTGGTCCAGTGATGGCGGGACGAGGCCGCCACTTGATTGGACGAGAATGACCTGCGGGTACACTATAATCGGTGACGTCATCAGATGTGGGCTGTTGACAAGTGATAGAACCCGGCGATAGTGGCTACCGTCACCAGCCTTTATTTATAAACACTGCTGCACTGTCACTTTTTATAAACGTTTATTTGACATTTTTGTAATACGCTTATTGCCAAATACGTCAATACAATGCATGTCTAAACTGAAAAAAAAATGTGTTTTTGTCTACAATCATGGCGGGAACAGTTCGTTGCATGGTTCTCTTGTTGGGAATGTCATTGGCCTATTATTGTAGTTTACATGTAGGGCATGGCCTAGTTTGACCGATATAGCGGAACATTTTATGTCAGGAACGCAGAACAAGTTTACATTCCTAGAAAATAATTATATATAAATAGATGTTAAATTTATGTTTTGCATCCTCACCAAGGTTCTTTTGCGATTTCCTTCAATATATTTTGTAGTTGTGGTCTAATACTTTACAGAATTGGGGATATAATGCACTTGATGTTAAATATATAGTTTGCATCCTTACCAAGGTACCTGAGCCATTTCATTCAATGTATTTTGTAGTAATTAAGTTTCCAATGTGAAAATTAACTCAGAGGGGTGGGGGGGGGGTGCAAAGCGGTGAGATGTAGCAGACCTTTGGGGTACATCGAGAATCAAGGGGACGAAGGATACTGCTTTTCACTTATAGACTATAGGCACCAGTGCCGTCTGGCCCGTCTTGCGTAGAACCGCCAGCCAGTGCGTGATAAGGAGTATACAACTATAGCCAAACAGCGGCACTTTGGGGTCCTACACATTTTCAGCAAGGCGGATACGAAGCGACCTACGAAGAACATACGCTCCTTATTATTGGAAGCTCTTTATTTACAGTTAAAATAGACATTATATGGTATCAATGTATGGATACAATTGTAGACCAAAGTTAGGCGCATGGCCGCTCAATATTTCGATAAGGAACACTGGTTCTATCCATTAATTTTATTGTAGTACCCTACCCGTGTTTTATGAACAATATAAAGTTTGCTTTTATCGCATTATTAGATGATAATTAAACAGGGCCTAGCTTGCTGAATGAAACATGAATAATGAAGACTAAATCATATCATTTCATTGAAGAACCCAGCCACTATTTTCCGTCAAGAATGGCACAAATACAAAGTTCATCTATGTCGAATTATAAGATAAAGGGTGAAGCACATAAATATACCTCTAAAAACGTACAATCCATTTACGATTTTTCACTATTTTGGCACAAAAGCAAGTTACAAACTTTCATCGCCAGTATGATTCGTCACACCCGCAAGGTGATTCACAGATCCGAACGTAGGCAGTATAAAAATAGTTGATATTGTATATTATCAATAATATTCCGTCAGCTGAGCATTAACTGAGTTCATTAATCGTAACTCCCAATCCATTGAGCTCTCCTCCAGTATATCTATAACACGGAATATTGAGATATTTAGCTTGGGTATTTCTTTTTATGAACGAAGAAGTGCGTGAGGAATTGCGTCCAGTCCCGCGCTTGGTAACCGCAGAAGCCACACTTTTGTTCGTCGTTGGTGTTGTGGCAGCCGCGGTGTAAGTAATACAGGGTACGGTCGCGGTAAATGCTGCCGCACCGACAGACGAAGATGTGTTGGTTTTCAGTCAGTTTCGCCAGGATTTCCTCGTCCGAGAACTGCGCAAGCCGCGCGATATCCAACGACGAGAGCGCCGTTTCCGCTTCCTTGGAGCCAGCGTCCGGTGACGTCACAACAGTTGACGACGCATGCGCGACGGATGAGGAGACTGCCGACGCGTCGACGCCATGTGCCTCGGCTCGGACGAACAGCGTCTTGTGGGAGGCTCCTGTTTTTTGCTTGCCGCTGGGGTTCTCCGTCACTTTGGCCAGCATGTTCGTGTCTACATCCTCGCCGTTTCCAGGGGTAACCTGACCGGCATCACACTGGGACTCTTTATGGAGAGCCAGGTCGTCTTTGGAGCAAAACACATCGAAGCACTTCTCACAGCTGTACAGAGCGACGGTCTTCCGCGGACCACCTGGCGAAAGATAATTCTGGGTCACTTCATAGCATTCTTCAACACGACATGACATTACATGTACTTGAATAGTGTAAAGGGAAAACTAATATCAATCCATCATTTCACCAAAATATGCCATTAAAAAAAACCTTTCATGGGGTGTCAACTGGCATTAGAACAAGATTACAGAGGGTAGTAAGACCATTCACCATGCCATTTATTATTTAATTACACGTGCATAGCCGAAGAAAGAATTCTCTATACTCATCATACCGGCATGTTTGGACGCAGCGTTGTGGGCCATCCTTCAGAACCCTGCAATCTGTAATATTTCATAATTACACAATAAATGTAAACCTGATCTTTTCACGTAAACACTACAACAGTGCGGCTTTAAATGCGGCAATTCGCTGATTTCGTGTAGGCGTGGCCAGGGGGAGAGGTGCCTTTGAGGGGGGTGGGGGTAAAATATAGAAATTGACGGTGTCGCCAAAATAATTGAATCATAAGGTCATCAGTGTAACGTGATACGGCTGTTCTCCTCACACGAACTGTAATAGGTTACTGGGGCTAGACAGAAAGTGGTACTGGGTAGGCGTGACAAGTGACTCATAAATATGCAGTACATGCCAGGAGAGCCCGCCACTGGTGTGACACTTGATAAGACTGCTTGTATAAACAATTGATGCTGGAGTAATTAGCTTGGTTCACCGGATGGGATTATGATGAGCAGGAACATAGGAAAAGGCACTGGATAGCAGGAAGGGGGAGCGGGTAGCAGGGATGAGAGAGTGGTGGGGGGGGAGGGGCCGAAAGAGGCTGAAGTCCAGGTGCGGCTTATAATATGTAGTTTCCGGGAATTGGTTCTGGGCACATGCTGACCCGGTTTAGAGGCCAAAGTCGGGGTGCGGCTTCAAAAGGCAAGTTACGGATACATAGGAGTTTGACATGAGTAACAGTAGCCGTATTCCCAGCCCTCAGCTCAGCCAAGTAGAAGCAAGACCTGGGTTAGCCCATTTCAAGAAAATATCACATAAGAGCCAGGATTATACTTAGAGCAAGGCACACCTCCCCAGGCATTATTTGGCAGCGTAGGACTATAATAGGGGGAGGGGGAAAAAAAGGGGGTACAGGGGTATCAGGGTATTAGCCAGAATTTTTTTTCATTGCCTGCCAAAACTTTGGCGTGTAAAAAAAAGTGTTCAGTGTGCATATACAACATGGCGCCAGCTGATCAGGTCGCATTATGAGCTCGTAATTTATAATTCTATAAACAAAACGTAGTTATCTTCTAAACCTCCTGACACAAAGGCCCTTGTTGGGTGGGTAAACAGCACCTGAGTGCACACCAAAATTGAAACTGCCCGCCCATCCGGCGGGCAGGTGGGGGTCTGGCTAATACCTTGAGGGGTATTGTAAGCAGGTGGATGGGGATTACCAGCTTGCTGTACGGTAATAATGAATGTGTCATCACTGGCTCTATCAGACCTGTTTTCATCCCATTAAGACTAAAGCAAATGTCACCAAGTGCTAGAACATATAGACTGCCAGATTATAGAATGGCACCCAGTGCTAAGACATATAGAATGGCACCCTTGCCCTACAAATGTTGTTTGTCAACAAACCTGAGCACCTGTGGTTAGACCACAGCAGGCACAGTAAATCACAGGTGCTTAGATTAGATTTGTTGACAAACAACATCCCTAGGGCAAGGGTCTAGCACTGGCTGACTGTCTGGTGTGGGCCCACTTACAAATCGGAGTGCCTGTGAGGCTGTGGCTGTGCACTAAATCAACTGGCACAAAGAGGGGGGTCAGTCAATTTACTGTGCCTGTGGCTTAGACTAAGTCTAAGGTCTTTCGACCAACACGGTAACAGACCAATCTAGGTTTATTGTTCAAGACAGTTTGTCTAAAATATATAGCATAAGACTTCTGTTCTGAGACCCTTCTGAAATTCTGTGAACCTATCCGCATTGATCAGTTGATCCGCGACTATAGGCGAATTTACAAAATGTACTCGCTTATTTTTGCTGTTTTGTGCGGCGGTACAAGGCAATAAGATGCATAGATACCTAAAGGTGTTCCTATCCTGACACTGGTAAAATCGTCAATTTGTTCCAAAGACATATGAATTCGATCGGTTTCGTTTCATCGTCCGTTCTCAGAAGTCTTTCATCGTTGTGCCACCTAGCGGAACGGAACCACTAATAATAATAGAGGTGTTAGCAAGAGATATTTTTTGTACGCTTAAAGCTGCTCTCACATGATTTTCCCCATGAGAGTCGTATAAAGTTGCATGTTCTCGGGAACATCTTTCATTGAGGTTTGCACCAAGCAAATGCTATAGGCATAGTGTACCAGAAATGAAAAATATCATTTTAAAAACATTTACCGTTAGACTGGTAGAGGTATAGCTAGGTCGATTCGCTGTCACGTGGCGCATATTACCCCTGTCCGCTATAGCCTCCAGCGACCTGCCGCATTAGCAGCCATGAACAGGACCCGAGTAGGGTGGGGGCGACTTACACATTACTGTGGGCGGGGGGGGGGGGGGGGTCAGCGTTAAACACCCCCGCCCCTTTTGTCACCGCCAAAATCCGCTCGGTCCGCTGTATAGCTTAGGTTATCTTTTTCATCACAAATGTCCGCTCCCTCAGGCATCAAGGAGCACCCGCGCCCCCCCCCACCCCCCCACTCACCAGATTTGTATAGCAGTCCGCCCCCCCCCCTCCGGGGGACAGGACTTGTGGCGCGTTACGTCATCAAAATGTGGGTCGATCTCAGGGGTGGGGGGGGGGGGGGCACTACATACAGCCTTATATACATTAGGTGCCGCCCAAATAACCCCATGTTCGCCTTTTTTCTCTAAATCCCCGGCGCAGAAATCTCCTTTCGATGTACGTGCCCTAGCTGGTCTTGAAAAAAAAACCACCCCCCACTAACCCTACCTCGGGGCACAGACCTGGGTTTTTAAGGGTTAGATGTGCCCATATGCAGATCTTGACTATATATTTGCTTGATATCGAAAGTATTCAAATAACCCTCCGTATGTACAATTTGCCACGAGTCAGTGTTTATGATAATGATTATATGTATGCATTTTGTAGCCAACATTTAATTTCTCTCTCAATTAATGATCACAAAATCTCGTACTTTCCGCAGTGGCGGATCCAGGATGCCATTTAATCTCCAAAGAAGAATATAGATCTAGGCATTTCTTAAAGAGCTAGCAGAAAACAAATCTAGCTAGCTAAAACAAGCTAAGCGTTCTATTTACAGAAGCTCACCAAGCTGATAAAATAACGTTCGTGGAACGTTAGGCGAACATTTGCCAAAAAGCTAGGGGAACGTTCCGAGGACGATATCTGGAAAGTTTTGTTGACGGTATGTGAGCGTTAGCAGATAACGAACGTTATGGCTAACGTTCTAATAACGTCAAAGGAACGTTTCTACAATTTACGTTTTGGAAGGTCTTCTTGTTACCCTCAAATTGGGAAAATTCCTACAATGTTTTCAGAAGGTTACAGGTGGATAACCCTAAAATTGTTCAATGTTGCCAGAACTTTTGTGGAAGGTTACATTATTTAACGTTTCAAGAACGTCATTTTTTTGCACCTTACGTTATAAAAATTTGCCTCTGAGCAGTTTGGCTGTCTACATGTACTCGGATTCCCGCGTTGTGATGGATGAAACTTGGAGTGGATATGGTTGATAAGGAGTTTCAAAAATGAGTGTGCAGCAATCTTGCTGTCCCCTCGGACTACTAGCGAAAGGGATATTTACCGCCTTTGGCACTCTGTGTAAAATATTTGCATCGCCTGGCTACGAAACTAAATAAGAATCGTTGCTTTCAATTATATATCTGAATTAATGTATTTATCTATTGATTCATCCAGTGATAGTAATAATTAGATCATGTAATTATTTAGATGAATTATAGAAAAATGAATATATGGGTAATAGATATAAATTTGTGCTAATAATTTTAGTAAATAAGTCCAATAATATATGTTATAACCCAAAAAGATAAATACAAATCCATTTATAAATGTATGCATAAATATATATAATAAAATATATTTTTTTTTATAAATAATAAAATAATAATCATGCAGGGATATATATTGGATAATTTATAACTAAAGAAATTTGTTTTCCTACATCCTGGATTATCTAAACAACAACCGTTACCAGTGATAGACATGTGCCGCCAAAGTTGCTTCACGAGCATGATCTAATTTAGGTGACATATATACGAAAGCCATATTCTTGGGTAATGTTTAACCAATATTTAATACATTTCACCATCTCCGACTGCGACAATATCAGAAGCATTCCAGCAAACATTTACACCATCTACTATACGTAGGTGTTCAATTCCAGCCATGTACGTACATATGTAGTCTTATATTTCTAAGCTATATAACAACATCGGGTAAGTTATTTGTCCACCTTATACCCACAGACCTCACTATACCAAAGGTGTAGATGAAGGTCAAACGAGCTCAAACAATAATAGGCATAGACACTATCTCACAGTCATTCAGTAAAATACATCAATATGAACTGGTTGCACACACTCCCTTGACTACCTGACTTTTCGTTTTAAATGGTCCAGAGAAATACACGGAATAAAATAAAGCAATTATAATATAGTTTCAACAATTGCAACGTAGTTAGTTCCGTAAGACATCCGTATTTGCTATGTACGTATGCAATACGACGCTAGGCATCAGCAGGCAGTTATTTTTGAGGGAAATCTGTCGAACGGGTTTTATTCTAAACCCAATATACAGAAAAACAAATAATCTAGTAGCGTTATTTTTTCCATTGTGAAACCAACTTGACAACATTGGCCAGGACTTCGGTACTACATGTTTTTAGTATATATATTCAAGTAGATCCATAAACAATAGTTATCTAAAGCAAAATCATTATTATTCTACTACAGCTTCAGAGGAGGCCACTGTAGCCTGGCCTCTAACGCTGCATTACCGATTCATATAATCAGGTCGAGGACCACCGTCGTTCGAAGTACGACCGTCAAACGAAGTACGTACTTCCTTTGCAGTATGCGTGAACCTAAATCGAGGTACAGCCACTTTGTAACAACATGCATGTGTTCATAGTATGCAAACAAAGATTTACGCTGGATTCATATTGATCTAACCATGGGAATTCCTTCACAATGAGCAACTCTATATTTAGAAACCATGACATTGTATCCTGTTGGGCGGGGAATTCTAAATTATTGACTGAACGGGGCAAACGAGCACTGAGAGACACCAATTTTCCACATGTTTTTACCTGGCACATCACATGGAAACCTTTCCAAGCTGAACCCTCATTATATTTTAGAAGGCTAGCATCTGTAGATATGTTATGAACCGATTTGGTAAAAATTCGATGGCATATTTGTCTGATTAGGCTAAAACACTGTCGATGGTATGGTAATTAAAGCATAGCAGCCGCCCTTCGATGGAAGGACGACCAACTGGCGTACTACGAATGAAGTGCTCAGAGCCCAGGTACTGCAAGGGCGGGTGGGTTTGGGACCCTAATGTCGTTGCAGAACATATCTATTTAGCACAGTATTGTTGACACAGTTAATGTTGACACAGTTGTTATGAATTCTGATAGTTTTGCATCATCATTCAGACAAAACAAGATTTTTTTTTCGGCGCAGCCTTGGTCAGGCGAGTTGCGCGTCCGTTGATCTAGGGACGCAATTTTGTTCGTGACAACAGGTGCCCTTTCCATCCATTATCTGACAAATATGCCATGGAATCTTTTGTAAATGACGATAAAACGAACCTAGAGATGCAAAGCTATCAATATACTTACATGGCAGGTCTTGCAAAAAGTCCTTCAAATGCCTTTGTAGACTTTCAAGAGTTTGTAGAGCCTCCGCGTCGGACATGTTTGCATGTCTGGAACGCTCCCATAATTCACTCCCGGGTTAATTATGATCTCACAACGAGGTTTAGACCCTAATAATGGGCTTTCCTCATATCATCCAATCCAATGAAGCTGAACAAGGGTAATATATGCAAAAACAAATATGCATCAGTAAATCAACATGTCAAAACCATCCGTCCTTGGAACGAAGTGCACACGAACCTTATTGGAAGTACGTACTACGAAGGACGTTCGTCCGTCGAACGACGGTCAGTCCTCGACCTGATAATACCCATGTGTCTATCTTTCAAATTACAGAAATTCCCGTTCTGTCTGTAGCTCACACTTAAATTTAGAAGTGACCCTCAGCCACGATTTCGCCGCTTAACCAGGCGGCAGCCATTTTGGAGGTGTGTCCGCGATTGATCAATAAGGAGGCGATACTCTATTTATATGCAAACCGGAAATGACGCCTACTGTGCAGCGCGTGATCATCGCTAACATAAATAGCTGCAATTCTAACTCCAATCATGTTTTTTTTTACGGAGACAATCGTTGCAAGAGATATATCAATATGTTTGGATGCTACTTTTCCAAGAAAACAATAAGATCATGGTCTACTGCGCGGCTTGGAACTTCCGCAATTCGTCTGTAAATCGCGCCCCTGATCTCTCGTTTTAGGCGTTAACCCTGAAAGCTACCTCCACGGTGAAAAGTTCCCGCGAGATATCTTCCAGTTATAACGTATATAAGGCGGCGCCACATGAAGGGTCACAATATACGTCACTTGCTCCGGCAAAATGGCTATAACTGCTCGAAATTGATAGGGGCGCGTTGCCTTAATTTTGTTTCCTTACCATTTGGCCGAAACGAAGCGTTAACACTCGTCTATTTAATTTTCAGGGGTAAACTTTCGGTGCAGATTGCGATTAGATTAGGTTGGACACCCGCTTTAAAAACACAAGCGCAAAAATATATCAAGGTAACGTCACATTATAAGTGCCAATGAAGGGATTGATGACACCCGTACACTGGTTTAGCATCGTGAGACTTCGGTTAGATTTCATGGAACGCTTACTGTCACATCCGGGTCAACTCTGTTTGGGCGCAGCATTTTGCGGAAGGCCAAACGGAATTCCGCGCACCTCCAATGATACACCAGTGGGTTCAGACACGGCCCCATGTACAACAGGACTCTAGCGACCGTGTTTTGGAAAAAGTAGAGCGCCTTTGTGGGAGAGGACTCACTCATTATACCCCTTAAGACGAGTTGTATGATGAAGGGGAGCCAGGAGATTTAGAGCAGACCTATGACGATACCCAAGGTGTAAATACCACGGTTGTACTGCGCCATCTGGTGGCCAAGTGCGGCGAGCTGGTCGTGGATCTGGCGCCGATGTCTGTAGGCGACGAAGGCCAGACGGCCGTAGAGGGCACTGATGGCGATGAAGGGTGCTAGGCCCGCCAAAGCTGCGATGACTACCAGCTTGTCTCCGGGTATCATATCTTGAGCGTAGCAACGGTTGCCAGGTACCCACGTGTTTGAAACCAAACAAATGGTTACCATGACAGCGACGACGACCCACTCGGCTACCGTGATGACGAGTACGTTCCTCGCCGTGAAGATCCGGATGTAAAGTGTCGGGTGGTCGACGGCCACGTAGCGTTCCAATGTGACCAGAAGGAGGCTCCATAGAGACAGACACAGACTGGCCATCAGTAGTGCGCTGGCGAGGACACAGGGGATGCGACCCTCATCCGACGCGGTGTAAAAGAGGTGCACGACCTCCAGAAGAATGATTCCGACCGCGGTCAGCATGTCGGAGGCCGATAAACTGACGAGAAATACGTTCTGGAAAGTTCTGACAGCTTCGAACTTGGCAAAGGCGACCAGAACGAAGGCGTTGCCAACGAATATCGTCACAGCCACAGGGACGTGGACGACGCTGAAGGCATACTCGATGGCTTGAGTTTGGTTACTCAAGTCTAAAGGTGAAGGCGACCGGATCGTGGCGCCCCCTATTGACACCTCGGAGAGTGGACGACCCGTTGTCGCTGACCACGTGTGCGTCGCACTGACGAACGCGGCGGTTTCGACATCGATGACACTCATTACGTAATCGTGGCCAACAGAAACGTCAGGACTGCAAACTTACCTACGTTAATGATGCTAAAAGCAGAACCTGTTGGCTTAAATGTCAGGAGGTGAACGCGCACAAACCAACAGCCAACTCACACGTACGACGTCGATCCGCCTTCGATATATATACTATATCACCTGGTATATATTCCCCCTGCCGGGAGATGGCTGCAGGCGGTGATTTACCGTTATACTAGGTTCAAAGGCAGCTGCGGATCTGCTACATTAACCCATGCTGCCTTTCAGGTCTTAAAGGAAGCGGATTACCTGTGGTAGCAGGCTGTGATGGAGCCAGCATTTGGCATTCATCAATAGCCTTCCAGGTAATATCTGACAATCTTTATCCCTGTTACATAATGATGTCATATGTGCACCCTCAATTAGTTTATTGGTTAAGCGCGTTAAGTCGTAGCTCAGACATCCACTGATCTATTGTATTGCTTTGACTTTTAGCAAATTTTGGACAGCTTCATGTCCACCAATCCATTTGCCCACGGCTCTCAGCTCCCTCTGGCATGGCGGTTTTTACCCCCTCCCCCTTCCCACTCACCCAGGTGATTCAGATCAACAGAAATATGCAGAAATATGAGGATTGATATCAATCATACACCCCCCCCCCACCCCCCTTCATGAACTCCATTGTACATCACACTCTTTTTACCCTCTCTGTATTATTGGACAAGAAATTAAAATGTTTTTTTGTACACGTTTGATAACATTGTGATCGAGGTACTGGTAGTAAGCGGAAACTGTATGTTAGTTTTGAAAGGGCCAGTGTTTGAATGATTTGCACTTTGCCAAATTATATGTCAACCGTCTTTTTTTCCATGAATTTAAAACATTTTCAAACAAAGTTATCATACCAGTTTTGTTCATTACATTTCAGTAAATCATATGCTATATACATGGCTAAGCATTTTATAACTTCGTCGGTGAAGGATATATCCTTTAGCTGTTCTTCACCACCCTTCAAAGACACCATAGCCAGGTACGTACCACGAAAAGTTTTTTAATATTAAGGTTTGTCTCGCTTAGAGCGCTCTACAGTAAGACACAATGGCGTGTTCAAAAGAAAATGCTGGGTGGCTGCAACGTGATATAAAAGTAAAACTGGTATAAAAAGTATGTGCCATTAATCATGTTGTTTACGAAGAAACCGTCATCGAGAAAATGGCACTTCAACAGTATTAATACTGATTTTCGCCCGGCAGGCGGGTGTTGACATGTTTTGAACACGTGACCAGAGTTGGCCAATCACAACGCAAGGCGTTGACCTCGCCGACGACGACCTTCCGCTGAACAAAAAATGAGTTTACATGGGAGAAACTGCGTCTTCGGAACAAATTGTCTGCCACATGAACAGTGATAACTGAATTCGACTGATACATTGATACATTCGCAACATTGCTTGTGAGAATAATTTTAATCCCACCAAACATATTCTAGAGCATGTTCAGAACACTTTGAGAATGGTTGCTTTGAGAAAGACTTGTATGCAAAATACTTAGGCAGAGGAGCACACGAACCAATAAAGCTTAGGCTGAAGCATGGAGCTGTTAAATTCCAAGCATATTTTCCCATCAGCATCAACGCACGCAACGGCGAGATATACAGAAGAGAGAGAAGAACAGAAAAGTAAATATAATTTTTTCTGAGCGGTCATGTTATGGAGTTAATCACATATTCTGTCATGGACAAATCTTGTATTATCCTGGGTAACAGAGATTGCATGTCTAGGCTACATATTATCATAAAATTTAAAATATTTTTGCAATGTATCTTTATATTTGCCAACATATATAAAACTGATTAAGTATAAATCTGTTATGATCTAAAATAAGCACTAATTAAAAGTTTTATATTTGATAATGGGGGGGGGGGGGGGCGGGGCAAGGGAGGGTCGTGTTCTCAAGTCACGAAGAATACATTTCTTTATTCCCAGGTCACGATGAATTAAAAGGAGAAGTTCCTGTATACACTGGAATTCCCAGTTCACGATTAATGAAAATCCTCGATCACGGCGGTCGGCTAATATCGCATTCCCAGTTCAGGAAGAATTATTTTCCTCATTCCCAGTTCACGGTGAAATGACAACCCTATTGCCGAGGAACGGAAATACCCCCGCCCCCCATAATTGAGATATTTAAATTTGTTTGTTAGTTCATACCAGTTTACGTGACAAATATAAGCATGTTTGATATCATTAATAATTAAGTTTGATGCTGTTTGAGGGAATAATTGGTACACTATTGTCATGTTATTATAACAAGTTGTTATGAGATTTAGTTATGTTATAAAACAATTGTGCTAAACAATTATGTTTTGAACTAAATAAATGCAGACTATATATGCTGCCTTCCACTAATAATTAATAGTAATAGGAATGTTGGCAACTAAATCAACCGTGGACATATACGAGTTAAAGTAGCGTGTGATGATGTACTGTTATCAGGCGAATCCCAGCATATACATGGCATTGCTATTACTGTTATAAATGGATACCAGCGCTGACTAACTGTGTTTCGCAAGAAAGGTCCCATGCTACCAAAATTAAGCTGTTGATAGATGCCACATACATAAGTCCAGGAGGCATGCGGTATTGTTGTCTGGAATCGTATGGAATTGAATTTCACTAATACTACTAGTTACTAATTAATTTATACTCGAAAGCAATCCTTGTCTTAATTAGATTAGCTAGATCGAACAGTCTGTGTTTGCACACGCACTAATTGGCCAGAGCAGTTATGGGAGTCAGTCAGCTCGCGAAAAGGATAATATTTAGCTTGAAGCTTTCATATCCAATTAACAATAATTTGGCAGTACATTCTAGCAAAGTGATTCAGGAAAATTAATGTTAAGATTAGGAATTTTACTGAAAAGATGTCGTCTTGTGAGATATTTTTCAAGCCTTGTTAAGTAAGGAGGTTTCATTCACAAAAATACCTCATGTGACTCTATTACGTTAACACAATTATATAGCTGTATGTTTATTGTAACTTTAGGTACGAAGTCTATTGTACTCAAAACTTACAAACTACAAGAATTTGACTTAATTTATAAACTATAAATAAATACAAAATTAAGCTACTATTTTAGATGAACAATCGTAAAAGTTTATAGACTTTGATAGAATTATATATAAAGATTGAAACACTATTATATGCGAGTACAATCTATTAATAGCTTTAAATGTAGATAAATATTCATTTTTAATACTATAAACTTACAAAAGGTCTTCATTATTGTTTCTTCAAAAAGCTTCAAAAAGGCAAACTTCAAATATTGATTGGTATAAATATTTTGGCGGTTGATAATAGTTTAAATATGTAGTTATATGTTTGCGATCTGATGAATATATAGGTATTTTTTCATCGGTCAAATACACCTTTCACTCAGAGAGACTACTGTGATATAAAGTTAGGTGACTGAACCTCTTCGATATTATAGCTTCTTGGTCGCTTCATCGCCGGTGACGTCATCATCAGTGCCCCGAGGCGAGTGCCCATGGCAAGTTGGGTGGTCGTGCAAAAGCGCTTGGAACTTCACTAATGTATGATTAAATAAAATTTTACTTTGTGTAATTTTTAGCTAATTCCCTATAGTTGAACTGGAAATGTACATGAGATAGATAAGAACCGTCCTTTAACTGACATAACAGCGTTCTTAGCAATAGTATTTCATCATCGGCATATTGGGCGAGCTTATGTTCTTCGCCGTTGAAGTCTTGTCCCTTCATATTTTCGCTAGATCTAAGCCTTAGTTCTATCACTTCTACGACTAACATTAAAAGGATAGAAGCGATAGCGCAGCCTTGTCGAACACGGATGTGCCTTTCCTGCTATTCAGAAAGCCAGCCCTTGTCTTTTAATACCAAGATAGGTTTGCTATACATTTTGACACAGTGACCCCAAAATTAAAGTGACTCAGAGCTTTAAAAAGAAAAAGCCACTCTAACGAAATAAAATAATTTCTCAAAGTCCAATCAGAGTAAGGCTGCATTTATCGCTTCGCATTGGCGGAATAGATCTAATATACCTTCCCTTTGTGTGACTTGTTTAGTTTTCGTACACAGTATTACCTATTACGTCTTACAGGCTGGAGGCCAGCGCAAAGGCAATTATTTTGTAATCGTTATTTGTCAGACTAAGAGATTTAGCAGACCGTAGCATTGAATTTCCAATAACCAAGGCCACACGTGCTTATTCTTTGATCTGGGTAAAGGGGCAGGGATCATAATGAAGTGGGCAATATATCTTTTCACAGCCTGGATACTTTCGTGCATGCAATTGGTTGCGCAATGCATAACCGCGCCAAAGGTCTTTAATACTTTACACCAATAATTATTCCGGAGTTGCAAAGGATCAATATCAGTCAAATTTTCTTCTTTGTTTTCGATGGCAATTCTATACGATGAATACCGGGGAATTTGGAAGAGCGACCGTGTGATTTCTATGCTTGACTTCATTTAAGTATTTCAGCTTGCTCTGGCTTATCCAAACACAACACACACCGTTATATTAAAAGATATTTGGCATGTTGCCGAAGCTGTTTTACCGTCATGTTTCCAATTACTAATAGATAACATATACGAAAATCATATTCTTGTAAAATACGTAACCACTATTTAATTGTACACCTCACGATTTCCGACTACGACAATATTAGAAGCATTATTTGAATCTCCAGCAAATATTGACAACAGCATGTTAGGTACCTTTCAATTTCAGCCATGTATGTATAGCCCCAAACATCTATACTCTGTAACAAAATCGAGAAAAATTAACTTGTCCACAACATCCCCCACATTTGACACCAGTACACCAAAGATAACCTATCTTAGATGACCCACATGATCCTTAAAGTAATACACCTTTTCAGGGTCAGATGGATTAAACTATGCATCCAATCATGAAAATGAACGAATTCAGTCTTCCATGTTCACATTTTTGCATGACTAGTTTCCTTTTCAAGAATAGTTCTGACGAACTATACAGAATGTTACAAAGCACTTACGGACGCCTTCATAAATACACGAGCTAAAAGAGTAACGTCACAATATAAGCCCAGATGAAGGCATTTGTGACATCCGTAGGGGGCCGTCAAGCGTAGCTCGACAGGGATCACCAAAATCGGGGGAGTATTTCCCAGACAGAGGGCGCCATTTCGAGCAAACAGGTCCAAATTCCGTCATTCGCGTGTGCTTGGTGATGCGCTAATGCCTTTTCATCATTGCAAATTTATGGAGCCCTCTAGCGGCGCAACTAAGCGCGCTAGGCTGAATGCGAATGCGGAATCCTGACCCAAGTTTGTCCGTCTTTTGCAACCGACGCCGTCGCTCTAGCGTTGATATTAAGCGGACGGCGGCCACCGCAAGCAAGCCGAATGAGCGCTGATCTATATCCCGGTTGACGGATAATGGAAACGTCTTGCGAGCGTTCGCCGCAAAATTAAGCGTCCTGTGACAATTTAATTGCAATATATCCTTCCTCTCGCTTCATTTCATTCCAAATTTCCAAACGCCACTTGACGCGAAGTTGTGCGTCATGTACCACTATTCATGTAGTCTCCACGATCAATATAATTTTAATTTGTTATTATCCGGAAAGCTCTGAGCCAACATTTAGCTTTCCGGCTCTCTGTGCAGGATAACTTAAAACAAACATGAGCTCCCTAAACCAAATATCAAATTATGATGTGTGGATCTTAGATATTCATCACAACAATGGCTTAGCCTCGCGAGGCTTCGGTGAGAGTTCATTGAGCGCTTACTGCCACATCCGGGTCAACTTTGTTTGGGCGCAGCAGTTTGCGGAAGGCGGATCGGAATTCCGCGCACCTCCAATGATACACCAGTGGGTTCAGACACGGCCCCATGTACAACAGGACTCTAGCGACCGTGTTTTGGAAAAAGTAGAGCGCCTTTGTGGGAGAGGACTCGCTCATTATACCCCTTAAGACGAGTTGTATGATGAAGGGCAGCCAGGAGATGTAGAGCAGACCTATGACGATACCCAAGGTGTAGATACCACGGTTGTACTGCGCCATCTGGTGGCCAAGTGCGGCGAGCTGGTCGTGGATCTGGCGCCGATGTCTGTAGGCGACGAAGGCCAGACGGCCGTAGAGGGCACTGATGGCGATGAAGGGTGCTAGGCCCGCCAAAGCTGCGATGACTACCAGCTTGTCTCCGGGTATCATATCTTGAGCGTAGCAACGGTTGCCAGGTACCCACGTGTTTGAAACCAAACAGATGGTTACCATGACAGCGACGACGACCCACTCGGCTACCGTGATGACGAGTACGTTCCTCGCCGTGAAGATCCGGATGTAAAGTGTCGGGTGGTCGACGGCCACGTAGCGTTCCAATGTGACCAGAAGGAGGCTCCATAGAGACAGACACAGACTGGCCATCAGTAGTGCGCTGGCGAGGACACAGGGGATGCGACCCTCATCTGACGCGGCGTAAAAGAGGTGCACCACCTCCAGAAAAATGATTCCGACCGCGGTCAGCATGTCGGAGGCCGATAAACTGACGAGAAATACGTTCTGGAAAGTTCTGACAGCTTCGAACTTGGCAAAGGCGACCAGAACGAAGGCGTTGCCAACGAATATCGTCACAGCCACAGGGACGTGGACGACGCTGAAGGCATACTCGATGGCTTGAGTTTGGTTACTCAAGTCTAAAGGTGAAGGCGACCGGATCGTGGCGCCCCCTATTGACACCTCGGAGAGTGGACGACCCGTTGTCGCTGACCACGTGTGCGTCGCACTGACGAACGCGGCGGTTTCGACATCGATGACACTCATTACGTAATCGTGGCCAACAGAAACGTCAGGACTGCAACCTTACCTATGTTAATGATGCTACAATCATAAACTGTTGGCTTAAATGTCAGGAGGTGAACCCGCATAAACCACCAGTCAAATCACACGTACGACGTCGATCCGCCTTCGATATATTTACTATATCACCTGGTATATATTCCCCCTGCCGGGAGATGGCTGCAGGCGGAGATTTACCGTTATACTAGGTTCAAAGGCAGCTGCGGATCTGCTACATTAACCCTGGCTGCCTTTCAGGTCTTAAAGGAAGCGGATTACTTGTGGTAGCGGGCTGTGATAGAGCCAGCCTTTGGCATTCATCAATAGCCTTCCAGGTAATATCTGACAATCTTTATCCCTGTTACATAATGATGTCATGTACACCCTCAATTAGTTTATTGGTTAGGCGCGTTAAGTCGTAGCTCAGACATCCACTGATCTATTGTATTGCTTTGACTTTTAGCAACTTTTGGACAGCTTCATGTCCACAAATCCATTTGCCCACGGCTCTCAGCTCCCTCTCGCATGGCGGTTTTTACCCCCTCCCCTCCCCACTCACCCAGGTGATTCAGATCAACAGAAATATGCAGAAATATGAGGATTGATATCAATCATACCCCCCCCCCCGCTTCATGAACTCTATTGTACATCACACTTCTTTTTACCCTCTCTGTATTATTGCACAAGAAATTAAAATGTATTTTTGTACACTTTTTATAACATTGTGATCGAGGTACTGGTAGCAAGCGGAAACTGTATGTTAGTTTTGAAAGGGCCAGTGTTTGAATGATTTGCACTTTGCCAAATTATATGTCAACCGTCTTTTTTTTCCATGAATTTAAAACATTTTCAAACAAAGTTATCATACCAGTTTTGTTCATTACATTTCAGTGAATCATATGCTATATACATGGCTAAGCATTTTATAACTTCCCAGCAAACACCAAACGTTATGCTAACGTTACCGGAAGGGTATCGTTTCGTTATCGTTATAACGTAACCTTCCAAAAACGTTATGGGAACGTTGAATAATGTTAGGGTTATTATGTAACCTTTCAAAAACGTTCTGGGAACGTTAAATAGTATCAGGTTATAATGTAGCCTTCCAAAAACGTTCTGCGAACGATGAATAAAGTTCGTGTTGTAATGCATCCTTCGAAAAACGTCCTGGGAGCGGCGAATTATTTTAGTGTTATAACGGATCCTTCTAGAAACGTTTTTAGGACGTTGAATAATTTTAGGTTATAATGTAACCTTCGAAAAACGTTCTGGGAACGGTGAATTATTTTAGGGTTATAATGGATCCTTCTAGAAACGTTTTAGACCGTTGAATAATTTTAGGTTATCATGTAACCTTCCAAAAACGTTATGGAAACGTTGAATAATGTTAGGTTATAATGCAACTTTCCAAAAACGTTCTGGGAACGTTGAATAATTGAAGGTTATGTTGTAACCTTCTAAGAACGTTCTGGGAACGGCGAATTATGTTAGGCTTATAATGGATCCTTCCAAAAACGTTCTGGGAACGTTGAATAATTGTAGGTTATGATGTAACCTTCTAAAATCGCCATGGGAGCGTTGAATAATTTTAGGGTATATAATAGAAATTGGTGGATACCCTCGGTCATTTTCACCCACTCCAACCGGTCGCACCGGTCTGCCTATATCGTGTGCTGGCAGTTAATCCACTGTGGTGTTTTTAACGGGTTTAAATGTACCCTAGCTATGATCATGATATTGTATGTGAAGTCTGACGGTATCAACAGATTTTAAACCGATTATTTACGTGGTTAACACGGATAGAGATCGGGCAGTCCTAATACTCTTATGATCGTTGTGGTTTAACACTGGTGCTGGGCGGGCGGTCCCTGTGTGTACAGCGGGCTGGACCGGCCTGGCGAACGGGGTCACCAACGGGTCAAATAACCTTAATGTTGTGGTGTATTACTGTGCGCCGTGTTAGAAAGTTTATAGGCTTACCTATACAGAATTTGCATGTTGTATCGTGTTACTAGTTAAGAACGTAAAGCCAGCTGTGGTTAAGTACGGGGGGGGGGGTGTTTAACACCAGGCCCCAGAGTATAAATATATTTAAATCATTTGTGTTGATGTTGTGACGCGCAGACGCTGCCTTAGTTCAATACTATAATGTACGCTTAAACGTGGGGTAACATATTTTGCAGAAAGCAGCTACGCACACCAGCTTGACTGTCCTCGACTGAGCAGCAGCGATGACCGCAGCGGCATCCCACCAACTGTGCAGACCGGAGCCCCGGACCCCAACTTGGCAGATGCATTGCTAGTATTGCCAGGTCTAGGTTTAATAAAGCATCGAAAACGAAATGATGTGTTTTTGTCTTTTATACGAACGTTAACAAATCGTCCCGGGAACGTTATCATTCGGGGATCGATAGCAGAACGTTCGGGAAACGTTAGCAGATCGCTCGGGGAACGTTGTCAGACCGTTCCAGAAACATTAGCAGTCCATTCGGGGAACGTTAGCAGACCGTTTGGGGAACGTTAGTAGACCGTTTGGGGAACGTTAGCAGACCGTCCGGGGAACGTTATCAGAACGTTCGGGGAACGTTAGCAGATCGTCCGGGGAACGTTTGCAGACCGTTCGGGGAACGTTTGAAGACCGTTCGTGGAACGTTTGCAGACCGTTCGGGGAACGTTAGCAGACCGTCCGGGGAACGTTAGCAGACCGTCCGGGGAACGTTAGCAGGCCGTTCGGAGAACGTTATCAGAACGTTCGGGGAACGTTACCCAAAACGTTATCTGCTAACCTTCGCAGAACGTCAGGAAAACTTTCCCAGATAACGTTCTTGGACCGTTATTTAATAACGTTTTCCTAACTCTCGGCTAACGTTCGCCTAACGTTCCGCGAACGTTATATTGTTAGCTGGGTTCGTTGGTGAAGGATATATCCTTTATCTCTTCTTCATCACCCTTCAAAGACACCATAGCCAGGTACTTACCACGACAAGTTTTTTAATATTAAGGTTTGTCTCGCTTAGAGCGCTGTACAGTAAGACACAATGGCGTGTTTAAAAGAAAATGTTGGGTGGCTGCAACGTGATATTAAAGTAAAACTTGTATAAAAAGTATTTGCAATTAATCATGTTGTTTACGAAGAAACCGTCATCGAGAAAATGGCACTTCAACAGTATTAATACTGATTTTCGCCCGGCAGGCGGGTGTCGACATGTTTTGAAGACGTGACCAGAGTTGGCCAATCACAACGCAAGGCGTTGACCTCACCGACGACGACCTTCCGCTGAACAAAAAATGGGAGAAACTGCGTCTTCGGAACAAATTGTCTGCCACATGAATAGTGATAACTGAATTCGACTGATACATTGATACATTCGCAACATTGCTCGTGAGAATAATTTGAATCCCACCAAACATATTCTAGAGCATGTTCAGAACACTTTGAGAATGGTTGCTTTGAGAAAGACTTGTATGCAAAATACTTAGGCAGAGGAGCACACGAACCAATAAAGCTTAGGCTGAAGCATGGAGCTGTTAAATTCCAAGCATATTTTCCCATCAGCATCAACGCACGCAACGGCGAGATATACAGAGAAGAACAGAAAAGTAAATATATTTTTTTCTGAGCGGTCATATTATGGAGTTAATCACATATTCTGTCAAGTGTCATGGACAAATCTTGTATTATCCTTGGTTACAGAGATTGCATGTCTAGGCTACATATTATCATGAAATTTAAAATATTTTTGCGATGTATTTTTATATTTGCCAACACATATATAAAACTGATTAAGTATAAATCTGTTATGATCTAAAATAAGTACTAATAAAAAGTCATGTTCTCAAGTCACGAAGAATACATTTCTTTATTCCCAGGTCACGATGAATTAAAAGGAGAAGTTCCTGTATACAATGGAAGACGCGGGTACATAATATAAATTGGCCATTTCCCAATTCACGGTTATTTAATATCAAAATTCCCAGTTCACGATTAATGAAAATCCTCGATCACGGCGGTCGGCTAATATCGCATTCCCAGTTCACGAAGAATTATTTTCCTCATTCCCAGTTCACGGTGAAATGACAACCCTATTGCCGAGGAACGGAAATACCCCCCGCCCCCCATAATTGAGATATTTAAATTTGTTTGTTAGTTCATACCAGTTTACGTGACAAATATAAGCATGTTTGATATCATTAATAATTAAGTTTGATGCTGTTTGAGGGAATAATTGGCACACTATTGTCATGTTATTATAACAAGTTGTTATGAGATTTAGTTATGTTATAAAACAATTGTGCTAAACAATTATGTTTTGAACTAAATAAATGCAGACTATAAATGCTGCCTTCCACTAATAATTAATAGTAATAGGAATGTTGGCAACTAAATCAACCGTGGACATATACGAGTTAGAGTAGCGTGTGATGATGTACTGTTATCAGGCGAATCCCAGCATATACATGGCATTGCTATTACTGTTATAAATGGATACCAGCGCTGACTAACTGTGTTTCGCAAGAAAGGTCCCATGCTACCAAAATTAAGCTGTTGATAGATGCCACATACATAAGTCCAGGAGGCATGCGGTATTGTTGTCTGGAATCGTATGGAATTGAATTTCACTAATACTACTAGTTACTAATTAATTTATACTCGAAAGCAATCCTTGTCTTAATTAGATTAGCTAGGCCTTACTTGCCACTTAATATGTATGGAAGTTCGCCTCCTCAGTTTGTTACATTGTGTAGTATTGTTGTATGCCAGTGCAATCCTTATCACAATATGGTGTGTATTGTTGTATGTATTTAGCACCATTATTAAATGTTGTCAAATGACTGGAGTCAGTTCAGCCAGTGATCGAACAGTCTGTGTTTGCACACGCACTAATTGGCCAGAGCAGTTATGGGAGTCATTCAGCTCGCGGAAAGGATAATATTTAGCTCGAAGCTTTCATATCCAATTAACAATAATTTGGCAGTACATTCTAGCAAAGTGATTCAGGAAAAGTAATGTTAAGATTAAGAATTTTACTGAAAAGATGTCGTCTTGTGAGATATTTTTCAAGCCTTGTTAAGTAAGGAGGTTTCATTCACAAAAATACCTCATGTGACTCTATTGCGTTAACACAATTATATAGCTGTATGTTTATTGTAACTTTAGGTACGATGTCTATTGTACTCAAAACTTACAAACTACAAGAATTTGAATTAATTTAAAAACTAAAAATAAATACAAAATTAAGCTACTATTTTAGATGAACAATCATAAAAGTTTAGAAGCTTTGATAGAATTATATATAAAGATTGAAACACTATTATATGCGAGTACAATCTATTAATAGCTTTAAAGGTAGATAAATATTCATTTTTAATACTATAAACTTACAAAAGGTCTTCATTATTGTTTCTTCAAAAAGCTTCAAAAAGGCAAACTTCAAATATTGATTGGTATAAATATTTTGGCGGTTGATAATAGTTTAAATATGTAGTTATATGTTTGCGATCTGATGAATATATAGTTATTTTTTCATCGGTCAAATACACCTTTCACTCAGAGAGACTACTGTGATATAAAGTTAGGTGACTGAACCTCTTCGATATTATAGCTTCTTGGTCGCTTCATCGCTGGTGACGTCATCATCAGTGCCCTGAGGCGAGTGCCCATGGCAAGTTGGGTGGTCGTGCAAAAGCGCTTGGAACTTCACTAATGTATGATTAAATAAAATTTTACTTTGTGTAATTTTTAGCTAATTCCCTATAGTTGAACTGGAAATGTACATGAGATGGATAAGAACCGTCCATAACGGACATAACAGCGTTCTTAGCAATAGTATTTCATCATCGGCATATTGGGCGAGCTTATGTTCTTCGCCGTTGAAGTCTTGTCCCTTCATATTTTCGCTAGATCTAAGCTTTAGTTCTATCACTTCTACGACTAACATTAAAAGGATAGAAGCGATAGCGCAGCCTTGTCGAACACGGATGTGCCTTTCCTGCTATTCAGAAAGCCAGCCGTTGTCTTTTAATACCAAGATAGGTTTGCTATACATTTTGACACAGTGACCCCAAAATTAAAGCGACTCAGAGCTTTAAAAAGAAAAAGCCACTCTAACGAAAGAAAATAATTTCTCAAAGTCCAATCAGAGTAAGGCTGCATTTATCGCTTCACATTGGCGGAATAGATCTAATATACCTTCCCTTTGTGTGACTTGTTTAGTTTTCGTACACAGTATTACCTATTACGTCTTACAGGCTGGAGGCCAGCGCAAAGGCAATTATTTTGTAATCGTTATTTGTCAGACTAAGAGATTTAGCAGACCGTAGCATTGAATTTCCAATAACCAAGGCCACACGTGCTTATACTTTGATCTGGGTAAAGGGACAGGGATCATAATGAAGTGGGCAATATATCTTTTCACAGCCTGGATACTTTCGTGCATGCAATTGGTTGCGCAATGCATAACCGCGCCAAACGTCTTTAATACTTTACACAAATAATTATTCCGGAGTTGCAAAGGATCAATATCAGTCAAATGTTCCTCTTTGTTTTCGATGGCAATTCTATACGATGAATACCGGGGAATTTGGAAGAGCGACCGTGTGATTTCTATGCTTGACTTCATTTAAGTATTTCAGCTTGCTCTGGCTTATCCAAACACAACACACACCGTTATATTAAAAGATATTTGGCATGTTGCCGAAGCTGTTTTACCGTCATGTTTCCAATTACTAATAGATAACATATACGAAAATCACATTCTTGTAAAATACGTAACCACTATTTAATTGTACACCTCACGATTTCCGACTACGACAATATTAGAAGCATTATTTGAATCTCCAGCAAATATTGACAACAGCATGTTAGGTACCTTTTCAATTTCAGCCATGTATGTATAGCCCCAAACATCTATACTCTGTAACAAAATCGAGAAAAATTAACTTGTCCACAACATCCCCCACATTTGACACCAGTACACCAAAGATAACCTATCTTAGATGACCCACATGATCCTTAAAGTAATACACCTTTTCAGGGTCAGATGGATTAAACTATGCATCCAATCATGAAAATGAACGAATTCAGTCTTCCATGTTCACATTTTTGCATGACTAGTTTCCTTTTCAAGAATAGTTCTGGCGAACTATACAGAATGTTACAAAGCACTTACGGACGCCTTCATAAATACACGAGCTAAAAGAGTAACGTCACAATATAAGCCCAGATGAAGGCATTTGTGACATCCGTAGGGGGCCGTCAAGCGTAGCTCGACAGGGATCACCAAAATCGGGGGAGTATTTCCCAGACAGAGGGCGCCATTTCGAGCAAACAGGTCCAAATTCCGTCATTCGCGTGTGCTTGGTCATGCGCTAATGCCTTTTCATCATTGCAAATTTATGGAGCCCTCTAGCGGCGAAACTAAGCGCGCTAGGCTGAATGCGAATGCGGAATCCTGACCCAAGTTTGTCCGTCTTTTGCAACCGACGCCCTCGCTCTAGCGTTGATATTAAGCGGACGGCGGCCACCGCAAGCAAGCCGAATGAGCGCTGATCTATATCCCGGTTGACGGATAATGGAAACGTCTTGCGAGCGTTCGCCGCAAAATTAAGCGTCCTGTGACAATTTAATTGCAATATATCCTTCCTCTCGCTTCATTTCATTCCAAATTTCCAAACGCCACTTGACGCGAAGTTGTGCGTCATGTACCACTATTCATGTAGTCTCCCCGATTAATATAATTTTAATTTTCTTCTTCGAATTTTTTAGTATCCGGAAAGCTCTGAGCCAACATTTAGCTTTCCGGCTCTCTGTGCAGGGTACCCTAAAACAAACATGAGCTCCCTAAACCCAATATCTAAGTATGATGTGTGGATCTTCATCACAACAATGGCTTAGCCTCGCGAGGCTTCGGTGAGAGTTCATTGAGCGCTTACTGCCACATCCGGGTCAACTTTGTTTGGGCGCAGCAGTTTGCGGAAGGCCGATCGGAATTCCGCGCACCTCCAATGATACACCAGTGGGTTCAGACACGGCCCCATGTACAACAGGATTCTAGCGACCGTGTTTTGGAAAAAGTAGAGCGCCTTTGTGGGAGAGGACTCGCTCATTATACCCCTTAAGACGAGTTGTATGATGAAGGGCAGCCAGGAGATGTAGAGCAGACCTATGACGATACCCAAGGTGTAGATACCACGGTTGTACTGCGCCATCTGGTGGCCAAGTGCGGCGAGCTGGTCGTGGATCTGGCGCCGATGTCTGTAGGCGACGAACGCCAGCCGCCCATAGAGGACACTGATGGCGATGAAGGGTGCTAGGAACGCCAAAGCTGCGATGACTACCCGGTTGTCTCCGGGCATCATATCTTGAGGGAAGCAACGGCTGCCTGGCGTCCACGTGTTGGGCACCAAGGCAACGGTTGTAACGACAGCAGCGAGGATCCACTCGGCTACCGTGATGACGAGTACGTTCCTCGCCGTGAAGACCCGGATGTAAAGTGTCGGGTGGTCGACGGCCACGTAGCGTTCCAATGTGATCAGAAGGAGGCTCCATAGAGACAGGCACAAACTGGCCATCGCCAGTCCGCTCGAGATCACGCAGGGGATGCGCGCGCCAACCGACGTGGTGTAAAAGACGGTCACCACCTCCAGGGGAATGAAACCGATAGCAGTCAGCATATCGGAGACCGAGAGACTGACGAGAAATACGTTCTGGAAAGTCCGGACAGCGTCGAACTTGGCAAAGGCGACCAGAACTAAGGCGTTGCCCATGAACATCGTCACTGCCACAAGCGCGAGGACGAATCTGAATGCATACTCGAGAGCTTGAGTCTGCTTACTCAAGTCTAAAGGCGAAGGCGACTGGGTCGTGGCGCCCTCTATTGATACATCGGAAAGTGGAAGATCCGTCGTCTTTAACGACCACGTGATGGTCTCGCTGACATACGCCGCGGTTTTGACACTGATCTCACTCATGATTCCCCACTCGCCAACAGCGCTGAATGAACACAGTCGCACGTTGTTGGCTTTATAGTGTCACCCGGTGAAGCCACACAATGCACAATGCCTATGGCACGACGGATAACCCCACATGGATCATATATTAATAAGATAATCAGTTGTATACTCTGCCTGGTGAGAGCAGGGAACTGGATGCCGGCGGAGATGAGGCTACGATCAAAGGGAGCTACGGATATGGTACATTAACCCACGAAGCCTTCGAGGTGTCCACGGAAGGGAAATTACATGCGCTTCAAGGCCATTGTGTCATTCATTGGCAATCCTCATTAACATTCCGGGTAACATCTGAAAGTCTTCACCGGAACATATCCGTGTCATCCTTAATTAGGTAATGGGTAAGCGTGCCATTCGCAGATCAGACATCCACGGGGATTATTGCATCCTCCTTGAGCCATAACTTCTATGGGATCTTCAGCCGGCAGTGGCCCCACGGCTCTCTCTTAATCACACAGGCTTCTCCAGTCCTCCCAACGCCTCGATGTGGCGGCAAAACCAAAATGGTTGGTTGTATATTCACGACGCTTTAACTAATTATGAGCATATCGCGTCAATGGGAGAAGGATGGAAGAGTGGAGCTATGTCCCCGGGGGTAACCCCCTACTCGAAGAAAAGAATGAAAGAAGAAAAACATGGGATCCTCATCCTGCTATCACACAGACATTGCCAGAGCGGGGCGCGAACCACCGACCTACGTGCCGTTAGGTTTTCAGGTAACCAGAGCATTCAATGCGAGCGCTCTAACCAAACTGAACTATCGAGGCGGCCCCGGGAACCAAACATGGGGGTCAATGTCAACAATTCTATTTTGCAGACCGGTGGGCAAGCAGACCACTCCTCTGTATGCTGCTGAACCACTGCCTTCCCCAGCAGAGAAAACATCTCAAGACATGATGAAATGCTGATTTTATGGGAATGTAGTAGCAAGTGGCTTCATCGTGGCATGTGGAGGACGAAGCATAGAAGCACTGTCGGCTTTGCTGTAGGATTTTTCGCTATGTATGGATATAAAGAATCCAAAGCCGGGTCACCCTGTGGCCTAGAAGGAGGTGGGTTCGGCTATTGTCGAGCATGCTCTGCTGGGCCTGCCCAATAGGCCGATCCAGGATGTCAATCATTCACTGACGTCACTGTTGCTTTTATCCAATCATGTGGTGAAAAAAGGTCTTCCACGTGAGTTATGTCGAACAAACAAGTCGGACAAACAAAGCAGAAGGTCACTTTGTTGTCAGTTTCAGAGATGAGTACTTCCCACTTGTACCGAACATCAGCTATGATTGTCAATTTCACACTCACGATTAAGGAAAACGGACTCAGGTGTGGGCGGGACTTTGTGTCTGAGTATGGCTCGGTCGTTGAGTGTACTGCACGTACAGAGAATATAGGGTCGCAATGAATCCACACAGGAAATCTGGCTTGATGTCGTATATTCCATCATTTATTTGAAAAAAGTTAATACATGAGCATCAATAGAATGACAACAGACGTTACATGGTAATTATAATATGCAGCTAACCAACCTACACTCATATGCAGGGATATTGAGAGAAACGAAGTTCATTTGAACGCAAGGCCAAGAAAAAAAGAAACCAGAAAATCGCGATTGCATATATATGCGGTCTACCATGGGCCTGAGATTGAGACCCTCTGGTGCAATAAACTTATTTTTTATTATTATAACTAACCAGCCAATATTATAGGTTGTGGTGGATACAAACGTTGAAGCTATGCATAACACAACGCAATATATAGAGTCTGTAGGTATAAGTACACCCTGGGGGGCTCAACATGGGTGAGCGTAGGTCCTTTAAACCGCCGTTGCGTTGTAATGCGTAACGTTTTGCAGGCCGGCCGCCTGCGTACCCTAGAACCGCCAGTGCGTGCGAACGCGTCCCTATAAATAGCCAAACCGCCGACTTCTGGGTCCTGCATATGCACACCGCATAAAACACGCCACGGCGGTTCTATGGCAATCTAGGTTTGGCGGTTTAAAGGCCGTCAGAGTGGACTCCTCCCAGGCAACATAAACGTGGCCCGAAAAAAATTCTTTCGGGCAAGAAATCAATTGTTGATATTAAGAAATCAATGGTGGATATCAAGAAATCAATTGTTGATATCAAGAAATCAATTGTTGATATCAAGAAATCAATTGTTGATATCAAGAAATCAATTGTTTATATCAATAAATCAATTGTTTATATCAATAAATCAATTGTTGATATTAATAAATCAATAGTTGATATCGAGAAATCAATAGTTGATATCGAGAAATCAATAGTTGATATCGAGAAATCAATTGTTTATATCAAGAAATCAATCAAACCAAGAATTAGGGTATACATGTTTGGACGGCTCGTCATATAAAGTGCCTATTTGGGCCGTCACCCCGAGCAAACGGAACATACTCCATGCTTGAGCCTTCAGCCGCTGTTGCACCCAAACCGTAAAAATGTCCCCTGCTCGAGTAAAATGCAGTCAGTGGTGGATCAAGCGGGTAGGGGTGGGGGGTGATAGAGCGCCATCCCACTACTCAAGCCCCAAGTATTCGCTGGACATTCCGGCCTTCGTCAATGATTTAATCCTCGCAGAGGTAGGCACATGGATCCGCCCATGCAAGTTGTCCATTTCGCTTCACATGCTCGCGCCCAAAGCGCCCTCCCAAACCCCCACCCCCACCCTCTCCCAACCCCCACTCCCTTCCTCACCCCTACCCCATCATATGACCCTGGAATATTGTAAAGTTACCATTGGTCGTCGTCGTCCACCCTTTACCAAGTGTAACGACACAGGAAAGCTTCGCCAGTGACTTGTTCCACAGCAACACATATCGATGCGGCTGAATTCAAGTGCTAACATGAGGTTAGAAATCGCCAGGTTTACAGCAACATTATACTCTCGAATACTGTGACGTTTAAACAATCATGCGATTGGCGCATCCATATCAACACAAAATGAACGAACAAACCAGCCGTCAACGCATAACAAAGTAGGTCACATGATATGTGAGCAATCTATACACTTGCGAATAAATTGCAATTAAATCTACGTGGCCGTCCATACATTCATCACAGTTGTCATGGTGAATGTGATTTGAAGCACCACCAGTTTCCTTCTCGTTTGGGTGATTGTCTTTTTGCATTTATAGTCTTATTCTTGATCCATGTCTTCTGCTGCTGACATGCTGACCGCGATCGGGATCAGCGGTGGCGGATCCAGAATTCCAGGAAGGGGGGCACCATTTATTTAATAAGCACTATCCATCGCCGATCCAGCGAGAAACGTGCGACCGGAGGGAGGGAGAGGGGTGCTGGTGAGGTTGGGCAAAAAGAATAGTGACTGACTCATGCTTCAAAGAAATGGAGCGGGGGGGGGGGGGCATTCCTCACACACATGATTTTTGTCCGCCTATTTTCCAGCGAAAGGGGGATTAACGTGCTCCCTGTGCATTATCCCGGATTATTCCTCTGGAGGGGGTGCACGTCTTTGACGCCACATCGGTTGAGGTTTGACTCCCCCGCCTGGTCACGGGCGGCCTAGCGATGGCCAGTCCGCATCTGGCTGCATGGAACCCACTTTCTAATATTCCAGGAATCTTTCCGTATAATCTGCTATGAGCGCGTGCAGGTACTGGTACTGCCCCTGCAACAGAGAACCGTGAATCCATTAGTTTACCAGCGTTATTTGTAACATTAGACGTCAAAGCGTCCGTGACCGAGAAAATATCCGTTTCTTATTGAACGACACAGTGGAAGCGTCCAAAAATCCTGCTGACACCTGTGATATTATATATCATAAGTTAAATGCTAATTGATATTCTAATCGAGAGGTCAAAGGTTAAGAATGAAGATCAGTTGCTAACCGACAGATTAAAAAAAAAGATTTGTTAAAACATCACTAATTTGACGAGGTTCAACTGAAAGGGAATGCCATGTAGCAGGATCCCCTCACACTGAAAGGGAATGCCATGGAGCAGGGTCACCTCACACTGAAAGGGAATGCCATAGAGCAGGGTCACCTCACACTGAATGCCATGGAACAGGGTCACATCACACTGAAAGGGAATACCATGGAGCAGGGTCATCTCACACTGAAAGGGAATGCCATGGAGCAGGGTCACCTTACACTGAAAGAGAATGCCATGGAGCAGGGTCACCTCACACTGAAAGGGAATGCCATGGAGCAGGGTCACCTCATACTGAAAGGGAATGCCATGGAGCAAAGTCACCTCACATTGAAAGGGAATGCCATGGAGCAGGGTCACCTCACACTGAATGGGAATGCCATGGAGCAGGGTCACCTAACACTGAAAGGGAATGCCATGGAGCAGGGTCACCTCACACTGAAAGAGAATGCCATGGAGCAGGGTCACCTAACACTGAAAGGGAATGCCATGGAGCAGGGTCACCTTACACTGAAAGGGAATGCCATGGAGCAGGGTCACCTTACACTGAAAGGGAATGCCATGGAGCAGGGTCACCTTACACTGAAAGGGAATGCCATGGAGCAGGGTCACCTCATACTGAAAGGGAATGCCATGGAGCAAAGTCACCTCACATTGAAAGGGAATGCCATGGAGCAGGGTCACCTCACACTGAAAGGGAATGCCATGGAGCAGGGTCACCTCACACTGAAAGAGAATGCCATGGAGCAGGGTCACCTAACACTGAAAGGGAATGCCATGGAGCAGGGTCACCTTACACTGAAAGGGAATGCCATGGAGCAGGGTCACCTCACACTGAAAGGGAATGCTTGGAGCAGGGTCACCTCACACTGAAAGGACATGCCATCGAGCAGGGTCACCTCATACTGAAAGAGAATGCCATCGAGCAGGGTCATCTCACACTGAAAGAGAATGCCATGGAGCAGGGTCATCTCACACTGAAAGGGAATGCCATCGAGCAGGGTCACCTCATACTGAAAGGGAATGCCATGGAGCAGGGTCACCTCACACTGAAAGGACATGCCATCGAGCAGGGTCACCTCATACTGAAAGAGAATGCCATCGAGCAGGGTCATCTCACACTGAAAGGGAATGCCATGGAGCAGGGTCACCTCATACTGGAAGGGAATGCCATGGAGCAAAGTCACCTCACATTGAAAGGGAATGCCATGCAGCAGGGTCACCTCACACTGAAAGGAAATGCCACGGAGCAGGGTCACCTCATATTGAAAGGGAATGCCATGGAGCAGGGTCACCTCACATTGAAAGGGAATGCCATCGAGCAGGGTCACCTCACACTGAAAGGGAATGCCATGGAGCAGGGTCACCTCACATCGAAAGGGAATGCCATGGGGCAGGGTCACCTCACATTGAAAGGACATGCCATCGAGCAGGGTCACCTCATACTGAAAGGGAATGCCATGGAGCAGGGTCACCTCACATTGAAAGGGAATGCCATCGAGCAGGGTCACCTCACACTGAAAGGACATGCCATCGAACAGGGTCACCTCATACTGAAAGGGAATGCCATGGAGCAGGGTCACCTCACACTGAAAGGGAATGCCATGGAGCAGGGTCACCTTACACTGAAAGGGAATGCCATAGAGCAGGGTCACCTCACACTGAAAGGACATGCCATCGAGCAGGGTCACCTCATACTGAAAGGGAATGCCATGGAGCAGGGTCACCTCACACTGAAAGGACATGCCATGGAGCAGGGTCACCTCACACTGAAAGGGAATGCCATCGAGCAGGGTCACCTCACACTGAAAGGGAATGCTATGGAGCAGGGTCACCTCACACTGAAAGGGAATGCCATCGAGCAGGGTCACCTCACACTGAAAGGGAATGCCATGGAGCAGGGTCACATCACACTGAAAGGGAATGCCATCGAGCAGGGTCACCTCACACTGAAAGGGAATGCCATCGAACAGGGTCACCTCACACTGAAAGGGAATGCCATCGAGCAGGGTCACCTCATACTGAAAGGGAATGCCATAGAGCAGGGTCACCTCACGTTGAAAGGGAATGCCATGGAGCAGGGTCACCTCACACTGAAAGGGAATGCCATGGAGCAGGGTCACCTCACACTGAAAGGGAATGCCATGGAGCAGGGTCACCTCACACTGACAGGGAATGCCATGGAGCAGGGTCACCTCACACTGAAAGGGAATGCCATGGAGCAGGGTCACCTCACACTGAAAGGGAATGCCATGGAGCAGGGTCACCTCACACTGAAAGGGAATGCCATGGAGCAGGGTCACCTCACACTGAAAGGGAATGCCATGGAGCAGGGTCACCTCACACTGAAAGGGAATGCCATGGAGCAGGGTCGCCTCACACTGAAAGGGAATGCCATGGAGCAGGGTCACCTCACACTGAAAGGGAATGCCATGGAGCAGGGTCACCTCACGTTGAAAGGGAATGCCATGGAGCAGGGTCGCCTCACACTGAAAGGGAATGCCATGGAGCAGGGTCGCCTCACACTGAAGGGGAATGCCATGGAGCAGGGTCACCTCACACTGAAAGGGAATGCCATGGAGCAGGGTCGCCTCACACTGAAAGGGAATGCCATCAAGCAGGGTCACCTCACACTGAAAGGGAATGTCATGGAATAGGGTCACCTCACACTGAAAGGGAATGTCATGGAGCAGGGTCACCTCACACTGAAAGGGAATGTCATGTAGCAGGGTCACCTCACACTGAAAGGGAATGCCATGTAGCAGGGTCACCTCACATTGAAAGGGAATGCCATGGAGCAGGGTCACCTCACACTGAAAGGGAATGCCATGGAGCAGGGTCACCTCACACTGAAAGGGAATACCATGGAACAGGGTCACCTAACACTGAAAGGGAATGCCATGGAGCAGGGTCACCTCACACTGAAAGGGAACGCCATGGAGCCGGGTCACCTCACACTGAAAGGGAATGCCATGGAGCAGGGTCACCTCACACTGAAAGAGAATACCATGGAGCAGGGTCACCTCACACTGAAAGGGAATGCCATGGAGCAGGGTCACCTCACACTGAAAGGGAATGCCATGGAGCAGGGTCACCTCACACTGAAAGGGAATGCCATGGAGCAGGGTCACCTCACACTGAAAGGGAATGCCATGGAGCAGGGTCACCTCACACTGAAAGGGAATGCCATGGAGCAGAGTCCCCTCACGCTGAAAAGTAATGCCATCGAGCAGGATCACCTCACACTGAAAGGGAATGCCATGGAGCAGAGTCACCTCACACTGAAAGGGAATGCCATGGAGCAGGGTCACCTCACACTGAAAGGGAATGCCATGGAGCAGGGTCACCTCACACTGAAAGGGAATGCCATGGAGCAGGGTCACCTCACACTGACAGGGAATGCCATGGAGCAGGGTCACCTCACACTGAAAGGGAATGCCATGGAGCAGGGTCACCTCACACTGAAAGGGAATGCCATGGAGCAGGGTCACCTCACACTGAAAGGGAATGCCATGGAGCAGGGTCACCTCACACTGAAAGGGAATGCCATGGAGCAGGGTCACCTCACACTGAAGGGGAATGCCATGGAGCAGGGTCACCTCACACTGGCAGGGAATGCCATGGAGCAGGGTCACCTCACACTGAAAGGGAATGCCATGTAGCAGGGTCACCTCACATTGAAAGGGAATGCCATGGAGCAGGGTCACCTCACACTGAAAGGGAATGCCATGGAGCAGGGTCACCTCACACTGAAAGGGAATACCATGGAACAGGGTCACCTAACACTGAAAGGGAATGCCATGGAGCAGGGTCACCTCACACTGAAAGGGAACGCCATGGAGCCGGGTCACCTCACACTGAAAGGGAATGCCATGGAGCAGGGTCACCTCACACTGAAAGAGAATATCATGGAGCAGGGTCACCTCACACTGAAAGGGAATGCCATGGAGCAGGGTCACCTCACACTGAAAGGGAACGCCATGGAGCAGGGTCACCTCACACTGAAAGGGAATGCCATGGAGCAGGGTCACCTCACACTGAAAGGGAATGCCATGGAGCAGGGTCACCTCACACTGAATACCATCGAGCAGGGTGACCTCACACTGAAAGGGAATGCCATGGAGCAGGGTCACCTCACACTGAAAGGGAATACCATCGAGCAGGGTCACCTCACACTGAAAGGGAATGCCATGGAGCAGGGTCACCTCACACTGAATGCCATGGAGCAGGGTCACCTCACACTGAAAGGGAATGCCATGGAGCAGGGTCACCTCACACTGAATGCCATGGAGCAGGGTCACCTCACACTGAAAGGGAATGCCATGGAGCAGGGTCACCTCACACTGAAAGGGAATGCCATGGAGCAGGGTCACCTCACACTGAATACCATCGAGCAGGATCACCTCACACTGAAAGGGAATGCCATGGAGCAGGGTCACCTCACACTGAAAGGGAATACCATCGTGCAGGGTCACCTCACACTGAAAGGGAATGCCATGGAGCAGGGTCACCTCACACTGAATGCCATGGAGCAGGGTCACCTCACACTGAAAGGGAATGACATCGAGCAGGGTCACCTCACACTGAAAGGGAATGCCGTGGAGCAGGGTCACCTCACACTGAAAGGGAATGCCATGGAGCAGGGTCACCTCACACTGAAAGGGAATACCATGGAACAGGGTCACCTCACACTGAAAGGGAATGCCATGGAACAGGGTCACCTTACACTGAAAGGGAATGCCATGGAGCAGGGTCACCTTACATTGACAGGGAATGCCATGGAGCAGGGTCACATCACACTGAAAGGGAATGCCATGGAGCAGGGTCACCTCATATTGAAAGGGAATGCCATGGAGCAGGGTCACCTCAGGCTGAAGGGGATAGCCATGGAGCAGGTCACCTCACACTGAAAGGGAATGCCATGGAGCAGGATCACCTCACACTGAAAGGGAATGCCATGGAGCAGGGTCACCTTACATTGACAGGGAATGCCATGGAGCAGGGTCACCTCACACTGAATGCCATGGAGCAGGGTCACCTCACACTGACAGGGAATGCCATGGAGCAGGGTCACCTCACACTGACTGAGAATGCCATGGCTCAGGGTCACCTCACACTGAAAGGGAATGACATCGAGCAGGGTCACCTCACACTGAAAGGGAATGCCATGGAGCAGGGTCACCTCACACTGAAAGGGAATGCCATGGAGCAGGATCACCTTACATTGACAGGGAATGCCATGGAGCAGGGTCACCTCACACTGAAAGGGAATGCCATGGAGCAGGGTCACCTCACACTGAATGCCCTGGAGCAGGGTCACCTCACGCTAATAGGGAATGCCATAGAGCAGGCTCACCTCACACTGACAGCTGACTTACCAAGCTGCTGACGAACTCTGGTCGACTGTCCTTGATCCGCTTGACCACGTGGTAGACGTCCACATTGTGTTCGCTGCTCATCATCATCTCGAGCAGAGAGAAGAAGGCGATCGCCATGCCACACAGCTCAGCACCGTCCCTGCGGCCAACAGAACGCCAGGGTCACCCATATCTCTAGCTGTCGCCAGGGGCCCGTTAGGGTACTTGCCATAGTAATTGATGCTTAATATCATTGATTGCTTCACGTCATTTTAATCTTATTGCACTGGTTGATGTGCTGCTAGGTATTATGTTCAATAGCTATATATGGTAAATAGGCGTCCGATTGAGTGTCAGAGCTATACCAAGAGAGGAGCTTGACTCTCAGAGTCATACATGAAGGAGATTGACTGTCAGTATAATACCTGGGAGAGATTGACTGTGAGTGTCATACCAAGAGAGGAGATTGACAGTCAGAGTCATACCTGGCAGGGATTGACTGTCAGAGTCATACATAGAGGAGATTGACTGTCAGTATAATACCTGGAGGCGATTGACGGTCATTGTCATACCAGGAGAGGAGATTGACTGTCATTGTCATAGCAGGAGAGGAGATTGACTGTCAGTCATACCTGGCAGATATTGACTGTCAGAGTCAATCATAGAGGAGATTGACTGTCAGTATGCTATCTGGGAGAGATTGACTGTGAGTGTCATATCTGGGAGGGATTGACTGTCATTGTCATACCAAGAGAGAAGATTGACTGTCAGTGTCATACCAAGAGAGGAGATTGACTGTCAGAAAGATTGACTGTCAGAAAGATTGACTGTCAGAGTCATACCGCGAGAAGATTGACTGTCACTGTCATACCAGGAGAGGATATTGACTGTCAGTCATACATGGAGAAGTTTGACTGCCAGTATCATACCTGGGAGAGATTGACTGTCAGTGTCATACCAAGAGAGGAGATTGACTGTCAGTGTCATACCAGGAGAGGAGATTGACTGTCCGTATTATACCAAGAGAGAAGATTGACTGTCAGTGTCATACCAAGAGAGGAGATTGACTGTCAGTGTCATACCAAGAGAGGAGATTGACTGTCAGTGTCATACCAGGAGAAGAGATTGACTGTCCGTATTATACCAAGAGAGAAGATTGACTGTCAGTGTCATACCAAGAGAGGAGATTGACTGTCAGTGTCATACCAAGAGAGGAGATTGACTGTCAGTGTCATACCAAGAGAGGAGATTGACTGTCAGTGTCATACCTGGGAGTGATTGACTGTCAGTGTCATACCAAGAGAGGAGATTGACTGTCAGTGTCATACCAGGAGAGGAGATTGACTGTCCGTATTATACCAAGAGAGAAGATTGACTGTCAGTGTCATACCAAGAGAGGAGATTGACTGTCAGTGTCATACCAAGAGAGGAGATTGACTGTCAGTGTCATACCAAGAGGGGAGATTGACTGTCAGTGTCATACCTGGGAGTGATCGACTGTCAGTGTCATACCAAGAGAGGAGATTGACTGTCAGTGTCATACCAGGAGAGGAGATTGACTGTCAGTGTCATACCAGGAGAGGAGATTGACTGTCCGTATTATACCAAGAGAGAAGATTGACTGTGAGTGTCATACCAAGAGAGGAGATTGACTGTCAGAGTCATACCTGGCAGGGATTGACTGTCAGAGTCATACATAGAGGAGATTGACTGTCAGTATAATACCTGGGAGAGATTGACTGTGAGTGTTATACCAAGAGAGGAGATTGACTGTCAGAGTCATACCTGAGAGAGATTGACAGTCAGTGGCATACCTGGAGGCGATTGACGGTCATTGTCATACCAGGAGAGAAGATTGACTGTCATTGTCATAGCAGGAGAGAAGATTGATTGTCATTGTCATAGCAGGAGAGGAGATTGACTGTCAGAGTCATACCTGGCAGATATTGACTGTCAGAGTCATATCCTAGAGGAGACTGACTGTCAGTATGATACCTGGGAGAGATTGACTGTGAGTGTCATATCTGGGAGGGATTGACTGTCATTGTCATACCAAGAAAGGAGATTGACTGTCAGTGTCATACCAAGAGAGGAGATTGACTGTCAGAAAGATTGACTGTCAGAGTCATACATGGAGGAGATTGACTGTCAGTGTCATACCGCGAGAAGATTGACTGTCACTGTCATACCAGGAGAGGAGATTGACTGTTAGTCATAAATGGAGAAGTTTGACTGCAAGTATCATACCTGGGAAAGATTGACTGTCGGTGTCATACAAAGAGAGGAGATAGACTGTCGGTGTCATACAAAGAGAGAAGATTGACTTTGATTGTCATACCTGGGAGTGATTGATTGTCAGTGTCATACCAGGAGAGGAGATTGACTGTCAGTGTCATACCAGGAGAGGAGATTGACTGTCCGTATTATACCATGAGAGGAGATTGACTGTCAGTGTCATTCCAGGAGACGAGATTGACTGTCAGTGTCATACCTGGAGGAGATTGACAGTCAGTGTCATGCCTGGAGGAGATTGACTATCAGTGTCATGCATAGCGCAAATTGACTGTACGAGGCATACCTGGAGGCCACAATCGTGGCGGTGTTGTGTCCACTCTTCTCCCATGTTTGCACGTGGTCGTAGAGTTGTGAGAGCAAGGTCGCGTCAAGGTCAGTGTATGCGTCTACGGTGCAGTTGAATACTTTACAGATGACGTCATCGGGACTCTTGAAAAAGAAACGTGAAAACTGGGGATGAATAACCAGATAAGTGACGCAGACATAAATTAAGACTCTCGCTCGCATAATTGACCATATAAACTAGACAGAAACAGACACCGAAATTGACTCTCATAGGGCCTTACATTTTTCTACTTGTTTATTGTTCACATCACAGGGCAATGATATTATGGTAAGTGCGGACAATTGTGAAATGATTGCCAGATTTAAACAAGAAACAAAGTAATCGATAGAAGTTGGACAAGACAGTAGGGATCCAAAGGGAAAGTATTTTCGCATTATTCATTATTATGTAGCCAATTCTTTTTCCTAAGTGCCTTATGAATAATGATTATTTTTGGTGAATTTTACCGCGTACTACTACAGCTCCTGGCACCTGGTTCAATTGGCTCTTAATTACAATAATATGGTACAAGTTACCGGGGAAAAATCCCATCATGATATATGTCAACGTGGAGGCGCGCGACCTTGACCTTACCTCCGCGGGTACATCGTCCTTCATCCGGGCAACGTCTTGGTTGTTGATGTAGTCTGTTTCTGCTGCTGTTCCCTTCATGCTGCTCTTACAGATTCGCAGCTGGCACACAGTTCCGCCTCGCGTGACGTCACTCTTTGGTGACGTCATCACAATGGTGTACGGCGATAGTTTTTTGACGGATTCTTCTTCCGGCAGCAGGTCTTGCACCTGACGCGAGAGGAAACGCGGGGGTCATGCAGAGTCAGGAACACACATCTAAAGTAAAATCATGTACTGATGTCATGCTCATCACAGGCGTGCACATTTGCTCCTCCACGTGTACTTGGCTTTTACCGTATCTATACCTGGTTGAGCATAAACAACACCACACAGGGGCGAATGTAGAAATTTGAAAAAAGGGGGGAGGGGGCTGGCGGTCCACACATCAGATGGCCTTGATTTTACATGGAAACATCATTGAAAATATGTCGACTTTAACAGCCCCTTTCCTTTGATGGGGGTGGGGTTTAAACCCCCTAAACCGCCCCCCCTAGCAATTGTGTGTGGCTGCTCTATGGCTATATATACAAAATTGGCGATATTATGAAGAAAAAGCAAACAAAGATACCCCATTGAAAAGATATATTGGTAGGTGCGACCGTAGACGTCAATGGTCCAGACGGTATAGATCCCCACCCCCCACTCCTTCTATGAGGCTCCTTTTATGGAGCGGGCGACGCCCACCCCCACCTCAGTCGTGGGAATGGCGCAACCCGTCCCACCCCCAATCGTAGAATTTGCGAGAATCCCCCCCGCCCCCACCGGCTGCCTTTTCAGCTCTCTTTTCAGAGAGCTCATTCAAACAAAACTCAACCTCCCTCATGTCAACGCCTTCCGTGAGTATCTGTTTACAATAAAGTGCAATAAATAAGAGGACCGTTTCCAGTGGGAGCAGCGTGAATACCTGGGAGTCCAGGAGCAGTACACTGCGGCAGCGGTAATCGTGTATCAGTCTCCAGAAGTCAATCTGAGTCTCCATCAGCGGCGTCTGCGTGGCGATGAAGGAGTCTGTCGCCAAGCTGCCCTGTTAAACACGGAATGCAAGCCTCGTCAGACGACAGCTAGCGGAGTTTAAAGCAGCCAACTTACACGCGCCATCTTAGATTTTTTTACATTTAGAATCAAGACTAAAAGTATATCAAAATCATGATGCATATGTTTTATGTCTCGTTCAATCTGTAGAACAATAATTTCAACATAAATCTGCGCCGAATATTTTATCGCGCGCGGACGTCCTAGCGAGCCGCGATCGACATCACACAGAATAGCGAACAGCGAACAGGCGCGCAGAGATATAAAGCCGGCCACCAACTTCTGCTCCGGTGAACACATATCCTTCTCTCCGGATAGGCCACAGGCTTTCAGGATTTAAATCAAGATATAATATACTTATTTGACAAGGAGAAGAGATTAGTAATACAAACAATTACAGAACATATTGCTTTAAAGCCGTTTAATTTGTGCACGTGAAAGACTGCATAGGGCCCAAAAGGCCTTTCCGGGACACTGAAGTTGGAGATGGGTAGAACTTGCTCTAGATGCAGATGTCATGGTTTGTACCCACGACCTGTTGATCTGCAGCTCAGCCTACTTACCAACTGAGCTTGGGACCCCTCCCCCCCCCACCCCCAAATAAATATTATCACTGATATCAATAATGCCGCTATAATTGTTGCCACAACCGTTAATAACAATAATGCGACGCAGAAAGGCAATATTGACAATAACGCTAACAATAACTATTAAGATAATATCTGTTGAAAATAACAATAATAATAATGATAAACTGAAAGCTAATAATTATAATAGTACAAATATAAGAGAATTAAAATATAATAATGATATTAAATCCCACAAAATGAAGCATGCGCGAAGTCTTCTTACGTTGCAGAAGACAGCATTGATGTAAGCATTCCGTCCCGGCACTCGCCCGGTCAGGTGGACTTTCTTGGAGATACCTGAACAGAAAATCCACATTATATTATAAACTAAAAGATAATGGTATCTTTTAGAGTCTAGAACAAACATTAAGCGCTGGAGCTAACCGCAATATATACTATAAAACGATACTTTTAATACCAGACATGTCGATTGATTTAGAGTTCTTTATACAGACATTTTTCCACCATTTAAACACATTCTGCATATTATGCTGCAATGAAAGATAATATGATTTACATTTAAAAGAACTAATATTTCTTACACTTATGTGTAGTCCAATGTTTTTTTGCAAAATTATAGGGACGCCGAACACGCTGCAGGCATTTAATTTTTGGAGAAAATGTACATTCACCTTACACTAAGCAAGCCACAAAATGTTACTTTTCTTATCCTGCCATGATATGGACGCGACACAACTGTTTTAAGACACTAACGTGGCAAGATGCTTTGACTCATGTTCTTTGCCTTGTTCTGCTTGGACAGCGCTTGGCTCTTGTCTTCCCCCGTCAGCACGTACTTATCCGTCTGCAGACGCTATATGGGACAAATACAAAATAAAGATAAGAATTTTGAGCTGGTAGAGTGGGGGGAGGGGGTTGATACCCGCTCTGTATCGCGAATCCACAAGAATTAGGGAGAATAATATGGAATCTCCAAGGTTAGGACATTTTGAATCGAGGAATTCACAGACTGCTATAACGGATCGCGGAAAATAGGCAAAGGGTGTTCGCGTTGAACCAGGAATTATATGGATAACGATCCCCAAAAATTGCCAACAGCTGTTCGCGAATCTCAAATAACTCCTGGATGCCAATCGCGGAGAACGGAGAAGGTATCCACGCCCCCCCCTGGTATGGGACCGCCTGAGGCATAACAATCGGCATTGCCTATCGCTGTAAATTGAACAATGTTTTATTATGTCAAACGGGAGCACGTGCTTCTGTTGCGATGTCGAGTTACCAAATTTCGTCATTTTTAGGGCAGAAGGGGTTCCTCTCTTATACAAAGGGAGGCGTTTTAAAAATTATAGAAAATGGAGTAAACACTTATACATTTATCCCTTCGTGCATTAATTGCAAAAGGGAAGAAAGGGGAGTGAGCAAGCACAATCGGAGCATCCCCACCATTGTATATACGCTTCATGTCATTAAATCGCGTGTTGTCAGCAACATGGGTAGCCAAAGGATGATCAATCAATATTGTATCCTAGGGGACCCTGCTAGATGGCAGACCCTTTTGGGGAATCTCGTTAAACAAATGATTAAATTAAAAACGAAATGGGTGAAGTTGACCACATTACATTAAATACTACGACTGATATAACGATCAAAAGTGAAAAACATAAACACCTGGAAACCGTGCTAAATCCATAAGACTATGTTCGTACAAACGGCTGTCCGAAGAAACAGAAGATATGGCGGCGGGAATTAATAGCGCACATTGTTGGGGCCTTAAAGCAGCCTACTTACATTCGCCATCTTAGATTTTTTTGACATTTTAGAATAAAAGCTAAAAGTATCTCAAAGTTATGATGTATATGTTTTATATCTCGTTCAGTCTGTAAAACAACAATTTCAACATAAAACTGCGCGGACTATTTTATCGCGCGCGGACGTCCTTGCGTCACACAGAACACAGAAAAGCAAACAGGCGCACATGCGCGCTGGGATATAAAGCCGGTCCGGTGAACAAATTTGCTTCTCTCCGGATAGCTCAAGTCTTTCAGGATTTATCTTCAAGACAGAATATACTTATTTGACACAGAGAAGTGATTGGCAATATAAAAAAATATAGAACATATTACTTTAAACTGCTTAGTCATCGCCTGCTCCGTCACGGCGTCCCTGAAGTTGGCGCACGGCACTGACGTGTCCCCCAGAGTGACCATCTCAGCAAGGGCGTCGTGGATAAGGACATATTGTTTCTGGGCGATGAGGAAATAATAACAGAACAATATAACATAAATATCGACATTATGAGGAGATGGATCTTTGAGCAATGATTTAGTTGGTGTGTTTAAGTAGGACGTTTTAACCTCGGTCAAGGCAGAACTGAAAGTCATATCTTCGGGAATAACCCCCCATAGCCTGTGTAAATGAAATAAGATGGGTTTGTTAGTAATGAATCGTCACTCATGCACCAAGTGCATTAATTTGTTTAGGATGACTTGTTCTGACCGGGATATCTGTACAGAGATACGATTCAGACGCATAGATTTATTGCCTCCCTCCCCCCCCCCCCGCCCCCGCCTCAAGCACTATGTAGTGAAAATACATTTTCCGATTTCACGATTTTTGTGTAAGCTAATTTGTTGTTGTGACATTGTCTGGCTTTGTACCACAAGCTATGAAGTGTTCATTGTGACATTATCTGGCTTTGTCTATGAAGTGTTCATTGTGACATTATCTGGCTTTGTCTATGACGTGTTCATTGTGACATTATTTGGCTTTGTCCATGACGTGTTCATTGTGACATTATTTGGCTTTGTCCATGACGTGTTCATTGTGACATTACATGGCCTTGTCTGTGACGTGTTCATTGTGACATTATTTGGCTTTGTCCATGACGTGTTCCTTGTGACATTACCTGGCCTTGTCTATGACGTGTTCATTGTGACATTACCTGGCTTTGTCCATGACGTGTTCATTGTGACATTACCTGGCCTTGTCTATGACGTGTTCATTGTGACATTATCTGGTTTTGTCTATGACGTGTTCATTGTGACATTATCTGGCTTTGTCTATGACGTGTTCATTGTGACATTACCTGGCTTTGTCCATGACGTGTTCATTGTGACATTATTTGGCTTTGTCCATGACGTGTTCCTTGTGACATTACCTGGCCTTGTCTATGACGTGTTCATTGTGACATTACCTGGCCTTGTCTATGACGTGTTCATTGTGACATTATTTGGCTTTGTCCATGACGTGTTCCTTGTGACATTACCTGGCCTTGTCTATGACGTGTTCATTGTGACATTATCTGGCTTTGTCTATGACGTGTTCCTTGTGACATTACCTGGCCTTGTCTATGACGTGTTCATTGTGACATTACCTGGCCTTGTCTATGACGTGTTCATTGTGACATTATCTGGCTTTGTCTATGACGTGTTCATTGTGACATTACCTGGCTTTGCACCATGTGGTTTCGCTGGCCCCGCAGGTGCTCGACACACTTGTAGACACTGAGTCGTCCCTCTTGCTCCATCTGGTGTCGCAGGTGGTCGATGGCCATCAGAGTCCCCGTGCGACCCACTCCGGCGCTGGCGGGACGAGAGGATACACCAGGGCCAGTAAGTATGAAGCCACCAAGACGGTAAGAGCCCTCTAGATCCTCCCTGATTTAGTTTAGTTTATACAGGCTGGTTGTTGTCAGGACGTTTTAACCACTTTTGGTCATATAGCGTCAATGGGAGAAGGAAGGGAGAGTGGAGCCGCGTCCCCGGGGGTAACCCGCTACTCTTTACGAAGAAAGACATGCGGTCTCTTTCCTGCGACCACACAGACACGGCCATAACGGGGCTCGAAACACCGATCCACATGCTGTAAGGCTATCAGGTGGTCGGAGCGCTGAATGCCAGCGCTCTAGCCAACTGAGCTATCTGGCCGGCCCCAGTTTGACTCCGGGCACATTAAATAGCATGTATTGTTTGAGGGCCAAAATAGGGCCGAATCAGGGTCTAGTTGAGGGTGATTTCTTGCTTATCGGGGCGAAAAATCCTGGAAGGGCGAAATCGAGAGAAAAACATCAGGAAATCAATTCACGGGTCTATCTCCAAGCCCGGGGCTCCAGTTATACAGTCGTGACTTTTCAAAGCTGAGCTCGACCCTGGGTTGGTTATATATCAGTAATATCTCCGTCTGTAGGGTTAACCGCAATAGGTGTATATTACAGGAGGACAAATCCTCCTTTGGATTTTTTTTAATCATACACATTCATAAAATGTTTGCACTGGTGGGAATCGAACCCAGGCATCGAGAGAAAGGCAGGCCCAGCGCAAATGTCATGGGACGGGCATGCTACCTACTTGGCTTCTACACTGACTCAAAACCGATCGAAGCTGACATCAAAACAGATAACTAACATGAAATTGTTAAACCGCTGAATCACTAGTCTTTCGCTAGTCTTTCTAATGGTGATTATATCCGCAATGTAAAAATTTACCTGCCAAAGAGTCATTTGGCTTCATTTGCATTTCCAAAATGGGTTGTTGGATTGATGACGTCATCCATTCGCTAAACCATTTGCTATGTAGGCTTTTACGTAATTTGCATAATAATAATAAGAACAGATGCGTTATACACAAAATGGCGGTCATGTAGGATGCGCACCTGCAGTGGATGACGGTCGGCTTGCCAGGCACCATGCTTTGTCTCATGCTCTTATGGAACCGGAGGACGGCTGTGACGTCACCGGGCACCCCGTGGTCCGGCCACGTCGTAAAGTGTAGCTGCTTCAAGGCGCGTTTTCCCAACGCCTTGGCGTCATCCTGTCAAAGTGATGGAAACATCGTTTTGTAGAGATTCTCAAAGAGGTCATAAAGTCACTTGAAGTGTAACCATAGAAATCACTTGAAGTGCAACCATAGAAATCACTTGAAGTGTGACCATAGAAAGCACGAAATGTAACCATAGAAATCACTTGAAGTGCAACCATAGAAATCACTTGATGTGTGACCATAGAAAGCACGAAATGTAACCATAGAAATCACTTGAAGTGTAACCATAGAAATCACTTGAAGTGCAACCATAGAAATCATCTTTGAAAAAAACTATACGTCACGAATTATAGTGCAATGTATATGTTAAGGAGGCGATATCACCATGACATTATATTATATGCGATCATACATCCATAGTCCAAATTCTTTGACGAAATCAGCGATGGATCATTCACTGTATTCAAGCGTTCACTAAGTGATCATGTATTGTAATAATAAATTATTGTGCGAGACAAATCTTACTTTGTTGCTTAGTAGAATATTTTATGGCGCATTGGCCAGGAGACGGCAATATGAATGGTTTTTAACATTTTTTTTTTAAAAAGGTTCTTAAAGTAGGTATGTTCCAGGTTTTATCTCCTTAAAGCATCGGCAAGTCAGAAACCCCTTAGTCAAAACTGTTGCTTGAGGTGAACATGGGAATTCGCTATTGCAAACCTCCAGAAATAAACGATACTTGACACCCCCCCCCCCCCACTCCAAAAACAAAAATGTATATAACACAATGGCGTTAGAATGTTTTTGCAGCGTAATATGGAGATAAAGGGGTGAGTGGGAGAGGGGGATGGGGGTATACCTTACCAATTGGAGTCTGAATGTCCTGACGGTGTAGTCCACGTGGCGTTCCACATCTGACGGCTGGACGGACACGCTGCCGTAGATCTCGGGCCCCTCTTCCGGCCAGTACTGCTCGCACTTCAGCTGCGGCGGGCACACCAACACCATTGCGAATCACACACGAGAGGCCTTCTCCAGGGGTTAGCGGTACATTGCATTATATCCCATGCTACATGCTACATACTGCTATTTTTGCTTCTCACAGCACAATGTTTGAGTTCAGAAATGTGATATTTTATGTTCAATAATGCGCCAGTTCTTGACCGGAAGTCAAAAGTTTCCGCTCAAGAATTGACGCGTACAAACGTTTATGGAAATGAAATGAAACAATGTTTAAGCAGGCTTTCCTACCCATAATGGCTAAACTGGGCCATCGTTTATCAGGAAGAAATGTTGTCATTAATTGAGGACTGAAGAATAACGTGTAGACGTAATTAAACCATTTCTGCGCGGCGATAAAGCATGAATGAATAAATTTAAAGGGGATAAAGCATGAATGAATAAATTTAAAAGCGATAAAGCATGAACGAATAAATTTAAAGGCGATAAAGCATGAATGGATAAATTAAAATGCGATTAGGCATGAATGAATAAATTTAAAGGCGATAAAGCATGAATGAATAAATTTAAAGGCGATAAAGCATGAATGAATAAATTTAAAGGCGATAAAGCATGAATGAATAAATTTAAAGGCGATAAGGCATGAATGAATAAATCTAAAGACGATAAAGCATGAATGAATAAATTTAAAGGCAATAAAGCATGAATGAATAAATTTAAAGGCGATAAAGCATGAATGAATAAATTTAAAGGAGATAAAGCATGAATGAATAAATTTAAAGGCGATAAAGCATGAATGAATAAATTTAAGGCGATAAGACATGAATGAATAAATTGAAAGGCGATAAGGCATGAAAGAATAAATTTGTAGGCGATAAGACATGAATGAATAAAGGCGCTAAAGCATGAATGAATAAATAAACAATTGTTTACCTCTGCATAGGGATGAATATATATTTGCAAGGTGTTTGGCTAATAATGAAGACCTAATTATCTGGCTACCCGGACACATTGCGATTGAAAAACTATTTTCTCTTCAAAAATGTCTTTTCAGGCTGGAAACCAATGCTTGCCATATGTAACAGTTCGAAATCAAATGAGAGTAAATATTAAATAAAGTGAGTGTTTATCTTACGACTCCATTTTCCACCGGATTGGTGAGCATGACAACCAAGAGGACGTCCTTCTCCCAGATCATGCGCCAGAAGTCATTAATGGTGTGCTGGGTGGGGCCTGCAGGTTCATGCAATGAACACTAAAATTACATCGCATCAGATTTATTTTGTTCATATAGCGCAAACGTAACCTGCGACATCCCGAAAGAGTTATAAAGCGGCATGCCGAGTCCGCTCTAGACAATCGAGTTTAAGCATTTGTTTGTGTACACTAGCCATATTTCACACGTACAGAAATGGAAAAATAAATAAACAGAGATTATAGACGTTGCGAGGAGGGTATCCGGGAAGGCACTTCACAAAAAACGTGCAAAAATAGATTAAACATTAAACGGTAAATAAATAATGTATAAATAAAAAATAAAAATAATACGCGTCAAAATACCTTGCAATGCTGACTAAACATGCGATAATAAGTGAAAAAAACAACCATTACCGTAATAAAAGGAAATGAACAAGAAAATAGAAAACCTTATATTAAATAGGGCGTTGGCCTTATTCCAAAGACTGAACACTGAGGCCGAATTGATGGCCAGTTATTGAAGTGTACTACATTACATTGGAGGCATTTAAAATAATTTTAATCGAGTGGGGTGCTTCTTGGTTACTCACCATGCGACGCAATGAAGGTTTCATCTTCTTTGTACAACTAAACAATGGGTGAAAAATAAGTCCCATCTTTAGTTCAAAGTTGTCATTCATCAGAAATGGGAAGAACGTGGAATCTTTTGTCTCAATCTTTCATTGGCGAGCATGAACTAACTTATAACAGGTATTTTCGTTCTTCGGACCAATTACAAATATATCCGTGAACAACAAATCGATAAAAATTAGTGCTGTTCGGCAAAAGCTACCCAGGCGGTAGTTATAGACAGGCTACACACGTGGCAAGTATTGTTGTCTTTCGCCATTTTAGCGCCAGATGCCAGTGTCGGGTCTGCATCCTATGAAAGCCTGCTTACAGTACTGAGTGAGGCTTCCTGTCCAAGTGGGAGCGAAAGTAGGCTGAATATGGTTGTACAGAAAGTCTCTTTGAATGCTTGCTGTGATACGGGAGGCAGGGGACGCGAGACGCAACGATTCAATACAAACGAACCTGAACAAAACTGGCATTGATGTAGTCGGAGTGAGGCTCATCATCCATTTCGTCCAGATGGACACGGTTGTAATCATCTAGTGATGGATAAAGTACAAACATTGTTCATATAACATCTGAAATCCCCGAAGTCGCCTATTATCGCTCAAAAAATGACACGTGCCAATACCATAAAGAGGCGAACCCATAGCCATATTCACACGTTCTTGTGAATCTGTTCCATCGATTTGACGAATACCTTTACATATTAATGTATTCGTATTATCACTATGTTTCTCGATATCGCCAATTTTAGGCCAGAAGGTAACTTTCGGGGCCATACTACCAGGCACCACCTACATGGCAGGATGTTCTTAAATCTGTTCTTGTTCTTCAGCGTTTTGTCCAATGCGTCTATCGTGTTATGAACATCGAGTGGCAGAGACTGGGAAAACAATTGCATAACATGTTAGCATTTTTGATTTTCATGTTCTATGGAATTTCTAGGCAGTCTGAATTGTGATATCATAATTAGCTTTTAAGATCATGTTATTAATTAAAGCTTAAAATGATTCAGTTATATTCATATATACTATATTATGCAAGTATCAGGATTAAAGTATACTCTTCTTATGCAAATGCAGTAACTATTAAATTCCCTTTTCTGGGTTGGTACCTTGAATTCGTCTTTGAATGCTTCCTTTTCTTTCTTCGTTGCGACCATGGTGGGGAACTGTTCTTTTTCAATTGGCGATAACATTTCCGGTTTCACTTTTGGTGACGCTGATGACGAATGAGCAATAACAATCGTTTCAACTGAAGTAGAAAATGCCCTGACCAATAACCTAAATCAATAACAAGAGAGTAAATTTAATCAATTTATAACGATGTTTTTATTTTATTCTATGAGACGGGGTGACCTCAAGACAATTAAGTGAGTTATTTTTAATTTGAGCAACCATCTGCGCATGATCTGCGTATGGAGTGGCCCCAGACTCTTCCAGGCTATTGCGTGAATACTATCTTGGATGAACAAAAAAAAATTTTTTATATAAAATTTATTAATTTTACGAGGTTCACAACACCTGGGGAAACACACGTGCATTAGAGCTATTGAGTGAATCATCTTATTTGAACGGTATGTTCGTTACATTCAACTGAAGCAGCCTTAGTTTCATCAAGGCTATTGCGTGAATATTATTTAATATGGATCGACACCATCTGATGCTTCCTGCAAAAACAAATGGCCCCAGTGCCTGAATTCAGAGCAATTGAGTGAATCATCTTTATTTGTGCATTACCTTCAGCTGGAGCAGGTATGGGGTCATCAAGGCTATTAAGTGAGTCCCCACTCTGCACTTTCTGCATCATACGGCCGCCGAGGCCAGGGACGGGCAGAGAGACGCCATTGGCGGGCTTGATGGGCTTGGGCGGCTTGGCCTGCAGGATCTCCGGGGTCGGGACCACGTCAGGCGTAACCCGGCGGCTCCCCGAGGGGCCGTTCTGGTACTCGGGATCGGCACCCGTGCCCTTCATCCGAGAACCGAAGGCGTGGGAGAAGGATCCGACCAGGAGACCGGAAGGCGATCCCCCACCTCGGTCTCTGGGCCTCTTTCTCCTGGTGTTACATAACGCAGCCTACTTACATGCGCCATCTTGGATTTTTTACATTTTAGAATCAAGTGTTTTATATCTTATTGGGTCTGCAACAACAACAGTTTCAACTTAAATCTGCGCGGTCTATTTTATCGCGCGCGGACGTCCTAGCGAGCCGCGGTCGACATCACATAGAATACCGAACAGCGAACAGACGCGCAGGGATTTAAAGCCGGCCACCAACTTTTGCTCCGGTGAACAAATTTGATTCTCTCGGGATAGCCCACAGGCTTTTAGGACTTAAATTCAAGACAGAATAAACTTCTTTGACGAGAAGAAGATGTTAGTAATACAAAATAAATACAGAATATATTACGTTAAAGAGCCGCTAAAGGCGGAACGGGAGATTGATATTTGTCTACTGATTGCTAATGAGTTGCATTTCATATAATAGCAGCTCCACCACCTCCACCTTGCACCCCTTTCCATATATAACAATACTCCCAATACTCTTATATAACTAATATTTTTCATTCTTGCCATTTCGGCCAGTCGGTAACGAATCATTTATTTAAGCGTAACGGGAGAGTTACCTGAGGACGACCAGGACGACGACGACGATGACCGCTATGATGGCGAGGCCCCCCACCACGCCGCCCGCCGCCATGGCCGCCGTGTTAGCCTGGGGTTCGTCGCTCGTTGAGGGTGGTGAGGTTGGTGTTGCTGGTGTTGTTGTTGTTGGTGTTGTTGTTGGTATGGTAGGTGGCGGTGTCACATCTGAAGGAATAATAATGATAATATTATATTATATAAGTATAATACGAGTTTTGGATCATCTAGATAGGTTTATATGGACGTATGCAGTCAATTTGTGTAATGAGGCAGTGGAATTCAAAATTACCATAAGCAAGGTAACGGTCCAGCGGAGATCATACGTGAAAGACAACCCATCAGTGAAGTCCATGGGTGGATCGACGACCATAAGGGAAGCAAAACCCCTAAATAATATGCCATAAGTGAAGCGAACCCCATTATTGACTCGAAACCCATAAGTGATAAAAACCTAGACGTGAAGCGATGAGCACAACTGTCCATATAATAGAGACCCATAAATACATTATCGCGAAAGTCATAAGTAAAACTAATAGTAGAAGTAAGGGGAAACCCATAAATGATGCGAAGACCACAACAGAATGTCCAAAAGTTAAGGAATTGGTAATTATTTGCCGTGTGATTACGTAAATTGCATGTAAAAGCCGTTAGGGAGGGACTTATGTAAATTGTTTCAGAGGCGTTGAGTGCAACAATATGATTCAATCAATAATTACTGCTGCAATGGATAGAACAGCCTTAGATATCATTGACACTGATCCGAGAAAAACGAAATGAGCCTACAAGTAGTACAGACTGAAGGTAGTCATATAAAATGTCTACAAGGCATAAGCAGGACACATATCCCGATAACTGCCCATGAATTGACAGCATCCAAGTTTCAGCTCAACGATACACAACGCGTGACCCACAGAGACAAACACAAGTGTTCATTTTATATTTCACGCCTAGGCGTTTTGGGTTTTCTGTTCGTACCTGCACACGTGGTCCCGTCGTTCTGTAGGTATTGGCCGGCTGGACAGGAACACGTGTAACTTCCCGGGTTGTTCTCACACGTGACGTCACAGGGTCCCTTCTCGCCGTTCGCATTGCACTCATTGATATCTGCAATAGTTGAACGTAAGGCAAGACATTAAATTGACGTAGGTGGAGCCAATGTGACCAATGGGCTAATGAATGATTTTTGAGGGTGGTTATGATCGAATATTGTATTTTCGATGCAGAATTTGAAAAATATGAACATTCCGTTGTCGAATGATCATCGAATGATGAGTTTAGGGAAAAATATTTCAAACTAACAAGGGATCAGAGTTCAAAATGCTTCACGCCTTTGACCTCAATCGAACTCGAAAATATAGTTCGAAAGTAACATGGCTTCTAATTAATTGAACTCGAATGAATTCGTCCCATACGGTACCAGCAGCACAGTAAAGGATAAACAGTCGTGTATTTGGTGGCAAACTGCCAATCTATGTTGGATTAGATTTATTTCAATTTTCGGGTATGAAGGATAATTCTGATGGTTAAATTTGACGTGGATGACGTAAGCATAACGCCCTCTTCCGGGAGATCGATGCAATTTCACTATAATCAAACACAGCCTCTGCCGCATGGTGGCGCTCCGCAAGCTACACCATCAGGGCTGCCACCGGTTATACCAAACAGGTCGAGAATGTGAAGTAGGACGATGGCAAGCCAATTGTATCAGAGAACGGGTGTCTTTGGCTAAAACCCTGGTTTCTAGAGTCTAGAGCTATTGCCATAACAGTCGGCGAGAAACCTGTAGCTCGTAGTGGCGCGCACCCTTCACCTTTTGCCAACAGTCGAAGTTCCCTAATGAACGACGGGTTGTGCAATAGCTGAGGTGGCGGTGGTGATGGGGGTGGCGATAGCGCTAAACCAGATCGATAAAATTATAGTCTAAGAACAATCACAGTGCCACTGGAAGACTGTGTATATCCCATCGTCTAGAGCATATCTCCGCGTCAGTAATATCACTCTAATCATCGTTGCCTTGTCGTCGACATCCATATATGTTTGTGAGGGTATTAACTGCACTTCTCACTTCCCAGAAAGTGTCGCCTCGGGGGAAATCGATTCGTTACCTATTTATTATAACGGATGAATCTACATAAACATAATTCGTATTATATGCCCTTACAAATCGCATCGGTGCAATCATGATAAAGTATTGTCGCGACTGAAATAAATCAATTGAACCGAATGAAGCAATTGGACCAGAGTACTAGTCAGTCAGGGAGACTTTACTGAAAAATACATGTACATTTCACCTGCTTAGCTTTATGTCACTAGACTGTATTGTGGTCATCCTGCGGTCATTATTGTAGACTGACAATAACTTACCGTCACATAATTTCTGATCGTCGTTCAGTCTGTACCCCGAGTCACAGCGACACTGGTACGAGCCGGGTGTGTTGTCACACTGTTGGCCGCAGACTCCCTTCCCTCCATTGGCAGCACACTCGTCGCTATCTGGTTGTAGAGACACAATGTAGTCACCGAAAACATGGTGAAATAAATAACATCCGTCAACACAAGGGAAGACATGCCTTTGCCTTTATTAGTTAACAAGTGTAACCTCTTAGATACCACCGCCCCCCCCCCGCCACACACACACACTAAACGTCGCAGAACTACAACATATGATGCGTTTGCAAGAATGTCCAAAGTATTCTAGTAATTCTGGTAACTAATCGACAGCCCCCTATGACACGCCATAATAACCATAATCCGGCGTGGACATGTATACCGGGAACAACGGTGCAGGCCAGAGGGTGGGCCAGAATTTATCCAAAAAACATGGGAGGGGGTGGTTTCGGGTCAGACTTTAACAGTAAGTGACATCTGCTTGCTTGAGGGTGGTGGTGTGGTTTAAACACCCTGAGGCGGGGGGAGTAACATATATCGTGGCCATTTAAAATACATCTGTGCCCTATTCGCACGTCGAGGAATTATGTTTTCCCCGGGTACATAAGAGTAAGATATACCTCGGGGAACGGATCATTTTCAGTATAGGTAAGCTACGCACAGCTGCCCCCACCACCCCCGTCCGCACTTGTTCGCAGACCCCGCCCATTTATCCAAATGCTGGATGGGTTCTTTCACTGATTGGGTGAGTGAGGTGGTTTTACGGAATTCCAGGTAGCAAGACCCTGAGTCAACCCTATACCTTAGTGTATTGCTAACCCTAGATAAGATCATCAAGCAAAATCAAGCAAACAAACATCACTTTACATCATTTCACATATTTCTTAATTCTAAATCACTGTAACAGCCTTAATCGCTGCAGCAGCTCTTCCAATGAATATAAAACAACATTTGCCCACATCGTCTAGTTGAAGATGCTATTGTAATCCCCACCAAGTAACCAGATATCGCCTTATTTGTGGACTGCGGTTCACTGTTTCAGTCGCGCCACTGGATTATGTGCATATTATTTACGGTTAATATTTTCCAATCAGTACACACTGTTTATTTGCTGGGTATTGGCGGATATCTAGTTCAGATTGTTACCTCGACAAGTTCTGCCGTCAGCCTCCAGTTCGTACCCCATGGGACAGGAACACGTGTAGCTGCCGGGTGTGTTGGCGCACATGTCGCTACAGTCACCACGGCCACCGTTAGCGTCACACTCGGTGTCGTCTATATATCAAGGCAAATTAGAACAAATATAATACCACTTATCCGAGATTAGATGGTACATATGTTATAGACGCATTATTATGTTGTCTTAAGAAATGAAAGACAAACTTCACCACTGCATGAATACTTTCATTTACATGTCGATTTATCCTCAAGCTCTGGTATAGCAAGTCGTACATGAAGTGAAAGGTGCGATTTAATTAATTACTAGTCATATTCATCTTTACAACATTTATTGATCAATAACAGGTTTGACTGTATCTAGAGAGATAGTCAGCTATTCACGCAACAAATGCACAGAAAATTCGTCAAAAGTTATTTACACAGATACTTCCCACCTGTTAAAAACAAATCTGCATGTAATGAATATTGTACATTCGCATTGACCTAACAGAAGTGCAATATTTGCTTCAAATGTGATGCTAGATGTGGCAGTAAAAGTATCGTTTCTCTTGGTGGTTGATCTTTAGGTGGAAGCCAAGTGTGTGCTTCGTCACAAATGTGTGTGTTGTTTATTGGTTTATTAGCCATTTTAGACATGCCGCGCTGACTCCAAGCAATGAATGTATGGACATGTATGTGATGACATATCGTTCCTTATAAAACAACGAAACGAGTATTGTATTATCCCACAATAAGCTTCTTTTTGCGACGAACGGCAGCAAATCATGTTATCAACAGATTTTTATTGAACTATCTATGAAAAATATTACATTATATTATGGGATTGAGGAATGATACGCTATTGCCATCGATAAACATAGATACACTTATTACATTCCTCTCTTTCAACGCGAAGCAAGGGCACGAACAAAAAGGATGTGCAACCTATATAAGATAAGGTACGATGCCTATTTTGAATAATTGGATATTGGAATATGCACATGGAATGCGTACGTCGCTGCAGTGATATTAGGGGCACATAAAGGATGGACTTACCGAAGCACCTGACGCCGTCGCCGTCCAGGTGATAGCCCACGTCACACTCACAGCGTCTTCCTTCCCCATCAGGTACACAGCGCGTGTCACAGCCGCCATTGTTCAGAGAACACGCTGAGAAACGAATCCAATATATCAGTCCCAATAGGTAGAGCAGGTTCTGACAAAAACACGTATCGTTACACAATAGAGCAAATAATGTTAGTGATTGGTTTGTTACATTTTGATTGACGACAGTACTCTTTACTTTCAATTAAGTCCCCATTTTGGCAATAGGCGGGTTGGAGTAGCAGGGTGGCGGGGGGAGGAGCAGGGGAAAGGGGGGGCTCACTGGACCCCGCCACTGGATTTAATAGTCATCGACATCTCCTTGCTTTAGGGGGGCGGTGGGTTAACCACTATAACCGATCCTCCACTTGGATCCGTCGCTTTTCCTGCACGCCTACCGTTGCAGGCCCCGCCTTGAATGTCTATCATGTCCAGCGCCATGTCGCCTCGGTGTCCGTCTCGCTCTTCGTTGCGGAATACAATCTGAACAAAGACATCTAAATATATGGGGTGTACGCCAAGTGATTTAGTCAATCAAGAATTACTTTAAGACATTTATGATTGAATCGATTATTATTATCAATAACCAATTGAGAGGCCTGGAGTGCACCAATGCATATTTTGTAAAACAAAAACAAAACAACAAGAAAGGTAAACTGGATCACAAGCGCAACTTATGGTTTCATTTACTTCAGCCACTCAATAAAGTGGCTGCATATTTACCTTATCGTCGTACTGGAATCCCGTCACTGTTATTTGCTCGAGTATCCACTGGTCGCTTTTGTTTACGCCGCCCACATCAAACAGCGGGCTACCTTCCCCCTGTCTCTCCGTGAACACCACCAACCGACCCATGTCTGCCGGGTTCGAGGTGTACATGTGGTACCAGAACTGCAGACACATATCGCCACTAAGGCTGATCCGTGGTGTTTCAATACTGTAATGAAGATGGTCAAGTGTTTCTAACCCTGTCAGTGCAGTTGGGAGAGTGATACGAAGTATTTATGAGGCTCGGATTGAAGAAGGATTCGTGAACATCAAGATATTCGCAAAATTTGTTTATAATAAACCTGACAGGGATGGATCGTAGTGTTATCACATATTCGGGGGCACTGCAACGCTCCCACCTGACAAACGGCCAACGCCCGCCCCTCCCCACACACACACACCCTCGTTGCCCGCCCCCACCTCGATCGCTGGGTTTCGAAGAAGACTTTGCTATCCGTATGCCCGTAATACAGTGTTAATCAGCCAGGTAGGCTGGGCGTGTGGGTATTGATGTAGCCGGCTTGTTTCAAATCACGAGGTAAACCATAATAAGCCATTGGCCTACTCACATTGCTGTCTTTCCATTCGTGTGGTTCGACGCCTCTATGTAGATGTAATAGTCGCCGTCCCAAGCTCTGTCTGGACCGGTGTTTTGATTCCCCTCTCGGCTGGGTGTAGGACCCGTGTGCCGAGTCCAGTCGAACTGATCGTCCGTCCTCTGTGTCATGCCACACAGGTCATCACTCTCAAAGCTACACTGGAAGGGCAGCGACACTGGAACCGAAGAAAACAGGATACAGAACACTTGGTCAACACTTCAGACAAGTGCCAACAGGTAAGCCAGGCAATGGTGAGAGTGCCTTAGATGTCAGTAGGGAATCGATTGAAGCTTGTATCATAACGTGTACGCGTACAATCATAGTGCTGACGTATTCTAGATGTTCATTATTCGGACATTATGAAAACGTGTCGCGAAGAAGGGTTGGAGCAGACGACTTTTTCCTGACCAACCGCCATTGTGATGCTCAGCGCCGGCAAGCGGCCACACCACCATTCGCATCGTGACATTGAAGGTCAACAGCCTCACCCCTGACAGTTTTACAGCCTTGTCACAGATAATTCTGCAGCATCCCTTGTAATAGTTCTACAGCCTCACTACTGATAGTTATACAGCCTCACCACTGATAGTTCTACATCCTCACCACTGATAGTTCTACAGCCTCACCACTGATAGTTATACAGCCTCGCCACTGATAGTTCTACAGCCCTACAACTGATAGTCCTACAGCGTCACCACTGATAGTTCTACACCCTTGCTACTGATAGTTCTACAGCCTCACCACTGATAGTTCTACAGCCTCACCACTGATAATTCAACACTTTGACCTTGAGCCTCACCTTGAGCATCAATGCAACAGATGTGAACAACTATGATGGCGCAGACCGAGAGTAGACTACGTGACAGACCGGAGGCCATCATGTCAAGGCGGCGAGGGCCTCGAATGGGGATTGAGTCACCGTTTAGTGGGATCCATGTCCCTGTGGGGATGAAATATAGAATGATACACGTCTGTATGGAATAAGAGCATATTGATATAAATATAGGAGCTGTGGTCATTACACTTCCTTACACAGTTACATATAAATAGCGTCGTTGCTTTAGTATGGACTTGATAGTGTAACGTATTGTAAATACGGAGAATTACTGGCTGAAATCGGATATCTTTGGCATAGGACAGTAACGAGAACGCCGGTCATGTGACAACTGGCAGCGCACCTTTTTTAAATACTTTCCTCTGTCACATAGCCAAACGACATATGCCACGTAATAAAAAGCTGTCAATTCAAATACAGCGGGCTTAGTTACTCTTTTTTGGAAGAGAATGAAATAGACGGTTTGTTTATTGTCGAACACATTAAGACTTGTGCGCTAATGCCTAGGTTATTGTTAACGATCCATTATATATATATTTTGCTGGCGATTTTGGTCGGTTTTACACATTAACAGTACATACATATTGCATTTGGAGAATCATGGATAGAGTGGAGTAATATTAACCATCTCAGAGCGAAAGTTGCTGTAATCGCAAAAGTCAGCCGACTACGAATTTCGGAAATTTGTCGAATCTAAGGCAAATGCTGTCCATTACGAACTATTTTCGGATGGGGGCGTGAATTATAGACGCGATGGGGTGCCATAATGTTGTGCTGTCAATGAAAACATTCACCGCAACTCTATTATGACCCATATTAACTCATTTACAGTAATTTGTGCTTATGCGCTGATTGAGCGATTATGATGGACTATGATAAAGAGGTCAATGATTGTCAAAACATCACCAACACACGCACACTTATCCCAAGTCGCCTGGCTTATTTTTTAAATTTATTTTATTTCACAAATCATGTGTTACATTCGTAAATGCATTCATTTAAAAATACACAGGACTGCGCCCTATTTTAAGTGATCATTGTCTAAAGAGGAGTTCTGATCAAATCGTGCCTAAAAAATAACTGAGTATATACGGCGTAGTATGTCACTAATATCGTTCCACTTTAAGAAATTGTAGAGAGTGGCATTGGCGAATAGTTGATTCCGTAAAAATAATAAGGAAGTGAACCCTTGACGGTTAGCACAACTTGGGCATGCATTAATCAGTCTTTGTATAGGATAAATGCTGTTACGGATATGGCAAAGTTCACAGCTGCGTTATTAACACCAACAATAATTTCTGACAGACCTATATTGATATTAACGTCGCCTGGATTATGCGGACATGAACTGGACCATGATTGAAGCTATTGGTGTTTCCGTCCATCATCGTATACATTGGCTTACCTAGGCCAAGAGTTCTGATATGTCAGACTAAAGTCCCACCAACTGAGCTGGTTAAGGACACCACTCTGCCAGCAGAGGGCGCTCGTTCCTCACAGCCAACCTCAAGGTTGACCTCAACGGTGTTGGGGCCACGAATTGTTTTTTGTATTTTGAATTGTCTTCGTAAAATTGGAGTTATAATTGCAGCTATTTATATTAGCGATGATCACGTGCTCTTGTTTTGCTTACAAAGTAGGGGGGGGGGGGGATTGGTTATTTGTGTTCCTCGGGATTGGGCTTTTCATTTCTATGTGAACTAGGAATGAGGAAAATAATTCGTTGTGAACTGGGAATGGGGTATTAGCCGACCGCCGTGATCAAGGATTTTCATTAATCGTGAACTGGGAATTTTAATATTAAATAACCACGAATTGGGAAATCGTCAATTTAGTATCGTGTATCCGTCCCTCCATTGCATGCGGAGAGTTCTGCTTTTAATTCATCGTGACCTGGGAATAAAGAAATTTATTCTGCGTGATCCGAGGATAGACACTTGGGTATTATATGAATCGGTTAAGCAGCGTTAGAAGCCAGGCTGGCGGCTTCCTGTAAGCGAGAAGATATTTTAAAATAACACGGGGTCAAAGTTCAAAGCACTTCACACATTTCCTTAAAATCATATCAATGTGTTCGGTACGGTACCCTTAGCATAGTCAGTGGATGAACAGTGGTGTACTTGATGGCAAACTGCGAATATATTTTCGATTAGATTCATTTTTAATTTTCGCCTATGAATTCCGGATAATTTTGATGGTTAAATTTGACGTGCGACAGAGGGACTATAGCTTAAGCGGTACGCCCTCTGCCGAGAGATCGTAAGACCACCTCTCAAACAGACCAATACGCATTCGCCCATGACCAGCCTAGAGGCGGTGTGTGACGATGTAGGTCACATATGTCTCTGCGACAACCCGGAAGTACCTACAGCCACCGACACCAGCAGAGGTATGAGTCACGAGCAGAGAGTCAGCAGACCGTAACCACAAAGTCCCCATTGATACCATGTCTCTTGTACAGCTTTAGTCGGGGACGATGGCCCTCAAGGGACATTCCAGTGCGATTTATAGACAGATAACATATACAAATCTGTATCTCTTCCTCGTTGCTCCTTGCTTTGCTATTGAATAATAAATTTAATGGTGCGGTGTGGTAGCGAGTGGCAAAGTTTAGCCCATAAAACAAATAAATTCATTGCAATTTTTCCGCAAAATATCTCGTTCGCATCTACTTCGCGACAACACCGACAACAGCGACCTTGGCGGTTAGACTGGGAACTGAACTGACGGGAAGCCAGCACTAGCATAGACGTTGATCTGCCCAGGCTGATGAACAGTATGCTCCAGGTCAAAGTGTGATATTAAATTATATAACGTGAACATTTAGACACTAAACTACAACACTGTAAGCTACTTACACTGATGTTTTGCGTCAATTAAGAAATATCTGCTAGGATACTGTAAAGAATGATCGTCATTCACATTTTACACAACTGTAACTTTAGCATAAAATTGCGTGACAAAATTGCTCTTTTGAGTTCAGAAATGTCTCCGCGCTGTAGCCGCTCTACAGGATTTCACGGGTGCGCCAACGGGGTATTATTTATTCAAACTAGCCGCCTCGCTCGCTCAGCTCGCGGAATGTCTAGTGCTGTTTCCGCATGTAGTCCCCCTAACTGTAAAGTTGGCTACTGTAAAATTGGATGCTGCGTGTAGTCCGCTTAGCTGCAAAATTGGACACTGCGGTAACTGGTGTCTAGCGTTGTTTCCGCATGTAAAGTTGGATACTGTGGTAACCGATGCCTAGCTTAACTGTAAAGTGGGATACTCCGTGTGTGTGGGGGGGGGGGCAAAGTTGGATACTGCATACGGTTGCATACGCCCGTTGTTCACAGAAATGATTGATTGAGTAAAAAATGTGGCAATTTCTGGATGTGAAACTACGGTTATTGTTTCCCGCCCGTTGTTCGTCATTTAAAGTACCTTCAGTGGCCTTGGGACAAAATCTCCCTAAAGTCTTGGTTGGTTCGGTAGAATTGACGTGTCCGTTTAACTGATGTCGTTCTCTTGCTACTGATGGCAAGTTATGGGCGCGACATAATACGGGATTTGTTTGTTTTGATGACGGTTCGGGCGATAAGGCATACGGAGAAATATTATTAATATTGGCACCAAGATAGGTAGCCCGCCGCAGACATGGTCACCATGCGGGATAAGCAGATAAGCACCAGCGATAGTGTTGACACATCTAAGAGCGACAATGTTGATGCATCCAAGGCGGCCCATGCAGTGCATGCAGTGGTTCGGTTGCATATACATCTTAGGCGGCCCACAGTGCATAGGTGGGACAGACAGACAGACAGACAGACAGACAGACAGACAGACGTATAGCTTCATTTTATTAATATAAATGGTCCAACAAATCCAGAGATTCGTATTAGATAATCCAGCCGATCCGCGAGGATTTGTCAATCCTTTTCGGGGTAACATATATCCACCACGTGCCCTACCCTACGGATAGGGCAAAACTATATGTTACACTGTCGCGATATATGTTACTCCTCTTCGAACAAGAGTAACAGGTGAAATAGTGGCGGATCGGGTGGATAATCAGTAGAATATGTTCAGCACAAGGGATCCTCGGTGACCCTAGTCATTCCCTAGCTCTGGTAGGCCTACCTCCCTCTCTGACCACGCCCTAAACGGAGCAAGGGTGAGAGCCTGGCAGCGAGCGATCACGCTAAGTTTGTTACTTCCGGCGAATGGTGGAGCATTGAAAAAACGAAGCGAGAGGTGACAAAAATCCCCCGGATTACAAGAAAATACACTACTGCCCAAAGAAATGACTGTCCGACGAAAGTCATAAAAGTTTCAGGAACATAGTGGAGTACATTGACGGGTAGGCACTGCATATTTATTCTGTTAGGACCTTCAACTTGAGCCACCGGTCCGCGATTTCTAATTTTAGGCCTGGTGAACGGCATGGCTCTCACGCTTGCTCCGTTTACGGGCGTGGTCAGAGAGGCATGTAGGCTACCAGGGCTAGTCTTCCCCCTGCTACATTATGTCGCCATGTAAAGGGGTGCGGAAGGGCGGGTCTACTGTTCAGCGTCGATTGTTCAAAATTGTCAGTGTAAAATGTCGATTTTTCATAACGTTCCGTGTCGCTGCATAAAGTTCAGTGTCGTTTTTTCAAAAATCTATTCAGATCCTCAGTGTCGGAATTGGAGGGTCAATGTCGATTGTCGATTTTTCAAATATACCTGCGTCGCGTGTCGCCATTTACCCCTTCCAGATCCCTATATAACAGCTAGATTTGCAAACAGACGTACTCTCGGGTAAAGAGAGAAGATATAACCGACCTCCAAAGTAAAGCACAAGCTGGGTCCCCATCTCACGGTTTGTACAACTCTGCTGTGCCATTTACTGTACGGCGTATATATATATAAAACAGCGCCACTTTCCGCGGCGACGTGACCCTTGTCGAGTTTGCTGATAAAAAGAAGACTGCTTTAATAAACGTGACGTGATCTCTGAATGCTCATAGATATTTTTTTTCTTTTGTATGTCACTTGTGTTCGTAGGAAAGCACATTTGTGCACATTGGGCGAATGAGCCTCCCGGGACATTTAAATGGCGTTGGATGAAAGAGTCTCCAGATGCAGATGTCTCTGTCGACCCGCAACTGACCAGGTGTCGATTGGCACCGCAACATCCACTTACCAACCAGCGAGCTTTGCTTACCAGCCAAACTCGGGAGGGTCCCCTTTGGTAGTTTTCACCTTATGCCACTGAATGCAGGTGTGAATCCATGCGGGGATCAGCGGGGGTCCGGTGACCCCTTCCCCAACCATGGTAGATAGTTTGGGGTTACGGGGGTCACAGGTCTTTGCTGTAACTTCCCGCAAAGGTAATATAAAGATATCTGAGGTTGGGGGTATTGGGGGTCTGATCCCGTCCCCCTTTTTCGAGGGAGGATGCTCTTGGTCAATGGTAACCGTATGCCAGCTAAAATGTGGATGCCACATCCGCATTTTTGTCTTTTCTGGACCCCTGTATTATTATGTGGTACACGCCCCCCCCCCCCTTCCCCAGTCGTAAAAATTTCAAACTCAAAGTGAATTCCCCCATCAAATTCACAAACTCCTGGATCCGCGCCAGCTTTTGATTCCAACAGGATTGTCTGCTGGATCCGCCCGGAAATGTTTTATTTACAACATTTTCGGCTGGGAGAAGTGTGTGTGTGGGGGGGGGGGGGTACCCTTGTGTTGATTGACATTCTGGAATCCTTGGAGATAGGTCCTACTTTAGGGGGTCGTTATTAATACAATTATTCGTCAAACTCGAAGAATCGAATCCGATATACATAATTCGACCTTTTTCGAAATAGGGTTTGGGTGTGGGTGGTGGGCTAATGGGGACACACATATAGACAGCGATAGGGTCTGGGTGTGGGTGGTGGGCTAATGGAGACACACATATAGGCAGCGATAGGGTCTGGGTGTGGGTGGTGGGCTAATGGGGACACATATAGGCAGCGATGGGGTCTGGGTGTGGGTGATGGGCTAATGGGAACACACATATATGCAGCGATGAGGTCTGGGTGTGGGTGATGGGCTAATGGGGACACATATAGGCAGCGATGGGGTCTGGGTGTGGGTGATGGGCTAATGGGGACACACATATAGGCAGCGATGGAGAATGGGTGTGGGTGGTGGGCTAATGGGGACACACATATAGGCAGTGATGGGGTCTGGGTGTGGGTGGTGGGCTAATGGGAACACACATTAATGCAGCGATGAGGTCTGGGTGTGGGTGATGGGCTAATGGGGACACATATAGGCAGCGATGGGGTCTGGGTGTGGGTGATGGGCTAATGGGGACACACATATAGGCAGTGATGGAGAATGGGTGTGGGTGGTGGGCTAATGGGGACACACATATAGGCAGCGATAGGGTTTGGGTGTGGGTGGTGGGCTAATGGGGACACACATATAGGCAGTGATAGATTCTGGGTGTGGGTGGTGGGCTAATGGGGACACACATATAGGCAGCGATGGGGTCTGGGTGTGGGTGGTGGGCTAATGGGGACACACATATAGGCAGCGATGGGGTCTGGGTGTGGGTGGTGGGCTAATGGGGACACACATATAGGCAGCGATGGGGTCTGGGTGTGGGTGATGGGCTAATGGGGACACATATAGGCAGCGATGGGGTCTGGGTGTGGGTGATGGGCTAATGGGGACACACATATAGGCAGCGATGGAGAATGGGTGTGGGTGGTGGGCTAATGGGGACACACATATAGGCAGTGATGGGGTCTGGGTGTGGGTGGTGGGCTAATGGGAACACACATATATGCAGCGATGAGGTCTGGGTGTGGGTGATGGGCTAATGGGGACACATATAGGCAGCGATGGGGTCTGGGTGTGGGTGATGGGCTAATGGGGACACACATATAGGCAGTGATGGAGAATGGGTGTGGGTGGTGGGCTAATGGGGACACACATATAGGCAGCGATAGGGTTTGGGTGTGGGTGGTGGGCTAATGGGGACACACATATAGGCAGTGATAGATTCTGGGTGTGGGTGGTGGGCTAATGGGGACACACATATAGGCAGCGATGGGGTCTGGGTGTGGGTGGTGGGCTAATGGGGACACACATATAGGCAGCGATGGGGTCTGGGTGTGGGTGGTGGGCTAATGGGGACACACATATAGGCAGCGATGGGGTCTGGGTGTGGGTGGTGGGCTAATGGGGGCACACATATAGGCAGAGATGGGGTCTGGGTGTGGGTGGTGGGCTAATGGGAACAGACATATAGGCAGCGATGGGGTCTGGGTGTGGGTGGTGGGCTAATGGGGACACACATATAGGCAGCGATGGGGTCTGGGTGTGGGTGGTGGGCTAATGGGGGCACACATATAGGCAGAGATGGGGTCTGGGTGTGTGTGGTGGGCTAATGGGGAAACACATATAGGGAGCGATGGGGTCTGGGTGTGGGTGGTGGGCTAATGGGGACACACATATAGGCAGCTATGGGGTCTGCATGGGTCTGGGTGATGGGCTAATGGGGACATATATAGGCAGTGATGGAGTCTGGGTGTGGGTGGTGGGCTAATGGGGACACATATAGGCAGTGATGGAGTCTGGGTGTGGGTGGTGGGCTAATGGGGACACACATATAGGCAGCTATGGGGTCTGGGTGTGGGTGGTGGGCTAATGGGAACACACATATAGGCAGTGATGGAGTCTGGGTGTGGGTGGTGGGCTAATGGGAACACACATATAGGCAGTGATGGAGTCTGGGTGTGGGTGGTGGGCTAATGGGAACACACATATAGGCAGTGATAGAGTCTGGGTGTGGGTGATGGGCTAATGGGAACAGACATATAGGCAGCGATGGGGTCTGAGTGTGGGTGATGGGCTAATGGGAACAGACATATAGGCAGCGATGGGGTCTGGGTGTGGGTGGTGGGCTAATGGGGACACATATAGGCAGCGATGGGGTCTGGGTGTGGGTGGTGGGCTAATGAGGACACACATATAGGCAGTGATAGAGTCTGGGTGTGGGTGGTGGGCTAATGGGGACACATATATAGGCAGCGATGTGGTCTGGGTGTGGGTGGTGGGCTAATGGGGACACACATATAGGCAGCGATGGAGTCTGGGTGTGGGTGGTGGGCTAATGGGGACACACATATAGGCAGCGATGGGGTCTGGGTGTGGGTGGTGGGCTAATGGGGGCACACATATAGGCAGCGATGGGGTCTGGGTGTGGGTGGTGGGCTAATGAGGACACACATATAGGCAGTGACGGGGTCTGGGTGTGGGTGGTGGGCTAATGAGGACACACATATAGGCAGTGATAGAGTCTGGGTGTGGGTGGTGGGCTAATGGGGACACATATATAGGCAGCGATGGGGTCTGGGTGTGGGTGGTGGGCTAATGGGGACACACATATAGGCAGCGATGGGGTCTGGGTGTGGGTGGTGGGCTAATGGGGACACACATATAGGCAGTGATGGGGTCTGGGTGTGGGTGATGGGCTAATGGGGACACACATATAGGCAGTGATAGGGTCTGGGTGTGGGTGGTGGGCTAATGGGGACACATATATGCAGTGATGGAGTCTGGGTGTGGGTGGTGGGCTAATGGGAACACACATATAGGCAGTGATAGAGTCTGGATGTGGGTGATGGGCTAATGGGGACACATATAGGCAGCGATGGGGTCTTGGTGTGGGTGGTGGGCTAATGGGGACACATATAGGCAGCGATGGGGTCTGGGTGTGGGTGGTGGGCTAATGAGGACACACATATAGGCAGCGATGGAGTCTGGGTGTGGGTGGTGGGCTAATGGGGACACACATATAGGCAGCGATGGGGTCTGGGTGTCGGTGGTGGGCTAATGGGGACACATATAGGCAGTGATAGAGTTTGGGTGTGGGTGGTGGGCTAACGGGGACACACATATAGGCAGCGATGGGGTCTGGGTGTCGGTGGTGGGCTAATGGGGACACATATAGGCAGTGATGGAGTCTGGGTGTGGGTGGTGGGCTAATGAGAACACACATATAGGCAGCGATGAGGTCTGTGGGTGGGTGGTGGGCTAATGGGGACACACATATAGGCAGTGATAGAGTCTGGGTGTGGGTGGTGGGCTAATGGGGGCACACATATAGGCACAATGAACACACATTTTCATAGCCGCCCCCCCCCCTCGATCCCCGTGCGCAAGTGTAGTTTTATGGCTCCTTTGATAACGAATCAGCACACGTATTTTGCATGAATAGATTGCTGCAACATGATCATAAATTAGAGTTGTATGGATGTAATGTTGTTATAGGTGACACTGTCGGAATAAACAACGATGTGAATAAATAACGGTCCAGTAATGGATTTTATAATCTCATGCTATGTGAGGACGAAATACACGCACGTTGTCTGAACCCCGCGGATACAGTATATGAATGTCATGACTTGTCAACCAGGTTCCTTAAGGTCTGTTGTTAGACTAAATGCGAAAAAGACCATGTATTTAACCTGGCGTGATAATTGACGACTAGGTTATCTTTTTAGCAATGCTGCTAAAGTCAATGATACTCGTGTTCAAATATATTATTAATTGTCACTAGGCCTAACTGTGTGGATTCTTCAGAGCATTCCTAAAACTGCAATGAAACAGTAGATTACATGCAAATCGGTGTTATTTTGGCGGGGTGTATCTCTATAAATAGCGTTAGTCATGAGCCCCGAGGGGGGGGGGGACTGTTATATAAATCGGGTGGGTGGAGGGGGGGTTCCGCGGGTGCCTTGATGCCTGAGAGAGCGGCTATTTGGGATGATAGATATATACCTATAGAGCGGATATTTATGATGAAAAAATACCCCTATAGAGCGGATATTTATGATGAAAAAATACCCCTATAGAGCGGATATTAAACAGCTTACGACCAGAGAGGGTGGAGGGGGGGGGGTGATGAGGGGCTCTGGCATTGTGCTTTCATAGAGCGGGTTGCCAAGAAAAAATACCCCTTGGGAGCTGACTTTGGCGGTAAAACGCCCCGACCGAGCGTTGAGGGTGAAAAAGGGGGGGGGGGCTTTAATTTACCGAGGACACCCCCCCCCCTCACCCAAACCCAGCAATGTATCACTTGCAGAATGACCGAACAAAAAGTGTTCGACGCCGTACGTATTGGCTGTGCCCCCCCAATGGCAACAATCTTCCTACGCTTAAAATGATACAGCTATACGTCAGTACCCGCCTTTTACATGCTATGCAGCGCAGAGCGAGCTTGAGTTCACCCGAAAGACGCGCCTGGCAGAATTTCCCCTGGAACGGTCTATTGTCGCTTCCAAAGTTTTCCTAATTCTCGGGAATTCCCTGGAAGGGCGTTACCCTCCTAAGGCTGGGGTGATGCCACAACCAGAGTCCCCCGCTCGCCGCGTTGTGCTCTATAAAGCCCGACGCGTAGTATCCCTCAACCTGCTCAACCGGTTTCAAGCGCCAAGTGAAGCGCGAAATATGTTGGATGGAATCCAGCAATCCTACAACCCGGAAGTGGTAACCACCACCCGACAGATCACGACATTAAACGGCAGACGTCACAAAGCCCGGCATAAAACATTGCGAGAACCCTCTAGAGACACAGGTGGTAAATGGGTCGATCCAGCAGAGCGTGGAGAGACACTCCACCTTTGGGCTGTGAACCGCCTTTATCAGACTAAGCTTACTTGTATGTACCAAAGTCATGGTGTGATGGTACCTCTTTAAATAGGCTATATTGAATATCGTATAAAGGGCTAGTGTGTAAAACGTATGTGTTCGTATGTTGGTTGTACATTCAGGACGCTTTAACCACTTTCTGTCATATCGCGTCAGTGGGAGAAGGAAAGGAGAGTGGAGCCATGTCCCTGGGGGTAACTCCCTACTCTTTGCGAAAAAGGACATGGGATCTTTATGCTGAGACCACACAGACATGGCCACAGCAGGGCTCGAACCACCGATCCACGTGGCGTTAGGCTCTCAGGTGGCCAGAGCACTCAAAGCGAGCGCTCTAACCGACTGAGCCATCGGGCCGACCCCCGTATGAAACGGAGGGTTATGCACACATACAATTTTCGTTATTTATTAACTAAGAACGATATAAGTAATCGAATATCATTGCATGATGTGAAATGAAATGAATGGTTGGCATTTCAGGCTGTCTCTGGCACTACGGAGGGCCAATTGGAGCCACGACATCGGTACAGATGGATGACACATGCCACAGATGCCGGTACGAACCCACGACCGGTTCTTCCACAGCACAACCTGCTTACCAACCGAACTAGGGAGGCACTTGTATGGCATACAGCAATGCCATCGTATGCATGTATCGTATTTTGGTCATTTGGTCATTTGGTTGTATGGTTAGAATTGAGGGCTGCTTTATGCATCTTCAAGATATTAACTAAAATTCCGAGATACGGTGGCTGATTCGGCCATAACGGTAATCGTGAGCAGCATATATACAGTCGATACCCCGTCCCAGTTTTTTTAGACCCCCCCCCCCGCACTCCCAACCCAACCCAACCCAACCCCCATGTCCGTCCCGTTGGAGCAGTCTTGGTCACGCCATTTACTTGTCCTAATTTAACCCATTCACCAACCGGCCCCCCCCCTCCCTCTGCCCTTCCTTTCCAAAGCTTCCTACATCACGAAGCGAGTTTAAACTGTAACTTGACATTCGGGGCATGCCAGAGCGGTTAAGTTTGTTTTAATTGGTTCGGTAAGGTAGCTGATGTTGTGTTTTACTGCAAGGGCAACATTCCAAAAGTTTCGCAATAAAAAATATGAGGCTAGATCCACGCTTTAGGGTCATGTGAGGAAAACCGAATGCTGTGGAACAGCCATCCATTATAAAAAGACTGGACGTCATTTTTCTTTATAGATCGAGGCTCATGTTGGAGACACAAAATCTACAGCAATAACGCCACGAACGAAGAGGTGGAGGGAGGGGGTAAAGGGGGTGGCATTATGGCGACTGATGTACGTCTGTTTAGTACAAGGCGCATATAACTTTGAAAGAGGAAGTAGCTGGCTACAGTATGCGGAGGTCTCTCACATTCTCCTCTCCACAGGCACTTGCGAGACCACACTCTGCCTTCGACTCACTCCGCTAGGGCTCCATTATATCCCTATTGTCGCCTACAATGCATTTTCACACTCGGACGCCAGGGCGGCGTTGCGCACATTGATCGGAAAAATGCGCCGTGCTTTCGTCTACAAATTAGTACCGGGGACCCAGGCTAAGCCTAATAACACACTGTATCAAGTTATGAAAAGAAAGAGTTCAGTCACAATTATAACTTTTTCGACAGGGTACAAGATGATTTTTGCCGGATTAAATACACAGAGCTCGTTATTTTATGCTTTATTCTTAAAAATTAAAATGATGCAAGAAATTACAACTGATTTTACCTTTTTTCGACAATCTTGAAATTTGCCCCCGGCCGACAGCAGCGGTAAACGCTTGTGTAGCGCCATCTTTCGGGGAGCTTGGCGAGGCGAGAGTGAAAGGGTCACTCTGCCAGCAGAGTTAGTTTGTTCTTCCCATCTCTGCCCCCCGTAACCGCCAACCTCACGTTTTTTTTTTTAAACATTATTTATTTCTTACGGTTGACCTTAACGTGTCACGAATGATTTTAGAGGGTTGTTTAGGTTTAATGTTGTATTTTTGATGCAGAATTAAAAAACAAATAGAAATTTGATCCGCTGTTGTACGATTACAATGGAAGAGCAAGAAATTATTTCAAAATAACACGGGGGTCAAAGTTCGAAGCGCTTCACGCCTTTGACCTCGATCGAACTCTAAAACATACTTCAAAAGTAACAACTTTTAATTATTTAAAATCGAAGGAATTCGTCCGGTACGGTGCCAGTAGCCCAGTAAATGCAAAAAGTGGTTTATTTGAAGCAGAACTGCGAAAATATCTTAGATTAAATGTCTTTCAATTTCCGCGTATGAAGGATAATTCTGATGGTTAAAATTGACGTCTCACAGATGAAGGGGCTATAGCTTAAGCGGAACGCCCTTTGCCGGGAGGTCGTGAAAAGGTAACCCTTTTAACGTAGCTCATGGAGCGAGCTGCGATACATCCTGGGGGGGGGGGGGGGGTAGAGGGAGGGGAGCGTCATGCTTACAACATCTGCATGGTCCGTGGGGCGTTTACATAACCACCTAGCCAGGGACGGATCCACGATAGTTGGCTTGAGGGTGATGGAGGTGGCGGGAGGGGGTACAGGGGTGGCATTATGGTGACTGATGTACGTCTGTTTAGTATACTGCGCGCATATAACTTGAAAGAGGAAGAAGCTGGCATCAGCATTGTATGCGGTAGTCTCTCACATGCTCCTCTCCACAGGCCAAAGCCCTTGCGAGGCGAGAGTGAAAGGGTCACTCTGCCAGCAGAGAGAGCTCGTTCCTCACATCTCTCTGCCCCCCGTAACCGCCAACATCACGCTTTTTTGTGTTTAAACATTACTTATTTATTCTTACGGTTGAACTTAACGGGAGACGAATGATTTTAGAAGGTTGCTTAGGTTTAATGTTGTATTTTTGATGCAGAATTAAAACAACAAATATCAATTCCGCTGTCGTACGATTACAATGGAAGAGCAAGAAATTGTTTCAAAAAGATAGCACGGGGTCAAAGTTCAAACACTTCACGCCTTGGACCTCGATCGAACTCTAAAACATAAATCGAAAGTAACAAGGCTTCTAATTCTTTAAAATCGAAGGAATTCGTCCGGTACGGTGCCAGAAGCATAGTAAATGCAAAATGGTGTATTTGAAGCAGAACTGCGAAAATATCTTAAATGTATTTAAATTTCCGCGTATGAAGGATAATTCTGATGGTTAAAATTGACGTACCGCAGAAGGAGGGATGACAGCCTAAGCAGAACGCCCTCTGCCGGGAGGTCGTGAAAGCGTAACGCTTTTAACGTAGCTCATGGAGCGGGCTGCGATACATCCTGGCGGGGGACGGGGCTGGGAGCGGGGAGTCATGCTTACTACATCTGCATGGTCCGTGGGGCGTCTACATAACCAGCCATTGACGGATCCATTACAGTTGGCTTAAGGGGTGAAGGTGGGGTGGGGTGGGGGGGGGGGGTATGCTTATTAAATCGATCATTGTTGGCTTAAAGGGCGGGTGGTTGAGGCACGTTCTTCTCAAAAAAAATTAAAATGTGCGAATCGTCCGCCAGCCGCTGTTGAGAGAGGGAGTGGGGGGGGGGGGGGCGGGCGCAGGCGGGGGGCGACTCGCAACTTGCTTATGAATACGGCAATAACGGCATTACATAGACAGATTCAATGGTAGTAAGGGTGCAGAGCAGTGATGAGAGGTGGGGCGGGGGCAGGCGGGGTGGGGGGCGGAGCCACTCGCAACTTGTTTACGGATACGGCATTACATGTCAGCAGCTACATCTTGTCATCCAGGCCGGAGGAAGCTGCTGGTGAAGTTGTGCAGAAAGAAGTGACTAAGCTCCATGTGCCTCCTTCTTCAGCGAAATGGGTCGGGGGGGGGGGGGGGGCTTCCTCTATTTCGCCTATTTTCCAGGGAAAGGGAGAGCACTTGCCCCATGTGCCCCCGCCCCCCCCCCCGGAGCCGCCACTACAGGACACTATCAAAACCCTTCCTGCGGCTCTGCATAGATATAACTACAAGTATATATATAATGTATATGACACGCCAGTTCTTATAAGTAGAGCACACACGACTCGTGAATATGGAAACATCACTGAAGTGTAATATATTGATCTCCCCTGGCATACGCCAAAGACCCTCTACACTCAACACGTAAACTTGAGGGAAAACAGACCAGACACCAGATAATCTCCACGGGTCTTAAGCACGATTAAATATACAATAAAGCAAGTTTCACTTGGAAAGAAATTGAAAGGAATTGGACATGTATTTTATGCCGCTTTTGTGCACACAATTGCTACACTGGACCGTGGCACCTATCGGGACCATGAGGGATGAATGGATGAAACACGCACCCAGTTTAGGTGCACGGGCCGGGATTCGAACCTAGGACCTAAATAATGGGGGAATATCGGAAATTCCTTGTCGGTGCCGAGTTCCGTAAACACCGCACGGAACAGTAGCGCCATCTGGTGAAGGAATCACCTTTACTTAACAACGATAAAAGCCTGCCGGCCACGCGTGGGTGACTTTGAATGGCTCAGTCAGTAGGGGGCAGCTCTGTACTATGTGGTATACGGAATTCCGCAATGATTTGGACATAAGCAAACCTCCCCCATGGATCGGGATTAATTGATCGGCGGTCCAGTACAGTAATGACTACACCAGCGAGGCCTCGAAAATCATTAGAATCATGATTTGGGGGGAAAGACTTTCGTATGAACACTGTCAAAGTGTCGAACGCGTTCTGGCGCCACTGTATTTATCAGTTTAGTCACTGAGAAAAAGATAAATGTTATGGTCCTATTGTTAACGATACCGGACATAAAATAAACTCTTTATAACCAATTATTGTTTTGCCTCTGGTAGGATAGCGTTTCTAAGAGGGAGGGGGAGGGGGAGGGGGAGCGTGAGGTGGGGGGGGGGTGGTAAGTACTTGTCTCTGCTAAATAATTGCATAGTCGCTTTATTTGATTGACATTTGTCAGTTGTAACTTCAGTCACTGTTAGTTTATTTAATTATTGAATTTGATATACACATGTATGAACCAATGGCCGCTATATGTAGTATGTTGAGGTACGAAATGAACCAAAGGTTGTTATGCATAGTATGTGGAGGTTCTGTATGAACCAAGGCTTCTGTGATACATGACATGTCGTTATATATTAGGAACCAGAGTACCATCGTATACATGAAATATCCGCGTTGAAGTTTCCCTCGCGGCAAGTCAATGAACCGTGTTAATAATTAACCACATCTTTTGTATGACCCTTTGCCCCCAAGCTAATTTTTGTATGTATACCACTCAACAGCGCATCTAGTACTCATCGCGGCCTTCCGGATATGCACCCTCCCTCCCCCCCGCCCGCCATTTCTACTCCGCACCCACCACCCCCTTCCCCCACCCCTCACACCAACTGCATACTCTCACCCACCACGCAGCTGCACCAGGCAAACTATACAAAATATATATACATACCATAATGAAATCCTGGTCGTACTTTCAGACGCTGTGGTGTCGGAATTGTCGACGATACTCTCGAGTCGAACTGTTTGACGCTACGTCTCGAGTCGAAGTTTTGACTCTACTTCTCGGGTAGAACTTGTTGACACCACGTCTCGAATCCAACTTTTTGACGCTTTTTGACGCTGCGTCTCGATTCGAACTTTGTAACTCTGACGCTACGTCTTTAGTAGCAATTTGTCGACGCTACGTCTCCTGTCGACTCACGCCTCGTGTGTTGTGATCGCTGATGTCGCACTCAAAGATCGTTTCCTTATTATCGCCTTGAAGGTTGAAATATGTTCCCCAGAGAGACGACCACAACACCGAGGTGACGAATCATGTATCGAGGCACAGGATCAATGTAAAACGCCTGCGCGCACGCCTACACGTCCACTGAATCACCTTGTATCATAGCATCATACAAGTACCTGAATGATTCCTACTTCGTGACTAATGTATGTAACCAGCGTACCTAGCTCACACACGCCCTGTGGGTCTGTGGTGTATTCCGTCTTCAGTAGCTGGTATGGCCGGCGACAGCCTCTGTCTCGCTCGCCGTCTCCTACCATACGCGGGTCGTGCTCTCAAAATCTAACGTTTTACACTTCCTGATTGTTGTGTCTCGGGCCTCTCCAACACGGTCATGTTTGGACTATAAATAACTAGACGGGTCACGGTCCACTGCACACGGTGCGCGTGCGGAGATCTAAAACACTCAGGTATAACGTTTAGTGTATGGCAAGCCAAAATGGAATTTAATAGAGTATTTGCACATATGTTCAAATATTTGCACATATGTCCAAATGAATTACACATATGTGTAATTCAATTGCACATATGTCCAAATGAATTCAACATATCTTCAATTCAATTAAAGATATCTTTAAAGACCCATATTTAGACATATGTGCAAATGATTTAGACATATGTCCAAATGAATTGCACATATGTCCAATTCAATTGTACATATGTCCAATTGATTTGCACATATGTGCAAATGATTTAGACATATGTCCAAATCATTTGGACATATGTCCAAATAAATTGCACATATGTACAATTGATGTTAATACAATTAATTAATTAATTAATGTTATCATTAATTCGAATTAATGTTATCATTAATTCGAATTAGAGATATCATTAATTCGAATTAATGATATCATTAATTCGAATTAATGATATCGTTAATTCAAATGAATTAATGTTATCAATAATTCGAATTCGTAGTGGAGGTCGAGGAGTTGGAGGAGATGGAGGTGGTGGGGGTGGAGGTGGGTGTGGAGATGGGGGTGGGGTGGAGGTGGGGGTGGGGTGGAGGTGGAGGTGGGGGTGGGTGTGGAGGTGAAAGAGGCGGAGGTGGTTTTGGAGGTAGAAGTGTAGGTGGAGGTGGAGGTGGAGGTGGAGGTGGAGGTGGAGGTGGAGGTGGAGATGGAGGTGGAGGTGGAGGTGAGGATGGAGGTGGAGGTGGGGATGGAGGTGGAGATGGAGGTGGGGGTGGGATGGGAGTGGAGGTGGATGTGGATGTGGAGGTGGAGGTGGGGGTGGGGATGGAAGTGTGTGGGGGTGGATGTGGAGGAGGCGGAGGATACTTTGCAGGTGGAGGTGGAGATGTAGGTGGATTTGGAGGTGGAGGTGGAGGTGGAGGTGGAGGTGGAGGTGGAGGTGAAGGTGGGGTGGAGATAGAAGTGGGGTGGGGCTGGATGTGGAGGAGGCGGAGGTGGCTTTGCAGGTGGAGGTGGAGGTGGAGGTGGGGGTGGATGTGAAGATGGAGGTGGAGGTGGAGGTGGGGTGGACTTGAAGGTGGAGGTGGAGGTGGAGGTGGAGGTGGGGGTAGGGATGGAGGGGGAGGGGGAGGGGAGGTGGAGGTGGGGGTGGCGATGGCGGTGGAAATGGAAGTAGAGGTGGGCGGTGGAGGTGCAGGTGTAGGTGCAGGTGCGGGTTGGGGTGGAGGCGGAGGTGGAGGGGAGTGAGACAGGAAGGGGGAGGTGGAGGTGGAGGTGGGGTGAAGGCAGAGATGGGGTTAGATGCGGAGGTGGAGGAGGAGGAGGTGGCGGTGGAGGTGGAGGAGGTGGAGGAAGAGATGGGAGTGGGGGTGGGGGTGGAGGTGGAGGTGGGGGTGGAGTTGGAGGTGGAGGTGGAGGTGAAGGTGGAGGTGGAGGTGGAGGTGGAGGTGGAGGTGGAGGTGGAGGTGGAGGTGAAGATGGAGGTGGAGGTGGAGGTGGAGGTGTAGGTGGATGTGGAGGGGGAGGTGGAGGGGGAGGAGGTGGCGGTGGAGGTGGAGGTGGGGGGGGGGGTGTTTGGAGGTGGAGGTGAAGGAGGAGGGGAAAGTGTGAATTAAACATATGTGCAATTGAATTCAACATATGTGCAATTGAATTCAACATATGTGGAATTGAATTCAACATATGTGCAATTGAATTCAACATATGTGAAATTGAATTCAACATATGTGCAATTGAATTCAACATATGTGCAATTGAATTCAACATATGTGAAATTGAATTCAACATATGTGCAAATTATTTGGACATATGTGCAAATTATTTGGACATATGTGCAAATTATTTGGACATATGTACAATTGAATTAAACATATGTACAATTGAATTAAACATATGTGCAATTGAATTGCACATATGTCCAAATCAGAAGCATTTGTACATATGTTTAATTGAATTAAAGATATGTCCAAATCAATTTTACATATGTTAAATTCAATTATACATATGTGCAATTGAATTAAAGATATGTGCAAATATTTGTCCAAATATTTGCACATATCTGTAATTCAATTGCACATATCTTTAATTCAATTGCACATATCTTTAATTCAATTGCACATATGTGCAAATATTTGGACATACGTGCAAATATTTGAACGTATGTGCAAATACTCCACTTAAATTCCACTTTGGCTTGCCATATGAGTGTCTATAGGAAGCCGTTGTGTGAACACTTGTTATAAAGAACCAAAGGGCGGATTGAGGAATTTCATAAGAACAAAGTGGTGGGTGGGGGGTGTAGGGGGGTCCAACTTGCAAGCGAAGGGGTAGGGGGTGGGCAGGAGGTCAACTTTGGAAGCGAGGGGGGAGGGGAGAGGTCCACTTTGAAAGCGGGGGTGGGTTGGGTCTGGTGGCGGTGGGGCTGAGACCAAGAAAACACTAAAGTCCGGGCGTGTGATAGAGGGGGAGGGACGGGCATGAGAGGGGAGGGGAAGGGTGGGGGGGGGGGGTGCACTACAATAAAGGACCGTGGGGGTGGAGAGGGTGGGGGGCACATTGAAGTGTATAAGTAACGTGTGGGCGGCAACCAAAATCGATAGTGTCGACTGTTAGCTTTGGTAAACATTAGTCTCGCTATCTGCCTACCGCCTGTGTTATAGATGAGGACGAAATGAGTTGATGTCAGTATAAACAGTATAACTGTTAACTGTTAACAGTGTAACTGTATATAATTGACCGCGTGAGCTAAATATTTATTTCAATAAATGAAACTTAATCAATTAAATCAGCGTTAAGTTCAAATCAGTAGAATATATATTTTAAAGTTGCATATCGAGCTCTTTCCAGCGAAACCAAAAGATAACAAATGAAAATCAGTCTTTGAATGATCCAAGATTGTTTTTATCTATATTTTTCAACGTATTGGCAAACGTCATCAGTTTGTGTCCTTCGCGATGCTTTGGTATAGGTAGCAGTGCCACAAAAGAGTTCTGTGGTGTCCATCACGGCCGAAACAGCGATGTTTATTAGGTTTCTGGATTTACAGAATGAAATAAGCGAGTTTTCTGCAAATTGTAATATAAATGTCGCCTGGGCTTAGAGAAAGGTCTTGATATGCAACTTTAAGTTCAATTAAAATGTCTATAGAAACCACGGCGACAAGGCTCTTTTATCCACCCCGGATCCGGCAGAAAATCGAGTGGGGGTCAGAAGCTGGCGTGGATCCAGAAAGTTGAGAATTTGAGAGGAAGGGGGGATGGCCACATTGGGTTTTAAAATCTTACGACCGGGGAGGGCGGGGGGTGGGGGTCCCAAAAAAGGGGGTCCACATAATAATATGGGGGTCCAATACCAAAAGACCGGGTGTGGCGTCCACTCTTGGTCGATTACCATTGACCAAGAGCATCCACCCTCAAAAAAGGGGAGGGAGTCAGACCGCCAAGAGCCCCGCTAAGATATCTTTATATTGCCTTTGCGGGAAGTAAAAGTAAGAATCTGTGACCCCAGTGACCTCTAACTATCTACCAAGGGAGGGGGAGTCAGAGGAACAGCGTCTGCCTACGGCCTAGCTCCTCCTCCGCCCCGCAGTCTATCGGGGAGGGGGGGGGGCGCAAATTTCAAGATTCTTGAAGCGCGGTCAAATCAGCTGTAATTTCTTACATTATAATTTTCAACAATAAAACCTAAAAATAACGAGCTTTGTAGCATTTTGAAAAAAAAGTTCTAATTAATAGCGAATGCTTTTCATCACCTGATACCTAGTGTTATGAGACTTAGGGTCCCCGGCATTAATTTGTAGAAATGCGCGACGCATTTTTCCTTTCAATTTGCGCAGCGCCGCCCTGGCGAGCGAGTGTGAACGTGCATTGATGCAGTAGGCGACAACAGAGACAATGGAGCCCTAGCGGAGTGAGTCGAAGGCAGAGAGTGTCGCCACAGCGCATTTGCAGGCGACTTCCTCTTTGTATCCAGGCATCTCGTGCTCACCCAACCAAGCGCAACGCTGAGCCGTACCGACTGAGGCATAGCGGCGACAGAGCGGACACGGAATAGCAAAACGAATGAGCTGAACTCCAATATTACTGAGGGCCAAGAATAAAAGTAGTTTAACAGGGGTGCAAGATATGTAGGGCCTAGTGTAAGTGCGCATGTATCGGCAGGAAAATCCTTTGCCCCCCCCAACCGCCCACCGGCAACATCCCTCATCTCCCGCTCCGTATATAAAAAGTGTACTGCCCTCCACCCGGCACCTCAGGCAGACCCCACCCCCCCACCACAACATGTAGCCTTCTTGGCTCAGTTGGTAAGTAGGCTTTGGGCAGGTGGTGGGAGGGGGGGGGGGGAGCGGGGGCGTAATACAATTCCACGCATGCCAGACTGCCAAATGGAGTCTCTTAGCCGTGGCCGTGATATCAATTTACCACAAGTTTTCATTTTAGTGGTAAACGTCATCAGTTTGTGTGCTTCGCTATGCTTGCTGTGAGTTCAGAGTTCTGTGGTGTCCCGGGTTAGACACGCTTGCCACATCACAGCCGAAACAGCGATGCTTATCAGGTTTCTGAGTTTTGAGAATGAAACAATCGAGTTTTCTGCAAATTGTGATATAAATTTCGCCTGGGCTTAATTTAGGCGGGAAAGGCTCGATATGCAACTTTAAATTGTTCTCGTAACCCCGAGAGCTAGTCGACTATAATGTGTGTTTTGTCACTCAGATATACGTCCTTTCTCTCCCTTTTGCTTTGCGGATATGATACTCGCGTTAAGACTGAAGTCCACATATTTCGTTCCAAGTCGGTCACAACATTGGAGATATAAGGATGCGGGGTTGTACTCACTAAACGCCTAGATTGGCGTTTCAAGTCCAGTTTCTGAAACCAGAACCCCGTCGTGGTGTGTCGTTCCCTCACCCACGAGGCGTGCCCATCCCCTCTTTTTGGAGGCTAGATCTTCCGAAGAATTCGTATCGATGCCGCAAGCCTTCATGTCACACTTGCAAACCTGAGCTTTGGCCGTCCAGTTGGCATTTTGACGTCGCCAAGCTCGCCTTAAGCTAAGATTCCATAAGCGCGCCATGCGGTATGCGGATGCGGCATGCGTCATCCGGCAAAGATGGACATGTATATAATGGCCTATGAGTGATTCCATATGTGCAGAAACGGCATCCGATGTCACATACGGCTGCGAACGGCTGCGGATGCGGCAAAATGAATCGCCCCATGCAGCGATTCGTCCGGCAAATTTGTGAAAATCGGATGCGGAGAATCCGGATTATGACGTCAACTATAGGTGTTTCTCAAACATTCTGGCGGGATTTTTTCAGCAAGAACAATGGCAAAAAGTCATATGTCACCAGAAAAGTGTGAACAGCTCATTGAGCTTGTTCGGCAACACCCACCGCTGTACAATAGTACACTTGCGGAGCATCGAGATGCGAATTTGGTATATAACACATGGAGCAGCATTGCAAAAGTCATTTATGTGCCAAACTTTGGGGGTAAGTGAGCCCAATCATATATTGCCTGTTGTCAAGGGCCATAATGGTGTACCTATGTACCCCCTCATTGAGCCAAATTGGTGAAACATGTGAAAGAGTGAGGTGCATTCTGTGTTTACACAGTGTTATTTTAATGTAATCGGTAATAAATATTGCAAAGTCTGCAATGATACAAACTGACATGGCATGGCAACCGTGTGTTAAATGTTAAACAAGGGATGTATAGTGGTTATCACGTTGAACTAGTTTCCTAAAACGTGGGTTATATAATCCCACCCGTGTCATATTAAACTCTGTGCTATAACTATCGCAAATGTATAGTGCATTTACACATGTCCTGTACTCGTTTGATATTATGCAGCTGTGGAATGCAAGAAGACATGGAGAAACATAAGAGACACATATGTGCAGAAAAGGAGAGAGATGAGGACTACCAAAAGTGGCCAAGGAGCTGAGAAAGGCAAAAAGTGGAGGTTCTTCCACATACTCAAGTTCCTTGAACCTTATGTAGAAGAAAACAGGTAAAATTGCAATACATAATGAATGAAATATTAAAAGATAGCACAATGCATTAACCTAGATGTATGTTTATTATTGCAAAGCTTTGCATACAAAAGTTAGCTAGTACTGAACTACAACAGTATGCGATTACAATAATTGGCCTTTATGCACAGACAGTAATGTTCCGGAGACTGCTGAACACCAGTCTGAGGACGACGATGTTGGTGATGACAATGATGACGAGGATGAGGATGATAATAAATGGCAGTGATGACGTGGCGGAGGATGATAAAGAATCGGAATTGCGTGATGACGACGACTCCACGAGTTCTGTCACAAGGGCCAGTGGTATCGGGTGGGTGTACCCTCTACTCATTCCATAAATATGCCTCTATTGACATGAGCATTCTACAGGTGAAACATGCGCAAAATAATCCATGTAGATATTTCGTATGGTGATTGCATCCCTTGCAGCCCTGTTGCCTGCTGCCGTTAAGTCCTGCAAACCTGCGACATCCATTGCTTCTGCTTCTTGTAATAAGGTTGTGCTGGGGTACTTTGGCCCTGCAGGAAGTTATGTAGTACACAGGTGGCCTTCACAATGGAGATTACCCACTGTGGTCTGACGGCTGTCAGACCACAGCTTTGTATGGTATACTCTCCACCTTGCTGCTAGTATGCCAAACGCAATTTTCGACAATTCGCCTTGCCCTACACAAACAATAGTTGTATATTTGTTGGTTTTTTGGGCATCCTCTCCCTGGGAAGGGCCTCATCAAATGTTTTTGTAATGGAAAGGCTTCATCACCGATCATTACATAAGGCATTGGTCCTAAATGAGCCCCCCCTGGTAGAGGTTTATCTTCCGGAAGATGAAGCTTGTCATCGGCTAGGGCTTTGCCAAGGTTAGAATTGGAGAATATACCACCATCACTATTGCGGCCATATAAGCCCCAGCGTCTATTGCTATGAACTTAAGATTAGCATCGACCAGTGCAAGAAGCACTGTAGAAAATATCCCTTTGTAATTGTGGTATAGGGATCCGGAATTCCAGGGCCTTCATCACAGCGTGCTTCAAGACAGTGTGGGCAGTTCCATTTTAGTGCAAAACTCTCCTCAATGAGCTTCCACTCATGGCAATCTTGTGGCATTTTCATATGTATTGGCATAAGTTTTTCCCATAATATTTCACAGCATTCCGCAACAATATTGCCAACTGTAGTAGTTCCTACACGATAGCTAAATGAAAGTGACATGAAAACTTATCCCGTGGCAAGGAACCTGCAATAAAGAAGACATATTTCTTACAACTAAAGAAATCGGTAGGCCTATAGAAAATGTACGCATGGCATGTTCACTTGACAAACAGTGCTTATTATGTCATTTGCTTTATGATGATGATAATTATAATTATATTGTGCCTAATCCGACAATCGCTCTAGGTCGCTTTACACAATTTCCCTGGCAGATACTTTTTCAACTCTCCGGGGAGCATACAACTTGTTACGGCTCCTATTTATCCATATGCGTTGTAGATGGATGTAGTTGTATAAGGTGAAGGTTTAGTTATGTTCTGCTTGTGACTAGCTGGCGTTTGTTACCAGATTTATGGTGCTAGCTCACTATGGGGTACCTCATCGCAGGTAAATGGATACCATGTAGGACACTCTTTGGTGACAACATATAAAGTAATATTATATTTAATATTTTTGCTTCAGGTCTAACGCTGCATCATCAGCCCATGCAAAGTCCAGCAAAGGCAAAACACCAAGGCGTTCATCCCTAACACCTAACACCTACGGCATCAACTTCCAGCAAAAAAAGGAGACAAGTTACGAGCAAAATGGCGGATGCTTTGACAGACCTCATCAAGCAAACGACGAAGTCAAAGCAGGAATTCGAGAAGGGTTTCAGAGAAGGAAGACAGTGGAGGACGTCTTTTTTTAGACATGTGCAATGCGCATGAAGCAACTCCCTCGACCATAAGATCGTTCCTACAACTGCAGATAGCGCAGTTTTTTTTAAACGCTGAAAACCCTGAAACAGCAACCCATAACCCCTTTCCCAACACAAAATTTCCAAGCGACCACCTACTTTCCACTTACCCACTCCCAACCGCAACAAAATGGACAGAGTGTCATGTACAGCATGGGTACTTGTGACACCGTTGCCACCACCCTCAATGCCGCAAGTATATCGCCTATTCAATGACAACCACCATCTGGCTTAGCCTTTCTGAATCTGCCACCCGAAATAATAGTACACATTTTGAGTTTTTTGGATGTAAAATCGCTGTTGTGTATTGAACAGACCTGCACCAAGCTACAAAGCTTTGCTTTGGCCAAAGAGTTGTACAATGCAATAAGTATATGATTTTCAGCCATCACAGACATATCTATATTATATATTCAGTTTGTCATACTTGCCATACGTTTTTATGAATGATCCTGTAATAAAGTGCATTGTAGAACAGGCTGATTTGTCACGTTGTCACTTACCGTAAACATATAGCCAGCCGTTGTCGTGGGCAAATAACCTCCCGGCTTCTACAGTGTTTCACTAGATGTCCTTCCACATGAAATAAGACTTGTGCAAACTGCTCTCTTGTCAACCTGAAGTATTGCTGAAACTTCTCCCCGTCCAACTGTAACTCCTTTACCAGATTATCGTACGCTCCTTGATGCAAACGGTTCTTGATTATGTCATGCATCCACCAGCGGTGCCTTCTTTTCTTACTGTGCTTCTTTAACTGAATAAATTTACAGGCCGCCGCGATCAGCAGCGCGTCATGTTCCATTTCCATGAGGAAACGCTGCATTTTAGATTGATTGACCATGCTTCTGCTAGAAAATCTGCAGCCAAAGAGACTGAAAACGCACAAGAAAACGTATTTGGAATCACAAATCGAATACCGCATGACGCATACCGCATGCCGTATCCGCATGCCGCATCCGCATACCGCGCTTGGTATGTGTTTATCTTCGTGCACGAGCACGAATGCAGGGTAGGTTGGCCCTTGGTAACTTCAGCATTCGTTACCTTGTCTTGCCAAGATATGCCTAAACTCTTTCGCTGGCAACGGAATTGGAGGCTATTCAATTTTCATCCTTGGCCACAATACGTAATCCAGGACTGTTGTATTTGAGAGCCGATCCATGAGTCTCCGTAGCTAGCTTTCTGAATGTGCCACCAGCGCAGCGTTGTCAGCGAATAGCAGTTCCCTTATTAAGAAGCGCCTCCGCTTGGATTTAGCGCGCAATCTTGAAAGATTGTATAACTTTTCATCCGATCCAGTTATGCAGGTAAATACCCACCACATTTACATCAAATGCGAGCAAAAGGAGCATGGAGAAACAGATGCAGTTGGTGCCAGAACACAACCCTGCTTAACGCCATTTCTGACTTAGAAGCCCTCGGAAGTCGATCCGTCGAACTGTACTGTGCTGACCGAGTCCCCACGAAAGGATGGGATAAGGTTAAATAGTCTGCCGGGGCAGCCAATATAATGTAAGGTTTAATACAACACAGATCTGCTGACAGTATCAACAGCCTTGGTTATATCAACAAGACCGGATATTAGATTATGTGGTGCTCACTGCAATACTCATTAATGATTCTTATTAAGTTTTCCTTACGTTCCAAATTTCATCAGTAAGTCTACCTTGATACACATATAACACTGCTTGGATTGTCACTATTCTCTTAATATAAAATAAGACTCGCCGTGGAACTCGATAACGGCTGGATACAGTTCGACGGGAGTCCCATGGTCTATATATATATAAGGAGGGTGTGTTATATAAAGTCCTTCTTCTGAGTACCAGGCGCCGCGTCATGACAGTCTCTACGTGACGTACGTTGCCTCAGGTTACCGACGCGGCGTCATGCGATGTCCATGCATTCCAAATGCTATAGTCCCGGACCGACTCTCCGAAAGTACCTCGCTACAAATTCGGGGAGAAGAACCATAGTTGGGGAGAGGAATTGGCCGGCTGTATCCAGAACATACCATGTGATATCAAGTTGACGCAAACAAAGTATATAGTTCTTGAATCTCAGTTGAAACATTTTTGTTAAAAAAAGAGAGACAAATCTTGTCACTATACATGCCTGCATGTAGATTACCTGTATGTGGTGGATTATGTACCAATATTACTGACATCATGTGTGCCAAATGCCATCGAAATCGAACCAGTAGTTTGGACGCAACGAAATAATCAAACATTAACATGGCCAATCCCATTATAAAGACTCGGTACGGCTACATAAAACGGATTGAGATGACGTTTCGGCCTATACCCCAATGTTGTCGCTAGCAATTCTATATTCAAAAAGTGACGCCCGTCTTTTATAAAAACCAAAATGTGTTTTCAGTATAAAAGCGAAATAAAAAAATAGGCACACGGCTGGGTTTGAACACCCAACCTTCATACCCAAAGTCGAAAGCCTTATCCACTACGCCAAAGTGGCGTGTCCCATGTGCAGGTTACTGTTTGAGAAGTCCAAACCCGCTGAAAAGAAGTGTTTGTTCAATTTTCAGTTTCCATTTAATCACGCTGACAATTATTTCACGCATTGGGCCCATTAGTACCTTCTATATCGTTATTCATTTGTGCAACTCGCTCAAATAGTTTTCCCGCTAAAAATTCTCAAAGTTTAACATAGGACCCTACGGGAGCATTTTGGCGGGAACATGGTCTCCTCAATGTCTCCATGAAGGGGACATGTCAGACAAACGACACTTTACGTGAGACATGACATTGGTATTTGGGCGCAAAGTACTATATTGATCGAGGTCACGCTTTCAAGGTGAAGGTCACATCAAGGTCAAGGTCACACCAAGGTCATGTTACGAAACATGTCTTCCCGCGTAACTTAGTTAATATTTGGAGATATTTAGAATTTCGCGGTTTGTTTCAGAGTATTCTTCAGAGACAGACGCAAAAGCAATGTGCCTCAGATTCCACCTCACATTTATAGTGTGGCCAACTCTGTTGATGTGTAAACTGGCTAAACTGGCTGCTGGTGACCGCTTCGTTTGAAAGTTATGCTAAAATCGTAAGTAAAACGACAGAAATATAGTTATAATCGTCTGAGAATACACTTGTATACATCCATTGCATTTCGTAGTTATCCTGGATCGAATGTGTTACTCCTCTTGAGGTTATTTGAGCATTTCTTGACGCTTGAACTTTTTTAAAGTCTTTCAAATCCCCACATCCGGGTGGTTAGTCTTTGACAACAAAGGATTCGGACACGCTATGGAATACTAGCCCTGATCCAGCTTGTTAAACGGGGATGTAAACACTGATAGACAGGCTCCACACTGTGATGCAATTAAACTTTTAAGGAGCGTGTTGCTTTTCTCTAGCTTATTCGAAAACATGCAGTGAAACAGTATTTCTTGCTAAAAAAAAAGTGTTCAACAGTTCAATGTTTTAATTTCACCACTCAAGACACCATGCAGTGGGCACATTTCTATGGGCCAGGACCGGTAGGCCACCCATGCAGTATACTTAAGCTCTTATGCCGGTCAGTTTAGCACGCAGAATGTCAATGAAACCAGCTAAGACTGTTCAATCAGCCGCTATATCTTCTCTAGAATGTCCTGTGCTGTTTTAAATCGGTATGGGTAAACCACGAAACGGACTCTATTTAGCGAATAGGAGCAAGAATAGGTGAAACGGAGTGGTTGGTGGCCGTTTTGGCGGTATCGGTAGTGAGACGTTGTAAACTGCGCAGGCATGCGATCGGCAGAGAATATAATGAAATGGCTCGCTCATAGCCATCAGCAAAGTATGTGTTATTACTACATCAATATCTCTTTGAACATCAGTTGATACGTGCAACATTAAAACTGAGTGCTATTAAGGTTACTTGTAAGGGCTTTAGATATGTGACATGACATCTCGCTCAGTCACGACAGCGATTAGCGAAGGTGTCATTTACACCCCCTGTTGCGTTTAACCCCTTAACCTACTTAACATCCCCCTCACTCCACTCCCACCCTACCCGGCTTCCGCGGGCCCAAGATTTCAGGACGCAAACAACTACTAGGCCGCAAATATCGCATAGATTGTGTACGATGTAGATTTGGTGTATTCGTAGTGGCGCATAAAGAAATAAATGAATTAAACTCATTAAGAACATGTTAGCTTGGATTTAGCAATGCCAGACGGCGCCACTGCAGATATTGTTATCAACAAACAAGATGGCAGATGGGTTCGGTGGGTGAAAGACATTACGGCTCTGAAATGTTTGGGTTTTCCCCTCCTTAATGGATATACCTTATTGGATAACATGTACGTAACATAACATGTACGTCGTTTACAACATCGCACGACCAATACGGTCACCAACCACTCCGTTTCACCTATTCTTGCTCTGTTTCGTGGTTTACCCATACCCGTTTTGAATGGGGTACATACCGAATGGATGCAGGCGCACCAGACCTGAGTGAAATAATTGTCAGGCGGTAATAGCTAATGCGTAATGTACTTATTCAGTCCACCTTGGGAATATATACCCAGGTTATCAAAGAAATGCGCCCAGTGTCTGACCTGACACTTCAAGCAGGCACAGAATATATGAAAGATAAAATACTATGGCTGGCTTGAATTCCAATGCCAATGGGGCTACTAATAAGAGTTATTTTTATACTGGTTAATATCCCTATTAACTTGGGATATAATTGCCTGTGATGTGTTTTTTTCTGTATTGAATGCCAGTGTAAGCTTACCATATTATCCATAACCGGGGGGCAAAGGGTATTTCCATTCATAGTGAATGGGCTTTTCATTACACAGTGAAGTAGGAATGAGGAAAATAAATCTTCGTGAACTGGGAATTGGGTAGACTGTTAGCCAACTGTCAGACTCAAGGAGTTAAATTAATTGTGAACTGAATTTTATATTAAATAACCGTAAATCATGAAATCACCAATTTATGACACTGATTGAACATAGCGTGTAACTTGTTTATATGAAATTTATTATTCAGTTATTAATTGCTATGGCGAAATACACTTTCTTCATTTTATTGATTTGAATTTGACTATGAACTTTTACCAGACTGATCCTTTGATGTGTGATTGGTATCTTTATATCTATTTTGTAAAGACTTAGCTATATGTGTATTATTTTTACCTGAATAATACAACTGTGCAATTACTGCGTCTGGTATATGCATAAACACATCAACTACTATAGGTCTATGAGTAACTTCAGGTTCTTGCATGGATATAATATATATTTTTAATGGGAATATATAATAATATTGTATAGCATATAAGCATCATGTTACATTTTCGCTATTGATATTATGGACATAATTCTCAATGTTTCTTAGGCAATGTTTGTATGATTACCATTATAAACCCAATCAGAAAGTTTCTGTTAAACTGCTTTTACAGACATGTACAACAGTTTCACAGAATATATGTCATGTGTACACCTTACTTTCAGATATTGCACTATGTAATTAAGTTTATTATTAACTTTGCAGAAAAGTATATATGTGCTCGCCTTTGCCATTTTATGCCAGCCTTTTAGTGTGCATTATTATTGAAATTTTACTTTATCTTACATTTTAGGATCAGTCAGTACCTACAGCTGCAATGTCTCCTGTAGCTTATCTTCCAGACGAGAAGTAAGTTTATCTTTACCAGTTTGCAACTTTTATTTGTTATATGTATGCTTAATGGTTCTTTAATTTCTATAATCCTCAATCTATTAAACATACCAAAACATACTCTTGCATCGCAATAATTGCTGCACACTTGCGGCTTCGTGTATTCATGCATGGCTGTATTTGATGCATATAAAAATATATATATGCGCTGTTGCATGTATATCAAACAGGGATGGAAGTGGTCTTACCAGTACACTGTACTGTGTCTTGCATATTGACTTTCTTTTGTCCATATATATTGAATGTGACTGGTAGAATAAGATTTGTATATTTAAATAACACAGCTCTGCCGCAGCAGCAGCAACACCGCAGTAGCAGCCCAGCCCCGCCGCAGCAGCAGCCCCGTCGCAGCAGCAGCTCTGCCGTAGCAGCAGCTCCAGCAGCTCTGCCGTAGCAGCAGCTCCAGCAGCTCTGCCGTAGCAGCAGCTCCAACAGCAGCTCCGCCGCAACACCAGCCCCGCCGCGGCAGCTGTTCCACCAGCAGCTCCGCCGCAACACCAGCCCCACCGCAGCAGCGGCCCCGCCGCGGCAGCAGCTCCAACAGCAGCTCCGCCCCAACACCAGCCCCACCGCAGCAGCGGCCCCGCCGCGGCAGCTGCTCCAACAGCAGCTCCGCCGCAACAACAGCCCCACCGCAGCAGCGGCCCCGCCGCGGCAGCAGCTTCGCCGAAACACCAGCCCCACCGCAGCAGCGGCCCCGCCGCGGCAGCTGCTCCAACAGCAGCTCCGCCTCTAAAGGCCACGAGGTGGTCATAGTGCGTGATAGCGTAACATATCTAGATTTGTGGAGGGTGGCAGACCTCCTGTACCCAGGTTTGGTCCCTTAGATGTACATAGCGCGTGATAGCGTTACATCGCGTGATCTGTGGAAGGTGGCAGACCGCCTGTACCCAGGTTTGGTCTCTTAGATGTACATAGCGCGTGATAGCGTTACCTGTGGAAGGTGGCAGACCGCCTGTACCCAGGTTTGGTCCCTTAGATGTACATAGCGCGTGATAGCGTTACATAGCGTTATCTGTGGAAGGTTGCAGACCGCCTGTACCCAGGTTTGTTCTCTTAGATGTACATAGCGCGTGATAGCGTTACATAGCGTGATATGTGGAAGGTGGCAGGCCGCCTGTACCCAGGTTTGGTCTCTTAGATGTACATAGCGCGTGATAGCGTTACATAGCGTTATCTGTGGAAGGTGGCAGACCGCCTGTACCCAGGTTTGTATTCTTGTGTGTACGTAGCGCGTGATAGCGTTACATAGCATCATTTGTGGATGGTATATGTTACTTAATAAAATCATCGCCTTACCAGCACACATAATGCGGTTGTTTGTCTTTCTTGAAACTGGGATTATTAAATGCAATAGGCATTCACTACTAGTAAAGGCAATTTTTGCTTTTTTGTCATACTTAAAGGCTAGCATCTGGGTAAATTAATTCGTAAAATTAATATAATAAACCCATGGAAGAGTAAATATTGAAGCGTTATATGTGATTACTGCTTTTTCCTATTTTTTTCTATTTTGAGCGCTAGTTTTCTCTTTTTTCTCTCGTTTTCCCTTTTTTCTTCCTTTTTTTTTCAATATTTTTCGCTCTTTTTCCTCTTTCTCTCCTTTTCTTCTCTTTTTTTCCCTTTTTTTCTCCTTTTTTTCTCTCCCCCCCTCCCCTCCCTCTTTTTTTTCTTTTCCCCCTCCCAGGGCAAACTTCATGCCCCCGCTTTTATAATGCCGAACAGATTCGTCGACCTAAAGATTTCGAACCTTTTCGAACCTTTTCGAACCGCGCATGCGCGCCAAGCACTTTTTCGAAGATTTCGAACCGCAGCCAGCCTATGCGGCATAAAATGGTTCGTACGCTATGTTTTGCCTTATATTCTATTTAAACTATTGTTCAGCAAATAAATAATAGGATGTATATATGTGCCATAAAGTTCTGGAATTTATGGTATTCACTTTTTGACAATAATGCTGCCGGTACTCTTGACAAACATAACTCGAATAATAATGGCATAGTGTGGCCAACTCTGTTGATGTGTAAACTGGCTAAACTGGCTGCTGGTGACCGCTTCGTTTGAAAGTTATGCTAAAATCGTAAGTAAAACGACAGAAATATAGTTATAATCGTCTGAGAATACACTTGTATACATCCATTGCATTTCGTAGTTATCCTGGATCGAATGTGTTACTCCTCTTGAGGTTATTTGAGCATTTCTTGACGCTTGAACTTTTTTAAAGTCTTTCAAATTCCCACATCCGGGTGGTTAGACTTTGACAACAAAGGATTCGGACACGCTATGGAATACTAGCCCTGATCCAGCTTGTTAAACGGGGATGTAAACACTGATAGACAGGCTCCACACTGTGATGCAATTAAACTTTTAAAGAGCGTGTTGCTTTTCTCTAGCTTATTCGAAAACATGCAGTGAAACAGTATTTCTTGCTAAAAAAAAAGTGTTCAACAGTTCAATGTTTTAATTTCACCACTCAAGACACCATGCAGTGGGCACATTTCTATGGGCCAGGACCGGTAGGCCACCCATGCAGTATACTTAAGCTCTTATGCCGGTCAGTTTAGCACGCAGAATGTCAATGAAACCAGCTAAGACTGTTCAATCAGCCGCTATATCTTCTCTAGAATGTCCTGTGCTGTTTTAAATCGGTATGGGTAAACCACGAAACGGACTCTGTTTAGCGAATAGGAGCAAGAATAGGTGAAACGGAGTGGTTGGTGGCCGTTTTGGCGGAATCGGTAGTGAGACGTTGTAAACTGCGCAGGCATGCGATCGGCAGAGAATATAATGAAATGGCTCGCTCATAGCCATCAGCAAAGTATGTGTTATTACTACATCAATATCTCTTTGAACATCAGTTGATACGTGCAACATTAAAACTGAGTGCTATTAAGGTTACTTGTAAGGGCTTTAGATATGTGACATGACATCTCGCTCAGTCACGACAGCGATTAGCGAAGGTGTCATTTACACCCCCTGTTGCGTTTAACCCCTTAACCTACTTAACATCCCCCTCACTCCACTCCCACCCTACCCGGCTTCCGCGGGCCCAAGATTTCAGGACGCAAACAACTACTAGGCCGCAAATATCGCATAGATTGTGTACGATGTAGATTTGGTGTATTCGTAGTGGCGCATAAAGAAATAAATGAATTAAACTCATTAAGAACATGTTAGCTTGGATTTAGCAATGCCAGATGGCGCCACTGCAGATATTGTTATCAACAAACAAGATGGCAGATGGGTTCGGTGGGTGAAAGACATTACGGCTCTGAAATGTTTGGGTTTTCCTCTCCTTAATGGATATACCTTATTGGATAACATGTACGTAACATAACATGTACGTCGTTTACAACATCGCACGACCAATACGGTCACCAACCACTCCGTTTCACCTATTCTTGCTCTGTTTCGTGGTTTACCCATACCCGTTTTGAATGGGGTACATACCGAATGGATGCAGGCGCACCAGATCTGAGTGAAAAATTTGTCAGGCGGTAATAGCTAATGCGTAATGTACTTATTCAGTCCACCTTGGGAATATATACCCAGGTTATCAAAGAAATGCGCCCAGTGTCTGACCTGACACTTCAAGCAGGCACAGAATATATGAAAGATAAAATACTATAGCTGGCTTGAATTCCAATGCCAATGGGGCTACTAATAATAGTTATTTTTATACTGGTTAATATCCCTATTAACTTGGGATATAATTGCCTGTGATGTGTATTTTTCTGTATTGAATGCCAGTGTAAGCTTACCATATTATCCATAACCGGGGGGCAAAGGGTATTTCCATTCATAGTGAATGGGCTTTTCATTACACAGTGAAGTAGGAATGAGGAAAATAAATCTTTGTGAACTGGGAATTGGGTAGACTGTTAGCCAACTGTCAGACTCAAGGAGTTAAATTAATTGTGAACTGAATTTTATATTAAATAACCGTAAATCATGAAATCACCAATTTATGACACTGATTGAACATAGCGTGTAACTTGTTTATATGAAATTTATTATTCAGTTATTAATTGCTATGGCGAAATACACTTTCTTCATTTTATTGATTTGAATTTGACTATGAACTTTCACCAGACTGATCCTTTGATGTGTGATTGGTATCTTTATATCTCATTTGTAAAGACTTAGCTATATGTGTATTATTTTTACCTGAATAATACAACTGTGCAATTACTGCGTCTGGTATATGCATAAACACATCAACTACTATAGGTCTATGAGTAACTTCAGGTTCTTGCATGGATATAATATATATTTTTAATGGGAATATATAATAATATTGTATAGCATATAAGCATCATGTTACATTTTCGCTATTGATATTATGGACATAATTCTCAATGTTTCTTAGGCAATGTTTGTATGATTACCATTATAAACCCAATCAGAAAGTTTCTGTTAAACTGCTTTTACAGACATGTACAACAGTTTCACAGAATATATGTCATGTGTACACCTTACTTTCAGATATTGCACTATGTAATTAAGTTTATTATTAACTTTGCAGAAAAGTATATATGTGCTCGCCTTTGCCATTTTATGCCAGCCTTTTAGTGTGCATTATTATTGAAATTTTACTTTATCTTACATTTTAGGATCAGTCAGTACCTACAGCTGCAATGTCTCCTGTAGCTTATCTTCCAGACGAGAAGTAAGTTTATCTTTACCAGTTTGCAACTTTTATTTGTTATATGTATGCTTAATGGTTCTTTAATTTCTATAATCCTCAATCTATTAAACATACCAAAACATACTCTTGCATCGCAATAATTGCTGCACACTTGCGGCTTCGTGTATTCATGCATGGCTGTATTTGATGCATATAAAAATATATATATGCGCTGTTGCATGTATATCAAACAGGGATGGAAGTGGTCTTACCAGTACACTGTACTGTGTCTTGCATATTGACTTTCTTTTGTCCATACATATTGAATGTGACTGGTAGAATAAGATTTGTATATTTAAATAACACAGCTCTGCCGCAGCAGCAGCCACACCGCAGTAGCAGCCCAGCCCCGCCGCAGCAGCAGCCCCGTCGCAGCAGCAGCTCTGCCGTAGCAGCAGCTCTGCCGTAGCAGCAGCTCCAGCAGCTCTGCCGTAGCAGCAGCTCCAGCAGCTCTGCCGTAGCAGCAGCTCCAGTAGCTCTGCCGTAGCAGCAGCTCCAGCAGCTCTGCCGTAGCAGCAGCTCCAGCAGCTCTGCCGTAGCAGCAGCTCCAACAGCAGCTCCGCCGCAACACCAGCCCCGCCGCGGCAGCTGTTCCACCAGCAGCTCCGCCGCAACACCAGCCCCACCGCAGCAGCGGCCCCGCCGCGGCAGCAGCTCCAACAGCAGCTCCGCCCCAACACCAGCCCCACCGCAGCAGCGGCCCCGCCGCGGCAGCTGCTCCAACAGCAGCTCCGCCGCAACACCAGCCCCACCGCAGCAGCGACCCCGCCGCGGCAGCAGCTCCGCCGAAACACCAGCCCCACCGCAGCAGCGGCCCCGCCGCGGCAGCTGCTCCAACAGCAGCTCCGCTTCTAAAGGCCACGAGGTGGTCATAGTGCGTGATAGCGTAACATATCTAGATTTGTGGAGGGTGGCAGACCTCCTGTACCCAGGTTTGGTCCCTTAGATGTACATAGCGCGTGATAGCGTTACATCGCGTGATCTGTGGATGGTGGCAGAACGCCTGTACCCAGGTTTGGTCTTTTAGATGTACATAGCGCGTGATAGCGTTACATCGCGTGATTTGTGGAAGGTGGCAGACCGCCTGTACCCAGGTTTGGTCTCTTAGATGTACATAGCGCGTGATAGCGTTACCTGTGGAAGGTGGCAGACCGCCTGTACCCAGGTTTGGTCCCTTAGATGTACATAGCGCGTGATAGCGTTACATAGCGTTATCTGTGGAAGGTGGCAGACCGCCTGTACCCAGGTTTGTTCTCTTAGATGTACATAGCGCGTGATAGCGTTACATAGCGTGATCTGTGGAAGGTGGCAGGCCGCCTGTACCCAGGTTTGGTCTCTTAGATGTACATAGCGCGTGATAGCGTTACATAGCGTTATCTGTGGAAGGTGGCAGACCGCCTGTACCCAGGTTTGCTTTCTTGTGTGTACGTAGCGCGTGATAGCGTTACATAGCATCATTTGTGGATGGTATATGTTACTTAATAAAATCATCGCCTTACCAGCACACATAATGCGGTTGTTTGTCTTTCTTGAAACTGGGATTATTAAATGCAATAGGCATTCACTACTAGTAAAGGCAATTTTTGCTTTTTTGTCATACTTAAAGGCTAGCATCTGGGTAAATTAATTCGTAAAATTAATATAATAAACCCATGGAAGAGTAAATATTGAAGCGTTATATGTGATTACTGTTTTTTCCTATTTTTTTCTATTTTGAGCGCTAGTTTTCTCTTTTTTCTCTCGTTTTTCCTTTTTTCTTCCTTTTTTTTCAATATTTTTCGCTCCTTTTCCTCTTTCTCTCTTTTTCTTCTCTTTTTTTCCCTTTTTTTCTCCTTTTTTTCTCTCCTTCCCTCCCCTCCCTCTTTTTTTTCTTTTCCCCCCCCCAGGGCGAACTTCATGCCCCCGCTTGAGCCCAACGTGATAACTATCGAACGCCTTAAGATATCGACTTCCAAATTCACCACGAGATGCGGAATGGCAATCGTCAGGCTAAGTTCGTAGATGGGCGATGTAGGTCAATGGTGCAGATCGCAGGATTGTTTTTACTGTTCCTTAACCATTGGTAGATAGTTCCAATAATGGACCAAATGCTTAGCATGGGACCCAATGAGGCTGCACAATGGCTCAAACAGTATCCTCACCGGAGGCACACAACCGTCACCATTTAGGAGCCCCATTTGAGCGTGGTAGAGTATCGCCGAAATCCGTATGTGTGCGTGTGCATTGGCGGGGAGAGAACGACTCAGCTCTGTGCTGGCGCTAATGGGCATGGTCAAATACAGTATTACTGGTGTTATACGGTCAAATATCGCAATTTTATAATGAAAAACTGACGCCCGCGTTCCCAATAATTGCTATATCAACTAACAGAAAAGCGAGAAAAAAAGCTGGGCTTGAACGTGCGAATCCAAAGTCTGACGCTTACCCACTGCACCACTCAGTCAGTCTTAAGAATTGCATGTCGTTGTATGCCTAATGTCTCCAAATCCTGTGGCCTGGTCGCTCAGTTAATTTCCACATAAAATCTTCTTATCGGCCTGCCATAACATATACCGCAGCACTTCACGCTTCCGCCTCAAGCAATAGCAAGTTTTAATGCTTCAAACCCCGCTGTAAACGAACCCGTCAATAGATAATTAGACAATAAAAACGGAACTATTGGCGGCTTTGTAGCATTACTGCGCGGTAAATAGGCACGACGGAAAGCCATATGCACCATTGCATATCAAAAATTCAAAATCACCAGCCTGTCATATAGTATAAAGAATATGGCCATAACTCGGTTAACTCGGAGAGAAAAATGTAAACTAGTTGAATTGAAGCCACCACAGAATTGTTCTAGGACGCTTAGTTTGGCCGCTAGAGCGTTCGCAAGAGGTGCACTCCCCCTCCATGCTGGCGCTCCCGTTCGAGTCAACGACGATATGGACTGGCACTCTTTCGAGGTTGCGATGGCCGCTGTTCGCTTAATAGAGGCGCTAGAGAGTCAGGACTGGTTGCAAAAGACGGGCAAACGCGGAATCCGCCTTCGCTTTTAGTCTATCACGCTTAGTTCCGCCGCTAGGGGGATCCGTAATTCAGTGATGATGAGTCGGGGAACAGCGATTAGGGCGTGACCAAGGACACGTGGAAAGTCGGGATTTGAACGTATTCACTCTAAACGACGCCCTCGACCTGGAAAAATAGCCCGAGTTGAACAGCAGCCGTTAGATGGTGCTCGTCCAGCACATCACGATACTTGGGGTCTAATTTGGGCTAATTTGCGCTTTTAGCCAGCAATTTGGCCTGGCTACAGCTTTCAGTGGGCGATATATGGTTTCGAACGCCCGGCTGAACAGTCAATGAGCGAGCGGTGATCGGTCTAACCAAAACTCCGATTTTCGTCTCTTCTCAAGCTCTGCTTGACCGTCTAGTTGATATGTGTCCGGCTGGCATGCTCAGCCCCAAACTGATCAAAAGCATTCATATAACTCGTAAGTCGCTCACGCGGTGGAGCCACCGGAGTCTCTGAGATTGAGACAGACAGACCGACGAATGAGCAAGCGACAGGCTGTATTAGCAAGCGACCTGATTGTCTAAACCATAGATATACAAATTTGATTAATACAATCTTGCCTTCATTTCATCGAATCTGTTCTTAGCCAGAATATGTTGATGCCGTTGGTGAGAACTATTTCTCTCTGCGGAAAGTCTTACCCGGTAATTATAACACTGTTAATGAACAAGTAAGTAGTTCGGAAGAGCGCCTAGAAAGCGGCGGAAGTTTAATTTGAATGATATGCTTAACTTTACCGTAACTGACGATCACACTGTCTGGCAATGCTTTCTTGTAAATACAAATTATTTTATATTGCTTCTGTATAGACATTGATAACATTTAGGCATGGAACCAGCTAGCCTCGGGAGACCCACTCTGTTCCGCCGTTGGGTCTCGGTTCCAGCCTGGGTTTTGCACGGGGACTTTTAAACAGAATAGGCGCATTTGGAAATTCTGAATCATCTGGAGGCACACTGGGGCTAAATATCATATTTTTGTATAGATTAATCTTTTACCTATCAAATTCTTCCAAACAATCAAAAAGATTGATCATCTATATCTGTGTCTGCAAGATGATTTACGAAGCACCAACGTCCGAACCGGGGGCCATACTTGTTTTTGGCGCGTGCTGGTGCCTGTGAATGCAGCCTGGTTCCAAACTTTGAATTCTCTGTAAGAGAGGGCGCTGCTATTGTCCTTAACTGCAAAGTGCCCGTCTGACAGCGCCATCTAGCGAAGAGTCGTAGGCTGGGAACCAAGTTGCATTCACCAGGTACCAGCATGCGCCAAAACAGATATGGCGCCCTGTTCGGATGTTGGTGGTCCGTAAAACGTCTTGCAAACACACATACAGGTGATCAATCGTTTTTATTGTTTGGAAGGATTCGATAGCTAAAAGACTGATCTATACAAAAATGTGATATTTAACCCCAGTGTGCCTCCAGATGATTCAGAATTTCCAAATGCGCCTATTCTGTTTAAAAGTCCCCGTGCGAAACCCAGGCTGGAACCGAGACCCAACGGCGGCACAGAGTGGGTCTCCCGAGGCTAGGAACCAGCTAGCCCCAGTTCTGTGGCTGTAGGACGGGCAAAAATCTGACAGGGCCCGTCTACAGCCACAGAGTCAAGCAAGCCTGTGACCGCGGAACGCCTTGGGTTGCCGTCTAACCGCATCTCTGTGAAACAAACTAAGCAACACTCACCGCCAAATCCAGTATTTTTTAACTCCATAGATGTTATGTTACTGGGTAGCACCGTTGATATCGTTCAACAGACTCGATGTTCCATGACATGTCCATCTTTTCCCACACAACAAATTTCGAATCGCCCGCTCACTCGCCGCTTGTCTTGACGGAAGTTGTTAACTGCTCGCGTCGCGCGCAGAGCCAGAGCGAATATTTATCAACAATCACACGTGGACCGGCAACTCAGCCACCTTCCGCATGTGGAGTGCATTTGACATTACAACAGTGCGCAATTATTACTCCCTTTAGTGGCGGATCCAAGGGGTGGGGGGGGGGGGGGGGGGGGGGGGGGGACGAGCCAAGTACTGTTAAATTAGTTG
>OZ025254.1:39137918-39332017 GCA_964019135.1 Arenicola marina | reverse complement strand
AGCATGATACAAAATTTACGATTTCCCGATTCGCGGTTATTTTATATGAAAAGTCTCAATTCACGATTCATGAAAATCCTTGATCACGCCGTCAGCCAATGCTCCCCCCACCCGCCCCACCATGACTGCAGGCCCACGTGTGATTGTTGACTATATTCGCTGTGGCTCTGCGCGCGACTCGAGCAGTTCACAACTTCCGCCAAGACGAGCGGCGAGTGAGCGGGCCGATTCGAAATTTGTTGTGTGGGAAGAGATGGACATGTCATGGAACATCGGGTCTGTTGAAAGATACCAACGATGCTATCCAGTAACATAACTCTATGGAGTTAAAAAATACTGGATTTGGCGGTGAGTGTTGCTTAGTTTGTTTCACAGAGATGAGGTGAGACGGCAACCCAAGCGTTCCGCGGTCACAGACTTGCTTGGCACTGTGGCTGTAGACGGGCCCTGTCAGAATTTTTGCCCGTCCTAAAGCCACAGAACTGGGGCTAGGAACCAGCCAGCCCAATTCTAGGAGACACCAACTGGGGCCTCGGTGAGTGAAGTGCTGTCACCTAGTGAGGTCTCTTAGAGGCGATGTGTCGGGGGTAGTTGGAGAGTTTTGCCCCAGACTCAGGGACGTTTCGAACCGTGACGCGCGCTGTTATCTGTGTACATGCTTAAAGAGTTGTCAGTTGGAGCAGACCAGGAAGTTAGCATGTAAGGCTACTGTCCTAGATACCTATCCGTCACATGGAGTGTGGTAAGAAACTACAACAGTGCTACATTGACAAGGCGTGAGGGCGGTGTGAACACAGTTTGGGGCCTTTAGGTGATCACCGAGTTTGTGTAACATACCATGCGCATTAATGGTATAGACGTCGGCCAGCACTGAAGCCGAACTGAGAACAATACCGTATCCGTAAATCATCGGCTGATTCCACACAAGATGCGGCGTCGGCTGGTCTGACAATATGTTGATATGACGGGCCAAACATGTCACGTCCTTTAAGTCTTGGATGTTGTCTTAGGTTATTTGGCCTACACTGACCTGCACTGACCTACACTGACCTTCAGTTATCGACCTCGTGGATGATGTTATTATCCGCCTGAAGAGTGGTCACACAGATAGACGATGGCTTCCGGTCCGTCACGTGGTCTGCTTGCGGCATGCGCCATCATTGTCAACATCGGCTGTAACGAGGCTCAAGGTGAGGATCACGGTGAGGCTGTAAAACTGTTTGTGGTGAGGTTGTAGAACTGTCAGTGCTGGGGCTGTGGAACTGTCAGTGGTGGGGCTGTATAGCTATTAGTTGTGAGGCTGTAGAACTATCAGTGATGAGGTTGTAGAGCTATCAGTAGTGGGGCTGTAAAACTATTAGTGTTAAGTTTGTAGAGCTGTCAGTGGTAAGGCGGTAGAACTTTCAGTAGTGAGGCTGTAGAACTATCAGTGCATACGCTGTAGAATGTAGAACTGTCATTGGTGAGCCTGTAGAACTATCAGTGGTGAAGCTGCTGAAATATAAGTGGTGAGCCTGCAGAACTGTCAGTGGTGAGGCTGCAGAACTGTCAGTGGTGAGGCTGTAGACCTATCAGTGATGAGGCTGTAGAACTGTCAGTAGTGAGGTTGTAGACCTGTCATTGGTGAGCCTGTAGAACTATCCGTGGTGAGGCTGCTGAACTATGAGTGGTGAGGCTGCAGAACTGTCAGTGGTGAGGCTGTAGAACTGTCAGTGGTTGGGCTGTAGAACTTTCAGTGGCGGGGCTGTAGAGCTATTAGTAGTGAGGCTGTAAAACTATCAATGATGAGGTTGTAGAGCTATCAGCAGCGATGCTGTAGAACTATTAGTGGTGAAATTGTAGAACTGGCAGTGTTGAGGCTGTATAACTTTCAGTAGTCGGGCTGTAGAACAATCAGTGTTAAGTTTGTAGAGCTGTCGGTGGTAAGGCGGTAGAACTTTCAGTAGTGAGGCTGTAGAACTATCAGTGCTGACGCTGTAGAACTGTCATTGGTGAGGCTGCAGAACTGTCAGTGGTGAGGCTGTAGAACTATCAGTGGTGAGGCTGTAGAACTGTCAGTAGTGAGGTTGTAGAACTGTTATTGGTGAGCTTGTAGAACTATCCGTGTTGAACTATGAGTGGTGAGGCTGCAGAACTGTCAGTGGTGAGGCTGTGGAACTATTAGTGGTGAGGTTGTAGAACTACGAGTGGTGAGGCTGCAGAACTATCAATAGTAGGGTTGCAGAACTATCAGTTGTGAGGCTGTTGAACCATTAGTGGTGAGGCTGTTGAGCTATAAGTGGTGAGGCTGTAGCACTATCAGTGGTGAGGCTGTTGAACTATTCGTGGTGAGGCTGCAGAACTATCAGTGGTGAGGCTGCAGAACTATCAGTAGTAAGGTTGTAGAACTATCAGTGATGAGGCTGTTGACCGTCAGGGTCACCATGCGAATGGTGGTTTGGCCGCTTGGCGGCGCTGAGCATAACATTGGAGGTTGGTCGGGAAAAAGTAGTATGCTTCAAGGCGTCTTCGCGACACATGTTCTTAATCTCAGAATATTGAACATATAAATACGTCAGCACTATGATTGTACCCATACACGTTATGATACCCATGCTCGGATCTAGGAATTTGCAAAGTGGGCGGGGGTTGCTCTGAAAACTTGCGACCGGGGGTTGGGGTGTGTGCTTGGAGCACCCGACTTTTACAGTGTATGTTCAAGTTCCCGCGGATTGGGCGGGAGGGGAGTTACCACCCCGCTCCACCCCCCCCCTAGATTCGCCCTTCATACAAGCCACAATTAATTCCCTACTGATATCTAAGGAAGGCACTCTCATCATTGCCTGGCTTACCTGGGGGCACTTGTCCGAAGCGTTGACCAAGTGTTCTGTATCGTGTTTCCTCCGGTTCCAGTGTCGCTGCCCTTTTAGTATAGTTTTGAGAGTAATAACCTGTGTGACATGATGTCGCCTCTTCAATCACGTTGATTTAAATACGTTACCTAGTTGGTAGAATAATGACCGATGACAATATATTATCATTTAATAGGCCTAGTATAGGCGGAGGAACAGGGGGGGGGTCCGGGGCAAAACATCTTTGACTCCACCCCCTCCCTAATAAGTCACATGCTGCTTTTAAAATTAAAACATAATAAAGTGTCCTTATTATCCTGGTAAAGCCTCACGCTAAAAACCGATATCTTTGTACATAATATACAGAACTACAATCTGTAGATCAATGGGGTTATCGCGCTTGCTGAGCAACTCGCGTGTAGCGACTCGCGTTTTGCGCCCAAAACACACGACATGAAGCCAAAAGAGAAGCGTTAAATACCACGTTGCTCAATTTAGGTTTGTAAAACGGCCAAAAAGTACAACAGATCAAGCCAGTAAGCCCTTGTCTCGACTCGATTTTTTCTATGTTACTCTATTATAGATCTGGTGACGGTGATGTGATATTTACTATTCTTTTTGCACAACCTCACCAGCACGCCCCTCCCCCCACTCCCCCCCCCCCCCCCCCCACCTCGCAAGTTCCTCACTGGGTCGGTGCCTATATAGTACTGAAATAAATAGATGCCCCCACCCCACTCATTTCGTAAATTCGTGGATCTGGCAATGGAATCTGTGCCACTAACGGCGTTTCTGGTGTTAACTTGTTATCGATAATTTAAAGACCGTTTATCGTGATGACATAGCCTGTATAGGCTAAAAGTTTAATTTGCCATGGTTCTTGCAGCGGCACCGAAAGAACATGCAAAACAGGAATGAGAAAATTTGGCAATAGTTTAAAGAGATTTTTATTTTAATTATGCGAATATACGTATGTAAGTTCTGCGTAATAGCCAGGTTTAAGCTCAATGAACATGGAGCTTTAATAAGTGAACTTTGATATCAATTTGGTTTTCTTAACCACAATGAATATAACAAGAAAGAAAATTCGATCACATACATAATACTAATATACATGCAAGGTCATGCCTGTTATTTCAGATTACTAGGGTAGAGACTCTGGGCCATTTTTTTCTTCCTTTTTAATTTTTTTTCCTAAAACGTATCTCAGAATTACAATGACACAGTCGATGTTACACCATTGTCTAGAACTTCTGTTGTGCACGTGTTTAAGCACATCACAGACACGACTTCCCTAAAGACAATAGCATCTTCCTGTGTGGCTTTCAGTGAAAGGTAACTAAACGTGTTTGACTATTTTTGATATAGAATCAGCGTAAGCATTTTGGATGACGGGGTTGTTGCAAAATGATCATAAATGAGAGTTTTAGGAATACAGACTATTGTCTGTTGAACATGATAGTAGATCAATATTAATAATTTATGTTGTTACAGATGACACGGTCGGAATATATAATTATGTAATGTCTTGTAATTGATTTTATAATTTCATGCTATGTGGGAACGAAATACATGTAGACACACTTTGTCTTAACCCGCGGTTACAGTTACAATATTAATGCCATGACATGTCAACGAGCTTCATTAAAAATGTATGTCTGATAATTGACGACCAGGTTATCTTTCTAGTATTGTTGCTAAAGCCGAGGTATGCTACTCGTGTTCAAATCTGCAGGGGCGGATCCAGAAATTTGAAAATAGAGGTCCACTGAAAACATGAGACCGGGAAGGGAGGCTCTACAAAAATTGCCTTAAAAAACGGCTATATTCCTCCAAAAAGAAGAGGGGGTTCACGCCTCAGTGTCCTAAATTATTAATTGATAAACGCCATTCTTCCTTCAAATCCTCAAAACGGGGGATATCTAGAACCCTGGGTCCCCCTCCCCAGGATCCGACCCTGTATCTGTTTTCCAATTGTTTTCTAATTGTGTTCTAACATTAGCCTAATTGCGTGGAAAATGTGAACATTATGGTCATTAAAACGTACATGTAGCTGAATTTGCCATGTTATACAATCATGCATCCACGAAATATTGGAGCTCTATAAATAGCCAATACAACGTTCCACACTTCGAACCTAAGCCCCACCACGCTGGAGTTAATCGTTAGTATGAAATTGACAAACATAGCAGATGGTAGGTACCAGTGACAACTACACATCTCTTAAATTGACAACAAAGCGACATGCTGCTTTGTTTGTCGGATTTGTTTGTTGCAAATAACGCACGTGGAAGAGCTTTTCCCAACCGCATGACTGGATAAAAGCAACAGTGACATCAATGAATGACCCATTAAATAATACATATAACATATGTGGATATATATATGGGACAACGTAGGAAGATGTTGATTAAACATTTTAGAACTGCAAAAAAACCCAAAAAAACAATACAGACTACACGCAAATCAACGTGTTTTTTGTTTCGTTTTTGGTTGGGTACATATCTATAAATAGCGTTAGTCCTGAGGGCTCAAATGCGGTGATTAACTCACTTGCATACACTGACTCCCCCCCCCCACCCCCATTACACCCCCCCACCCCCCCATTACACCCCCCCCCCCCATTACACCCACCCCCCTCCCCATGGTAGCAGGAAGCATGTCTTTTAACAGATGCTACAGGCACACCACCATGGTGTGTGCCTGTCATATATGTTTGCGTTATGATCAATGCCAGTTTACTTGGAACGAGCCTAAATGACCAACAGTTCGTCAGATGGCGCTAGTGGTACTATAGTCGTATACACGGATTTACACTTTGCCTTATAAGAAAGTGGCGCGGCCGAATCAGAACGAGGCTTGACCCAATTGTGAGTAAACAGTCCGCACGTGTTACATGCAGTAGGCCTGAACCCGGGGCCTGAGCATGCGTTATCAAAGTTGTTTATGGCACAATCACACATACAATTTAGTCACAAAGTATTAAAATGTCCCGTTATATATTTATATCAGATTAGGGAGGCATATGGTCGAAATCGCCAGGCTACTAGAGACAACATTACAGTAGATTGGTTGAGGGGGGGGGGGGGGTTCTGTACGTGAAAAGAATTAAGGGCTCTAGCTGAAACTGGCGATGGGGTTCCAAGAGGAGGAGGGTCTCGAGAGGTTGAGGAAAGTGACCATCCCCGCCTTGACTAAATGGTCACCCCAACCCCCTTGACGAAATTGGCAATCGGCCGTCGCCTCCCTCCCCACCCCCCCGCGTCTTTGACGATTTCCTGGGCAACAAAGCTGTCCGCGGGGATTGTAAAGCCCTTTTACACTATGTATTGTAAGGGGTTATACCCATAAAGTTTGCTGGAATATCCTCTTCCCAAGCAATGAATGCTCAAAAACAAAATGCATGTATGTTTTATTTCAAAATCACATTTATAAGCAAGAGTATAAAGGTCTGAAAAAAATTCACAAAAGATCAAAAGAAACAGTAGCATAAGACATGCAAGTAACCAATTGATGACAGATAATTTGATACCTTATCATTATATACTATACCTATAGCTGTACCAGTAGTTACTTAAATGTAGTTTAAATTATAATACTAACATACATATAAACTTATGCAGTGTAGCTCACACAGCAAACATGGCATCTATTGAAAAAATAAACCAACCCAGATAGTATATACATAAATTTTATAGGAAAACGCAGCTTGTGTATATTGTGTATATATTGACATATATTACCACATATGTATCTTCTATAAATCTGACAATTTGTCTAATAATATTAAATATGTACACATATATATAGAATTAATTAATTGTACCGGTACTTGATATTTCATCTCTTTGCAGCTTATATTTCTTTTATACGTGAAAGTTGCATTGATCGTTATAGATAAAGTGAACTTGACTTATATCTACTTCTAACCTATCAAATGCGTAGAAATTCATAACAATATTATAGTATCTTACATTATGATTGCCATATCTATATAACAGATGAAGTCAACAGTGCAAATAATATACTGGTTAACTTAGTCATGACCTAAATTTATTAATGAAATAAATTACTTTGAATTTAATAGTTAAATAAATTAATATGAATTCAATAGTTAAATAAATTAATATGAATTTAATAGTTTAATAAATTAATATGAATTTAATAATTAACTAAATATATATATTTATATAATAAAGCAATATACCTGGCAGCTAGTTCGTCAAATGGGCCAGTATTAGACTTGCTTCTTAGACCGGGACAGATAATGAGAGAGAGCTCTATTTTAAATGATTCCAACGTCATATATTTGGTCCAGATTAGGAGTGCCTTCCTTCAGTAGTCCTGATATCAGGACCACTCGGAAAGATCTTCCCTGGGCTTTCTCTTGTCTTTACCCTAACCTTTCGGCATGGTGCCAAGACAATAATGATGGGGGGGGGGGGGAGGCATTGTGTTCCTTGGGAATGGGGTTTTCATCTCACCGTGAGCTATGAATGAGGCAAATAATTCTTCGTGAACTGGGAATGGGGCATTAGCCGACCGTCGTGATCAAAGATTTTCATTAATCGTGAACTGGGCATTTTAATATTAAATAATCGTGATATTGAGAGTTCTCCTTTTTAATCCATCGTGACCTGGGAATAAAGAAATTTATTCTTCGTGACCTGGAAACGTCACCCCCCCCCCTTGCCCCCCCCCCCCAATTCTATGTAAAGTGAAAAATATGCATTATTGCATAAGGAGTTTGGCTACCAATATGTGGGCTAGGCTAGATCGATCTCCTTGCAAGATAGCTTTCACATTACAACATTAATTTGCTCTGAAGTAGATATCAGTGTATAAAGGTGTATAATATTGGAATGCCTTCGACAGCTTGTAAAGTCAGCAATGCTGAGGGTATCTTACACTCCTTGTCATGCAGTGATATATATATTATTATTAAATAGCTTTGGGAGTTTCCTGAGTGGGTCGCTTCGGGTGTTTCCTGATTGAGTCTCCCGAGGCTGACACTGCCTTCATAACTCCAAATCAAAGCTTAAAAATAGATAGATTGCTGTATATCTGTTCTGAAACCATTGGCAAAACATTTTAAACACTAATTGTTCAAATACTGCAAAAGTAAGTCACCCTAAACTGGTTCACATGCAGAAACACTTCGAAGCGCACTCACTTCAAGCTGACGGTCAATGGCACACGTGCTCTTGTTTACTCACCATCTAAAAGTAGGTCAAAATGGCCGCGGAAGTGTAAACTCGTGTATTGGGCACCTGGGGAGTTACCACGACGTTACTGACGCGTGATGTGCCTACATTTCAAATGCTACAGTTGCGGACCGACTTTCTGAAAGTTCGTCTCCGTGCTCAGGATTCATCAACGTCCTCAGTAACTACAGTGAACAACGTCTTCAGTAAGTACAGTGAACAACGACCACGGTTATGTCCGCAGCTCAGGGTTCTTCAACGTCCTCAGTAAGTACAGTGAACATCGTCCACGGCTATGTCTTCAGCTCAGGTTCATCCACGTCCTCAGTAAGTACAGTGAACAACATCCGAGGCTATGGCTTTAACTAAGGTCCCTCCTCGTCCTCAGTAAGTCAGTGAAAAAGGTCCTCAGTAAGTACAGTGAAAAACGTCCTCAGTGAGTACAGTGAGCAACGTTCACGGCTATGTCTTCAGCTCAGGGTCATCCACGTCCTCAGTAATTACAGTGAACAGCGTCCAGGGTTTTGTCTTCAGCTCAGGATTTCTCAACGTCCTCGGTAAGTACAGTGAATAACGCCCACGGCTTTGTCTTCTGCTCAGGGTTCCTCAACGTCCTCAGTAAGTATAGTGAACCACGTCCACGGCCATGTCTTCAGTTCAGGATTCCTCGACGTCCTCAGTAAGTACAGTGAACAACGTCCTCAGTAAGTACAGTGAACAACGTCCTCAGTAAGTACATTGAACAACATCCGCGGTTATGTCTTGCGCTCAGGGTTCCTCATCGTCCTCAGTAAGTACAATGAACAACATCCGCGATTATGTCTTCACCTCAGGGTTCCTCAACGTCCTCAGTAAGTACAGTGAACGTCCACGGCTATGTCTTCGGCTCAGGGTTCCTCAACGTTCTCAGTAAGTACAGTGAACAACGTCCACGGCTATGTCTTCGGATCAGGGTTCCTCAACGTCCTCAGTAAGTACAGTGAACAGCGTCCACGGCTATGTCTTTAGCTCAGGGTTCCTCAACGTCCTCAGTAAGTACAGTGAACCATGTCCACGGCTATGTCTTCAGCCCAGGTTCCTCAACGTCCTCAGTAAGTACAGTGAACAACGTCCACGGCTATGTCTTCGGCTCAGGGTTCCTCAACGTCTTTAGTAAGTACAGTGAACAACATCCACGGTTATGTCTTCGGCTCAGGGTTCCTCAACGTCCTCAGTAAGTACAGTGAACAATGTCCATGGCCGTGTCTTCAGTTCAGGGTTCCTCAACGTCCTCAGTAAGTACAGTGAACAACATCCGCGGCTATGGCTTCAGCTCAGGTTCCTCCACATCCTCAGTAAGTACAGTGAACAGCGTCCACGGCTTTGACTTCAGCACAGGGTTCCTCCGCGTCCTCAGTAAGTACAGTGAACAACGTCCACGGCTTTGTCTTCAGCTCAGGTTCCTCCACATCCTCAGTAAGTACAGTAAAAAACGTTCTCAGTAAGTACAGTGAGCAACGTTCACGGCTATGTCTTCAGCTCAGGGTTCCTCAACGTCCTCAGAAGGTACAGTGAACAACATCCGCGGCTATGGCTTGAGCTCAAGTTCCTCCACGTTCTCAGTAAGTACAGTGAACAGCATCCACGGCTTTGTCTTCTGCTCAGGATTCATCAACGTCCTCAGTAACTACAGTGAACAACGTCTTCAGTAAGTACAGTGAACAACGACCACGGTTATGTCCGCAGCTCAGGGTTCTTCAACGTCTTCAGTAAGTACAGTGAACATCGTCCACGGCTATGTCTTCAGCTCAGGTTCATCCACGTCTTCAGTAAGTACAGTGAACAACATCCGAGGCTATGGCTTTAACTAAGGTCCCTCCTCGTCCTCAGTAAGTCAGTGAAAAAGGTCCTCAGTAAGTACAGTGAAAAACGTCCTCAGTGAGTACAGTGAGCAACGTTCACGGCTATGTCTTCAGCTCAGGTTCATCCACGTCCTCAGTAATTACAGTGAACAGCGTCCAGGGTTTTGTCTTCAGCTCAGGATTTCTCAACGTCCTCGGTAGGTACAGTGAATAACGCCCACGGCTTTGTCTTCTGCTCAGGGTTCCTCAACGTCCTCAGTAAGTATAGTGAACCACGTCCACGGCCATGGCTTCAGTTCAGGGTTCCTCGACGTCCTCAGTAAGTACAGTGAACAACGTCCTCAGTAAGTACAGTGAACAACGTCCTCAGTAAGTACATTGAACAACATCCGCGGTTATGTCTTGCGCTCAGGGTTCCTCATCGTCCTCAGTAAGTACAATGAACAACATCCCCGATTATGTCTTCACCTCAGGGTTCCTCAACGTCCTCAGTAAGTACAGTGAACAACGTCCACGGCTATGTCTACGGATCAGGGTTCCTCAACGTCCTCAGTAAGTACAGTGAAAAAAGTCCTCAGTGAGTACAGTGAGCAACGTTCACGGCTATGTCTTCAGCTCAGGTTCATCCACGTCCTCAGTAATTACAGTGAACAGCGTCCAGGGTTTTGTCTTCGGCTCAGGGTTCCTCAACGTTCTCAGAAAGTACAGTGAACAACGTCCACGGCTATGTCTACGGATCAGGGTTCCTCAACGTCCTCAGTAAGTACAGTGAACAGCGTCCACGGCTATATCTTCAGCCCAGGGTTCCTCAACGTCCTCAGTAAGTACAGTGAACCATGTCCACGGCTATGTCTTCAGCTCAGGGTATCTCAACCTCCTCAGTAAGTACAGTGAACAACGTCCACGGCTATGGGTTCGGTTCAGGTTTCCTCAACCTCCTCAGTAAGTACAGTGAACAATGTCCATGGCTATGTCTTCAGTTCAAGGTTCCTCAACGTCCTCAGTAAGTACAGTGAACAACGTCATCAGTAAGTACAGTGCACAACGTCCTCAGTAAGTACAGTGAACAACGTCATCAGTAAGTACAGTGCACAACGTCCTCAGTAAGTACATTGAACAGCGTCCACGGCTATGTCTTCGGTTCAGGTTTCCTCAACGTCCTCAGTAAGTACAGTGAACAACGTCCACGGCTATGTCTTCGGTTCAGGTTTCCTCAACGTCCTCAGTAAGTACAGTGAGCAATCCTGCGGGGAGAGGAACGATAACTGGAGGAGATGAACATACCGGCTCAATCTAGAACATAGCATGTGATATCAAATTTACACAACAGAGTATTTGCTCCCAAAAATATCTCATTTGACATATTTTGGTTGTAATATAAAATCTAACAATGTGAAAAGCAAATTGTATTCATGGTGCATTCATTGTGACTCAGTTGCATATGTCGTATGTAAATCACGCATAAACAAACACACACATACTGCGCAAACAACCGTTTTTTTCTAATTAGTTAAGGTCATGCTCTGACCTATATTTCCAATTTGGGTAGGCCCTAAATCAAATACTGGGCCACGCATTATACTAGATGGCGCCATGAGGTCATTGGTCTGGCAATCGGCCTGTCGGACACGTGGCATTATAAAGATAGAACGACAGTCGTCTTCAATCACTTGGTCGGCTTACACCAGTCTGGGTTGACAACAAATTAAGACTGGTTGAGAATATTTACTTGGATTTTCCTGACAGATCTCCTCGTGACTGATTTAGAACTTCAGTCGTAACACCGTGCTGATCGCAACTGCTGAAACGCGTGTCAGTTATATACACATCACTGTCTCTGTTATGGAAATATGTAAATTACAAAACGTACGGCCGGTATATAGGCTTTAGCAGACGGCGCTAGTTGATATGTGTCGAGGGTAGTTGGAGAGTTTTGTCCTAGACGTTTTGAACCGTGACGCGCGCGGTTATATATGCTTCAGAGTTGTCACTTGGATCAGACCAGGAAGATTGCGTGTGAAGTGGGCATTGAGACATCACGACACATCGCCTATCCGTTAACACGGAGTGTGATATGAACAACAACCGTAATACACTGACAAGGCGCGAGGATGGTGTGAACACAGTTAGGGGCCTCCGAGTTTGTGTACTATACCATGCGCATTAACGGTATGGACGTCTGCCAATTCGGAAGCCAAACCGACGACAATAGCGTATCCGCAAATTGTAACCATCGGCTGATTGGATAAAATATGTTGTAATGACACGGCCAAACATATCAGTACCTTTAAGTCTCTGGATATTTCCTATTTAATTTGGCCTACACTGACCTGCACTGACCCACACTGACCTACACTGACCTACACTGACCTACACTGACCTACACTGACCGACACTGACCTTTAGTTACGGACCTTGTGGATGGTGTTATTATTCGCCTGAAGAGTGGTTACACAGATAGAGGATGACTTCCGGTTCGTCACGTGGTCTGCTCGTGGTCTGCGCCATCATTGTTCACATCGGCTGTGACGAGGCTCAAGGTGAGGATTAAGGTCATGCTTCAGCTATCAGTGGTGAGGATGTAAAAATATGAATGGTGACTCTGTGGAACTATCAGTAGTGAGGATGTAGAACTATCATAAGGGAGTATGTAGAACTATAAGTAGTAAGAATGTAGAACTATCAGTAGCGAGGCTGTAGAACTATCAGTAGCGAGGATGTAGAACTATCATAAGAGAGTATGTAGAACTATCAGTAGCGAGGCTGTAGAACTATCAGTAGCGAAGATGTAGAACTATCAGTAACAAAGATGCAGAACTATCATAAGGGAGGATATAGAATAATCAGTAACGAGGCTGCAGAACTATCAGTATGGAGGATGTAGAACTAACAGTAGCGAGACTGTAGCGCTATCAGTAGCGAGGATGTAGAATTATCAGTAGCGAGGGTGTAGAACTATCATAAGGGAGGATGTAGAACTATCATACGGGAGGATGCAGAGCTATCAGTAGCGAGGATGTAGAACTATCATCAGGGAGGACGTAGAACTATCAGTAGCGAGGATGTAGAACTATCAGCAGCGAGGATGTGGAACTATCATAATAGAGGATGTAGAACTATCAGTAGTGAGGATGTAGAACTACCAGTAGCGAGGATGTGGAACTATCAGTGGCGAGGATGTAGAACTATCAGCAGCGAGGATGTAGAACTATCAGTTTCGAGGATGTAGAACTATCATAAGGGAGGCTGTAGAACTATCAGTAGTGAGGATGTAGAACTATCAGCAGTGAGGACGTAGAACTATCAGTTTCGAGGATGTAGAAGTATCATAAGGGAGGCTATTGAACTATCAGTAGCGAGGATATAGAACTGTTATAAGAGTGTATGTAGAACTATCAGTAGCGAGGATGAAGAACTATCAGTAGTAAGGATATAGAACTATCATAATGAAGGATGTAAAACTATCAGTAGTGAGGCTGTGGGACTAACGGTAGCGAGGCTGTAGAACTATCAGTAGTGAAGATGTAGAACTATCAGTAGCGAGGATGTGAGACTACCAGTAGGGAGGATGTAGAACTATTATAAGGGAGGATGTAGAACTGTCAGTAGCGAGGATGTAGAACTATCAGAAGCAAGGATGTAGAACTATCAGTAGCGAAGATGTAGAACTGACATAAGAGAGGATGTAGATCTCTCACTAGTGAGGCTGTAGAACTATCATCAGAGAGCATGTAGATCTATCCGTGGTGAGGCTGTAGACCTATCAGTAGCGAGGCTGTAGAACTATCAGTAGCGAGGCTGTAAAACTATCATTAGGGAGGACGTAGAACCATCAGTAGCGAGGCTGTAGAACTATCAGTAGTAAGGATGTAGAACTATTATAAGGGAGGCTGTAGAACTATCAGTAGTAAGGATGTAGAACTATCAGTAGCGAGGCTGTAGAACTATCAGTAGCGAGGCTGTAGAACTATCAGTAGCGAGGCTGTAGAACTGTCAGTAGCGAGGATGTGAGACTACCAGTAGGGAGGATGTAGAACTATTATAAGGGAGGCTGTAGAACTATCAGTAGCGAGGATGTAGAACTATGAGAAGCAAGGATGTAGAACTATCAGTAGCGAAGATGTAGAACTGACATAAGAGAGGATGTAGATCTCTCACTAGTGAGGCTGTAGAACTATCATCAGAGAGCATGTAGATCTATCCGTGGTGAGGCTGTAGACCTATCAGTAGCGAGGCTGTAGAACTATCAGTAGCGAGGCTGTAAAACTATCATTAGGGAGGACGTAGAACCATCAGTAGCGAGGCTGTAGAACTATCAGTAGTAAGGATGTAGAACTATTATAAGGGAGGCTGTAGAACTATCAGTAGTAAGGATGTAGAACTATCAGTAGCGAGGCTGTAGAACTATCAGTAGCGAGGCTGTAGAACTGTCAGTAGCGAGGATGTGAGACTACCAGTAGGGAGGATGTAGAACTATTATAAGGGAGGCTGTAGAACTATCAGTAGCGAGGATGTAGAACTATGAGAAGCAAGGATGTAGAACTATCAGTAGCGAAGATGTAGAACTGACATAAGAGAGGATGTAGATCTCTCAGTGGTGAGGCTGTAGAACTATCAGTACTGAGGATGTATAACTATCATCAGAGAGGATGTAGATCTATCCGTGGTGAGGCTGTAGAACTATCAGTAGCGAGGCTGTAGAACTATCAGTAGCGAGGCTGTAAAACTATCATTAGGGAGGACGTAGAACTATCAGTAGCGAGGCTGTAGGACTATCAGTAGCGAGGAAGTAGAACTAACATAAGGGAGGATGTAGAACTATCAGTGGTGAGGCTGTAGAACTATCAGTAGCGAGGCTGTAGAACTATCATCAGGGAGGACGTAGAACTACCAGTAGCGAGGATGTAGAACTATTCAGTAGCGAGGACGTAGAACTATCGTAATGGAGGCTGTAGAACTATTCAGTAGCAAGGATGTAGAACTATCGTAATTGTGGCTGTAGAACTATCAGTAGTGAGGATATAGAACTATCAGCAGCGGGGATGTGGAACTATCAGTAGCGAGACTGTAGAACTAGCACTATTCAGGCTGTGGGACTAAAAGTAGTGAGGCTGTAGAACTATTAGTAGTGAAGATGTAGAACTATCAGTATTGAGGATGTAGAACTATCAGTAGCGAAGCTGTAGAACTATCAGTAGCGAGGCTGTAGAACTATCAGTAGCGAGGACGTGAGACTATCAGTAGGGACGATGTAGAACTATTATTACGGAGGATGTAGAACTGTCAGTAACGAGGGCGTAGAACTATCAGAAGCAAGGATGTAGAACTATCAGTAGCGGAGATGTGGAAGTAACATAAGTGAGGATGTAGATCTCTCAGTGGTAAGGCTGTAGAACTATCAGTACCGAGGATATAGAACTACTAGCAGCGAGGATGTGGAACTATCAGTAGCGAGGCTGTAGGACTATCAATAGTGACGATGTAGAACTATCAGTAGTGAGGCTGTAGAACTATCATAGGGGAGGCTATAGAACTATTATTAGTGAGGCTGTAGGACTATCAGTAGTGAGGCTGTAGAACTATCAGTAGTGAGGCTGTGGAACTATCATAAGGGAGGCTGTAAAACTATCAGTGGTGAGGCTGTAGGACTACGAGTATTCAAGGATGTAGAACAATCATTAGGGAGGCTGTAGAACTATCAGCAGCGAGGCTGTAAAACTATCAGTAGTGACGACGTAGGACTATCATAAGGGGGGCTGTAGAACTATTAGTAGCGAGGCTGTAGGACTAACGGTAGCGAGGCTGTAGGACTAACGGTAGTGAGGCTGTAGAACTATCAGTTTCGAGGATGTAGAAGTATCATAAGGGAGGCTATTGAACTATCAGTAGCGAGGATATAGAACTGTTATAAGAGTGTATGTAGAACTATCAGTAGCGAGGATGAAGAACTATCAGTAGTAAGGATATAGAACTATCATAATGAAGGATGTAAAACTATCAGTAGTGAGGCTGTGGGACTAACGGTAGCGAGGCTGTAGAACTATCAGTAGTGAAGATGTAGAACTATCAGTAGCGAGGATGTGAGACTACCAGTAGGGAGGATGTAGAACTATTATAAGGGAGGATGTAGAACTGTCAGTAGCGAGGATGTAGAACTATCAGAAGCAAGGATGTAGAACTATCAGTAGCGAAGATGTAGAACTGACATAAGAGAGGATGTAGATCTCTCAGTAGTGAGGCTGTAGAACTATCAGTAGTGAGGATGTAGAACTATCATCAGAGAGCATGTAGATCTATCCGTGGTGAGGCTGTAGACCTATCAGTAGCGAGGCTGTAGAACTATCAGTAGCGAGGCTGTAAAACTATCATTAGGGAGGACGTAGAACCATCAGTAGCGAGGCTGTAGAACTATCAGTAGTAAGGATGTAGAACTATTATAAGGGAGGCTGTAGAACTATCAGTAGTAAGGATGTAGAACTATCAGTAGTGAGGCTGTGGGACTAACGGTAGCGAGGCTGTAGAACTATCAGTAGTGAAGATGTAGAACTATCAGTAGCGAGGATGTGAGACTACCAGTAGGGAGGATGTAGAACTATTATAAGGGAGGATGTAGAACTGTCAGTAGCGAGGATGTAGAACTATCAGAAGCAAGGATGTAGAACTATCAGTAGCGAAGATGTAGAACTGACATAAGAGAGGATGTAGATCTCTCAGTAGTGAGGCTGTAGAACTATCAGTAGTGAGGATGTAGAACTATCATCAGAGAGCATGTAGATCTATCCGTGGTGAGGCTGTAGACCTATCAGTAGCGAGGCTGTAGAACTATCAGTAGCGAGGCTGTAAAACTATCATTAGGGAGGACGTAGAACCATCAGTAGCGAGGCTGTAGAACTATCAGTAGTAAGGATGTAGAACTATTATAAGGGAGGCTGTAGAACTATCAGTAGTAAGGATGTAGAACTATCAGTAGCGAGGCTGTAGAACTATCAGTAGCGAGGCTGTAGAACTATCAGTAGCGAGGATGTGAGACTACCAGTAGGGAGGATGTAGAACTATTATAAGGGAGGCTGTAGAACTATCAGTAGCGAGGATGTACAACTATGAGAAGCAAGGATGTAGAACTATCAGTAGCGAAGATGTAGAACTGACATAAGAGAGGATGTAGATCTCTCAGTGGTGAGGCTGTAGAACTATCAGTACTGAGGATGTATAACTATCATCAGAGAGGATGTAGATCTATCCGTGGTGAGGCTGTAGAACTATCAGTAGCGAGGCTGTAGAACTATCAGTAGCGAGGCTGTAAAACTATCATTAGGGAGGACGTAGAACTATCAGTAGCGAGGCTGTAGGACTATCAGTAGCGAGGAAGTAGAACTAACATAAGGGAGGATGTAGAACTATCAGTTGTGAGGCTGTAGAACTATCAGTAGCGAGGCTGTAGAACTATCATCAGGGAGGACGTAGAACTACCAGTAGCGAGGATGTAGAACTATTCAGTAGCGAGGACGTAGAACTATCGTAATGGAGGCTGTAGAACTATTCAGTAGCAAGGATGTAGAACTATCGTAATTGTGGCTGTAGAACTATCAGTAGTGAGGATATAGAACTATCAGCAGCGGGGATGTGGAACTATCAGTAGCGAGACTGTAGAACTAGCACTATTCAGGCTGTGGGACTAAAAGTAGTGAGGCTGTAGAACTATTAGTAGTGAGGATGTAGAACTATCAGTATTGAGGATGTAGAACTATCAGTAGCGAGGCTGTAAAACTATCAGTAGCGAGGCTGTAGAACTATCAGTAGCGAGGACGTGAGACTATCAGTAGGGACGATGTAGAACTATTATAAGGGAGGATGTAGAACTGTCAGTAACGAGGGCGTAGAACTATCAGAAGCAAGGATGTAGAACTATCAGTAGCGGAGATGTGGAAGTAACATAAGTGAGGATGTAGATCTCTCAGTGGTAAGGCTGTAGAACTATCAGTACCGAGGATATAGAACTACTAGCAGCGAGGATGTGGAACTATCAGTAGCGAGGCTGTAGGACTATCAATAGTGACGATGTAGAACTATCAGTAGTGAGGCTGTAGAACTATCATAGGGGAGGCTATAGAACTATTATTAGTGAGGCTGTAGGACTATCAGTAGTGAGGCTGTAGAACTATCAGTAGTGAGGCTGTGGAACTATCATAAGGGAGGCTGTAAAACTATCAGTGGTGAGGCTGTAGGACTACGAGTATTCAAGGATGTAGAACAATCATTAGGGAGGCTGTAGAACTATCAGCAGCGAGGCTGTAAAACTATCAGTAGTGACGACGTAGGACTATCATAAGGGGGGCTGTAGAACTATTAGTAGCGAGGCTGTAGGACTAACGGTAGCGAGGCTGTAGGACTAACGGTAGTGAGGCTGTAGAACTATCACGAGGGAGGCTGTAAAACTATCAGTAGTGAGGCTGTAGGACTATCAGTAGTGAGGATGTAGAACTATCATAAGAGAGGATGTAGAACTATCAGTAGGGAGGTTGTAGAACTATCAGCAGCGAGGATGTAGAACTATCAGTAGCGAGTCTGTAGAACTATCAGTAGTGAGGATGTACAACAATCAGCAGCGAAGATGTAGAACTATCATACGGGAAGATGCAGAACTATCAGTAACGAGGCTGTACAACTATCATAACGGAGGTTATTGAATTACCTGTAGCAAAGATATACAACTATTATTAAGCAGTATGTAGAACTATCAGTAGCGAGGAGGTAGAACTAACATAAGGGAGGAAGTAGAACTAACATAAGCGAGGATGTAGAATTATCAGTGGTGAGGCTGTAGAGCTAACAGTAGTGAGGATGTAGAACTATCAGCAGCGAGGATGTGGAACTATCAGTAGCGAGGATGTATAACTATCATCAGGGAGGACGTAGAACTATCAGTAGCGGGGCTGTAGAACTATCAGTAGCGAGGATGTAGAACTATTCAGTAGCGAGGATGTAGAACTATCATAATGGAGTCTGTACAACTATCAGTAATGAGGATGTAGAACTATCAGTGTCGAGGATGTAGAACTATCATCAGGGAGGCTGTTGAACTATCAGTAGCGAGGATATAGAACTGTTATAAGGGAGTATGTAGAACTATCAGTACCGAGGAAGTAGAACTAACATAAGGGAGGATGTAGAACTAACATAAGGGAGGATGTAGAACTATCAGTGGTGAGGCTGTAGAACTATCAGTAGTGAGGATGTAGAACTATCAGTAGTGAGGATGTAGAACTGTCAGTAGCAAGGCTGTAGAACTATCAGTAGCGAGGCTGTAGAACTATCAGTAGCGAGGATGTGAGACTATCAGTATGGAGGATGTAGAACTATTATAAGGAAGGATGTAGAACTGTCAGTAGCGTGGAAGTAGAACTATCAGAAGCAAGGATGTAGAACTATCAGTCGCGAAAATGTAGAACTAACATAAGAGAGGATGTAGATCTCTCAGTGGTGAGGCTGTGGAACTATCAGTAGCGAGGATGTAGAACTATCGTAAGGGAGGATGTAGAACTATCCGTAGTGAGGATGTAAAACTATCAGTATCTAGGCTGTAGAACGATAAGTAGCGAGTATGTAGAACTATCATAAAGGAGGATGTAGAACTATCAGTAGCGAGGCTGTAGAACTATCATAAGGCAGGATGTAGATCTATCAGTAGCGAGCCTGTAGAACTATCAGTAGTGAGGATGTAGAACTATCAGTATCTAGGCTGTAGAACGATCAGTAGCGAGGATGTCGAATTATCATACGGCAGGATGTAGAACTATCAGTAGCGAGACTGTAGAACTATCAGTTGTGAGGGTATAGAACTATCAGTTGTGAGGGTATAGAACTATCAGTTGTGAGGGTATAGAACTATCAGTAGCAAGACTGTAGAACTATCAGTAGCGAGGATGTAGAGCTATCAGTAGCCAGACTGTACAACTATCAGTAGCGAGGATGTAGAACTATCAGTAGTGAGGATGTTGAACTATCAGTAGCGAGAGTGTGGAACTATCAGTACTGGGGCTGTAGAACTATCATAAGGCACGATGTAGAACTATTAGTAGTGAGAATGTAGAGCTATCAGTAGCCAGACTGTACAACTATCAGTAGCGAGGATGTAGAACTATCAGTAGTGAGGATGTTGAACTATCATAAGGCACGACGTAGAACTATCATTAGCGATGCTGCAGAACTATCAGTAGTGAGAATGTAGAATTATCAGTAGCGAGACTGTAGAACTATCAGTAGCGAGGACGTAGAACTATCGTAAGTGAGGATGTAGAAATATCAGAAGAGAGGATGTAGAACTATCAGTAGTTAGGATGTAGAACTCTCATAAGGGAGGCTGTAGAACTATCAGTAGCGAGGCTATACGACTAACGGTATTGAGGCTGTAGAACTATCAATAGTGAGGATGTGGAACTATGAGTAGTGAGATGTAGAACTACCAATAGCGAGGCTGTAGAACTATCATAAAGGAGGCTGTAGAACTATCAGTAGGCGGTAGTGAGGCTGTAGAACTATCAGTAGTGAGGATGTGGAGCTATCAGTAGCCAGGCTGTACAACTATCAGTAGTGAGGCTGTAGAACTATCAGTAGTGAGGCTGTAGAACTATCATAAAGGAGACTGTATAACTATCAGTAGTGAGGCTGTAGGACTAACGGTAGTGAGGCTGTAGAACTATCAGTAGTGAGGCTGTAGAACTATCATAAAGGAGACTGTATAACTATCAGTAGTGAGGCTGTAGGACTAACGGTAGTGAGGCTGTAGAACTATAAGTGGCAAGGCTGTAGACTATCAATGTCTCCCCACCATGCGAATGGTGGTTTAGCCGCTTGGCGACGCTGAGCATCACAATGGCGGTTGGTCAGGAAAAAGTCGTATGGTCCAACCCTTTTTCGCGACATATTTTCTTAATGTCAGAATAACGAATATATATAAATACGTCAGCACTATGATTGTACGCGTACACGTTATGATAAAAGCTACAATCGATGCCCTACTGACGTCTAAGGCACGCTCATCATTGCCTGGCTTACCTGGGGGCACTTGTCCGAAGTGTTGACCAAGGGTGCGTTTTTTTGGCGTCTCCAATGGAGAGAGCGGAGAGTCCGGAGACTGTGGCCAAACAAACGCAACTGGAGATTAAAAATGGCGGGCGCTGTTGTCGGAGCTTTGATTTCAGCTCTGGATTCAGACAATGTGTCCCAATTACGTCCCTTTGCGCGAAGACGAGCAACAAACGCAGCGCTAACTGGAGCAATACTAGCACTGTACGTTGATTGGGCTGCCACTCATTACCCGCTTTCTATTTTCCTCACATCCAGCGTGTGAGACATCCTATTATCGCTCATATTTTGGCAAAGGGAGAATGCGTTTTTACGGTCTCTGCTTTTGTCAGTGGTACCAAATACAAATCTAACTACAGATCGGGGTAGGCCCTCCCTGATAAATTCAAATCCCATACAGTTTGTTTTTTACTTTTAAGAGTTTTTATTGACAACTGAAAAAATGAAAATGTTAGAATGACATGGATGTAAATTAAAAGTTTACTAAATTGTTTTTTTAAACTTAAATCTTAATTTAATTGTGATTATGGAAACACTATTTATGCAGTTCGGTTTTATTCATTTCTTTGCTCAGCTACCGAGAAGACCATGTTCGCAACCAGTGCTATGCTGCAGATGTAGTGCCAATGTACAGCATGTCAGATTTCCGAAGATTCTTCAGAATTACACCAGAAACATTTGAGATTATTTATGAGTATGTTGATAATTGTCCAGAACTGCACTTAGTGACCGATCATGGCGGCAGACCAGCCATTCCTGTGGACAAGCAACTGCTTATGACCCTCTGGTACATTGCAAGCCAAGAGACAATACGGTCAATTGCTGATCGATTTAATGTCACAGATTCCGCAGTTGTCAGGTGCCGAGACAGAGTGATGGCCGCTGTGGTAAACCACATCATGGAGAAATTGATCAAATGGCCAAATGACAATGAACAGCTGGACATTGCAAGAAGATTTGCACGGCCACATGGATTTCCAAATGTCATCGGTGCCATTGATGGTACGCACATTGAAATCAAGGCACCAACAGACAATCCACAAGCGTATGTAAACCGGAAAATGTACCATTCAGTGGTACTACAGGCTGTCAGTAGAGAAGATATGAGATTCACCCACTGCTACACAGGATGGCCTGGTAGCGTTCATGATGCACGCGTTCTTAGGAATTCGAATTTGTGGGATGAAGGTCTTCTGTTGTGTGGCAATGGCCACCTGCTTGGAGATGGAGCTTACCCAGTGAGAAGGTGGCTAATGACACCATATAGAGATAATGGTCACTTGACAGACCAGCAGAAAAATTATAACTTTAGTTTGTCTGCTGCAAGACAAGTAGTGGAACGCAGTTTTGCCTTGCTGAAATGTCGCTTCCGGAGACTTCGCTACATTGATGTGCACAACATGCCAGATCTTCTTCAGATCATCATGACCTGTTGTATATTTCACAATGTTTGTATCATTTCACAGGACAGAAACAATGAGGACTTTCTAGCTGAAATGCAAAATGTGCCACTGGGTCCTGTCGCAAACATTGGCATTGTTGTAGAAAATGAAGCTGAGGGGGTGTTGAAGCGAGACATTATTGCTAGACAAATTCCATAGATGTCACCTCTTAAAACTATGTGTGGTGTTGCTGGTACAGATGTTAAATTCTGTAAACTTCTACTGTTTAATAAACAATGCAAACATCTTGTAGGTATAAAATCATACACTTTTCTTGTGTTCAACAAACAATACAAATAAAACACACTCTGTGTGCAAAAGAAAACTATAGCCGAAGTGAAATGATATACACTTTGTGTGTTCCACAAATAAAATACGGATTGTGTACAAATGTTCAAGATTAATGAAATTTCTGGAGATCAAGAGACAAAAACAGTCCTTGGGTTCCTTTGGCAAAATACCAATGGCATCGGGGGTTAAATGAAATCCATGTGTTGAGTATAATGAAACGATTCACAAATCTTGTGGCAAAAACAAAAATTATAGTCTTGCACAAAACATGACCAAAGTCATGTGAAGCATATGACTTTCTACTCTTGATGAGCAATTATATCTTTAAGTCTTTCATAACAGAGACCATGTCTTTTAAGACGGACATCCTTTCATTGTGCATCTCACGTTCGCGTTCCACCTGATGCTGTTCCATGTCATTTTGGTGTTGTGCATAGGAATTGAGGAAGTTTACGATCAAATCTCCCCGACTTTGTTTTTTCTTCTTTCTGGGAGGTCCATCCGCAACGGGAGCTGCATCAGTGGATGCTGATGTTGAAGGTGTGGATGCATAACTGCAGCTGGATGACTCCTCATCTGCAGTGCTAACAGAATGCACACTCTTTTTAGCTTTGCTGCTGGAAATTGTGCAGAGTGGCTGAATGACTGGATTACCCCCAAACATATCATCAAGTTCTTTCTGGAACTCGTGCTCCTTGGGATCACATCCAGATTTATTATTGTGGTCTTTCACTTTCTTGTAACTTTGCATGATTGTCTTCATGCGACCGCGGCACTGCTCGGCTGTGTAAAAGTAGCCATGCTTTCCAAGTCCAAGAGATATTGTTTGCCACATAGCTGACTTAGTTTTTCTTCCTGTACGGACTTTCTCATCTTCATCTTTATGGAGAGATATCAGCAGCAGTGTCTGCTCGCGAATCCAGGCTCCTGAGCTGGCACTACCTGTCAGAGGAATTTCTGGCTGCTTGGATATCACAGGACTTTGTGTCTTCCGATCAACTGAGCCATCTCCTAGAAATAAACATAACTAAATACACAGTGACAGCCGCATTGAAATCAATAAATCATAGTTGTGTAAATTTAAGTCATTACGGCTATATATGTTAATAATACAGGACCAAAAATATGCTTAATATGCAATGCAAATGGGCATACAAGTATAAATATGTCATGGATAACATCCGAAGAACGTTGTCTTACAGTCATGAAGTGAGGTGGGGTGGGGTGGCAATAGGGGGTTGTGTTCCCAGATAACAAAGAGTATTTTTTTTATTTCAAGGTCACACTGGCTTAAAAGGAGAACTCCCTGTAAACGAAGGAATACATGATATAAATGGGTGATTTCCCTATTCAGAGCGATTTAATATTATAATTCCTATTCATGAATAATAAAAGTCTGAATGCAGAATTATTTTCCTCATTTCCAGTTCACCGGCAAATGAGTAATAGAAATCCCCCGTCCACCCCCCCCCCCCCCCCTCTCTCTCTCAGTTAGACACACAACCAGCATATTTAGAAGCGAAAGGCATCATTTCTAACCATTAACCTTAAAGTTAGCCACTTTAGCTGCAATAAAGGATCCCTTCGGGCTATAATGGCGGGAAACGTGAGCGGGCAAAGTTGAGTAAAACTTTCACACTTTGGCTAAGAATATCGGCCAAATACACCGCAAAATAGAGAACTGAGTCTTACCTTGATAAGTTGTCTTGCACAAGTGCCTAGACGCTTCATTTAAGGTGACAAAGTTTTCACTACATTCATCACAACGATACATGATGCACTCGGCGGCCATGATGCAATCTGCGTGTGTCACGTGATCTCTCCACTCGAAACCACCTCGACAGGCTGGAGAGATTGGAGAGCTCCGGAGAATCCGAACTCCCAATGAAATGAATCTCCGGACTCTCCGGACAGTTCGGAGAGCCAAAAAAACGCACCCCAAGTGTTCTGTATCGTGTTCCTTTCGGTTCCAGTGTCGCTGCCTTTCCAGTGTAGCTTTGAGAGTGATGACCTGTGTGGCATGACACAGAGGGCGGACGATCAGTTCGACTGGACTCGGCACACGGGTCCTACACCCAGCCGCAAACAGGGTCAAAACACCGGTCCCGACAGAGCCAAGAACGGCGACTATTACATCTACATAGAGGCGTCGGACCACAGGGATGGAGAGGCAGCAATGTGAGTATACATAGTATGGTTTCCCTCATGATTTGAAACAAGCCGGCTACATCAATACCCACACGTCCAGCCTACTTGGCTGATTAACACTGTATTACGGGCATACGGATAGCAGTCTTCTTCGAAACCTGGCGATGAGGGTGGGGGCGGGGGACGGAGGGAGGGGGCGGGGTGTCCGTTTTTCCGGTGGGAGTGTTGCAGTGGCCCGTTTTTCCGGTGGGAGTGTTGCAGTGGACCCGAATATGTGATAAAGCCACGATCCAGCCATGTCATGTTTAGAACAAACAAATTTTGCGAATATCTTGATGTTCACGAATCCTTCTCGAATCCAAGCCCCATAAATACTTCGTATCACTCTGACAGGGTTAGCAACACTTGACCGTCTTCATTACAGTATTGAAACACCACCGATCAGCTTTAGTGGCGATATGTGTCTGCAGTTCTGGTACCACATGTACACGCGGAATGAGCATCACATGGGTCGGTTGGCCGTGTTCACTAGCAGCCAGGTCGCCTCTTTTAACCCTCTTTTTGATGTGGGCGGCGTGAACAAAGGCGACCAGTGGATATTCGAGCAAATAACAGTGATGGGATTTCAGTACGACGATAAGGTAATTATTCCACGCTTATTCTATTGATCTTTATTGAGTTGCTGAGAAGTAAATGAAGCAATTGTTGCGATTGTTGAAAAGCTGCGATTGTGATCCAGTTGACCTTTCTTGTTGAGTACAATATAAGCATTGGGGCACTCCATGCTTCTCAATTGGTTATTGATAATAATCGATTCAATCATTAATGTGTTAACGTAATTCTTTATTGACTAAATCACTTGGCGTACACCCCATATATTCAGATGTCTTTGTTCAGATTGAATTCCTTAACGAAGGGCGAGATGGACACCGAGGCGACATGGCGCTGGACATGATAGACATTCAAGGCGGGGCCTGCAACGGTAGGGGTGGAGGATAAGCGACGGATCCAAGTGGAGGATCGGTTAAAGTGGTTAACCCACCGCCCCCCAAAAGCAAGGGGATGTCGATGACTATTAAATCTAGTGGCGGATCCCTGAGTCTACTAAGCCCCCCCCCCACTACACCACCCTGCCCCTCCCCCCGCCTCTTTCCTAAATGGGGACTTCATTTAAAGGGAAGATTACTGTAACAAACCAATCACTAACATTATTTGCTCTATTGTGTAACGATACGTGTTTTTGTCAGAATCTGCTCTACCTATTAAGGCTGATATACCTCATTCGTTTCTCAGCGTGTTCTCTGAACAATGGCGGCTGTGACATGCACTGTGTACCTGATGGGGAAGGAACACGCTGTGAGTGTGACGTGGGCTATCACCTGGGCGGCGACGACGTCAGGTGCTTCGGTAAGTCCATCCTTTATGTGCCCCTAATATCACTGCAGCGACGTACGCATTCCATGTGCATATTCCAATATCCAATTATTCAAAATAGGCATCGTACCTTATCTTATATAGGTTGCACATCCTTTTTGTTCGTGCCTTTGCTTCGCGTTGAAAGAGAGGAATGTAATAAGTGTATCTATGTTGATCGATGGCAATAGCGTATCATTCCTCAATCCCATAATATAATGTAATATTTTTCATAGATAGTTCAATAAAAATCTGTTGATAACATGATTTGCTGCCGTTCGTCGCAAAAAGAAGCTTATTGTGGGATAATACAATACTCGTTTCGTTGTTTTATAAGGAACGATATGTCATCACATACATGTCCATACATTCATTGCTTGGAGTCGGCGCGGCATGTCTAAAATGGCTAATAAACCAATAAACAACACACACATTTGTGACGAAGCACACACTTGGCTTCCACCTAAAGATCAACCACCAAGAGAAACGATACTTTTACTGCCACATCTAGCATCACATTTGAAGCAAATATTGCACTTCTGTTAGGTCAATGCGAATGTACAATATTCATTACATGCAGATTTGTTTTTAACAGGTGGGAAGTATCCGTGTAAATAACTTTTGACGAATTTTCTGTGCATTTGTTGCGTGGATAGCTGACTATCTCTCTAGATACAGTCAAACCTGTTATTGATCAATAAATGTTGTAAAGATGAATATGACTAGTAATTAATTAAATCGCACCTTTCACTTCATGTACGACTTGCTATACCAGAGCTTGAGGATAAATCGACATGTAAATGAAAGTATTCATGCAGTGGTGAAGTTTGTCTTTCATTTCTTAAGACAACATAATAATGCGTCTATAACATATGTACCATCTAATCCCGGATAAGTGGTATTATATTTGTTCTAATTTGCCTTGATATATAGACGACACCGAGTGTGACGCTAACGGTGGCCGTGGTGACTGTAGCGACATGTGCGCCAACACACCCGGCAGCTACACGTGTTCCTGTCCCACGGGGTACGAACTGGAGGCTGACGGCAGGACTTGTCGAGGTGACTATCTAGTCAGGTTGAAGAATGTATGTGCTTTCATCGTGCATTCGTTGAAGAATACCCGAGATGTGTGCTACCTGATCTCTCTCCCCAGTGTTATGATTACATTGTGTTACCTTGATGTACAGACGACAACGAGTGCGCCGCTAACGGTGGCCATGGTGACTGTAGCAACACGTGTGACAACACCCTCGGCAGCTACACGTGTTCCTGTCCCACGGGGTACGAACTGGAGGCTGACGGCAGGACTTGTCAAGGTAACAATCTGAACTAGATATCAGCCATTACCCAGCATATAAACACTGCGTACTGATTGGAAAATATTAACCGTAAATAATATGCACATAATCCAGCGGCGCGACTAAAACAGTGAACCGCAGTCCACAAATAAGGCGATATCTGGTTACTTGGTGGGGATTACAATAGCATCTTCAACTAGACGATGTGGGCAAATGTTGTTTTGTATTCATTGGAAGAGCTGCTGCAGCGATTAAGGCTGTTAGAGTGATTTAGAATTAAGAAATATGTGAAATGATGTAAAGTGATGTTTGTGTGCTTGAATTTGCTTGATGATCTTATCTAGGGTTAGCAATACACTAAGGTATAGGGTTGACTCAGGGTCTTGCTACCTGGAGTTCCGTAAAACCTCCTCACTCACCCAATCAGTGAAAGAACCCATCCAGCATTTGGATAAATGGGTGGGCTCTGCGAACAAGTGCGGACGGAGGTGGTGGGGGCAGCTGTGCGTAGCTTACCTATACTGAAAATGATCCGTTCCCCGAGGTATATCTTATTCTTATGTACCCGGGGAAAACTTAATTGCATGACGTGCGAATAGGGCAAAGATGTATTTTACATGGTCACGATATATGTTACTACCCCGCCACAGGATGTTTAAACCACACCACCACCCTCAGGCATGCAGATGCCACTTACTGTTAAGTCCAGTGGCCTGAAACCACCCCTCCCCTATTTTTTCTAAATTCTGGCCCACCCTCTGGCCTGCGTCGTTGATTCCGTTATACATGTCCACGCCGGATTATGGTTATTATGGCGTTCCAGAGGAGGCTGTCGATTACTTACAAGAATTACTTGCTCCCGGTATATTTTTGGTCATTGGTCATCCTTGCAAGTGGGTATGTGTGTGTGTGGGGGGGGGGGGGGTATCTAAGAGGTTACACTTTTTAACTAATACAGGTAAAGGCATGTCTTCCCTTGTGTTGACGGATGTTATTTAATTCACCATGTTTTCGGTGACTACATTGTGTCTCTACAAACCAGATATCAATGAGTGTGTTCCCAATGGAGGGAAGGGAGACTGCGGTTATCAGTGTGAGAACACACCCGGGACGTACCGGTGTGACTGTGACTCGGGGTACACGCTGAACGGCGATCAGAAATCATGTGACGGTAAGTTAATGTCAGTCCACAATAATGACAACAGGATGACAACAATACAGTCTACTGACATAAAGCTATGCAGGTGAAGTGTACATGTATTTTTCAGTAAAGTCTCCCTGACTGAATAGTGCCCTGGTCCAATTGCCTCATTCGCTTCAATTGATTTGTCAGTCACGACAATACTTTACCAAGATTGCACCGATGCGATTGTAAATGCATATAGTACGAATTATGTTTATGTAGATTCATCCGTTATAATAAATAGATAACAAATCGATTTCGCCGAGGCGACACTTTCTGGCGCGAGAAATGCAGCTAATACTCTCACAAACATATATGTATTTCGACGATAAGGCAACGCTGATTAATATTACCGATGTGGAGATATGCTATAGAAGATGTGATATACACAGTCTTCCAATGGCATTGTGATTGTTCTTAGATTAAAGCTATATAGATCTGGTTTAGCGTCATCGCTATCATCACCACCCCCACCACTCCAGCCATTACACAACCCGTCGTTCTGTACGGGACATCGACTCTTGGCAGAAGGAGAAGGGTGCGCGCCACCACCAACTACACGTTTCTCGCCGACTGTTGTGGCAATAGCTCTCGACTCTAGAAACCAGGGTTTTAGCCAGATACACCTGTTCACTGATACAATTGGCTTGCCATCGTCCTACTTCACATTCTCGACGTGTTTGGTAAAACCGGTGGCAGCGCTGATGGTGTAGCTTGCGGAGCGCCACCATACGGTAGAAGTTGTGTTTGATTACATGGATGTTTCAAATCCCCCAAAATCCCGCCCCCCCTTCGCCATCCCCACCACATAGGCTCCATCTACGTCATTGTCATGGCTGGTCATACGTTCAATCGCAGATATCAATGAATGCGGTGCGAACGGCGGGAAGGGACCCTGTGAGGTCACGTGTGACAACAACGTGGGGAGTTACACGTGTTCCTGTCTGGACGGCCAGTACCTACAGAACGACGGGAAAAAGTGTGCAGGTACGTACCCAAAGTGCATCAAGGTGAGTCATCACTCACTCAGACACCAAACACTCGATTATAAATTGCCCTATAAGTAAAGAAACTCTGTCCCTGTTTTCATTATGTTTACATTTCTGTACAACCAATTGCAAAATATTAGTACCATGGCCATAGAAAGATAAGCGACGGATTCAATTGGAGGATCGGTTAAAAGTGGTTAACCCACCGCCCCCCTAAAGCAAGGGGATGTCGATGACTATTAAATCTAGTGGCGGATCCCTAAGTCCAGTGAGCCCCACCCCCACCCTGCCACCCTGCCACCCACCACCCCTCTTTCCAAAATGGAGACTTTATTGAAAGGGAAGATTCCTGTCGGCAATCAAAATGTAACAAACCAATCACTAACATTATTTGCTCAATCGTGTAACGATACGTGTTTTTGTCCGAATCTGTTCAGTATTTTTAATTAGGATACATTTTGATGACACTGCTTCAGATGTGACACCCCCGCCCACAACCACCACAACCCCCACAACCACGACCCCACCCCCCAACGAGTGTCTGGCGGACCACGAGTGTGACCAGCTCTGTCACAATACACACGAGGGGTACTTTTGTTCATGTCGTGACTCCTTCCTTCTGGCTGACGACAAGCGTCACTGCATCGGTAAATCATCCTTATATATGTACGTCAGCTATATCATATAGAAATACATATATGAGTTGTACGGGCGCCCTGATTATGTTCCGTATTACATTACGTTAGTTATGTGCATAGTAATTAAAATTAATTATACAATGTCCCCATGAAACACGCAAAGAGCAAAAGTCAATTAATCCAATGCGTTTCGTCCAGAGCACATTAAATATAGATAATGACAAGGTGTTGCTGTTGTAGACTGCCGGGATGTGTACCTTAAACAGCTGGACGCCTCCCAGGCCTTCACGTCGCTGTGTCCCACCATCGAGACGTACTTCAACGTCCCGCTGGCCACGTGTCTCATCAACGCCTGCGCCGACAACGTGTCCGTCATCACGTACGCCAGCAATGTGTGCACTCTCAAGTTGTGTACAGGAGGTGACCTCCAGGTGGAGAGGGCGCCAAACTCCAATGGCTGGAACATCTACGTCCTGAACACGACCTGGACAGGACCGAAGCCGGATGACGCCAGCAGCTTCCCGCTGTGGCAGCTGTTGACCTGCGTCTTCGTCGGTGCAGCTGCACTCGGCGTCATTATAGCCGTTGTAACGGTGTGCACCAGAAAGCGGATGGCATCCGGCGAAGTTGAAGGTCGCACGCCGAACGAGAACGCGGAAGCGAGACACGAGACTACAGCCGAGAACACAGAGAGGCAGCCTGAAGGCGGCGTTTACGATGAGGTCTTCGCCCCAGATGTTCAAAAGACACGCGGCCCGAATGACGTCATGGTCTACAACAATACTGCCTTCCATGGCGACGGTCCATACCAGGAACTCGGTCCGACCGACCAACGGACATCTACGGCATACCAGGGAATTAACTAACGAGAACATTTTATATTGCCAATGAAGTATTGACCGGGACTCCAATGACCAACGTCAATACGTTACCTAATTAGTAGATTAGTGAGCGATGACAATATCTTATCATATATATATAGGCTTAGTATTTGCTACTAACTGCATAACTATAGTAAATGACTAAATTAATGTAACCATTATGCCACAGGGAAGAATCCTGTGTTTCGACCATAGTTACATGACAACAATGGTAATACTAATACTATGCTATATAATGGTACTATACATGTCTTTCGATATAATAAATGCAGCATATTTGTTGAATTTTCGACTTGTTGAACGAAAGTAATGCTAACAAACACCACCAAGGTGTGTGTACTTTGCGATGGGCGCTGATTAAAGTAATTTGCTGAATGTTTCTATTATTGGGCCAAAGAACGGCCGATACTGCGCGGGCTCAATTTACCAAATGTTGTAAATAAATAAATTTCGTGTTCTTTACTCGCTTCAGAGATTTGATAATCCTACTAAATGACGGATATTTATCATGTAATTAAAAAGGTGATGAAAGTCTAACTTTGACCCGTCCTATGACTTTTGAAGGGACGTCCATGGGCTCCCAAAGTTCCGCTTGTGTCGATATGTGTAAAGTCAGATGGTATACTTGCAGCGATGCCTCGCCACTGGCACACACACGTTATAAACGCCAGCAAATAGAAAACAACTGTGTACGTTTTGACCGCATAGGCAATAGGTTGCCAATATCAACATATCACTGATCGAGGATAAATCTAAAGGTTACAGCGTAAGCTGTTTTATTGGTGTGGCCAATGTGACCGGTGTGGATCGGTGTGGCCAACTTGTTGGTTGTGATCGGTTGTTTCGGTTATCAGATCAAATACATGGTCCCATCGCAGCTCTGAGTCCCATACATCTGTCCAATGAGAGCCGCCGTATGCTTTCGTGATGTTGCTAAAATACTCAAGCCACTGATATGCTCGACACCTCGCCATCACCTGGCCCAAGTACAGTGTTCTGCAAATAAGGTGTCTATTTCTCTCGTTTAACTGCGACTAAATGGCCGTCAACCCGTTAATTTCTTTTGTTCGATTCTCTTGCTGTGGCCTGCTGACTATTAACACAGAAATAATTAACACCGAAGATGTGATGTCTTTTTTTGCGTTAAACAAATTTCAAAATTACTAATTACACAACTTCACTGCTCCCAATACAACTTCTGTGCTAAACACCTGAACTTTATCGGAAACTTACCTAACGACTTGCAGAACCATTTTGCCAATGTCCGTGTGCTGTGTGCCGTCCCCTTTGGATAATTTTCTCAATCAAAATTGAAGTTTACCCACACATATTCAACACCATAGAACGTTACCGCTATTATGTGCATAATAATTAACATTAATTCCACATTATCTCCATGAAACACGCAAAGAACATATGTTGAATAATTCAATGCGTTTTGTCCCCAGAACCCTAAATGTAGATAATGTCAGAGTATTATGATCTGGTTTTTAGATTTTAACGCAGAAAAGTCTAAGATCATGAACATTACCAATAATAATGATAACACAGATCCTACGCAACTCCGTATGGATAGGAGACGCCTTGTAAACGTATCCGAGCACTAACAATTGGGTCTTAATATTAACTTAATTATCGTGGCCAATCATTGGTCATATCCTCACTGTTTCCGGGTTGCTCTTGGCTCCTATCAGGGGGTATTTAGCTGCACTTATGTTGCCGGCCATTTCACATTTTCACTAAAAACGACTACAGTAGTGTCATTCGATCATCCGCAATAGCGAGCCAATCTAGGTTCAGACATGCATGTCTCAAGTTGATGCGTTGAAGAATTATGAAATGAGTTCAAGAAAGGTATCATGGTGTCAAATGTTAGGCGTGAGCAATAAGTGAGCTTGGCTGAAACAATTACGCGCCGTTACGTGGAAGAACGACCGAAAAAGGGATCGATTAACGATCAACTCTTATGGGCGACTTGGTGGCAGTATTTTCCCAGATAACACAACGACGGTGGACCATCGCCAGGCGTCGGAAGCTACATTGGCCCACCGTCGGCAAAGATCATTGGGTCAACGTAGTTTATTCTAGCGGGCCAACGTCGGTAGACCGTAGGCATGACATCATTGGATCATTAGTAGACCAGCATTGGCCGAGCGTCATAAGCAAATCATTGGCCCACCGTCGGCAAACACAATTGGGCTAAGGAGCCACGCCAAACCATTCAATCGCTGATATTGAACCACGCCAAACCATTGAACGGCCGACATTAAACCACACCCAACCACTGAATCGCTGACGTTGAGCAACGCCAAACCATTGAATCGCTGACATTGAACCACGCCAAACCATTTACTCGCTGACACTGAACCACGCCAAACCATTGAATCGCTGACATTGAACCACGCCAAACCATTTACTCGCTGACACTGAACCACGCCAAACCATTGAATCGCTGACGTTGAACCACGCCTAACCATGGAATCGCTGACGTTGAACCACGCCACACTATTGAATGGTCGACAAATAATTCTGACACGTGGACTGATTTGAAGTTTTGAATTGCTAATAAATGACCTGATTTAAGTAAGACAAATCACGCAAAAGTTCGTTGTCCAGAATGCACCAGCCGTCAACCTGTTGTCGTGCTTTCTCCTTACCATAAGATAGGCCATTAAATTTGAGTTCAGAGTAAAGTAGGACGACAGGATGTCAAGTGGATAGGTCGAAATGGCTTGGTAAACGTTCAATTGAACTTCGACACTCTCTTTAAGTTGTTCTGGGCACACCCGTAGAGCTACTTGCACAGCTTCACGCGTGTTGCTGTCTGTACAGACTTGTGGAGGAGTCACGTCACATGCGCACGCTACAGACACCAGGTAATCATGAAGTAGTTCGAAGCTGAGGTGTACATATGTCGCTATAGGGGGAGGGAATGAAGAAGTTATTTTGCGTGCACTGGGAATTAGGCATTAGCCGACCGTCGTGATCGAGGAATTTCAATAAGCGTGAACTGAAAATTGTAATAATAAATAACAGTGAATTGGAATATGGCCAATAGCCAAGCTCCCCGCACGGTGGCGCTACGCAAGCTCCGCTTTTACCGCTGCTGTCGGCCGGGGGCAAATTTCAAGATTCTTGAAAAACGGTCAAATCAGCTGTAATTTTCTGCAACATTATAGTTTTCAACAATCAAACATAAAGATAACGAGCTTTACGTATTTAATACAGCAAAACGGATCTTGTACCCTCTCGAAAAAGTTCTAATTGTGACAGAACTCTTTCTTTTTATCACCTGATTTCATGCGTTATTAGGCTTAGGCTGGGTCCCAGCACTAATTTGTAGAAATGCGCGACGCAATTTTCCTATCAATCTGTGCAGCGCCAACCTGGCGAGCGAGTGTGAAAATGCATTCAGGACGTAGGCGACAACAGAGATATAATGGAGCCCTAGCGGAGTGAGTCGAAGGCAGAGAGTGGCCAATAGCCTCTGTCAGACTTGAGGTTTGAGCTATTTTTAGATCATGACGTCAGCGCGCGATGTGCGTGCGGGGCTAAAACCAGAAAGGCCGGGCAAACTTTCGTTGCATTATGGTTTTAGCCATCAAAAGAGGCTCACGATTGTTACATCCTAAGTTCGTGATGTGGGATTTGGTTTAACCGTTACTCCTTACACCAAGGGCCAGCCGGTTGATTTTAATCTTGGGGAGGGGGGGGGGGCACTGTTATACGAATCTGGTCGGGGGGGGGGGGGGTTCTGAGGGTGCCCCTTGATGCCTGAGGGAGAGGACATTTATGATGTAGCAGATTAAGTACCACCGGGATTGTTATATGAACCGGTACGGCGGGACCAGGGCTACAATATGTTATATATTAGTCAGTCGTTTTTCTTGGGTATTGTCATGATGAGTTTAATATGAGTAACTTGTGTAAATGACTGCTTCGTATCAGCGTGTTAAGCCTGCCTGCTGCCAGACTGCTGGGGAGTGTCTCCCACGTGTACGAGATGAGCTCTGTGTAGGGACAGCCTGTCTGAGACCCAGTCGGGGCAGTCTGACAGGTAGCAATATAATAACGAAAAAAGTCCGGATGTGCGGAGGAGTAATAAAGAGTGTGATCAGCAAGAAGTAAAGTGAAGTTCCTTTTTTGCGAGTCACGATAATACAGATAAAAGGAGTCAATGTCGTGATCCGTGACTATCGCGGTATGTACTTGAGTTCAGGTACACGTGTCAGTAAATGGGCCAGCCAACAGGGAAGTTAACAACTACCTCGATAGGTATCGCTAAACAATGCTCAACTGCGTGTCACATGGCTTTGCGAGTTCGTGGTCGCATCCTGACTTTAAGTCTTAGTAGACATGTAAGATATTCAAGTAAAGCAACGAATCGGTCAAATACATGTGAGGCTTGGACATCGAGACTTTAGCCCTGTCCGCGGACAAAATCACTGCTGGGCCGACACATGCATGTCGTCATTTCAATGACCCCCCCCCCCCACCCCCATTCCAAAATTCTAGCTCTGCCCCTGGACCTTCCCTTACCATGGCCAAAGATACGCCGCTGAACCCGACAGTTGTTACATGGAGATCGACAGGTCATACACCATACAGCGCGAATTGGCTGAGACGCCTGATGACGTCATACCACTAGCACACGCCACATATGCCAGCTAATGCATGACATAACGAGGCTAAGGTGCACATATGGGTCTTAAAACAGCTACAGACTGGGCTAAGTACACACATGTGTCTTAAAGCAGTTAGAGACACACCATTGGGCTAAAGTACATACATGTGTCTTATAGCAGCTGCGGAAACACCACTGGGCTAAGTACACACATGTGTTTTAAAGCAGCTAAAGACACATCACTGGGCTAAGGTACACACACGTGTCTTATAGCAGCTATAGACACATCGCTGGGATAAGGTACATACATGTGTCTTAAAGCAGCTAGAGACAAATCACTGGGCTAAGGTACCCACACATGTGTCTTAAAGCAGCTAGAGACACATCACTGGGCTAAGGGACACACATGTGTCTGAAAGCAGCTACAGACACATCACTGGGCTAAGGAACACCCAAGTGTCTTAAAGCAGCTAGAGACACATCACTCGGCTAAGGGACACACATGTGTCTGAAAGCAGCTACAGACACATCACTGGGCTAAGATACACACATGTGCCTTAAAGCAGCTAGAGACACATCATTGGACTAAGGTACACACATGTGTCTTTAAGCAGCTAGAGACACATCACTGGGCTAAGGAACACCCAAGTGTCTTAAAGCAGCTAGAGACACATCACTCGGCTAAGGTACATACATGTGTCTTTAAGCAGCTAGAGACACATCACTGGGCTAAGGAACACCCAAGTGTCTTAAAGCAGCTAGAGACACATCACTCGGCTAAGGTACATACATGTGTCTTTAAGCAGCTAGAGACACATCACTGGGCTAAGGAACACCCAAGTGTCTTAAAGCAGCTAGAGACACATCACTGGGCTAAGGAACACCCAAGTGTCTTAAAGCAGCTAGAGACACATCACTCGGCTAAGGTACATACATGTGTCTTTAAGCAGCTAGAGACACATCACTGGGCTAAGGAACACCCAAGTGTCTTAAAGCAGCTAGAGACACATCATTGGACTAAGGTACATACATGTGTCTTTAAGCAGCTAGAGACACATCACTCGGCTAAGGTACACCCAAGTGTCTTAAAGCAGCTAGAGACACATCACTCGGCTAAGGTACATACATGTGTCTTTAAGCAGCTAGAGACACATCACTGGGCTAAGGAACACCCAAGTGTCTTAAAGCAGCTAGAGACACATCACTGGGCTAAGGAACACCCAAGTGTCTTAAAGCAGCTAGAGACACATCACTCGGCTAAGGTACATACATGTGTCTTTAAGCAGCTAGAGACACATCACTGGGCTAAGGAACACCCAAGAGTCTTAAAGCAGCTAGAGACACATCACTCGGCTAAGGGACACACATGTGTCTGAAAGCAGCTACAGACGCATCACTGGGCTAAGGTACCCACACATGTGTCTTAAAGCAGCTAGAGACACATCACTGGGCTAAGATACACACATGTGCCTTAAAGCAGCTAGAGACACATCATTGGACTAAGGTACACACATGTGTCTTAAAGCAGCTAGAGACACATCACTGGGCTAAGGGACACACATGTATCTTTAAGCAGCTAGAGACACATCACTGGGCTAAGGTACCCACACATGTGTCTTAAAGCAGCTAGAGACACATCACTGGGCTCAGATACACACATGTGCCTTAAAGCAGCTAGAGACACATCATTGGACTAAGGTACACACATGTGTCTTAAAGCAGCTAGAGACACATCACTGGGCTAAGGTACACACATGTGTCTTAAAGCAGCTAGAGACACATCACTGGGCTAAGGGACACACATGTATCTTTAAGCAGCTAGAGACACATCACTGGGCTAAGGTACCCACACATGTGTCTTAAAGCAGCTAGAGACACATCACTGGGCTCAGATACACACATGTGCCTTAAAGCAGCTAGAGACACATCATTGGACTAAGGTACACACATGTGTCTTAAAGCAGCTAGAGACACATCACTGGGCTAAGGGACACACATGTATCTTTAAGCAGCTAGAGACACATCACTGGGCTAAGGTACCCACACATGTGTCTTAAAGCAGCTAGAGACACATCACTGGGCTCAGATACACACATGTGCCTTAAAGCAGCTAGAGACACATCATTGGACTAAGGTACACACATGTGTCTTAAAGCAGCTAGAGACACATCACTGGGCTAAGGTACATACATGTGTCTTTAAGCAGCTAGAGACACATCACTGGGCTAAGGAACACCCAAGTGTCTTAAAGCAGCTACAGACACATCACTGGGTTAAGGTACACACATGTGTCTGAAAGCAGCTACAGACACATCACTGGGCTAAGGTACACCCAAGTGTCTTAAAGCAGCTAGAGACACATCACTGGGCTAAGGGACACACATGTGTCTGAAAGCAGCTACAGACACATCACTGGGCTAAGGTACACACATGCGCCTTGAAGTAGATGGAAACATCACTGGGCTAAGGTACACACATGTGTCTTAAAGCAGCTAGAGACACATCATTGGACTAAGGTACACACATGTGTCTTAAAGCAGCAACAGAAACATCGCTGGGCTAAGGTACACACATGTGTCTTAACGCTGCTAGAGACACATCATTGGACTAAGGTACACACATGTGTCTTAAAGCAGCTACAGACACATCGCTGGGCTAAGGTACACACATGTGTCTTAAAGCAGCTAGAGACACATCACTGGGCTAAGGTACACACATGTGCCTTAAAGCAGCTAGAGACACATCACTGGGTTAAGGTACACACATGTGTCTTAAAGCAGCTACAGACACATCGCTGGGCTAAGGTACACACATGTGTCTTAAAGCAGCTAGAGACACATCACTGGGCTAAGGTACACACATGTGTCTTAAAGCAGCTAGAGACACATCACTGGGCTAAGGGACACACATGTGTCTGAAAGCAGCTACAGACACATCACTGGGCTAAGGTACACACATGCGCCTTGAAGTAGATGGAGACATCACTGGGCTAAGGTACACACATGTGTCTTAAAGCAGCTAGAGACACATCATTGGACTAAGGTACACACATGTGTCTTAAAGCAGCAACAGAAACATCGCTGGGCTAAGGTACACACATGTGTCTTAACGCTGCTAGAGACACATCATTGGACTAAGGTACACACATGTGTCTTAAAGCAGCTACAGACACATCGCTGGGCTAAGGTACATACGTGTGTCTTCAAGCGGCTGAAGCGAGTCTAAGATATGTGTCTTAAATCAGCTAGAAACACATCACTATGACTGTGCATGAGTGTAATGCAGAAAACGGCCACCGGCCCAAGTGCTTACATGGTAAAATTCTGTTTTGTGTGCTCATTGTGAATTGGCTATATGACAAATGTAATATCAACACAATTCAGTTAGTGCTCGATGTAGAATTAAATACTGGAAGCTCCCAGTACTTTTATTCAGTGCAATGGTAAAGTATATGTTTGACTCCATTTCCCGCTGTCTATCTGCTTGTTAAACACTTCTGCCCACTTTTTTTTATTCTTTACATGATAATCCAAGGATCCAACCAGTGTTCTATAAACATATTTGCATAGGTCTGGTGAACTTAAAATAGACGCCTTCCAGCTGCAAGATACATGTGGCAGTTTTGCATTGGCATTTCTACACGTCTCTTTCCATTCGCGCGGGTGTTCGTTGTGATCGGTGGTTTCGGTTACTAGATCAAATGGATTGTCCAATCACAGCTCTGAGACCCAGCTGAGCTCTGATTCTGTGCGATGTCTTTTTTTTAAACGGATCTCAGAATTAGTAATTACACAACTTCATATCGCATTTGTTATAATGTCAAAAGAGGGTAAGGTACACACATTTTGTGCTTTTTTTTCATTCGACAAATTTTAAAAATACGTAACTGATGAGAGCCAAGTGGAACTGAATTGAATTTAACTGATCGTGAGACCATACTTTAGAGGGGAGAACTGTAAACATGATGAAGCTCGAGGTTGCATTAGATGCCGTGCCATTTGTGTAAAATCATCAATTTTAAATGCAGCAAACTCTTACAACATTTTGTTCTACCATTATGCACGTCGTAGATCTATTGTAACTGGTCATTAAGCACATGGCGTCTGATTAAGTGATACCTTCTTTAGTCCAGCGGATAAGCGAAAAAACTAGCATTTTGTTGGTAAATGCATGAAATTTGACGCACATCCGAAATCCATAGTGTCAAGTCTTTTTAACCCTGATTGCTATGGCGACCATTTTTCGAAAAGGTGGACAATAACACCAATATTACGAGATATCTTGGAAAATAAGAAGGGTAACATGTTCTTTGATGCCTATTCATATATTTTCGTGTGTGCAAATGTAAAAAAAAAATTCATCGAATCTCTAAGAGCAACGCAGCTGCTATTTTCCAAGATGGCGGAGAAGGACAGCAAAACTAAATAATAATCTCAAAAGCTATGAGGTGTAGAATCATGAATTTGATACTTTCTACGTGTTTGGGATCCAAGAGTTCATTATAAAATTCCTTATTACGTATCCAAGACACACTTAATGAAATCTTAATGAAATGATCCCAGCTGTCGAGATCTTCAATGTGTTATGTCTGCGACCGCGGTACATATGGATGTTCTCACAATGATGGTCGTACACTTCTTCGATTTCCAGATATTTTGTGGTTTGGGTGAGATAGCCGCCATTATGGCAAACTGAGGGCGCCTTGCTCTTGTACACCGAACGATAACTTTTTGAACTCTTTGGCCCCGAAAACCTATACATAGACTGAAACAGGGTGATCCCTTTTAGTTTTGGAGATATTGTGTATTATTGCATGCCTTATCCGCCATCTTGGAAATAGCTGTTGCGTTGCTCCTGGATACTCAATATTGTCGTTTCTTCAAATTCAGCGACCCCAAAACCTATGTAAAGGTATCTACATAAAGGTTCTGCGCCTTTTAGTCCGCCGTCTTGCAAATGGCGGATGCGTTGCTCCTGGCTACTCAACTACGGTTTTGTTTTACTCAGTGACCCCATTAACTAAGCGACTGTGCGTCTCTTAGGTTTTAAGATATTGAGTCTTGTTGCTGGCCTTGTCCACCATCTTGGAAAATGGCAGATCCTTTGTTAATAGAGACACCATAACATTTATTTTTAATTCAGCGACCCCGAAACCTAGGTAAAACATAAAAAAATAATAGGTCTGTCAGTGTTCAATTGCGAGATATTGGGTATTTTTGGTGGTTTTGTCCGCCAGATTAAAATCTGGCCGCTTGACACTGTAGCTAAATTGATTACAAGAGGATAAGGGACAAATGCGCCAACGTTCATGCTTTCACCGCAAAATTCACAATTCGACCAATACACTGCAATGATCAAATTTCGTCAACACAAATACCTTTAACACCAAGTGCACAATTCGACCATATTTTGTCGTTTTTGTCGCTGGACTATCACGGAATATACTGCAATGATTTCCGAAATATCATGCTGCCCGCAAGCAACACCGACCTAGATAAAATGATCACAGTAAATTATTCGCAGAAAATCGCTGAAGTTAAACTTGTCTAAAAAATCAGTTTTACTGGGAGATCAAAGTGTGACTCCCTCTGTCTTGGTCAATCATATAATGATAATTGTCAAAAGACATATATACCAATGTAAATATCGCGATACCATGCCAAGTTTCGTTGGGGCTATCGCCTGTATTAAATTCACATACGAGCTTGAAAAACATCTATCGCCAAGATTAAAAGCAAAAGTAGAGGGAAAATGGAAACCCCCAGAGTTTGCTCTGTCAAGCAGGTGATTATATAATTTATGTAAGATTACTGTGTGTAAAACATACTATAAAACGTTTTTTTTGTGACACATGTACCGTTTGGGAAATGATTAAAAAATATATATGTAACTCGTACGTCCCTCACGCGGTGGAGCCACCGCTAATTCAGAGTATCTAAGATTGAGGCTTGTAGAATTGGAGACAGATCGACGGATGAGCAAGCGACAGACTGTATAAGAAAGCGACCCGATTGTCTAAACCATAAATATACACATTTGATTAATAAAATCTTACCATTATTTCATCGAATCTGTTCTTAGCCAGAACATATTGATGCCGTTGGTGAGAACTATTTATCTCTGCGGATAGACTTACCCAGTGATTATGACGCTGTTAATCAGCAAGTAAGTAGTTTGGGCGAGCGCGTTGGAAGCGGCGGCAATTGGAATTAGTTTGAATTATATGCTTAACTTCACTGCAACTGACGATCGCACTCTCTGGCAATGCTTGCTTGTAAATAACAAATGCTTATATTGCTACTGTATAGACATTTATAACATTTAAGTATGGAACCAACCAGCCCGATTCTAGGGTTGAGTTCGGATATGTGACCGGAGTAATCGGTGCAGATATTTGGAGCATGCGCACTCATAATTTTCGGCTTACATGCGGATCAAGATAAACCGAACGCCAAATCCGCAGTCCGCGTGAATTTTGCACTTGCTGAACTGCACGAATCATGAAGATCGTTCAACAGTGCCATAAAATATATCAACGGATACGTGTTGTGTTCATTATTTTATTCAAGTTGTTAAAATATCATTTGTAAATTTGTTTGCAGGTCAAAGTACTACTTTATACATATTTTACATATTGTTAAGCCTGGACGCCATGCTGGAAATCCTCGTGATCCTCCTCTGGGTGGGGAGTAAGGTCCAGCAGTAAACTACCGCTGATACCTCCCAACTACCGCTGACACCGACCAACTACCACTGACGCCAACCAACTACCGCTGTCACCGACCAACTACCGTTGACACCAACCAACTACCGCTGACACCCACTAACTACCGCTGACACCGACCAACTATCGTTGACACCAACCAACTACCGCTGTCACCGACCAACTACCGTTGACACCGACCAACTACCGCTGACACCCCCTAACTACCGTGGACACCAACCAACTACCACTGACACCGACCAACTACCACTGACACCGACCAACTACCGCTGACACTCACCAACTACCACTGACACCGACCAACTACCACTGACACCGACCAACTACCGCTGACACTCACCAACTACCACTGACACCGACCAACTACCATTGACACCGACCAACTACCGCTGACACCGACCAACTACCATTGACACCAACCAACTACCGCTGACACCGACCAACTACCGCTGACACTCACTAACTACCGCTGACACCGACCAACTATCGTTGACACCAACCAACTACCGCTGTCACCGACCAACTACCGTTGACACCGACCAACTACCGCTGACACCCCCTAACTACCGTGGACACCAACCAACTACCGCTGACACCGACCTACTACCGCTGACACTCACCAACTACCACCGACACCGACCAACTACCACTGACACCGACCAACTACCGCTGACACTCACCAACTACCACTGACACCGACCAACTACCACTGACACCGACCAACTACCGCTGACACTCACCAACTACCACTGACACCGACCAACTACCATTGACACCGACCAACTACCGCTGACACCGACCAACTACCATTGACACCAACCAACTACCGCTGACACCGACCAACTACCACTGACACCGACCAACTACCGCTGACACTCACCAACTACCACTGACACCGACCAACTACCATTGACACCAACCAACTACCGCTGACACCGACCAACTACCATTGACACCAACCAACTACCGCTGACACTAACCAACTTAAAGTTCATATGCTAAAGAGGATCTAATAGGGCATGCAAGTGAATCTCGTTTTATGTGTGCGATACCTCACGAGATCAGACTTTGGGGACAACGGCGTTATATGCGACCTTAATTTTTCACTGCGCAACTCACTCGCTCCCTGCTTGACGAATCAAAACGCTGTCATTCTAGTCACGATTTAGGACGTGGAACCAGGCAAAATGTGCGGTGAGCGAGGGGAGAAAAGGGTGGGTCCCTTCTAGACCTGTATGCAACTTAGATAAGCACTTGTTAACTATCTAGTGACAATATATTGTTGAAAGACACTTTGAACTTGTATTTTTCCGTATCAATAACTGCGGTCAGTAAACTTGGCGCACTACAGCCCGCTGAATACCCAATATTTGTGCTGGCCTGACTGTGTTGCCGACGGCCGAATTACAGATGACAAGCGGAATAAAACATAATTCGCGAAAATGGGGAAACGGCTATTGTTTTCGACATATCGATTTATCCAATGTTTCTCATACTGCTTATGCATATGGGTGATTTTATGAGCAGATATGATAGAGCCACTTGAGCTCAATACTACTTAATTGTTATTTTACCGCGAATGATTTTATTACAGTTTTGTCTAAATCAAGAAATCAATTATGACGGCTTTGACAAATTATAACTAAGCTTTATTTAAATAAAGCTTTCAATAGGAAAAACATTATAAAGTAAAAAAACACAACTTAACTGTATTAATTTAAATATTGTGACATTATGTAAATCCTCAATCATGCCCTTTGTATTTAGCAAATATTTGATGTCAAATAGTGTGTACAATGGAAGCTTACTTATTTTTTAATCTATGATAAAAAAAAATCAATTTGTCAAATTTTAGTTTTTTGATTATATTGAAATATTGAGTTTTTTGCAAGTCAACAATCAAGTGAACATACTAATAAAACATTGCAAAGAATGTAAATATAAATTAGGCAAGAGTACAAAGTATGTGGATGCAGATGTCAACTAAATCTATGAAGAAATGGAAAAGTTAACAGACTGCATAAAATTCTAGAACATTTAAAGACAATTAATGAATTTGCCAATATCATGAATAATGTTTGTCATCACAGAAAGTAGAAAGTTGATTGTTATATCCTACTGAATTGTAATGTCCCATTATATTTGAAGTGTTGTAAACTGGTCTTTTCAAATAATGGAACATGTTATAATATATACTATAGCAACCGAGCAGAAGTCTGAAAAAGTGATTATACAACACCAGTTTATTTATTATGACACACAGAATTTATTAGAAAAGCAATATGTCTTGGTGCTCTTGTCACAACTGTAGCTAAATGTTAGAGGAAAGAATAAAAGTAACAACATGTGCAATATATATCAATGATTAGTATCATTTTGATGTTTATACTGGTTAAATGACAAAGTTGATGATTATTATATCCTATTACACCATATAATATCCTATTTTATTTTAAAAGTCATAAATTTATCTTTTTTTCATATAAATTGATGAAACACAATCTAATACAATATACCGGTAGCAACTGAGAGATTTGAAAAAGCTTGCATGTTATATTTATTATGGTACACAGAATTTATTAATCACTGAATGTGCCCTTGTCATTAATGTAGTTAAATGCAGGAGAATTAAGAGATGAAATTGACCTAACAAAATGTAACATATATATTGATTATCCCTTTAATGGAATTATTTATGTTTATGCTGGTTAAATAAAAATGTTTCTATATATAATATATATATAATATATTTAATAATACTACTGAATTCCTTATGGGTTAATTGTTATCAATATTTTTAATAGTTTGTTGTTCTCCTGTTTCTTTATTATATGTTTCATGTTTACATCAGGACCAAAATAGGTATGAGAGGTGTAATTTAATCAAATTAATTGGACAACCTTAAAAGGAAATGTTATGAATTTGATGAAGTATCTCATTTTTTGTACCTTAACTTAGTTTTTGTACCTTCACTTAAGTATTTTTATTTGCTACATTTGAAATACTTGCAGATTTTATTTTATGCCATATGTTGTCAACCTAATTAAACTGATATGATAGAAGCAAATCCAATGCAAAGAGAAAAATAGAAACTTTGATTTATTATCATCATGTTTATGCAATGTATGAGCAAAAAAGTAGTCTATCATGAAGGTCATACACTGAATAATTATTGATTTTGTATGTTTGCATTACAGATTATTGATGAAAATCTCCATATATTTAAAGATGCCACAATTTTAAAATAATTTTTGTTTCCTTGTGTGTTTATGTCAAAAGTAGCAAAAGAAAGTGTAATTTAATTAATCAAAATCAAAAGGAAATGTTACAATTAAAGATTTATACAGAACTAAAGCTATAGTAAGCTGAACGTAGACACATCAGCTATACAAATTAATAATATCAACACAAGTGGCCACCTTTAAAAATCTAAACACTTTTTGTTTTATATAAATTAAGGCTTAATTCTACCATTCCCATAAAGAGGAAGCCTAGATTATCTATTTTTGCTAGCATATTTAAAAGGACCCGTTAAACTGAAGTATGACTGGAGTCAATTGCATACATGTATATATTCTTTGGATATTGAGTTTGCCGCACCATTTCTGATAGATCCAGATCATTATACCGGTAAGCCGATAAGTACATGTAAAAAGCTAGCTCACTCTGTGGAAATGGAAAAGTCACAGCGCTGGTCTATTTTGTGGTTCTCATGAAACTGCTTGTCAAAATACCCATCAATACTATGAATGTAACAAAACGGAAGCAACTTAGAAAGGTAATGTTAGCACAGTAAATTTACAACGTTGTTCTTTTGAAATTTGCATATTTGAGTGGTAGCTGCATTCAGGATTGCAAAACTGTAACTTTGACGGCAAAGGCTGTCCATACCTATCACCCGATCCCTCCAGATCAGTGTAAACATTGGGAAATCATCTATCTGTTGTGTGCCTAGTTAACTGAACGTGGCCAGTATTATGGAAAATGACATGTTCAAAGTGTCATCTACCAACATATCGACACGAAAAAGTTAACAGTTCTTTATTTAAGACGCACGAAAGACGAATTGCGACCCACCCTTGTTTGCCTCGCCGGCCGCGCAGCTTGCCTGGTTCCGCGTCCTATGTCGTAACTAGTATGACAGGCCTCTGCGCGCGGTATCCATTGTTACGCAGGGGGCGAGTCAGGCTGCGCACTGAACAAAAAGCACGTGTTCGTTTGTTTGTCCCCAAAATCCCAGGCCGGAAGTAGAACCCGCGAGAACTGACATGCCCTATTGCAGCACATTGTTTTTGCTACAAGTAGATGTGATCGACAAAAAGGGTAACGCAATCTGAACTAATCTCGATCTTTGGGTAAACTTGACCGCGACGTGCCAGTTTTGTTCAAGACGTCACCCGTCGAAAATGTTTCGCCGCTTTAATTTTTTGATTACAGGCTCGTGTTCTAAAGTTTTGATCAACTTCACGATTTGGGAATTGTCAACCAATGAGTGTCGAGTATGTTAGTCAAACAGCGTTTGAGATGATCACGTGTATATTGTTTGCATTATGACAGTTAATAGAATATGTAAGGATTGTATGCATGACGTTATAAACGATGCTCGAATGATATTTTTGTAAAAAAAAATATTAATTTTTATTTCTTGACTAGGTTCCTTGTTATTTTTGACCTGTTCTAATGCTCACCAGGAAAAAGTGGAATAAAGGAGATTCATTTATTCACTCATTGTCCAACCGATGCTTCGACCGTTGTTATGAATGTTGTAAAATGATCGTACCGTGTAAACCCGGTATAAGAGGATGGAATTCATTTTTTTCTATAAATGGATGTGATAAACAGAGCAAATGTAACATATCTTAGTGTAAAGAAGTGTTTGTGCAGCCACAATGATACATACATGTTGATCACGATGTTTTGTGTCGGTTTTCTGTCTCAATCTAAACCAAGACAAAATTTATGTACACCGTCTTGTTTGTATCTCAGCTCCTGCCCCCAAACATATCCTGCCTCGCCGCTGCACCGATGTCTGTATGCTGTCGACCGTGGACGGTCTGGTGCACGCCGTGAGCGAGCCAACGCAACCGAACAGTAATGTAAAGACTGTGGGCACAAAACACATCGGGCCTAAAACTTGGATGATGCATGAGTATCGTTTATCAGTGTGACAAGTAAGTTTTACCTTACCACGTGTTACGTGCAATATTGAAAAAAACGGTTTTGTTCTGTTGATATATTGTCTTTCTTAAAAAGGAGACAAAATTACCGCACGAAACAACTTTTGGGCGTGAGATTCAACATGGCAATGACTTGCGGGGACGCCCCACTGGGTTCTGCGAGACGTTTATAACGTGTCTGCGCTAGTACCACCTTGTACATAATCCCAGTAGCACTAGTTATTGGACGCTGAACAAATGTGCTTAGCCATTAGTAGAACATTTGGAAACTGTTTCACAGAAAAATGGATACTCATCAAATGCAATTTTCAGAATGAGAATATGCCTGCATTGAAATAATGCACTCTTTGCGCGTAGCTTAAATGCCGCAGACATTATGCAGAAAACAGCATTGTTAAAATAAAGCATTGCTGCTAGGTCGTCAAAGAAAAAGTCAAATTTGTAAGTAAAATATTTGCAGAAAATTAAAAAATAACATAAAAAAAATATATCATGCTATATATGTATATATACCTATATATATATATACCTATATATATATTGAATATATGTTGATACACTTAAAGAAACAAGGTGGTGATCCACAGTGAGTACGGCCTCCAATGTTATTTTTAAATAGTAGTACGTCATATGCGGAGGGGGGTGGGGGGGGGGGGGGGCGGTGCTGTCACCTGCGTCCGAACATAATCTATAGCGATAAATTGCCTAGCTATCCCGCTCTTATAAATTAGTGTTTGACATGAATTATATACAAAATGGCATGATACTTTTGTTTTGGTGGAAGCCACGTGTAACAATGGTGCAATCTGGTGCATAAATCGCCCATGCGTCTTCGCCTGCGGAATGTAGCCCCACCTAGCGAACGTTCTCAAGCGCGCGTTCGAAGTGAATCCTCACGTAGCGACTAAAACAACTTAACATTACAAAGATATGCCCACTGTCGTCTTCAACTGTCAGGTCGGCTTTACCCAGTCTGGGATGACAACAAATTTTGACGGGTTAAGAATGATGACTTGGATGCAAATGCCTCAGGATTTTCCTGACAAATCTCTTTGTGACTGAGTGAGAACTGCGCTGAACATTGACTGTAACTGGTCTGTACACTTATATATATATATTACTGTCTGTTATGGCAATAATTAAATTGCAAGACGTAATGCCGGTATATAAGCTTTAGCCGCCGGATGCCAACCACGCTGTCTGCTCGACGCTAGTTGATATGTGTCAGGGGTAGTTGGAGAGTTTTGTCTCATACTCAGGACGTTTTGAACCGTGACGCGCAGGGTTATTTGTGTATATGCCTTGGAGTTGTCAGTTGGAGCAGACTAGGAAGTGTGCATGTAACGTCGGGCTACAGACCTAGAAGCCTATCCGTCACATGGAGTGCGGTAAGAACTACAACCGGACTACACTGGCTAGTCGCGAGAATGGTGTGATCAAAGTTTGGGATCTTTAGGGGATCACAGAGTTTGTGTACCATGCCATCCGAATTAATAGTATAGACGTCGGCCAACACGGAAGCCGAACTAACAACAATAGAGTATTCGTAAATTGTAACCATCGGCCTCGACTGGTTTGACACAAAATAGATATGTTGGTATGGCACGGCCAAACATATCACGTCCTTTAAGTCTTGGATATAGTTAATTTGGCCTACACTGACCTACACTGACCTACACTGACCTACACTGATCTACACTGACCTGCACTGACCTTCAGTTACCGACCTTGTGGATGATGTTATTATCTGCTTGAAGCGTGGTTACAAAGATAGACGATGGCTTCCGGTCCGTCACGTGGTCTACTCGCGGCATGCGCCATCATTGTCAACATCAGCTGTAACGCGGCTCAAGGTGAGGATCAAGGTCATCCTTCAGCTTTCAGTCGTAAGGCTATAGAACTGTCAGTGGTGGGACCGAAGGTCCGTCAGTGGTTAGAATGTAGAACTGTTAGTGGTGAGGCAGTAGAACAATCAGTGGTAAGGCTGTAGAACAGTCAGTGGTGAGGCTGTAGCACTGTCAGTGGTAAGGCTGTAGAGCTGTCAGTGGTAAGGCTGTAGAGCAGCCAGTGGTGAGGCTGTAGCACTGTCAGTGGTGAGGCCGCTCATAAAAAACAAACAATGCAGACTACACGGAAATCAGTGTTTTTTGTTTTGTTTATGGTTAGGTATATATCTATAAATAGCGTTAGTCCTGAGGGCTCAAATTCGATGATTAACTCCGTTGCATCCAATGACCGAACGAAAAGTGTTCCACGCTGTACGTATTGGTTGTACCCCCCCCCCTCCCCCCCACCCTCATCCCCAGTCGCAACAATCTGCCCACGCCTATGCCCGTATAGATGCCAGCTAATACATGGCATCACGAAGCATGTCTTTTAGCAGCTGCTACAGGCACATCACCATGGGTCCTGGCTGTCTTATATGTTTGCGTTATGATCAGTTTACTAGACACCAGCCTTAATGACCAATAGTTCGTCAGATGGCGCTAGTGGTACTATTGTCGTATTGGTCACCAGGGGTGAGTTCGGGTATGCGAGCGGAGTAGTCGGACTCCGCCGAGTGCATAACCGAACGCGGATATTGTGTTCCGATAACGCGGTCACGTGGTACATTTTACTCCCGAACCTTACTCCCCATCCAGAGGAGGATCACGAGGATTTCCAACATGGCGTCCAGGCCCAACAATACGTAAAAAAGATATTAAGCGGACCGCGGATTTTGTGTTCGGTTTATCTTGATCCGCACATGAGCGGAAATTATGAGTGCGCATGCTCCAAATATCTGCGCCGATTACTCCGATCGCATATCCGAACTCGACCCAGGGGAGATGCCACGACGTTACAGACGCGTGATGTGCCTGCATTTCAAATGCTTTGATTCCGGACCGACTTCCTGGAAGTACATCTCTACACATTCGGGGACAGGAACGATAGTTTGGGGAGAGGAACACCGGCTGAATCTGGAAGATAGTATATGATATCAAATTTACACAAACAGAGTATATGCTCCCCAAAATATCTCGGCTGACATATTTTGGTTGTAATATGAAAATCTAACAATCCGAAAAGCAAATTTTATTGATGGTGCATTGATTGTGACTCAGTTGCATATGCCCTATGTAAATCATACATAAACAAACACACACATACTGCGTAAACAACCGTTTTTTCTAATTAGGTCAGGTCATGCTCTGACCTATTCTTCGAAATTGGATAGGCCCTAAATCAAATACTGGGTCTCGCAGTAGACTATAGCTGGCGTCATGCGATTATTGGTCTGGAAATGCACTGTCGGTCACAAGGCATTATAAAAATATGACCACAGTCGTCTTCCATCTTTTGGTCGGCTTACACTCCTAATAAATTAGGACGGGTTAAGAAAATTGACTTGGAGGCCAATGGGTTGTGATTTTCCTGACGGATGTCCTAGTGACGTATGTAGAACTGAAGTCGACACACCGAGCTGAACATTGACTGCAACTGATGAAACGGGTCTATATATATGACTGTCTGTTAGGGCAATATTTGAATTGCACAACGCACTGCTGGTATATAGGCTTTAGCAGACGGCGGTAGTAGCATCGTGTCTGGGGTAGCTGGAGAGTTCTGGGTTCTGACTCAGACGTTTTGAACCGTGACGCTCGCGGTTATTTGTGTATAGACTTCAAAGTTGTCACTTGGAGCCCACCAGGAGGTTTGAGTGTGAGGTCGGGCTACAGACATCACAACACATCGCCTATCCGCCACATGGAGTGTGGTAAGAACTACAACCGTATTGCACTGACTAGACGCGGAGATGTTTGAATACTGTTTAATCGATCCCCGTTTATTTCTGTGTTCTGCATAACATACCATCCGAATTAATGGTATCGACGTGGGCCAGCACAGAAGCCAAAGTGACAACACTAACGTATCCGTAAATTGTAACCATCGGCTGACTCGATATAAGATGCGACCTTGACTGGTTTGGCACAAAATATATTTGTTGGTATGGCACGGCCAAACATATCACGTCCTTTAAGTCTTGGATATTTGCTTAGTTAATTTGGCCTACACTGACCTACACTGACCTGCACTGCCCCAAAATGACCTTCACTGACCTACACTGACCTACACTGACCTATCCCCCTGAAGAATGGTTACAAAGATAGACGATGGTTTCCTGTCCGTCACGTGGTCTGTGCGCGGTATGCGCCATCATTTTCCACATCAGCCGTAGCACGGCTCAAGATGAGGATCAAGGTTATGATTCAGCTATCAGTGGCGAGGCTATAGAACTGTCAGTGGTGAGGCTGTAGAACTGTCAGTGGTAAGGCTCTAGAGCTAACAGAAGTGAGGCTGTAGAACTATTAGTGGGGAAACTGTAGAATTGACAGTTGAGAACTCTAGAACTGGCAGTGGTGTGGCTGTAGAACTGTCAGTAGTAGGGCTGAAGAATTGTCAGAGTAGAGAGGTTTGGAACTATCACTGTTGAAGTTGTAGATCTGTCGGTGGTGAGGCTGTAGAACTATCAGTAGCAATGCTGTAGAATTATCAGGGGCGAGGCTGTACAACTGTCTTAGGTGGGGCTGTAAACATGCAGTCGTTATGACGTGCAAAACCCCTTCCCGTTATAAGTAAAAACGACGAACTTATTGTTAAATGCAGTGCGTTTTTTCATAGTGTTTTGCTTTTTGTGAGCTTAAGAGCGATGTATCGGCCCGCCTTGAAAATCCAGAAATAGTGCGATCATTATGAGCGCCAACCCCATCCCTTCCCCCATTTCAAGTGTCGTACGCCTCCGCTTGTATATCATTATCACCATCACGAAGGTCGGTAAATTGACTATTTCCTGATTTACGGCTATTTAATATTAAAATTCCCGGTTCACGATGAATGTCAATCCTTAAACCACGAGGATAAGCTAATACCATTCCCATTTCGAGAGGAATTAATTTGCTCATGGGAAGTGACGGTTAATTAAACTGGCCATTGCAGCTCGGTTCCCATATCAAGCTAAGTACATCAATCAAGACGTGTTGACCAAGTGGTCTATATCATGTTCGCTTCGGTTCCAGTATCGCTGCCCTTCCAGTGTAGCTTTGAGAGTGATGACCTGTGTGGCATGACACAGAGGACGGACGATCAGTTCGACTGGACTCGGCACACGGGACCTACACCTAGCCTTGACACGGGTCCAAGCGAGGCTCTGGACGGCGACTATTACATCTACATAGAGGGGTCAGACCACGTTGATGGAGAGAGAGCAATGTGAGTACACCCACGGCATAGTATGGTTTCCCTCGTGATTTAAAACAAGCTGGCTACATCAATACCCACTCGTCCAGCCTTATAACCACTGTATTACGGATACACGGATTGCAAAATCTCCTTCACGCAATTGTCATACCAACGCTGCATTGACGCAGGAAAGTGAGTAAGGTGAACAACGTAACAACGACTCCACAGAAACCTGGCAGGGGCGTAGTCCTAAAGAGGGGGCATAATAAAATGTTCTACACCAGGCTTTAAGTGACAACGCGACTATTGCGTTCGGTGTCCAGGCCCAAAGTGAGTCTGCGTTTATTCCAAAATTGCCAAGTCATAAATGTAACAGACGACGAGGCTATATCATAGTTTCCGGCATGGTGACAGACGACGAGGTCCATTCGCCAGGGGCGCCACAATCATTATATTTATGTGCAAATACGACAGGGGGGGGGTCCATTGAAACTTGCTGCCGGAAGGGGGAGGTCTACGCCTCAGACAGAGATCTTCCTCAAAATGGGTTGGCGTCCACTGAAAGGGGGGGGGGGGGGCGTTTGACCATTTGACAGGTGGGGTGTCCCAGTGGCCCGCGCTTTGTGCGTACAGCTGGGACGGTCAGATTTTTACCCGGTAGTGGTCTGATTGAGTTGCAATAATTAATGGCACCTGGCAATGTGATCAAAGACAACCAATAAAGCCACGTCCCAGCCATGTCATGTTTATATTATCAACAAATGTTGTAAATATCTTGATTGTTACGAATACTTCTCTAACCCTCGCGTCCTATTTTTCTCCCAACTACACTGACAAATTTAACATCATTTTACTGTCTTCATTCCAGTATCGAAACCCCACCGCTCAGTTTCAGTGGCGTCATCTGTCTGCAGTTCTGGTACCACATGTACACAAATAACCCGCTGCACATGGGTCGGTTGGTGGTGTTCACGGACAGGCAGGGCGATGGTAACCCGCTTTTTGATGTGGGTCATGTGAACAAAGGAGACCAGTGGATACCCGAGCAAATAACAGTGACGGGATTTATGAACGACGATAAGGTAATTATGTAGCGACTGAGTGATCCTTGTCATGACGGTTGATTCTAATGCCTGTCTGTTTGTCACGTAACGCGATCACTGTCGAACGTCTGCAGATAACGACAGCATAGGATATATGTGTATTTCAACATTTACAAAAGACGGTTAGTCGCTAGCATGGGGGCCACATAAAACAGTAAATAAATAGCATAGAGAATATTAATGAAGGTAAATATGTATGTCATGTTTAGCTGTATGCCAATTATAACATTAGTTATTACATGTGTAGTAGTGATGGACGTTACATTCATAGGAGTACGAATCGATAATCGTGTTTTTTATGTATTGCGTATAACCCTTTAAACCATGTGATGTTGCCTTGTCTAAGAAGATTTGTGGGGTGTTATTCATCAAGGTTAGTACATTTTATCTATTGCAGTGATCGGCGAACTTATGTTTTGTTCTTGTGATGTGAAAAGTATGTTTTTGTCTGGCATTATAAGTCTGTACGTCATATACTCTTGGGAAGGTTCAGGCTTGATAGAAACATAATGGCAGATCGATAATACTAATTTTATGGTAAAACTGAAGTTCTTGTAATTTATGTAGGTCCATTAATTTGAGCTGTTTTAACTCCTTGAGTAGTGATTCTGCTTGCAAAATATATCTATTATTAGTAATAATCCTTAGTAATAAGAGCTTTTCTTTGGAGTTTGCTTATTAGGTAAATATACAACCACTTAATGATCCTTGTTGTGATGCTTTCTCCGCCACAGGTAGATGTAACATGAATTAATTATCGAACTAAATTAACACGAAAGTTGTGATTCTGATCCGATTCTCTTTCCTTGTTGGGTACAACCTAGGCAGAAGGTCAGGACTCTCAATTGTCTCTCAATTGATTGTTAGTAATAATGTGGGGACGTCCGCAGAAGCAGATCTAGGAATATAAAAAGTTGCGACCGGGAGTGGGGGGGGGGCTCTTTCAAAAAGGGGTCCATGCCGCAGAAAAACGGTATTCTTTGTCAAAAGGAAGGGGGGGGGGGGTGGAGGGTGATCCGGACCTCCTGGACTCCCCCATCGTCCCTCGATCCGCCCCTAATTATTCTCCTTTGAAGAAACCACTTGGCGTAGGCACCACATACACCATGTATTTATCGTCTGGTTTTAGATTGTATTCCTCAACGAAGAGCGGAATGAACAGCAAGGCGACATGGCGCTAGACATGATAGACATTCAAGGCGGGACCTGCAACGGTGGGAGGACTGTGGATCTACGGGGGAGGGGCTACAGGGGCGGATCTAGCCTTTGTCATTGGGGGATTGCATCTACGAAATGTGATTTTGCAATGTGTTTCTTAAAAAAAACACCCCACCGCCCATTTATATCCTCCCCTAGGTTAGGAGGTTTAAGTTACCGCCCTCTCCCCCCCCTACTATGTGCACTTATCCCGCACCCCCGATCGTGTGTTTTTCCGAGTGACCACTCCCACCCCCTCCCCCCCCGTTCTTCTAAAATCATGGCTTAGCCGTCAATGAGAATGTAACAAGCCTGTCGCTAACATTATTTGTTCAATCACACACCGAATTATCGTAATAAGTGCATCTGTTTTACGTATTGGGACTGATATACCTCATTCGTTTCTCAGCGTGTGCTCTGAACAATGGCGGCTGTGACACGCGCTGTGTTCCTGATGGTAAAGGAACGCGCTGTGAGTGTGACGTAGGCTATCACCTGGACGGCGACGGCGTCACGTGCATCGGTAAGTCCATCCTTTATACACACACCCGTATAAATGCAGTGACGTACATATTCCATGTCTAGTTTTTGATTATTTGTGTCTGGCACTTCACAACTGGTGCACATTTCTTTTTCCCAATCAACTAGTTTTGCATTTACTATAACACGTACCTTTAGTGAAGGTAAACTTGACACACGGACGCAATGTAAAATTTGGTCACTACGGTGTGAATGACACTGCTCGGTGGGTGTCAGATTATCACAAGCTGTAATCTGTACGACCTTACAAAACCCACCAACAATGACATGATGATATTGCAAGTTCATTGTAGTTCAGGATATTATCGCAAGAAATATATTTCTGTAGATACGTAACAAATTGTTAATGAAGTAACTATTAAGACTGGTTTCGCAAAGAAACTCTATGTCATAGCTAAGTAATGTAGCTGAAATCTTCAAAGGGTTGATATGATCACAAATTGTGCCACAGATCATTGCCGTAATAATTTCGCATGGATTTATAACATATGTACTTCCATACGATTGCACAAAATCCCGGAATACCGGAGGTATTTTGCTACCTGATCTCTCTCCCCAGTGTTATGATTACATTGTGTTACCTTGATGTACAGAGGACAACGAGTGCGCCGCTAACGGTGGCCGTGGTGACTGTAGCCACACGTGTTACAACACACCCGGCAGCTACACATGTTCCTGTCCCACGGGGTACGAACTGGAGGCTGACGGCAGGACTTGTCGAGGTGACTATCTAGTCAGGTTGAAGAATGTATGTGCTTTCATCGTGCATTCGTTGAAGACTAGTGATGTTAAAAATGGACCGAGTAGTCCGACTGACGGTTAAGCCGTTCTGCGAGACAGCATCGGACAAAGTTGTCTTCCTGGGATAGAGACAAATATTGTCAAACCTTGTCTGTAACTAAATCGCCAAATGGGGTCGTTGAGGATGGGATTTCGTTTCGAGGTGAGCAGCTCAGTATGACAATTTGAGGGACCCAGAGGGCCTTAACCAACACGGCGGCACGGCGCGTTTTAATCGACAACGCGACATAGAAGCTGACTTAAAGTCGATATGCGACATAAGACTTAGCGACAAGCGACATGGACCACATCTTAATAGCGACATGCGACATGGACCTCTTCTTAAAATCGACATGCCACGTGCACCTCTTCTTTAAATCGACATGCGACATGGACCTCTTCTCACAATCGACATGCGACATGGACCTCTTCTTAAAATCGACAAGCGACATAACTAGCGCCCTGCACCCTTCAGGGGCCCTCGTTTGGGGATATATTTTTTCGTTGCTATTACTGTTACAGCAGTTGACGATATCATAAACGCACACAACACGAATATTGGTTGAGTGCTGTATGTAATACCACTGTTCTCCATGTCGTCCAAAAGAGAAAGTGCGACATGATTAACAAAGTGTTATCGTAGGATAAGTCCAGCTGGCTTATTATTGCATTCTGTTAAATACAATTTGTATATACCAACCAGATATCGATGAGTGTGTTCCCAACGGAGGGAAGGGAGACTGCAGCCATCAGTGTGACAACACACCCAGCTCGTACCGGTGTGACTGTTACTCTGGGTACACGCTGAACGGCGATCAGAAATCATGTGCTGGTAAGTTAGTGTAAAGATCAGTCTGACTGAGTACAATACAGTCCAGTGACAATAACTTATACAAACTATTGGACACATAGCCCCAATTATTACAAGTCAATTAAATTGACAAATATCTTTGTACTAGTTCTCTGTTATTTTGATATATGCACATCAATACATCCTCATACATATCAACATCTTAATTATTACGAAAATTACAGTTTTACTGAAAATGCATTCGTATATTTAGAAACGACTCGTCAATAGATGCAAGCGCAAGCCAATTTCAATTAGTCAGCTATTAACAGAGCCATCGATTCAGAAAGGAAATACAGAACATATAACTGGCCAGTGAATTCTTTGGAACTTGACTATAGTTATGTCGATATCTTAATTTGCATATATTCTAGTTGTAAGCTTCCGTTCACATATTGCAGATATCAATGAGTGTATTCTGAACGGCGGCAAGGGACCCTGTGACGTCACGTGTGACAACAACCCGGGAAGTTACAGATGTTCCTGTCCGGGTGGCCAGTACCTACAGAACGACGGGACCACGTGTGCAGGTCTGTACAGAAACACTAAATCCGTTGACTAAAGTAGGCCAATTCTTTACGACGTGCATGTCACATGAATGTGACACTTATATCAACCACGCATCGGTTTGACTACACTTCGTATGACTTGGGAGGTCAACAACTGCTCAGGGTGACTTACCACTCACACAGGTATAGAATCACTCATCGTACCATTATCGTATCATTCATCCAACTTGTGTCTCCATTGTCATTATGCCTACGTTTCTTATCGACTTATGACAACGTACCGTTAGCATTACTGACCCATTTAATATGTATATGGGGAAAGGGGGGCGGTGGGGAGGGGGGGGGGGGCAAGGGGTATTTGCGTTCCTCGGGATTGGGCTTTTAATTTCACCGTAGACTGGGAATGAGGAAAATAATTCTTCGTGAACTGGGAATGGGGTATTAGCCGACCGCCGTGATCAAAGGTTTTCATTAATAGGATAGGATACGGTTATTTTCAACCTGCAGAAAATAGCAGCACCTCCAGTCATACAGTGGCAAAAAACTTTTCACGACCCTCCCATTTTAACTTATACATTTGGCTTCGTTTTCCACCAGTGGTTATTTCGCTTTTATAATATTCTACAGCGTATAACTGTTTCAACATACGAAACCCTTGCTTTACATTCAACTTATCACTCAAACCTCGTGTCTTATAAATATATTTCTTAAAGGTAAGGAATATTTGATCAATCCATTGATATTTTGCATCTGTCACACCTAAAAGAATGTTTTCCATCGATAGATAGCTTGTAATATCTAAAAGGGCCATAAACAATATTTCACTTGCTGCAAAAGCATCCGGGTTTCCCCACATGACCAAAATAAATGTTCTGTTGTTTCCGTTTCCGTTTTACACAAAGGGCAAAGATCCGTCTCAGTTATACCCCATAGATAGAGCTGGTGATTTGTGGGCAAGATTAGTTGCAAAATTTTATATTGAAACGCATTATATTTCCTATCTGATGTAGTTTTACATGTAGTATAGATTTCCGTCCAGTTAACGTTTAAATCATCTACTTTTAATATGTTATTCCATCTCAGTTTTCTCTTCGTCATCAGCGAGCCATCCTCCATCAAAGTCGTATAAACATAATTGCATGCTTTCTTGCTAATATAAAAGCCATTTAATGGATCCATTTTTACCCCTCGGCCATTACTACAAATGTTTTCTAGTGACCAATGTTCTTTTACTACTCTTACTATTATATTCCTGCGCTAATATAAGAGAAGATATTTTAGCCCGTTTACCATCCCATGGAAAACCATTTATCATTCGCTGAAGTTTCCCTTTAATTTTATTCGTTATAGGTAACACTGAAAGAAAATGAACAAGCTTCGGGATTAGTAAAGTCCTAATCACAGTGACGTTACCTATGAGCGATAGCGCTTTGGATTTATACCTTCTTAATATTTGATAAATTTCTACCTCTTTTGCCTCGAAGTTTATTTCGACCATTCGCTTTAATTCTGCATTGAAATATATTCCTAGAAGCTTAAAATTATCAGTCCAATGTAGATGATATTCTGGACATAACTGTTCTACTGACCCAGCCTTATTTCCTATTCATACAGCATGTGTTTTATCCAAGTTAATCTTTAAGCCTGAGATTAATTGAAAAAGTCTAAATGCTTTTAGCGCAGCTCTTAATGAAGACTCCTCTCCGCTTAGGAGTAAAAAGGTATCATCTGAATATCGCCCGAGTACATAGTAGTCATTTCCAATTGTAATGCCTTTAATATCTTTATTTTGCTTTATAAATTGTGCTAATGGTTCTATTGCCAAAATAAATAAATATGGTGATACTGGGTCTCCTTGACGACAGCCTCTGCTCAGTTTAAAAAAATTGATATACTACCGTTATTAGTTACGCAAGTTTCAGAATTTTTGTATAATATTTGAATATATCTGACAAATTTATCGCCAAATTGGTACTCGGATACTGGTTGTTACAGTGCTTTAGTTATCACCCCGCCTATAAACCACGACCCCGCCTCCAACCACGACCCCGCCTCCAACCACGACCCCGCCACCAATCACGACCCCGCCACCAACCACGACCCCGCCACCAACCACGACCCCGCCTTCAAGCACGACCCCGCCACAAATCACGACCCCGCCACCAACCACGACCCCGCCTCTAACCACGACCCCGCCTCCAACGACGACCCCGCCTCTAACCACGACCCCGCCTCCAACGACGACCCCGCCTCCAACGACGACCCCGCCACCAACCACGACCCGGCAACCAGCCACGACCCCACTACCAACCAAGACCCCGGCACCAACCACGACCCCGCCACCAACCACGACCCCGCCACCAACCACGACCCCGCCACCAACCACGACCCCGCCTACAACCACGACCCCGCCTCCAACCACGACCCCGCCACCAACCACGACCCCGCCACCAACCATGACCCCGCCTTCAAGCACGACACCGGCACCAACGACGACCCCGCCACCAACCAAGACCCCGCCTCCAACCGCGACCCTGCCGCCAATCACGATCCCGCCACCAACCACGACCCCGCCACCAACCACGAACCCGCCACCAACCACGAACCCGCCACCAACCACGACTCCGCCACCAACCACGACCCGCCACCAACCACGACCCCGCCTCCAACCACGACCACTCCACCAACCACGACCCCGCCACCAACCACGACCCCGCCTCCAACCGCGACCCTGCCGCCAATCACGATCCCGCCACCAACCACGACCCCGCCACCAACCACGACCCCGCCACCAACCACGACCCAGCCACCAACCACGACCCCGCCTCCAACCAGGACCACTCCACCAACCACGACCCCGCCACCAACCACGACCCCGCCACCAACCACGACCCCGCCTCCAACCAGGACCACTCCACCCGCCACCAACCACGACCCCGCCACCAACCACGAACCCGCCACCAACCACGACTCCGCCACCAACCACGACCCCGCCACCAACCACGACCCCGCCTCCAACCAGGACCACTCCACCAACCATGACCCCGCCTCCAACCACGACCCCGCCACCAACCACGACCCCGCCACCAACCACGACCCAGCCACCAACCACGACCCCGCCTCCAACCAGGACCACTCCACCAACCACGACCCCGCCACCAACCACGACCCCGCCACCAACCACGACCCCGCCTCCAACCAGGACCACTCCACCAACCACGACCCCGCCACCAACCACGACCCAGCCACTAACCACGACCCCGCCACCAACCACGACCCAGCCACTAACAACGACCCCGCCACCAACCACGACCCAACCACTAACCACGACCCCGCCTCCAACCACGACCCCGCCACCAACCACGACCCCACCACCAACCACGACCCCGCCACCAACCACGACTCCGCCACCAACCACGACCCCGCCTCCAACCAGGACCACTCCACCAACCACGGCCCTGCCTCCAGCCACGACCCCGCCACCAAGCACGACCCGCCACCAACCACGACCCCGCCACCAACCACGACCCCGCCTCCAACCACGACCCCGCCTCTAACCACGACCCCGCCACCAACCACGACCCCGCCTCCAAGCACGACCCTCCACCAACCACGACCCCGCCACCAACCACGACCCCGCCACCAACCACGACCCCGCCTCCAACCACGACCCTCCACCAACCACGACCCCGCCTCCAACCACGACCCCGCCTCCAACCACGACCCCGCCACCAACCACGACCCCGCCTCCAACCACGACCCCGCCACCAACCACGACCCCGCCTCCAACCACGACCCCGCCTCCAACCACGACCCCGCCACCAACCACGACCCCGCCTCCAACCACGACCCCGCCACCAACCACGACCCCGCCACCAACCACGACCCCGCCTCCAACCACGACCCCGCCACCAACCACGACCCCGCCACCAACCACGACCCCGCCTCCAACCACGACCCCGCCACCAACCACGACCCCGCCACCAACCACGACCCCGCCTCCAACCACGACCCCGCCAGCAGCCACGACCCCGCCACCAACCACGACCCCGCCTCCAATCACGACCCTCCACCAACCACGACCCCGCCTCCCACCACGACCCCGCCACCAACCACGACCCCCCCACCAACCACGACCCCGCCTCCCACCACGACCCCGCCTCCCACCACGACCCCGCCTCCCACCACGACCCCGCCACCAACCACGACCCCGCCTCCAACCACGACCCCGCCACCAACCACGACCCCGCCTCCAACCACGACCCCGCCTCCCACCACGACCCCGCCACCAACCACGACCCCGCCTCCAACCTCGACCCCGCCTCCAACCACGACCCCGCCTCCAACCACGACCCCGCCACCAACCACGACCCCGCCACCAACCACGACCCCGCCTCCAACCACGACCCCGCCTCCCACCACGACCCCGCCACCAACCACGACCCCGCCACCAACCACGACCCCGCCTCCCACCACGACCCCGCCTCCAACCACGACCCCGCCTCCCACCACGACCCCGCCACCAACCACGACCCCGCTACCAACCACGACCCCGCCACCAACCACGACCCCGCCACCAACCACGACCCCGCCACCAACCACGACCCCGCCACCAACCACGACCCCGCCACCAGCCACGACCCCGCCACCAACCACGACCCCGCCTCCAAGCACGACCCTCCACCAATACGACCCCGCCTCCCACCACGACCCCGCCACCAACCACGACCCCCCCACCTACCACGACCCCGCCTCCCACCACGACCCCGCCTCCCACCACGACCCCGCCACCAACCACGACCCCGCCACCAACCACGACCCCGCCACCAACCACGACCCCGCCACCAACCATGACCCCGGCACCAACCACGACCCCCCACCAACTATGACCCCGCCACCAACCACGACCCCGCCATCAACCACGACCCCGCCTCCCACCAGACCCCGCCACCATCCACGACCCCGCCTCCAACCACGACCCCGCCTCCCACCACGACCCCGCCACCAACCACGACCCCGCCTCCAACCACGACCCCGCCTCCAAACACGACCCCGCCTTCCACCACGACCCCGCCACCAACCACGACCCCGCCACCAACCACGACCCCGCCATCAACCACGACCCCGCCACCAACCACGAACCCGCCCCCGTTTTAATCGACAACGCGACATTGGAGCTGCCTTAATATCTACATGCGACATAAGACTTTGTGACACGCGACATGAGCCACATATTAAGGTAAGCCACCCATAATAGCAAGGTAAAAGAACTCTATATTTGTGGTTATTTTATGACAGTATACCCAATTACACACCTTCTGGTGAATTTTTTGGATACTTGACCGTCCCGTTAAAAAATATTCTCCATTTTCCAAGTATAGCCCCATTTCACAAAATGACTGAAACTTGACACCTACCACGAATATGTAATTTTGCTACAATTCAGCTCAATATTAAGTCATTATCATCAGTAATAGCTCTTTGGAAAGCCTTAACCTAGTGCAATACAGGAATGATATTCAACACTGCAAATAGTAGCCACAAAAAATAACAGAATGGCAATAATAAAGTGCAGTTATGCAAAAACAGGACCGTTTTTGCCAAAATTCCAAATCACCACCTTCACAAAATTGGCTATAATTTCATCAAAAATGAAAATCCTGACACCAAACCACGTTTAAAAACATCTAAAAACATAGTTATTGTAATAAAAATTAAGGAAAAATATAGGTAGCCGTGCAAATTTCCCGATAAACACGTCCTGAAACTTGAAAATGTTATTTCAGAAATATTTTTTGGGAGCAGCTTATTTCACACCAATTATCAGTAATTTACGCCTTGTGCTCACATTTTAATAAATCTGGTTATATATAATGGTCTTCGATATAGTTATGATCTACACGAATGTTTTCTGAACTATTTACACGTTTTCTCCACGTTTTTTTCTTGAATATTCGGAATTTATCACGAAGAGCCTTTCTCGGGGAAATACCCTGTGAATGACGTCACGCATTGTGGATTCCCTGTGAATGACGTAACGAGTTAGGAATTCCCCTTTCACTGACACCCGCCGATGTTTGTCGATGTTTACCGAGGTCTTCTCTAAATCGTCGAAGCTTATTATACGATGTTTTATTTATTTTACCTATGTCACCACTTCTTTTGCTGTGTTTTATTCGTGGTTTGTTTCATTAAGACTGCTTAAAATATCAGGGCTACAGCCCGCCGATGTTTGCCGATGTTTACCGAGGTCTGCTCAAAATCGCCGAGGCTCGTTATGGGTGGCTTACCTTAAAAGCGATATGCGACATGAAACTCTTCTTAAAGTCGACATGCGACATGGACCTTTTCTTAAAATCGACATGCGACATGGACCTCTTCTTAAAATCGACATGCGACATGGCTAACGCCCTGCCCCCTTCAGGTTCCCTAGTTTGGGGATATATGTTTTCGTTGCTATTGCTGTTACAGTAGTTGACGATATCATAACCGCACACAACACGAATATTGGTTGAGTGCTATATGTAATACCACTGTTCTCGATGTCGTCCAAAAGAGAAAGTGCGACATAATTAACAAAGTGTTATCGTAGGATAAGTCCAGCTGGCTTATTAGTGCATTCTGTTATATACAATTTGTCTGAACAAACCAGATATCGATGAGTGTGCTGCCAATGGAGGGAAGGGTGACTGCGACCAGCAGTGTGACAACACACCCGGCTCGTACCAGTGTCGCTGCTACTCGGGGTACACGCTGAACGGCGACCAGAAATCATGTGACGGTACGTTAGTGTATGGACCAGTATGACTGAGTACAATGCAGTTCAGTGACAATAACTTATACAAATGTTTGTAAACATAGTCCTAATCATTACAAGTCAATTAAATTGACAAAGATCCTTGTACTAGTTCTCTGTTATTTTGATGTATGCACATATTTATTATTAAATACATCCTCATACATATCAACATCTTAATTATTTCGAAAATTACAGTTTTACTGAAAATGCATTCGTATATTTAGAAACGACTCGTCAATAGATGCAAGCGGAAGCCAATTTCAATTAGACAGCTATTGAAAAACCATCGGTTCAGAAAGGAAATACAGAACATATAACTGGCCAGTGAATTCTTTGGAACTTGACTATAGTTATGTCGATATCTTAATTTGCATATATTCTAGTTGTACGTTTCCGTTCACATATTGCAGATATCAATGAGTGCATTGTGAACGGCGGCAAGGGACCCTGTGACGTCACGTGTGACAACAACCCGGGAAGTTACAGATGTTCCTGTCCGGGTGGTCAGTACCTACAGAACGACGGGACCACGTGTGCAGGTCTGTACAGAAACACTAAATCCGTTGACCAAAGTAGGACAATACTTCACGACGTGCATGTCACATGAATGTGACACTTATATCAACCACACATCGGTTTGACTACCCCATACGGGGTTCGGTTTGACTACCCCTCATATTACTTGGGAGGTCAACAACTGCTCAGGGTTACTTACCACTCACACAGGTATAGAATCACTCATCGTGCCATTATCGTATCATTCATCCAACTTGTGTCTCCATTGTCATTATGCCTACGTTTATTATCGACTTATGAAAACGTACCGTTAGCATTACTGACCCATTTAATATGTATATGGGGAAGGGGGGGGGGGGGCGGTGGGGGGGGGGGGCAAGGGGTATTTGCGTTCCTCGGGATTGGGCTTTTCATTTCACCGTAAACTGGGAATGAGGAAAATAATTCTTCGTGAACTGGGAATGGGGTATTAGCCGACCCCCGTGATCAAAGATTTTCATTAATAGGATATGATACGGTTATTTTCAACCTGCAGAAAATAGCAGCACCTCCAGTCATACAGTGGCAAAGACCCTCCCATTTTATCTCCACCAGGGGTTATTTCGCTTATAAAATATTCTACAGCGTATAACTGTTTCAACATACAAAACCCTTGCTTTACATTCAACTTATCACTCAAACATCGTGTCTTATAAATATATTTCTTAAAGGTAAGGAATATTTGATCAATCAATTGATATTTTGCATCTGTCACGCCGAAAAGAATGTTTTCCATCGATAGATAAGTTGTAATATCTAAAAAGGGCCATAAACAATATTTCACTTGCTGCCAAAGCATCCGGGTTTCCCCACATGACCAAAATAAATGTTCTATTGTTTCCGTTTCAGTTTTACACAAAGGGCAAATCTCAGTTATACCCCATAGATAGAGCTGGTGATTTGTGGGCAAGATTAGTTGCAAAATTTTATATTGAAACGCATTATATTTCCTATCTGATGTAGTTTTAAATGTAGTATAAATTTCATTCCAGTTAACATTTAAATCATCTACTTTTAATATGTTATTCCATCTCAGTTTTCTCTTCATCAGCGAGCCATCCTCTATCAAAGTCGTATAAACATAATTGCATGCTTTCTTGCTAATATAAAAGCCATTTATTGGATCAATTTTTTCCCCTCAGCCATTACTACAAATGTTTTCTAGTGACCAATGTTCTTTTACTACTCTTACTATTATATTCCTGCGCTAATATAAGAGAAGATATTTTAGCCCGTTTACCATTCCATAGAAAACCATTTATCATTCGCTGAAGTTTCCCTTTAATTTTATTCGTTATAGGTAACACCGAAAGAAAATGAATAAGCTTCGGGATTAGTAAAGTCTTAATCACAGTGACGTTACCTATGAGCGATAGCGCTTTGGATTTATACCTTCTTAATATTTGATAAATTTCTACCTCTTTTGCCTCGAAGTTTATTTCGACCATTCGCTTTAATTCTGCATTGAAATATATTCCTAGAAGCTTACAATTATCAGTCCAATGTAGATGATATTCTGGACATAACTGTTCTACTGACCCAGCCTTATTTCCTATTCATACAGCATGTGTTTTATCCAAGTTAATCTTTAAGCCTGAGACTAATTGAAAAAGTCTAAATGCTTTTAGCGCAGCTCTTAATGAAGACCCCTCTCCGTTTAGGAGTAAAAATGTATCATCTGCATATCGCTCGAGTACATAGTAGTCATTTCCAATTGTAATGCCTTTAATATCTTTATTTTGCTTTATAAATTGTGCTAATGATTCTATTGCCAAAATAAATAAATATGGTGATACTGGGTCTCTTTGACGACAGCCTCTGCTCAGTTTAAAAAAAGTGGATATACTACCGTTATTAGTATAATATATCTAATAATAGTATAATATGTCTGAAAATTTATCGCCAAATTGGTACTCGGATACTGGTTGTTACAGTGCTTTAGTTATCACCCCGCCTATAAACCACGACCCCGTCTCCAACCACGACCCCGCCTCCAACCACGACCCCGCCACCAACAAAGACCCCGCCACCAACCACGACCCCACCACCAACCACGACCCCGCCTCCAAGCACGACCCCGGCACCAACGACGACCCCGCCACCAACCACGACACCGCCTCCAACCGCGACCCCGCCACAAATCACGACCCCGCCTCTAACCACGACCCCGCCACCAAACACGACCCCGCCACCAACCACGACCCCGCCTCCAACCACGACCCCGGCACCAACCACGACCCCGCCACCAACGACGACCCCGCCACCAACCACGACCCCGCCACCAACCACGACCCCGCCACCAACCACGACCCCGCCACCAACCACGACCCCGCCACCAACCACGACCCCGCCTCCAACCACGACCCCGCCTCCAACCACGGCCCCGCCACCAACCACGACCCCTCCTCCAAGCACGACCCCGCCACCAACCACCAACTCGCCTCCAACCACGAGCCCGCCTCCAATCACAACCCCGCCACCAACCACGACCCCGCCTCTAACCACGACCCCGCCACCAACCACGAACTCGCCACCTACCACTAAACCGTTTCCAACCACGAGCCCGCCTCCAATCACGACCCCGCCACCAACCACGACCCCTCCTCCAAGCACGACCCCGCCACCAACCACGACCCCGCCTCTAACCACGACCCCGCCACCAACCACGAACTCGCCACCTACCACTAAACCGCTTCCAACCAAGACCCCGCCTCCTACCACGACCCCGCCACCAACCACGACTCCGCCACCAACCACGACCCCTCCTCCAAGCACGACCCCGCCACCAACCACGAACTCGCCTCCAACCACGAGCCCGCCTCCAATCACGACCCCGCCACCAACCACGACCCCGCCTCTAACCACGACCCCGCCACCAACCACGAACTCGCCACCTACCACTAAACCGCTTCCAACCAAGGCCCCGCCACCTACCACGACCCCGCCGCCAACCACGACCCCGCCACCAACCACGACCCCGCCGCCAACCACGACCACGCCACCAACCACGACACCGCCTCCAACCGCGACCCCGCCACAAATCACGACCCCGCCTCTAACCACGACCCCGCCACCAACCACGACCCCGCCTCCAACCACGACCCCTGCACCAACCACGACCCCGCCACCAACCACGACCCCGCCTCCATCCACGACCCCGCCTCCAACCACGGCCCCGCCACCAACCACGACCCCGCCACCAACCACGATCTTGCCACCAACCACGACCGTGCCACAAACCAGGAACCCGCCTCCAACCACGTTCCCACCACCAACAACGATCCCGCCACCTACCACGAACCCGCCACCAACCACACCCCTGCCTCCAGCGACGAACCCGCCTAAAACCACGACCCCGCCACCAACCACGAGCCCGCCTCCAATCACGACCCCGCCACCAACCACGACCCCGCCTCTAACCACGACCCCGCCACCAACCACGAACTCGCCACCTACCACTAAACCGCCTCCAACCAAGACCCCGCCACCTACCACGACCCCGCCACCAACCACGACTCCGCCTCCAAACACGACCCCGCCGCCAACCACGACCCCGCCACCAACCACGACCCCGCCGCCAACCACGACCCCGCCACCAACCACGACGCCGCCACCAACCTCGACCCCGACACCAACCACGACCCCGCCACCAACGACGACCCCGCCACCAACCACGCCCCCGAATCCAACCATGACCCCGCCACCAACCACGACCCCGCCACCAACCACGACCCCGCCACCAACCACGACCCCGCCACCAGCCACGACCCCGCCACCAACCACGACCCCGACTCCAACCACGACCCCGCTACCAACCACGTCCCCGCCACCAACCACGAACCCGCCCCCAACCACGACTCCGCCACCAACCACGACCCCGCCACCAACCACGAACCCGCCACCAACCACTACCCCGCCTCCAACCACTAGCCCGCCACCAACCACGACCCCGCCACCAACCACGACCCCGTTTTCAACGACGACCCCCCCCGCCTCCAACCACGACCCCGCCACCAACCACGACCCCGCCACCAACCACGACCCCGCCACCAACCGCGACCCCGCTTCCAACCACGACCCCGCTACCAACCACGACCCCGCGTCCAACCACGACCCCGCCACCAACCACGTCCCCGCCACCAACGACGACCCCGCCACCAACCACGACCCCGCCTTCAAACACGACCCCGCCACCAACCACGTCCCCGCCACCAACCACGACCCCGACACCAACCACGAACTCGCCACCTACCACGAACCCGCCTCCAACAAAGACCCCGCCACCAACCACGAATCCGCCGCCAACCACGACCCCGCCACCAACCACGACCCCGCCACCAACCACGACTCCCCCTCCAAGCACGACCCCGCCACCAACCACGACCCCGCCACCAACCACGACCCCGCCACCAACCACGACCCCGCCACCAACCACGACCCCGCCACCAACCACGACCCCGCCACCAACCACGAACCCCCCTCCAAGCACGACCCCGCCGCCAACCACGACCCCGCCACCAACCACGACCCCGCCGCCAACCACGACCCCGCCACCAACCACGACGCCGCCACCAACCTCGACCCCGACACCAACCACGACCCCGCCACCAACGACGACCCCGCCACCAACCACGCCCCCGAATCCAACCATGACCCCGCCACCAACCACGACCCCGCCACCAACCACGACCCCGCCACCAACCACGACCCCGCCACCAGCCACGACCCCGCCACCAACCACGACCCCGACTCCAACCACGACCCCGCTACCAACCACGTCCCCGCCACCAACCACGAACCCGCCCCCAACCACGACTCCGCCACCAACCACGACCCCGCCACCAACCACGAACCCGCCACCAACCACTACCCCGCCTCCAACCACTAGCCCGCCACCAACCACGACCCCGCCACCAACCACGACCCCGTTTTCAACGACGACCCCCCCCGCCTCCAACCACGACCCCGCCACCAACCACGACCCCGCCACCAACCACGACCCCGCCACCAACCGCGACCCCGCTTCCAACCACGACCCCGCTACCAACCACGACCCCGCGTCCAACCACGACCCCGCCACCAACCACGTCCCCGCCACCAACGACGACCCCGCCACCAACCACGACCCCGCCTTCAAACACGACCCCGCCACCAACCACGTCCCCGCCACCAACCACGACCCCGACACCAACCACGAACTCGCCACCTACCACGAACCCGCCTCCAACAAAGACCCCGCCACCAACCACGAATCCGCCGCCAACCACGACCCCGCCACCAACCACGACCCCGCCACCAACCACGACTCCCCCTCCAAGCACGACCCCGCCACCAACCACGACCCCGCCACCAACCACGACCCCGCCACCAACCACGACCCCGCCACCAACCACGACCCCGCCACCAACCACGACCCCGCCACCAACCACGAACCCCCCTCCAAGCACGACCCCGCCACCAACCACGACCCCGCCTCCAACCACGACCCCGCCACTAACCACGACCCCGCCACCAACCACGACCCCGCCACCAACCACGACCCCGCCACCAACCACGACCCCGCCACCAACCACGAACCCCCCTCCAAGCACGACCCCGCCACCACCACGACCCCGCCACCAACCACGAATCCGCCGCCAACCACGACCCGGCCTCCAACCACGACCCCGCCACCAACCACGGCCCCGCCACCAACCACGACCCCCGCTCCAAGCACGACCCCGCCACCAACCACGACTCCGCCACTAACCACGACCCTGCCACCAACCACGACCTCGCCTCCAACCACGACCCCGCCCCCAACCACGACTCCGCTACCAACCACGACCCCGCCACCAACCACGAACCCACCACCAACCACGTCCTCGCCTCCAACCACTAGCCCGCCACCAACCACGACCCCGCCACCAACCACGGCCCCGCCACCAACCACGACCCCCGCTCCAAGCACGACCCCGCCACCAACCACGACTCCGCCACTAACCACGACCCTGCCACCAACCACGACCTCGCCACCAACCACGACCCCGACACTAACCACGACCCCGCCTCCAACCTCGACCCCGCCACCAACCACGTCGCCGCCTCCAACCACGACCCCGCCCCCAACCACGACTCCGCTACCAACCACGACCCCGCCACCAACCACGAACCCACCACCAACCACGTCCCCGCCTCCAACCACTAGCCCGCCACCAACCACGACCCCACCACCAACCACGACCCCGTCTTCAACGACGACCCCGCCACCAACCACGAGCCCGCCTCCAACCACAACCGCGCCACCAACCACCACCGCGCCACCTACCATGAACCCGCCACCAATCACGACCCCGCCACCTACCACGACCCCGCCACCTACCACGACCCCGCCACCAACCACGACCCCGTCATCAACCACGACCCCGCCACCAACCTCGACCCCGCCACCAACCACGGCCCCGTGACCAACCACGACCTTGCCACCAACCACGACCCCGCCACCAACCACGATCCCTCCACCTACCACGAATCCGCCACCAACCACACCCCTGCCTCCAGCGACGAACCCGCCTCCAACCACGACCCCGCCACCAACCACGACCCCACCTCCAAGCACGATCCCGCCACCAACCACCAATTCGCCTCCAACCACGAGCCCGCCTCCAATCACGACCCCGCCACCAACCACGACCCCCGCTCCAAGCACGACCCCGCCACCAACCACGAATCTGCCGCCAACCACGACCCCGCCACCAACCACGACTCCGCCACTAACCACGACCCTGCCACCAACCACGACCTCGCCACCAACCACGACCCCGACACTAACCACGACCCCGCCTCCAACCTCGACCCCGCCACCAACCACGTCCCCGCCACCAACCACGACCCCGCCCCCAACCACCACCGCGCCACCTACCATGAACCCGCCACCAACCACGACCCCACCACCAACCACGACCCCGGCTCCAACCACGACCCCGTCTTCAACGACGACCCCGCCACCAACCACGACCCCGCCACCCACCACGACCCCCCCTCCAAGCACGACCCCGCCACCAACCACGACCCAACCACCAACCACGACCCCGACACCAACCACGACCCCCCCTCCAAGCACGACCCCGCCACCAACCACGACCCCGCCACCCACCACGACCCCCCCTCCAAGCACGACCCCGCCACCAACCACGACCCCGCCACCAACCACGTCCCCGCCACCAACCACGACCCCGCCACCAACCACGACTCCGCCTCTAAACACGACATCGTTTTCAACGACGACCCCCCCCCCCCCGCCTCCAACCACGACCCCGCCACCAACCACGACCCCGCCTCCAACCACGACCCCGCCACCAACCGCGTCCCCGCCACCAATCACGAGCCCGCTTCCAACCACGACCCCGCCACCAACCACGACCCCGCCACCAAACGCGACCCCGCTTCCAACCACGACCCCGCTACCAACCACGACCCCGCCTCCAACCACGATTCCGCCATCAACCACGTCCCCGCCACCAACCACGACCCCGCCACCAACCACGACCCCGCCTTCAAACACGACCCCGCCACCAACCACGTCCCCGCCACCAACCACGACCCCGACACCAACCACGAACTCGCAAACCTACCACGTCCCCGCCACCAACCACGACCCCGACACCAACCACGAACTCGCAAACCTACCACGAACCCGCCTACAACAAAGACCCCGCCACCAACCACGAATCCGCCGCCAACCACGACCCCGCCACCAACCACGACCCCGCCACCAACCACGACCCCGCCACCAACCACGACCCCGCCACCAACCACGACTCCCCCTCCAAGCACGACCCCACCACCAACCACGAATCCGACGCCAACCACGACCCCGCCACCAACCACGACCCCCGCTCCAACCACGACCCCGCTACCAACCACGACCCCGCCACCAACCACGAATCCGCCGCCAACCACGACCCCGCCACCCACCACGACCCCCCCTCCAAGCACGACCCCGCCACCAACCACGACCCCGCCACTAACCACGTCCCCGCCACCAACCACGACCCCGCCGCTAACCACGACCCCGCCACCAACCACGACCCCGCCACGTACCACGACCCCGCTTCCAACCACGACCCCGCCATCAACCATGAATCTGCCACCAACCACGACCCCGCCACCAAGCACGACCCCGCCACCAACCACGACCCCGCAACCTACCACGACCCCGCCACCAACCACGACTCCGCCACCAACCACGACCCCGCCACCAACCACGACCCCGCCACCAACCACGACCCCGCCACCAACCACGGCCCCGCCACCAACCACGACCCCGCCACCAACCACGACCCCGCCACCAACCACGACTCCGCCACCAACCACGACCCCGCCACCAACCACGACCCCGCCACCAACCACGACCCCGCCACCAACCACGACCCCGCCACCAACCACGACCCCGCCACCAACCACGACCCCGCCACCAACCCCGACTCCGCCACCAATCACGACCACGCCACCAACCACGACCCCGCCACCTACTACGACCCCGCCAACAACCACGACCCCGCCACCAACCACGACCCCGCCACGTACCACGACCCCGCCACCTACCACGACCCCGCCACGTACCACGACCCCGCCACCTACCACGACCCCGCGACCTACCACGACCCCGCCACCTACCACGACCCCGCCACGTACCACGACCCCGCCACCAACCACGATCCCGCCACCTACCACGACCCCGCCACCAATCACGACCCCACCACCAACCACGACCCCGCCACCTACCACGACCCCGCCACCAATCACGAGCCCGGCACCAACCACGACCCCGGCACCAACCACGACCCCGCCTCCAACCACGACCCCGCCTCCAACCACGGCCCCGCCACCAATCACGACCCCGCCACCTACCACGACCCCGCCACCTACCACGACCCCGCCACCTACCACGAGCCCGGCACCAACCACGACCCCGCCATCAACCACGACCCCGCCTCCAACCACGACCCCGCCTCCAACCACGGCCCCGCCACCAACCACGACCCCGCCACCAACCACGATCCCGCCACCTACCACGAATCCGCCACGAACCACACCCCTGCCTCCAGCGACGAACCCGCCTCCAACCACGACCCCGCCACCAACCACGACCCCTCCTCCAAGCACGATCCCGCCACCAACCACCAACTCGCCTCCAACCACGAGCCCGCCTCCAATCACGACCCCGCCACCAACCACGACCCCCGCTCCAAGCACGACCCCGCCACCAACCACGAATCCGCCGCCAACCACGACCCCGCCACCAACCACGACCCCCGCTCCAAGCACGACCCCGCCACCAACCACGACTCCGCCACTAACCACGACCCTGCCACCAACCACGACCTCGCCACCAACCACGACCCCGACACTAACCACGACCCCGCCTCCAACCTCGACCCCGCCACCAACCACGTCCCCGCCACCAACCACGACCCCGCCCCCAACCACCACCGCGCCACCTACCATGAACCCGCCACCAACCACGACCCCACCACCAACCACGACCCCGCCTCCAACCCCGGCCCGGTCTTCAACGACGACCCCGCCACCGACCATAAACCCGCCACCATCCACGACCCAACCACCAACCACGACCCCGACACCAACCACGAACTCGCCACCTACCACAAACCCGCCTCCAACAAAGATCCCGCCACCAACCACGAATCCGCCGCCAACCACGACCCCGCCACCCACCACGACCCCCCCTCCAAGCACGACCCCGCCACCAACCACGACCCCGCCACCAACCACGTCCCCGCCACCAACCACGACTCCGCCTCTAAACACGACCCCGCCACCAACCACGACTCCGCCACCAACCACGACCCCGCCACCAACCACGAACCCGCCACCAACCACAAACCCGCCACCAACCACGACCCCGTTTTAAACGACGACCCCCCCCCCCCCCCCGCCTCCAACCACGACCCCGCCACCAACCACGACTCTGCCTCCAACCACGACCCCGCCACCAACCACGTCCCCGCCACCAATCACGAGCCCGCTTCCAACCACGACCCCGCCATCAACCACGACCCCGCCACCAACCACGAATCCGCCGCCAACCACGACCCCGCCACCCACCACGACCCCCCCTCCAAGCACGACCCCGCCACCAACCACGACCCCGCCACCAACCACGTCCCCGCCACCAACCACGACCCCGCCACCAACCACGACTCCGCCTCTAAACACGACCCCGTTTTCAACGACGACCCCCCCCCCCCCCCCGCCTCCAACCACGACCCCGGCACCAACCACGACCCCGCCTCCAACCACGACCCCGCCACCAACCACGACCCCGCTTCCAACCACGACCCCGCCACCAATCATGAGCCCGCTTCCAACCACGACCCCGCCACCAACCACGACCCCGCCTCCAACCACGACCCCGCCACCAGCCACGACCCCGCCACCAACCACGACCCCGCCACCAACCACGAATCCGCCGCCAACCACGGCCCCGCCACCCACCACGAGCCCGCTTCCAACCACGACCCCGCCACCAACCACGACCCCGCCACCAACCACGAATCCGCCGCCAACCACGACCCCGCCACCAATCACGAGCCCGCTTCCAACCACGACCCCGCCACCAACCACGACCCCGCCACCAGCCACGACCCCGCCACCAACCACGACCCCGCCACCAACCACGAATCCGCCGCCAACCACGGCCCCGCCACCCACCACGAGCCCGCTTCCAACCACGACCCCGCCACCAACCACGACCCCGCCACCAACCAAGAATCCGCCGCCAACCACGACCCCGCCACCAATCACGAGCCCGCTTCCAACCACGACCCCGCCACCAACCACGACCCCGCCACCAGCCACGACCCCGCCACCAACCACGACCCCGCCACCAACCACGAATCCGCCACCAACCACGACCCCGCCTCCAACCACGACCCCGCCTCCAACCACGACCCCGCCACCAACCACGACCCCGCCACCAACCATGACCCCGCCTCAACCCACGAACCCGCCTCAACCCACGACCCCGCCTCAACCGACGACCCCGCCTCAACCCACGACCCCGCCTCAACCCACGACCCCGCCACCAACCACGAACCCGCCACCAACCACGACCCCGCCTCCAACCACGACCCCGCCTCCAACCACGACCCCGCCTCCAACCACGAATCCGCCGCCAACCACGGCCCCGCCACCCACCACGACCCCCCCTCCAAGCACGACCCCGCCACCAACCACGACCCCGCCACTAACCACGTCCCCGCCACCAACCACGACCCCGCCACCAACCACGACTCCGCCTCTAAACACGACCCCGTTTTCAACGACGACCCCCCCCCCGCCCGCCTCCAACCATGACCCCGCCACCAATCAGGACCCCGCCTCCAACCACGACCCCGCCACCAACCACGTCCCCGCCACCAATCACGAGCCCGCTTCCAACCACGACCCCGCCACCAACCACGACCCCGCCTCCAACCACGACCCCGCCACCAGCCAGGACCCCGCCACCAAACGCGACCCCGCCTCCAACCACGATTCCGCCATCAACCACGTCCCCGCCACCAACCACGACCCCGCCACCAACCACGACCCCGCCTTCAAACACGACCCGCCACCAACCACGTCCCCGCCACCAACCACGACACCGACACCAACCACGAACTCGCAAACCTACCACGTCCCCGCCACCAACCACGACCCCGACACCAACCACGAACTCGCAAACCTACCACGAACCCGCCTCCAACAAAGACCCCGCCACCAACCACGAATCCGCCGCCAACCACGACCCCGCCACCAACCACGAATCCGACGCCAACCACGACCCCGCCACCAACCACGACCCCCGCTCCAAGCACGACCCCGCCACCAGCCACGACTCCGCCACTAACCACGACTCCCCCTCCAAGCACGACCCCGCCACCAACCACGAATCCGACGCCAACCACGACCCCGCCACCAACCACGACCCCCGCTCCAAGCACGACCCCGCCACCAGCCACGACTCCGACACTAACCCCGACCCTGCCACCAACCACGACCTCGCCACCAACCACGATCCCGCCACCAACCACGACGCCGCCTCCAACCACGACCCCGCCACCAACCACGTCCCCGCCACCAACCACGACCCCGCCCTCAACCACGACTCCGCTACCAACCACGACCCCGCCACCAACCACTACCCCGCCACCAACCACTACCCCGCGTCCAACCACTAGCAAGCCACCAACCACGACCCCGCCACCAACCACGACCCCGTCTTCAACGACGACCCCGCCACCAACCACGACCCCGCCTCCAACCACGACCGCGCCACCAACCACCACCGCGCCACCTACCATGAACCCGCCACCATCCACGACCCAACCACCAACCACGACCCCGACACCAACCACGAACTCGCCACCTACCACAAACCCGCCTCCAAGCACGACCCCGCCACCAACCACGACCCCGGCACCAACCACGACCCCGCCATCAACCACGACTCCGCCACAAACCACGACCCCGCCACCAATCACGACCCCGGCACCAACCACGACCCCGCCACCAAGCACGACCCCGCCACCAACCACGACCCCGCCATCAACCACGACCCCGGCACCAACCACGACTCCGCCACTAACCACGACCCCGGCACCAACCACGACCCCGCCACCAACCACGTCCCCGCCATCAACCCCGACCCCGCCACCAAGCACGACCCCGGCACCAACCACGACCCCGCCATCAACCACGACCCCGCCACCAACCACGACCCCGGCACCAACCACGACCCCGCAACCAACCACGACCCCGCCACCAACCACGACCCCGCCATTCACCTTGATCCCGCCACCAACCACGACCCCGCCCCCAACGACGACCCCGCCATCAACCACGACCCCGCCACCAACCACAACCCCGCAACCAGCCACGACCCCGCCACCAACCACGACCCCGCCATCAACCACGACCCCGCCACCAAGCACGACCCCGCCACCAACCACGACCCCGCCATCAACCACGACCCCGCCACCAACCACAACCCCGCAATCAGCCTCGACCCCGCCACCAACCACGACCCCACCACCAAGCACGACCCCGCCACCAACCACGACCCCGCCTCCAACCACGACCCCGCCACCAACCACGTCCCCGCCACCAATCACGACCCCGCTTCCAACCACGACCCCGCCACCAACCACGACCCCGCCTCCAACCACGACCCCGCCACCAGCCACGACCCCGCCACCAACTGCGACCCCGCCACCAACAACGACCGCGCCTCCAACCACGACCCCGCCACCTACCACGACCCCGCCATCAACCACGACCCCGCCACCAACCACGACCCAGCCAGCAAGCACGACCCCGCCATCAACCACGACCCCGCCACCAACCACAACCCCGCAACCAGCCACGACCCCGCCACCAACCACGACCCCGCCATCAACCACGACCCCGCCACCAACCACGACCCCGCCACCTACCACGACCCCGCCACCTACCACGACCCCGCCACCAATCACGAGCCCGGCACCAATCACGATCCGGCCATCAACCAAACCCCGCCTCCAACCACGACCCCGCCACCAACCACGACCCCGCCACCAACCACGATCCCGCCACCTACCACGACCCCGCCACCAACCACGACCCCGCCACCTACCACGACCCCGCCACCTACCACGACCCCGCCACCAACCACGAGACCGGCACAAATCACGACCCGGTCATCAACCAAACCCCGCCTCCAACCACGACCCCGCCACCAACCACGACCCCGCCACCAACCACGACCCCGCCACCAACCACGACCCCGCCATTCACCATGACCCCGCCACCAACCACGACCCCGCCACCAATCACGACCCCGCCACCAACCACGACCCCGCCACCTACCACGACCCCGCCACCAACCACGACCCCGCCATCAACCACGACCCCGGCACCAACCACGACCCCGCCACCAACCACGACCCCGCCATCAACCGCGACCCCGCCACCAAGCACGACCCCGGCACCAACCACGACCCCGCCATCAACCACGACCCCGCCACCAACCACGACCCCGGCAACAACCACGACCGCGCCACCAACCACGACCCCGCCATCAACCACGACTCCGGCACCAACCACGACCCCGCCACCAACCACGACCCCGCCACCAACCACGACCCCGCCCCCAACCACGACCCCGCCTCCAACCACGACCCCGCCACCAACCACGACCCCGCCACCAACCACGACCCCGCCCCCAACCACGACCCCGCCTCCAACCACGACCCCGCCACCTACCACGACCCCGCCACCAATCACGACCCCGCCCCCAACCACGACCCCGCCTCCAACCACGACCCCGCCACCAACCACGACCCCGCCCCCAACCACGACCCCGCCCCCAACCACGACCCCGCCTCCAACCACGACCCCGCCACCTACCACGACCCCGCCACCAACCACGACCCCGCCATCAACCACGACCCCGCCATCAACCACGACCCCGCCACCAACCACGACCCCGCCACCAACCACGACCCCGCCACCAACCACGACCCCGCCACCAACCATGACCCCGCCACCAACCACGACCCCGCCCCCAACCACGACCCCGCCCCCAACCACGACCCCGCCTCCAACCACGACTCCGCCACCAACCACGACCCCGCCACCAACCACGACCCCGCCATCAACCACGACCCCGCCACCAACCACGACCCCGCCATCTACCACGACCCCGCCACCTACCACGACCCCGCCACCAATCACGAGCCCGGCACCAATCACGACCCCGCCACCAACCACGACCCCGCCACCAAGCACGACCCCGCCACCAACCACGACCCCGCCACCAACCACGACCCCGCCACCAATCACGAGCCCGGCACCTACCACGACCCAGCCACCAACCACGACCCCTCCACCAACCACGACCCCGCCACCAACCACGACCCCGCCACCTACCACGACCCCGCCATCAACCAAACTCCGCCTCCAACCAAGACCCCGCAACCAACCACGACCCCGCCACCAACCACGACCCCGCCACCAACCACGACCCCGCCACCAACCACGACTCCGCCACCAACCACGACCCCGCCATCAACCAAACCCCGCCTCCAACCACGACCCCGCCACCAACCACGACCCCGCCACCAACCACGACCCCGCAACCAACCACGACCCCGCCACCAACCACGACCCCGCCACCAATCACGGGCCCGGCACCAACCACGTTCCCCGCCATCAACCTAACCCCGCCACCAATCACGACCCCGCCACCAACCACGACCCCGCCACCAACCACGACCCCGCCATCAACCACGACCCCGGCACCAACCACGACTCCGCCACTAACCACGACCCCGGCACCAACCACGACCCCGCCACCAACAACGACCCCGCCATCAACCACGACCCCACCACCAAGCACGACCCCGGCACCAACCACGACCCCGCCATCAACCACGACCCCGCCACCAACCACGACCCCGGCACCAACCACGACCGCGCCACCAACCACGACCCCGCCATCAACCACGACTCCGGCACCAACCACGACCCCGCCACCAACCACGACCCCGCCACCAACCACGACCCCGCCACCAACCACAACCCCGCAACCAGCCACGACCCCGCCACCAACCACGACCCCGCCATCAACCACGACCCCGCCACCAAGCACGACCCCGCCACCAACCACGACCCCGCCATCAACCACGACCCCGCCACCAACCACAACCCCGCCATCAACCACGAGCCCGGCACCAACCACGACCCCGCCATCAACCACGACCCCGCCACCAACCTCGACCCCGCCACCTACCACGACCCCGCCACCAAGCACGACCCCGCCACCAACCACGACCCCGCCATCAACCACGACCCCGCCACCAACCACGACCCCGCCCTTTACCACGACCCCGCCACCTACCACGACCCCGCCACCAATCACGAGCCCGGCACCAATCACGACCCCGCCACCAAGCACGACCCCGCCACCAAGCACGACCCCGCCACCAACCACGACCCCGCCACCAACCACGACCCCGCCACCAATCACGAGCCCGGCACCTACCACGACCCCGCCACCAACCACGACCCCGCCACCAACCACGACCCCGCCACCAACCACGACCCCGCCACCTACCACGACCCCGCCATCAACCAAACTCCGCCTCCAACCACGACCCCGCCACCAACCACGACCCCGCCACCAACCACGACCCCGCCACCAACCACGACCCCGCCACCAACCACGACCCCGCCACCAACCACGACCCCGCCATCAACCAAACCCCGCCTCCAACCACGACCCCGCCACCAACCACGACCCCGCCACCAACCACGACCCCGCAACCAACCACGACCCCGCCACCAACCACGACCCCGCCACCAATCACGAGCCCGGCACCAACCACGTTCCCCGCCATCAACCAAGCCCCGCCACCAATCACGACCCCGCCACCAACCACGACCCCGCCACCAACCACGACCCCGCCATCAACCACGACCCCGCCACCAACCACGACCCCGCCACCAACCATGACCCCGCCATCAACCACGACCCCGCCACCAAGCACAACCCCGCCACCAACCACGACCCCGCCATCAACCACGACCCCGCCACCAACCACAACCCCGCAACCAGCCACGACCCCGCCACCAACCACGACCCCGCCATCAACCACGACCCCGCCACCAACCACGACCCCGCCACCAACCACGACCCCGCCATCAACCACGACCCCGCCACCAATCACGACCCCGGCACCAACCACGACCCCGCCATCAACCACGACTCCGCCACAAACCACGACCCCGCCACCAATCACGACCCCGGCACCAACCACGACCCCGCCACCAAGCACGACCCCCCCCACCAACCACGACCCCGCCATCAACCACGACCCCGGCACCAACCACGACTCCGCCACCAACCACGTCCCCGCCACCAATCACGTCCCCGCTTCCAACCACGACCCCGCCACCAACCACGACCCCGCCTCCAACCAGGACCCCGCCACCAACCACAACCCCGCAACCAGCCACGACCCCGCCACCAACCACGACCCCGGCATCAACCACGACCCCGCCACCAAGCACGACCCCGCAACCAGCCACGACCCCGCCACCAACCACGACCCCGGCATCAACCACGACCCCGCCACCAACCACAACCCCGCAACCAGCCACGACCCCGCCACCAACCACGACCCCGGCATCAACCACGACCCCGCCACCAAGCACGACCCCGCCATCAACCACGACCCCGCCATCAACCACGACCCCGCCACCAACCACAACCCCGCAATCAGCCTCGACCCCGCCACCAACCACGACCCCGCCACCAAGCACGACCCCGCCACCAACCACAACCCCGCCTCCAACCACGACCCCGCCATCAACCACGACCCCGGCACCAACCACGACCCCGCCACCAACCACGACCCCGCCATCAACCGCGACCCCGCCACCAACCACGACCCCGCAACCAACCACGACCCCGCCACCAACCACGACCCCGCCACCAATCACGGGCCCGGCACCAACCACGTTCCCCGCCATCAACCTAACCCCGCCACCAATCACGACCCCGCCACCAACCACGACCCCGCCACCAACCACGACCCCGCCATCAACCACGACCCCGCCACCAACCACGACCCCGCCACCAACCATGACCCCGCCATCAACCACGACCCCGCCACCAAGCACAACCCCGCCACCAACCACGACCCCGCCATCAACCACGACCCCGCCACCAACCACAACCCCGCCACCAGCCACGACCCCGCCACCAACCACGACCCCGCCATCAACCACGACCCCGCCACCAACCACGACCCCGCCACCAACCACGACCCCGCCATCAACCACGACCCCGCCACCAACCACGACCCCGCCACCAACCATGACCCCGCCATCAACCACGACCCCGCCACCAAGCACAACCCCGCCACCAACCACGACCCCGCCATCAACCACGACCCCGCCACCAACCACAACCCCGCCACCAGCCACGACCCCGCCACCAACCACGACCCCGCCATCAACCACGACGCCGCCACCAACCACGACCCCGCCACCAACCACGACCCCGCCATCAACCACGAACCCGCCACCAATCACGACCCCGGCACCAAGCACGACCCCGCCACCAACCACGACCCCGCCATCAACCACGACCCCGGCACCAACCACGACTCCGCCACTAACCACGACCCCGGCACCAACCACGACCCCGCCACCAACAACGACCCCGCCATCAACCACGACCCCACCACCAAGCACGACCCCGGCACCAACCACGACCCCGCCATCAACCACGACCCCGCCACCAACCACGACCCCGGCACCAACCACGACCCCGCCACCAACCACGACCCCGCCATCAACCACGACTCCGGCACCAACCACGACCCCGCCACCAATCACGACCCCGGCACCAACCACGACCCCGCCCCCAACCACGACCCCGGCACCTACCACGACCCCGCCATCAACCACGAACCCGCCACCAACCACGACCCCGCCTCCAACCTCGACCCCGCCACCAACCACGACCCCGCCACCAACCACGACCCCGCCATCAACCACGACCCCGCCACCAACCACAACCCCGCAACCAGCCACGACCGCGCCACCAACCACGACCCCGCCATCAACCACGACCCCGCCACCAAGCACGACCCCGCCACCAACCACGACCCCGCCCCCAACCACGACCCCGGCACCAACCACGACCGCGCCACCAAGCACGACCCCGCCACCAACCACGACCCCGCCACCAAGCACGACCCCGCCACCAACCACGACCCCGCCACCAAGCACGACCCCGCCACCAACCACGACCCCGCCACCAACCACGACCCCGGCACCAACCACGACCGCGCCACCAACCACGACCCCGCCATCAACCACGAGCCCGGCACCAACCACGACCCCGCCATCAACCACGACCCCGCCACCAACCTCGACCCCGCCACCTACCACGACCCCGCCACCAAGCACGACCCCGCCACCAACCACGACCCCGCCATCAACCACGACCCCGCCACCAACCACGACCCCGCCCTTTACCACGACCCCGCCACCTACCACGACCCCGCCACCAATCACGAGCCCGGCACCAATCACGACCCCGCCACCAAGCACGACCCCGCCACCAAGCACGACCCCGCCACCAACCACGACCCCGCCACCAACCACGACCCCGCCACCAATCACGAGCCCGGCACCTACCACGACCCCGCCACCAACCACGACCCCGCCACCAACCACGACCCCGCCACCAACCACGACCCCGCCACCTACCACGACCCCGCCATCAACCAAACTCCGCCTCCAACCACGACCCCGCCACCAACCACGACCCCGCCACCAACCACGACCCCGCCACCAACCACGACCCCGCCACCAACCACGACCCCGCCACCAACCACGACCCCGCCATCAACCAAACCCCGCCTCCAACCACGACCCCGCCACCAACCACGACCCCGCCACCAACCACGACCCCGCAACCAACCACGACCCCGCCACCAACCACGACCCCGCCACCAATCACGAGCCCGGCACCAACCACGTTCCCCGCCATCAACCAAGCCCCGCCACCAATCACGACCCCGCCACCAACCACGACCCCGCCACCAACCACGACCCCGCCATCAACCACGACCCCGCCACCAACCACGACCCCGCCACCAACCATGACCCCGCCATCAACCACGACCCCGCCACCAAGCACAACCCCGCCACCAACCACGACCCCGCCATCAACCACGACCCCGCCACCAACCACAACCCCGCAACCAGCCACGACCCCGCCACCAACCACGACCCCGCCATCAACCACGACCCCGCCACCAACCACGACCCCGCCACCAACCACGACCCCGCCATCAACCACGACCCCGCCACCAATCACGACCCCGGCACCAACCACGACCCCGCCATCAACCACGACTCCGCCACAAACCACGACCCCGCCACCAATCACGACCCCGGCACCAACCACGACCCCGCCACCAAGCACGACCCCCCCCACCAACCACGACCCCGCCATCAACCACGACCCCGGCACCAACCACGACTCCGCCACCAACCACGTCCCCGCCACCAATCACGTCCCCGCTTCCAACCACGACCCCGCCACCAACCACGACCCCGCCTCCAACCAGGACCCCGCCACCAACCACAACCCCGCAACCAGCCACGACCCCGCCACCAACCACGACCCCGGCATCAACCACGACCCCGCCACCAAGCACGACCCCGCAACCAGCCACGACCCCGCCACCAACCACGACCCCGGCATCAACCACGACCCCGCCACCAACCACAACCCCGCAACCAGCCACGACCCCGCCACCAACCACGACCCCGGCATCAACCACGACCCCGCCACCAAGCACGACCCCGCCATCAACCACGACCCCGCCATCAACCACGACCCCGCCACCAACCACAACCCCGCAATCAGCCTCGACCCCGCCACCAACCACGACCCCGCCACCAAGCACGACCCCGCCACCAACCACAACCCCGCCTCCAACCACGACCCCGCCATCAACCACGACCCCGGCACCAACCACGACCCCGCCACCAACCACGACCCCGCCATCAACCGCGACCCCGCCACCAACCACGACCCCGCAACCAACCACGACCCCGCCACCAACCACGACCCCGCCACCAATCACGGGCCCGGCACCAACCACGTTCCCCGCCATCAACCTAACCCCGCCACCAATCACGACCCCGCCACCAACCACGACCCCGCCACCAACCACGACCCCGCCATCAACCACGACCCCGCCACCAACCACGACCCCGCCACCAACCATGACCCCGCCATCAACCACGACCCCGCCACCAAGCACAACCCCGCCACCAACCACGACCCCGCCATCAACCACGACCCCGCCACCAACCACAACCCCGCCACCAGCCACGACCCCGCCACCAACCACGACCCCGCCATCAACCACGACCCCGCCACCAACCACGACCCCGCCACCAACCACGACCCCGCCATCAACCACGAACCCGCCACCAATCACGACCCCGGCACCAAGCACGACCCCGCCACCAACCACGACCCCGCCATCAACCACGACCCCGGCACCAACCACGACTCCGCCACTAACCACGACCCCGGCACCAACCACGACCCCGCCACCAACAACGACCCCGCCATCAACCACGACCCCACCACCAAGCACGACCCCGGCACCAACCACGACCCCGCCATCAACCACGACCCCGCCACCAACCACGACCCCGGCACCAACCACGACCGCGCCACCAACCACGACCCCGCCATCAACCACGACTCCGGCACCAACCACGACCCCGCCACCAACCACGACCCCGCCACCAACCACGACCCCGCCATCAACCACGACCCCGCCACCAACCACAACCCCGCAACCAGCCACGACCCCGCCACCAACCACGACCCCGCCATCAACCACGACCCCGCCACCAAGCACGACCCCGCCACCAACCACGACCCCGCCATCAACCACGACCCCGCCACCAACCACAACCCCGCCATCAACCACGAGCCCGGCACCAACCACGACCCCGCCATCAACCACGACCCCGCCACCAACCTCGACCCCGACACCTACCACGACCCCGCCACCAAGCACGACCCCGCCACCAACCACGACCCCGCCATCAACCACGACCCCGCCACCAACCACGACCCCGCCCTTTACCACGACCCCGCCACCTACCACGACCCCGCCACCAATCACGAGCCCGGCACCAATCACGACCCCGCCACCAAGCACGACCCCGCCACCAAGCACGACCCCGCCACCAACCACGACCCCGCCACCAACCACGACCCCGCCACCAATCACGAGCCCGGCACCTACCACGACCCCGCCACCAACCACGACCCCGCCACCAACCACGACCCCGCCACCAACCACGACCCCGCCACCTACCACGACCCCGCCATCAACCAAACTCCGCCTCCAACCACGACCCCGCCACCAACCACGACCCCGCCACCAACCACGACCCCGCCACCAACCACGACCCCGCCACCAACCACGACCCCGCCACCAACCACGACCCCGCCATCAACCAAACCCCGCCTCCAACCACGACCCCGCCACCAACCACGACCCCGCCACCAACCACGACCCCGCAACCAACCACGACCCCGCCACCAACCACGACCCCGCCACCAATCACGAGCCCGGCACCAACCACGTTCCCCGCCATCAACCAAGCCCCGCCACCAATCACGACCCCGCCACCAACCACGACCCCGCCACCAACCACGACCCCGCCATCAACCACGACCCCGCCACCAACCACGACCCCGCCACCAACCATGACCCCGCCATCAACCACGACCCCGCCACCAAGCACAACCCCGCCACCAACCACGACCCCGCCATCAACCACGACCCCGCCACCAACTACAACCCCGCAACCAGCCACGACCCCGCCACCAACCACGACCCCGCCATCAACCACGACCCCGCCACCAACCACGACCCCGCCACCAACCACGACCCCGCCATCAACCACGACCCCGCCACCAATCACGACCCCGGCACCAACCACGACCCCGCCATCAACCACGACTCCGCCACAAACCACGACCCCGCCACCAATCACGACCCCGGCACCAACCACGACCCCGCCACCAAGCACGACCCCCCCCACCAACCACGACCCCGCCATCAACCACGACCCCGGCACCAACCACGACTCCGCCACTAACCACGACCCCGGCACCAACCACGACCCCGCCACCAACCACGTCCCCGCCATCAACCACGACCCCGCCACCAAGCACGACCCCGGCACCAACCACGACCCCGCCATCAACCACGACCCCGCCACCAACCACGACCCCGGCACCAACCACGACCGCGCCACCAACCACGACCCCGCCATCAACCACGACTCCGGCACCAACCACGACCCCGCCACCAACCACGACCCCGCCGCCAACCACGACCCCGCCATCACCCACGACCCCGCCTCCAACCACGACCCCGCCACCAACTGCGACCCCGCCACCAACAACGACCGCGCCTCCAACCACGACCCCGCCACCTACCACGACCCCGCCATCAACCACGACCCCGCCACCAACCACGACCCAGCCAGCAAGCACGACCCCGCCATCAACCACGACCCCGCCACCAACCACAACCCCGCAACCAGCCACGACCCCGCCACCAACCACGACCCCGGCATCAACCACGACCCCGCCACCAAGCACGACCCCGCCATCAACCACGACCCCGCCATCAACCACGACCCCGCCACCAACCACAACCCCGCAATCAGCCTCGACCCCGCCACCAACCACGACCCCGCCACCAAGCACGACCCCGCCACCAACCACAACCCCGCCTCCAACCACGACCCCGCCACCAACCACGTCCCCGCCACCAATCACGTCCCCGCTTCCAACCACGACCCCGCCACCAACCACGACCCCGCCTCCAACCACGACCCCGCCACCAACTGCGACCCCGCCACCAACAACGACCGCGCCTCTAACCACGACCCCGCCACCTACCACGACCCCGCCATCAACCACGACCCCGCCACCAACCACGACCCAGGGAGCAAGCACGACCCCGCCATCAACCACGACCCCGCCACCAACCACAACCCCGCAACCAGCCACGACCCCGCCACCAACCACGACCCCGCCACCTACCACGACCCCGCCACCAACCACGACCCCGCCACCTACCACGACCCCGCCACCTACCACGACCCCGCCACCAATCACGACCCCGCCATTCACCATGACACCGCCACCAACCACGACCCCGGCACCAACCACGACCCCGCCATTCACCATGACCCCGCCACCAACCACGACCCCGCCTCCAACCACGACCCCGCCACCAGCCACGACCCCGCCACCAACTGCGACCCCGCCACCAACAACGACCGCGCCTCCAACCACGACCCCGCCACCTACCACGACCCCGCCATCAACCACGACCCCGCCACCAACCACGACCCAGCCAGCAAGCACGACCCCGCCATCAACCACGACCCCGCCACCAACCACAACCCCGCAACCAGCCACGACCCCGCCACCAACCACGACCCCGCCATCAACCACGACCCCGCCACCAACCACGACCCCGCCACCTACCACGACCCCGCCACCTACCACGACCCCGCCACCAATCACGAGCCCGGCACCAATCACGATCCGGCCATCAACCAAACCCCGCCTCCAACCACGACCCCGCCACCAACCACGACCCCGCCACCAACCACGATCCCGCCACCTACCACGACCCCGCCACCAACCACGACCCCGCCACCTACCACGACCCCGCCACCTACCACGACCCCGCCACCAACCACGAGACCGGCACAAATCACGACCCGGTCATCAACCAAACCCCGCCTCCAACCACGACCCCGCCACCAACCACGACCCCGCCACCAACCACGACCCCGCCACCAACCACGACCCCGCCATTCACCATGACCCCGCCACCAACCACGACCCCGCCACCAATCACGACCCCGCCACCAACCACGACCCCGCCACCTACCACGACCCCGCCACCAACCACGACCCCGCCATCAACCACGACCCCGGCACCAACCACGACCCCGCCACCAACCACGACCCCGCCATCAACCGCGACCCCGCCACCAAGCACGACCCCGGCACCAACCACGACCCCGCCATCAACCACGACCCCGCCACCAACCACGACCCCGGCAACAACCACGACCGCGCCACCAACCACGACCCCGCCATCAACCACGACTCCGGCACCAACCACGACCCCGCCACCAACCACGACCCCGCCACCAACCACGACCCCGCCCCCAACCACGACCCCGCCTCCAACCACGACCCCGCCACCAACCACGACCCCGCCACCAACCACGACCCCGCCCCCAACCACGACCCCGCCTCCAACCACGACCCCGCCACCTACCACGACCCCGCCACCAATCACGACCCCGCCCCCAACCACAACCCCGCCTCCAACCACGACCCCGCCACCAACCACGACCCCGCCCCCAACCACGACCCCGCCCCCAACCACGACCCCGCCTCCAACCACGACCCCGCCACCTACCACGACCCCGCCACCAACCACGACCCCGCCATCAACCACGACCCCGCCATCAACCACGACCCCGCCACCAACCACGACCCCGCCACCAACCACGACCCCGCCACCAACCACGACCCCGCCACCAACCATGACCCCGCCACCAACCACGACCCCGCCCCCAACCACGACCCCGCCCCCAACCACGACCCCGCCTCCAACCACGACTCCGCCACCAACCACGACCCCGGCACCAACCACGACCCCGCCATCAACCACGACCCCGCCATCAACCACGACCCCGCCACCAACCACGACCCCGCCACCAACCACGACCCCGCCACCAACCATGACCCCGCCACCAACCACGACCCCGCCCCCAACCACGACCCCGCCCCCAACCACGACCCCGCCTCCAACCACGACTCCGCCACCAACCACGACCCCGCCACCAACCACGACCCCGCCATCAACCACGACCCCGCCATCAACCACGACCCCGCCACCAACCACGACCCCGCCACCAACCACGACCCCGCCACCAACCATGACCCCGCCACCAACCACGACCCCGCCACCAATCACGAGCCCGGCACCAACCACGACCCCGCCATCAACCACGACCCCGCCACCAACCACGACCCCGCCACCAATCACGACCCCGCCATCAACCACGACCCCGCCACCAACCACGACCCCGCCTCCAACCACGACCCCGCCATCAACCAAACTCCGCCTCCAACAAAGACCCCGCAACCAACCACGACCCCGCCACCAACCACGACCCCGCCACCAACCACGACCCCGCCACCAACCACGACCCCGCCACCTACCACGACCCCGCCACCAATCACGAGCCCGGCACCAATCACGACCCCGCCACCAACCACGACCCCGCCACCAACCACGACCCCGCCATCAACCACGACCCCGCCACCAACCACGACCCCGCCATCTACCACGACCCCGCCACCTACCACGACCCCGCCACCAATCACGAGCCCGGCACCAATCACGACCCCGCCACCAACCACGACCCCGCCACCAAGCACGACCCCGCCACCAACCACGACCCCGCCACCAACCACGACCCCGCCACCAATCACGAGCCCGGCACCTACCACGACCCAGCCACCAACCACGACCCCTCCACCAACCACGACCCCGCCACCAACCACGACCCCGCCACCTACCACGACCCCGCCATCAACCAAACTCCGCCTCCAACCAAGACCCCGCAACCAACCACGACCCCGCCACCAACCACGACCCCGCCACCAACCACGACCCCGCCACCAACCACGACTCCGCCACCAACCACGACCCCGCCATCAACCAAACCCCGCCTCCAACCACGACCCCGCCACCAACCACGACCCCGCCACCAACCACGACCCCGCAACCAACCACGACCCCGCCACCAACCACGACCCCGCCACCAATCACGGGCCCGGCACCAACCACGTTCCCCGCCATCAACCTAACCCCGCCACCAATCACGACCCCGCCACCAACCACGACCCCGCCACCAACCACGACCCCGCCATCAACCACGACCCCGGCACCAACCACGACTCCGCCACTAACCACGACCCCGGCACCAACCACGACCCCGCCACCAACAACGACCCCGCCATCAACCACGACCCCACCACCAAGCACGACCCCGGCACCAACCACGACCCCGCCATCAACCACGACCCCGCCACCAACCACGACCCCGGCACCAACCACGACCGCGCCACCAACCACGACCCCGCCATCAACCACGACTCCGGCACCAACCACGACCCCGCCACCAACCACGACCCCGCCACCAACCACGACCCCGCCACCAACCACAACCCCGCAACCAGCCACGACCCCGCCACCAACCACGACCCCGCCATCAACCACGACCCCGCCACCAAGCACGACCCCGCCACCAACCACGACCCCGCCATCAACCACGACCCCGCCACCAACCACAACCCCGCCATCAACCACGAGCCCGGCACCAACCACGACCCCGCCATCAACCACGACCCCGCCACCAACCTCGACCCCGCCACCTACCACGACCCCGCCACCAAGCACGACCCCGCCACCAACCACGACCCCGCCATCAACCACGACCCCGCCACCAACCACGACCCCGCCCTTTACCACGACCCCGCCACCTACCACGACCCCGCCACCAATCACGAGCCCGGCACCAATCACGACCCCGCCACCAAGCACGACCCCGCCACCAAGCACGACCCCGCCACCAACCACGACCCCGCCACCAACCACGACCCCGCCACCAATCACGAGCCCGGCACCTACCACGACCCCGCCACCAACCACGACCCCGCCACCAACCACGACCCCGCCACCAACCACGACCCCGCCACCTACCACGACCCCGCCATCAACCAAACTCCGCCTCCAACCACGACCCCGCCACCAACCACGACCCCGCCACCAACCACGACCCCGCCACCAACCACGACCCCGCCACCAACCACGACCCCGCCACCAACCACGACCCCGCCATCAACCAAACCCCGCCTCCAACCACGACCCCGCCACCAACCACGACCCCGCCACCAACCACGACCCCGCAACCAACCACGACCCCGCCACCAACCACGACCCCGCCACCAATCACGAGCCCGGCACCAACCACGTTCCCCGCCATCAACCAAGCCCCGCCACCAATCACGACCCCGCCACCAACCACGACCCCGCCACCAACCACGACCCCGCCATCAACCACGACCCCGCCACCAACCACGACCCCGCCACCAACCATGACCCCGCCATCAACCACGACCCCGCCACCAAGCACAACCCCGCCACCAACCACGACCCCGCCATCAACCACGACCCCGCCACCAACCACAACCCCGCAACCAGCCACGACCCCGCCACCAACCACGACCCCGCCATCAACCACGACCCCGCCACCAACCACGACCCCGCCACCAACCACGACCCCGCCATCAACCACGACCCCGCCACCAATCACGACCCCGGCACCAACCACGACCCCGCCATCAACCACGACTCCGCCACAAACCACGACCCCGCCACCAATCACGACCCCGGCACCAACCACGACCCCGCCACCAAGCACGACCCCCCCCACCAACCACGACCCCGCCATCAACCACGACCCCGGCACCAACCACGACTCCGCCACCAACCACGTCCCCGCCACCAATCACGTCCCCGCTTCCAACCACGACCCCGCCACCAACCACGACCCCGCCTCCAACCAGGACCCCGCCACCAACCACAACCCCGCAACCAGCCACGACCCCGCCACCAACCACGACCCCGGCATCAACCACGACCCCGCCACCAAGCACGACCCCGCAACCAGCCACGACCCCGCCACCAACCACGACCCCGGCATCAACCACGACCCCGCCACCAACCACAACCCCGCAACCAGCCACGACCCCGCCACCAACCACGACCCCGGCATCAACCACGACCCCGCCACCAAGCACGACCCCGCCATCAACCACGACCCCGCCATCAACCACGACCCCGCCACCAACCACAACCCCGCAATCAGCCTCGACCCCGCCACCAACCACGACCCCGCCACCAAGCACGACCCCGCCACCAACCACAACCCCGCCTCCAACCACGACCCCGCCATCAACCACGACCCCGGCACCAACCACGACCCCGCCACCAACCACGACCCCGCCATCAACCGCGACCCCGCCACCAACCACGACCCCGCAACCAACCACGACCCCGCCACCAACCACGACCCCGCCACCAATCACGGGCCCGGCACCAACCACGTTCCCCGCCATCAACCTAACCCCGCCACCAATCACGACCCCGCCACCAACCACGACCCCGCCACCAACCACGACCCCGCCATCAACCACGACCCCGCCACCAACCACGACCCCGCCACCAACCATGACCCCGCCATCAACCACGACCCCGCCACCAAGCACAACCCCGCCACCAACCACGACCCCGCCATCAACCACGACCCCGCCACCAACCACAACCCCGCCACCAGCCACGACCCCGCCACCAACCACGACCCCGCCATCAACCACGACCCCGCCACCAACCACGACCCCGCCACCAACCACGACCCCGCCATCAACCACGACCCCGCCACCAACCACGACCCCGCCACCAACCATGACCCCGCCATCAACCACGACCCCGCCACCAAGCACAACCCCGCCACCAACCACGACCCCGCCATCAACCACGACCCCGCCACCAACCACAACCCCGCCACCAGCCACGACCCCGCCACCAACCACGACCCCGCCATCAACCACGACGCCGCCACCAACCACGACCCCGCCACCAACCACGACCCCGCCATCAACCACGAACCCGCCACCAATCACGACCCCGGCACCAAGCACGACCCCGCCACCAACCACGACCCCGCCATCAACCACGACCCCGGCACCAACCACGACTCCGCCACTAACCACGACCCCGGCACCAACCACGACCCCGCCACCAACAACGACCCCGCCATCAACCACGACCCCACCACCAAGCACGACCCCGGCACCAACCACGACCCCGCCATCAACCACGACCCCGCCACCAACCACGACCCCGGCACCAACCACGACCGCGCCACCAACCACGACCCCGCCATCAACCACGACTCCGGCACCAACCACGACCCCGCCACCAATCACGACCCCGGCACCAACCACGACCCCGCCCCCAACCACGACCCCGGCACCTACCACGACCCCGCCATCAACCACGAACCCGCCACCAACCACGACCCCGCCTCCAACCTCGACCCCGCCACCAACCACGACCCCGCCACCAACCACGACCCCGCCATCAACCACGACCCCGCCACCAACCACAACCCCGCAACCAGCCACGACCGCGCCACCAACCACGACCCCGCCATCAACCACGACCCCGCCACCAAGCACGACCCCGCCACCAACCACGACCCCGCCCCCAACCACGACCCCGGCACCAACCACGACCGCGCCACCAAGCACGACCCCGCCACCAACCACGACCCCGCCACCAAGCACGACCCCGCCACCAACCACGACCCCGCCACCAAGCACGACCCCGCCACCAACCACGACCCCGCCACCAACCACGACCCCGGCACCAACCACGACCGCGCCACCAACCACGACCCCGCCATCAACCACGAGCCCGGCACCAACCACGACCCCGCCATCAACCACGACCCCGCCACCAACCTCGACCCCGCCACCTACCACGACCCCGCCACCAAGCACGACCCCGCCACCAACCACGACCCCGCCATCAACCACGACCCCGCCACCAACCACGACCCCGCCCTTTACCACGACCCCGCCACCTACCACGACCCCGCCACCAATCACGAGCCCGGCACCAATCACGACCCCGCCACCAAGCACGACCCCGCCACCAAGCACGACCCCGCCACCAACCACGACCCCGCCACCAACCACGACCCCGCCACCAATCACGAGCCCGGCACCTACCACGACCCCGCCACCAACCACGACCCCGCCACCAACCACGACCCCGCCACCAACCACGACCCCGCCACCTACCACGACCCCGCCATCAACCAAACTCCGCCTCCAACCACGACCCCGCCACCAACCACGACCCCGCCACCAACCACGACCCCGCCACCAACCACGACCCCGCCACCAACCACGACCCCGCCACCAACCACGACCCCGCCATCAACCAAACCCCGCCTCCAACCACGACCCCGCCACCAACCACGACCCCGCCACCAACCACGACCCCGCAACCAACCACGACCCCGCCACCAACCACGACCCCGCCACCAATCACGAGCCCGGCACCAACCACGTTCCCCGCCATCAACCAAGCCCCGCCACCAATCACGACCCCGCCACCAACCACGACCCCGCCACCAACCACGACCCCGCCATCAACCACGACCCCGCCACCAACCACGACCCCGCCACCAACCATGACCCCGCCATCAACCACGACCCCGCCACCAAGCACAACCCCGCCACCAACCACGACCCCGCCATCAACCACGACCCCGCCACCAACCACAACCCCGCAACCAGCCACGACCCCGCCACCAACCACGACCCCGCCATCAACCACGACCCCGCCACCAACCACGACCCCGCCACCAACCACGACCCCGCCATCAACCACGACCCCGCCACCAATCACGACCCCGGCACCAACCACGACCCCGCCATCAACCACGACTCCGCCACAAACCACGACCCCGCCACCAATCACGACCCCGGCACCAACCACGACCCCGCCACCAAGCACGACCCCCCCCACCAACCACGACCCCGCCATCAACCACGACCCCGGCACCAACCACGACTCCGCCACCAACCACGTCCCCGCCACCAATCACGTCCCCGCTTCCAACCACGACCCCGCCACCAACCACGACCCCGCCTCCAACCAGGACCCCGCCACCAACCACAACCCCGCAACCAGCCACGACCCCGCCACCAACCACGACCCCGGCATCAACCACGACCCCGCCACCAAGCACGACCCCGCAACCAGCCACGACCCCGCCACCAACCACGACCCCGGCATCAACCACGACCCCGCCACCAACCACAACCCCGCAACCAGCCACGACCCCGCCACCAACCACGACCCCGGCATCAACCACGACCCCGCCACCAAGCACGACCCCGCCATCAACCACGACCCCGCCATCAACCACGACCCCGCCACCAACCACAACCCCGCAATCAGCCTCGACCCCGCCACCAACCACGACCCCGCCACCAAGCACGACCCCGCCACCAACCACAACCCCGCCTCCAACCACGACCCCGCCATCAACCACGACCCCGGCACCAACCACGACCCCGCCACCAACCACGACCCCGCCATCAACCGCGACCCCGCCACCAACCACGACCCCGCAACCAACCACGACCCCGCCACCAACCACGACCCCGCCACCAATCACGGGCCCGGCACCAACCACGTTCCCCGCCATCAACCTAACCCCGCCACCAATCACGACCCCGCCACCAACCACGACCCCGCCACCAACCACGACCCCGCCATCAACCACGACCCCGCCACCAACCACGACCCCGCCACCAACCATGACCCCGCCATCAACCACGACCCCGCCACCAAGCACAACCCCGCCACCAACCACGACCCCGCCATCAACCACGACCCCGCCACCAACCACAACCCCGCCACCAGCCACGACCCCGCCACCAACCACGACCCCGCCATCAACCACGACCCCGCCACCAACCACGACCCCGCCACCAACCACGACCCCGCCATCAACCACGAACCCGCCACCAATCACGACCCCGGCACCAAGCACGACCCCGCCACCAACCACGACCCCGCCATCAACCACGACCCCGGCACCAACCACGACTCCGCCACTAACCACGACCCCGGCACCAACCACGACCCCGCCACCAACAACGACCCCGCCATCAACCACGACCCCACCACCAAGCACGACCCCGGCACCAACCACGACCCCGCCATCAACCACGACCCCGCCACCAACCACGACCCCGGCACCAACCACGACCGCGCCACCAACCACGACCCCGCCATCAACCACGACTCCGGCACCAACCACGACCCCGCCACCAACCACGACCCCGCCACCAACCACGACCCCGCCATCAACCACGACCCCGCCACCAACCACAACCCCGCAACCAGCCACGACCCCGCCACCAACCACGACCCCGCCATCAACCACGACCCCGCCACCAAGCACGACCCCGCCACCAACCACGACCCCGCCATCAACCACGACCCCGCCACCAACCACAACCCCGCCATCAACCACGAGCCCGGCACCAACCACGACCCCGCCATCAACCACGACCCCGCCACCAACCTCGACCCCGACACCTACCACGACCCCGCCACCAAGCACGACCCCGCCACCAACCACGACCCCGCCATCAACCACGACCCCGCCACCAACCACGACCCCGCCCTTTACCACGACCCCGCCACCTACCACGACCCCGCCACCAATCACGAGCCCGGCACCAATCACGACCCCGCCACCAAGCACGACCCCGCCACCAAGCACGACCCCGCCACCAACCACGACCCCGCCACCAACCACGACCCCGCCACCAATCACGAGCCCGGCACCTACCACGACCCCGCCACCAACCACGACCCCGCCACCAACCACGACCCCGCCACCAACCACGACCCCGCCACCTACCACGACCCCGCCATCAACCAAACTCCGCCTCCAACCACGACCCCGCCACCAACCACGACCCCGCCACCAACCACGACCCCGCCACCAACCACGACCCCGCCACCAACCACGACCCCGCCACCAACCACGACCCCGCCATCAACCAAACCCCGCCTCCAACCACGACCCCGCCACCAACCACGACCCCGCCACCAACCACGACCCCGCAACCAACCACGACCCCGCCACCAACCACGACCCCGCCACCAATCACGAGCCCGGCACCAACCACGTTCCCCGCCATCAACCAAGCCCCGCCACCAATCACGACCCCGCCACCAACCACGACCCCGCCACCAACCACGACCCCGCCATCAACCACGACCCCGCCACCAACCACGACCCCGCCACCAACCATGACCCCGCCATCAACCACGACCCCGCCACCAAGCACAACCCCGCCACCAACCACGACCCCGCCATCAACCACGACCCCGCCACCAACCACAACCCCGCAACCAGCCACGACCCCGCCACCAACCACGACCCCGCCATCAACCACGACCCCGCCACCAACCACGACCCCGCCACCAACCACGACCCCGCCATCAACCACGACCCCGCCACCAATCACGACCCCGGCACCAACCACGACCCCGCCATCAACCACGACTCCGCCACAAACCACGACCCCGCCACCAATCACGACCCCGGCACCAACCACGACCCCGCCACCAAGCACGACCCCCCCCACCAACCACGACCCCGCCATCAACCACGACCCCGGCACCAACCACGACTCCGCCACTAACCACGACCCCGGCACCAACCACGACCCCGCCACCAACCACGTCCCCGCCATCAACCACGACCCCGCCACCAAGCACGACCCCGGCACCAACCACGACCCCGCCATCAACCACGACCCCGCCACCAACCACGACCCCGGCACCAACCACGACCGCGCCACCAACCACGACCCCGCCATCAACCACGACTCCGGCACCAACCACGACCCCGCCACCAACCACGACCCCGCCGCCAACCACGACCCCGCCATCACCCACGACCCCGCCTCCAACCACGACCCCGCCACCAACTGCGACCCCGCCACCAACAACGACCGCGCCTCCAACCACGACCCCGCCACCTACCACGACCCCGCCATCAACCACGACCCCGCCACCAACCACGACCCAGCCAGCAAGCACGACCCCGCCATCAACCACGACCCCGCCACCAACCACAACCCCGCAACCAGCCACGACCCCGCCACCAACCACGACCCCGGCATCAACCACGACCCCGCCACCAAGCACGACCCCGCCATCAACCACGACCCCGCCATCAACCACGACCCCGCCACCAACCACAACCCCGCAATCAGCCTCGACCCCGCCACCAACCACGACCCCGCCACCAAGCACGACCCCGCCACCAACCACAACCCCGCCTCCAACCACGACCCCGCCACCAACCACGTCCCCGCCACCAATCACGTCCCCGCTTCCAACCACGACCCCGCCACCAACCACGACCCCGCCTCCAACCACGACCCCGCCACCAACTGCGACCCCGCCACCAACAACGACCGCGCCTCTAACCACGACCCCGCCACCTACCACGACCCCGCCATCAACCACGACCCCGCCACCAACCACGACCCAGGGAGCAAGCACGACCCCGCCATCAACCACGACCCCGCCACCAACCACAACCCCGCAACCAGCCACGACCCCGCCACCAACCACGACCCCGCCACCTACCACGACCCCGCCACCAACCACGACCCCGCCACCTACCACGACCCCGCCACCTACCACGACCCCGCCACCAATCACGACCCCGCCATTCACCATGACACCGCCACCAACCACGACCCCGGCACCAACCACGACCCCGCCATTCACCATGACCCCGCCACCAACCACAACCCCGCCTCCAACCACGACCCCGCCACCAACCACGTCCCCGCCACCAATCACGTCCCCGCTTCCAACCACGACCCCGCCACCAACCACGACCCCGCCACCAACCACAACCCCGCAACCAGCCACGACCCCGCCACCAACCACGACCCCGCCACCTACCACGACCCCGCCACCAACCACGACCCCGCCACCTACCACGACCCCGCCACCTACCACGACCCCGCCACCAATCACGACCCCGCCATTCACCATGACACCGCCACCAACCACGACCCCGGCACCAACCACGACCCCGCCATTCACCATGACCCCGCCACCAGCCACGACCCCGCCACCAACCACGACCCCGGCATCAACCACGACCCCGCCACCAAGCACGACCCCGCCATCAACCACGACCCCGCCATCAACCACGACCCCGCCACCAACCACAACCCCGCAATCAGCCTCGACCCCGCCACCAACCACGACCCCGCCACCAAGCACGACCCCGCCACCAACCACAACCCCGCCTCCAACCACGACCCCGCCACCAACCACGTCCCCGCCACCAATCACGTCCCCGCTTCCAACCACGACCCCGCCACCAACCACGACCCCGCCTCCAACCACGACCCCGCCACCAACTGCGACCCCGCCACCAACAACGACCGCGCCTCCAACCACGACCCCGCCACCTACCACGACCCCGCCATCAACCACGACCCCGCCACCAACCACGACCCAGCCAGCAAGCACGACCCCGCCATCAACCACGACCCCGCCACCAACCACAACCCCGCAACCAGCCACGACCCCGCCACCAACCACGACCCCGCCACCTACCACGACCCCGCCACCAACCACGACCCCGCCACCTACCACGACCCCGCCACCTACCACGACCCCGCCACCAATCACGACCCCGCCATTCACCATGACACCGCCACCAACCACGACCCCGGCACCAACCACGACCCCGCCATTCACCATGACCCCGCCACCAGCCACGACCCCGGCACCAACCACGACCCCGCCATTCACCATGACCCCGCCACCAGCCACGACCCCGCCACCAACCACGACCCCGGCATCAACCACGACCCCGCCATTCACCATGACACCGCCACCAACCACGACCCCGGCACCAACCACGACCCCGCCATTCACCATGACCCCGCCACCAGCCACGACCCCGCCACCAACCACGACCCCGGCATCAACCACGACCCCGCCATTCACCATGACCCCGCCACCAACCACGACCCCGCCACCAACCACGACCCCGCCACCTACCACGACCCCGCCACCTACCACGACCCCGCCACCAATCACGACCCCGCCATTCACCATGACACCGCCACCAACCACGACCCCGGCACCAACCACGACCCCGCCATTCACCAAGACCCCGCCACCAGCCACGACCCCGCCACCAACCACGACCCCGGCATCAACCACGACCCCGCCATTCACCATGACCCCGCCACCTACCACGACCCCGCCACCAACCACGACCCCGCCACCAACCACGACCCCGCCACCAACCACGACCCCGCCATTCACCATGACCCCGCCACCAACCACGACCCCGCCACCAACCACGACCCCGCCACCAACCACGACCCCGCCACCTACCACGACCCCTCCACCAACCACGACCCCGCCACCAACCACGACCCCGCCACCAATCACGAGCCCGGCACCAACCACGACCCCGCCATCAACCACGACCCCGCCACCAACCACGACCCCGCCACCTACCACGACCCCGGCACCAACCACGACCCCGCCATTCACCATGACCCCGCCACCAACCACGACCCCGCCACCAACCACGGCCCCGCCATTCACCATGACCCCGCCACCAACCACGACCCCGCCACCAACCACGACCCCGCCAGCAACGACGACCCCGCCACCTACCACGACCCCGCCACCAACCACGACCCCGCCACCAACCACGACCCCGCCACCAATCACGAGCCCGGCACCAACCACGACCCCGCCATCAACCACGACCCCGCCACCAACCTCGACCCCGCCACCTACCACGACCCCACCACCAAGCACGACCCCGCCACCAACCACGACCCCGCCATCAACCACGACCCCGCCACCAACCACGACCCCGCCATCTACCACGAGCCCGCCACCAGCCACGACCCCCCCACCAACCGCGACCCCGCCACCAATCACGGGCCCGGCACCAACCACGTTCCCCGCCATCAACCAAACCCCGCCACCAATCACGACCCCGCCACCAACTACGACCCCGCCACCAACCACGACCCCGCCATCAACCACGACCCCGCCACCAACCACGACCCCGCCATCTACCACGACCCCGCCACCAATCACGACCCCGCCACCAACCACGACCCCGCCACCAACCACGACCCCGCCACCAACCACGACCCCGCCACCAACCACGACCCCGCCACCAATCACGAGCCCGGCACCTACCACGACCCCGCCACCAACCACGACCCCGCCACCAACCACGACCCCGCCACCAACCACGACCCCGCCACCTACCACGACCCCGCCATCAACCAAACTCCGCCTCCAACCAAGACCCCGCAACCAACCACGACCCCGCCACCAACCACGACCCCGCCACCAACCACGACCCCGCCACCAACCACGACCCCGCCACCTACCACGACCCCGCCATCAACCAAACTCCGCCTCCAACCAAGACCCCGCAACCAACCACGACCCCGCCACCAACCACGACCCCGCAACCAACCACGACCCCGCCACCAACCACGACCCCGCCACCAATCACGGGCCCGGCACCAACCACGTTCCCCGCCATCAACCAAACCCCGCCACCAATCACGACCCCGCCACCAACTACGACCCCGCCACCAACCACGACCCCGCCATCAACCACGACCCCGCCACCAACCACGACCCCGCCACCAACCATGACCCCGCCATCAACCACGACCCCGCCACCAAGCACAACCCCGCCACCAACCACGACCCCGCCATCAACCACGACCCCGCCACCAACCACAACCCCGCCACCAGCCACGACCCCGCCACCAACCACGACCCCGCCATCAACCACGACCCCGCCACCAACCACGAGCCCGCCACCAATCACGACCCCGGCACCAAGCACGACCCCGCCACCAACCACGACCCCGCCATCAACCACGACCCCGGCACCAACCACGACTCCGCCACTAACCACGACCCCGGCACCAACCAAGACCCCGCCACCAACCACGACCCCGCCACCAAGCACGACCCCGGCACCAACCACGACCCCGCCATCAACCACGACCCCGCCACCAACCACGACCCCGGCACCAACCACGACCGCGCCACCAACCACGACCCCGCCATCAACCACGACCCCGCCACCAACCACGACCCCGGCACCAACCACGACCGCGCCACCAACCACGACCCCGCCATCAACCACGACTCCGGCACCAACCACGACCCCGCCATCAACCACGACCCCGCCCCCAACCACGACCCCGCCATCAACCACGACCCCGCCACCAACCACAACCCCGCAACCAGCCACGACCCCGCCACCAACCACGACCCGCCATCAACCAGGACCCCGCCACCAAGCACGACCCCGCCACCAACCACGACCCCGCCATCAACCACGACCCCGCCACCAACCACAACCCCGCAACCAGCCTCGACCCCGCCACCAACCACGACCCCGCCACCAAGCACGACCCCGCCACCAACCACGACCCCGCCTCCAACCACGACCCCGCCACCAACCACGTCCCCGCCACCAACCACGACCCCGCCACCAACCACGACCCCGCCACCTACCACGACCCCGCCACCTACCACGACCCCGCCACCAGCCGCGACCCCGCCACCAAGCACGACCCCGGCACCAACCACGACCCCGCCATCAACCACGACCCCGCCACCAACCACGACCCCGGCACCAACCACGACCGCGCCATCAACCACGACCCCGCCATCAACCACGACCCCGCCACCAACCACGACCCCGGCACCAACCACGACCCCGCCACCAACCACGACCCCGCCACCAACCACGACCCCGCCACCTACCACGACCCCGCCACCTACCACGACCCCGCCACCAGCCGCGACCCCGCCACCAAGCACGACCCCGGCACCAACCACGACCCCGCCATCAACCACGACCCCGCCACCAACCACGACCCCGGCACCAACCACGACCGCGCCATCAACCACGACCCCGCCACCAACCTCGACCCCGCCACCTACCACGACCCCGCCACCAAGCACGACCCCGCCACCAACCACGACCCCGCCATCAACCACGACCCCGCCACCAACCACGACCCCGCCATCTACCACGACCCCGCCACCTACCACGACCCCGCCACCAATCACGAGCCCGGCACCAATCACGACCCCGCCACCAACCACGACCCCGCCACCAAGCACGACCCCGCCACCAACCACGACCCCGCCACCAACCACGACCCCGCCACCAATCACGAGCCCGGCACCTACCACGACCCCGCCACCAACCACGACCCCGCCACCAACCACGACCCCGCCACCAACCACGACCCCGCCACCTACCACGACCCCGCCATCAACCAAACTCCGCCTCCAACCAAGACCCCGCAACCAACCACGACCCCGCCACCAACCACGACCCCGCCACCAACCACGACCCCGCCACCAACCACGACCCCGCCACCAACCACGACCCCGCCATCAACCAAACCCCGCCTCCAACCACGACCCCGCCACCAACCACGACCCCGCCACCAACCACGACCTCGCAACCAACCACGACCCCGCCACCAACCACGACCCCGCCACCAATCACGGGCCCGGCACCAACCACGTTCCCCGCCATCAACCAAACCCCGCCGCCAATCACGACCCCGCCACCAACCACGACCCCGCCACCAACCACGACCCCGCCATCAACCACGACCCCGCCACCAACCACGACCCCGCCACCAACCATGACCCCGCCATCAACCACGACCCCGCCACCAAGCACAACCCCGCCACCAACCACGACCCCGCCATCAACCACGACCCCGCCACCAACCACAACCCCGCCACCAGCCACGACCCCGCCACCAACCACGACCCCGCCATCAACCACGACCCCGCCACCAACCACGACCCCGCCACCAACCACGACCCCGCCATCAACCACGACCCCGCCACCAATCACGACCCCGGCACCAAGCACGGCCCCGCCACCAACCACGACCCCGCCATCAACCACGACCCCGGCACCAACCACGACTCCGCCACTAACCACGACCCCGGCACCAACCACGACCCCGCCACCAACCACGACCCCGCCATCAACCACGACCCCGCCACCAAGCACGACCCCGGCACCAACCACGACCCCGCCATCAACCACGACCCCGCCACCAACCACGACCCCGGCACCAACCACGACCGCGCCACCAACCACGACCCCGCCATCAACCACGACTCCGGCACCAACCACGACCCCGCCACCAACCACGACCCCGCCATCAACCACGACCCCGCCACCAACCACGACCCCGCTACCAACCACGACCCCGCCACCAACCACGACCCCGCCACCAACCACGACCCCGCCACCAACCACGACCCCGCCATCAACCACGACCCCGCCACCAACCACGACCCCGCCTCAACCCACGACCCCGCCATCAACCACGACCCCGCCCCCAACCACGACCCCGCCATCAACCACGACCCCGCCACCAACAACGACCCCGCAACCAGCCACGACCCCGCCACCAACCACGACCCCGCCATCAACCACGACCCCGCCACCAAGCACGACCCCGCCACCAACCACGACCCCGCCATCAACCACAACCCCGCAACCAGCCACGACCCCGCCACCAACCACGACCCCGCCATCAACCACGACCCCGCCACCAAGCACGACCCCGCCACCAACCACGACCCCGCCATCAACCACAACCCCGCAACCAGCCACGACCCCACCACCAACCACGACCCCGCCATCAACCACGACCCCGCCACCAAGCACAACCCCGCCATCAACCACGACCCCGCCACCAACCACGACCCCGCAACCAGCCACGACCCCGCCACCAACCACGACCCCGCCATCAACCACGACCCCGCCACCAAGCACGACCCCGCCACCAACCACGACCCCGCCATCAACCACAACCCCGCAACCAGCCACGACCCCACCACCAACCACGACCCCGCCATCAACCACGACCCCGCCACCAACCACGACCCCGCCATCAACCACGACCCCGCCACCAACCACGACCCCGCCATCAACCACGACCCCGCCACCAACCACGACCCCGCTACCAACCACGACCCCGACACTAACCACGACCCCGCCACCAACCACGACCCCGCCACCAACCACGACCCCGCCCCCAACCACGACCCCGCCACCAACCACGTCCCCGCCACCAACCACGACCCCGCCATCAACCACGACCCCGCCACCAAGCACGACCCCGCCATCAACCACAACCCCGCAACCAGCCACGACCCCACCACCAACCACGACCCCGCCATCAACCACGACCCCGCCACCAAGCACGACCCCGCCACCAACCACGACCCCGCCATCAACCACGACCCCGCCACCAAGCACGACCCCGCCACCAACCACGACCCCGCCATCAACCACGACCCCGCCACCAACCACAACCCCGCAACCAGCCTCGACCCCGCCACCAACCACGACCCCGCCACTAAGCACGACCCCGCCACCAACCACGACCCCGCCTCCAACCACGACCCCGCCACCAACCACGTCCCCGCCACCAATCACGACCCCGCTTCCAACCACGACCCCGCCACCAACCACGACCCCGCCTCCAACCACGAACCCGCCACCAGCCACGACCCCGCCACCAACTGCGACCCCGCCACCAACAAAGACCGCGCCTCCAACCACGACCCCGCCACCTACCACGACCCCGCCATCAACCACGACCCCGCCACCAACCACGACCCCGCCACCTACCGCGACCCCGCCACCTACCACGACCCCGCCACCAATCACGAGCCCGGCACCAATCACGATCCGGCCATCAACCAAACCCCGCCTCCAACCCCGACCCCGCCACCAACCACGACCCTGCCACCAACCACGATCCCGCCACCTACCACGACCCCGCCACCAACCACGACCCCGCCACCTACCACGACCCCGCCACCTACCACGACCCCGCCACCAATCACGAGCCCGGCACAAATCACGACCCGGCCATCAACCAAACCCCGCCTCCAACCACGACCCCGCCACCAACCACGACCCCGCCACCAACCACGACCCCGCCATTCACCATGACCCCGCCACCAACCACGACCCCGCCACCAACCACGACCCCGCCATCAACCACGACCCCGCCACCAACCACAACCCCGCAACCAGCCACGACCCCGCCACCAACCACGACCCCGCCACCAACCACAACCCCGCAACCAGCCACGACCCCGCCCCCAACCACGACCCCGCCATCAACCACAACCCCGCAACCAGCCACGACCCCACCACCAACCACGACCCCGCCATCAACCACGACCCCGCCACCAAGCACGACCCCGCCACCAACCACGACCCCGCCATCAACCACGACCCCGCCACCAAGCACGACCCCGCCACCAACCACGACCCCGCCATCAACCACGACCCCGCCACCAACCACAACCCCGCAACCAGCCTCGACCCCGCCACCAACCACGACCCCGCCACTAAGCACGACCCCGCCACCAACCACGACCCCGCCTCCAACCACGACCCCGCCACCAACCACGTCCCCGCCACCAATCACGACCCCGCTTCCAACCACGACCCCGCCACCAACCACGACCCCGCCTCCAACCACGAACCCGCCACCAGCCACGACCCCGCCACCAACTGCGACCCCGCCACCAACAAAGACCGCGCCTCCAACCACGACCCCGCCACCTACCACGACCCCGCCATCAACCACGACCCCGCCACCAACCACGACCCCGCCACCTACCGCGACCCCGCCACCTACCACGACCCCGCCACCAATCACGAGCCCGGCACCAATCACGATCCGGCCATCAACCAAACCCCGCCTCCAACCCCGACCCCGCCACCAACCACGACCCTGCCACCAACCACGATCCCGCCACCTACCACGACCCCGCCACCAACCACGACCCCGCCACCTACCACGACCCCGCCACCTACCACGACCCCGCCACCAATCACGAGCCCGGCACAAATCACGACCCGGCCATCAACCAAACCCCGCCTCCAACCACGACCCCGCCACCAACCACGACCCCGCCACCAACCACGACCCCGCCATTCACCATGACCCCGCCACCAACCACGACCCCGCCACCAACCACGACCCCGCCATCAACCACGACCCCGCCACCAACCACAACCCCGCAACCAGCCACGACCCCGCCACCAACCACGACCCCGCCTTCAACCACGACCCCGCCACCAAGCACGACCCCGCCATCAACCACGACCCCGCCTCCAACCACGACCCCGCCACCAACCACGACCCCGCCTCCAACCACGACCCCGCCACCAACCACGTCCCCGCCACCAATCACGACCCCGCTTCCAACCAGGATCCCGCCACCAACCACGACCCCGCCTCCAACCACGACCCCGCCACCAGCCACGACCCCGCCACCAACTGCGACCCCGCCACCAACAACGAGCGCGCCTCCAACCACGACCCCGCCACCTACCACGACCGCGCCATCAACCACGACCCCGCCACCAACCACGACCCAGCCAGCAAGCACGACCCCGCCATCAACCACGACCCCGCCACCAACCACAACCCCGCAACCAGCCACGACCCCGCCACCAACCACGACCCCGCCATCAACCACGACCCCGCCACCAAGTACGACCCCGCCACCAACCACGACCCCGCCATCAACCACGACCCCGCCACCAACCAGAACCCCGCCACCAGCCACGACCCCGCCACCAACCACGAACCCGCCACCAACCACGACCCCGCCTCCAACCACGACCCCGCCACCAACCACGACCCCGCCACCAACCACGACCCCGCCTCCAACCACGACCCCGCCACCAGCCGCGACCCCGCCACCAACCGCGACCCCGCCACCAACAACGACCGCGCCTCCAACCACGTCCCCGCCACCAATCACGACCCCGCTTCGAACCACGACCCCGCTACCAACCACGACCCCGCCTCCAACCACGACCTCGCCACCAACCACGTCCCCGCCACCAACCACGACCCCGCCACCTACCACGACCCCCGCTCCAAGCACGACCCCGCCACCAACCACGACTCCGCCACTAACCACGACCCCGCCTCCAACGTCGAACCCGCCACCAAGCACGACCCCGCCACCAACCACGACCCCGGCATCAACCACGACCTCGCCACCAACCACGTCCCCGCCACCAACCACGACCCCGCCAGGTGCCACGACCCCGCCAGGTACCACGACCCCGCCATCAACCACGACCCCGCCATCTACCACGAATCTGCCACCAACCACGACCCCGCCACCAACCACGACCCCGCCACCAACCACGACCCCGCCACCTACCACGACCCCGCCACCAACCACGACCCCGCCATCAACCACGACCCCGGCACCAACCACGACCCCGCCACCAACCACGACCCCGGCACCAACCACGACCCCGCCACCAACCACGACCCCGCCACCTACCACGACCCCGCCATCAACCACGACCCCGCCACCAACCACGACCCCGGCACCAACCACGACCGCGCCACCAACCACGACCCCGCCATCAACCACGACTCCGGCACCAACCACGACCCCGCCACCAACCACGACCCCGCCACCAACCACGACCCCGCCATCAACCACGACCCCGCCACCAATCACCAGCCCGGCACCAACCACGACCCCGCCATCAACCACGACCGCGCCACCAACCTCGACCCCGCCACCTACCACGACCCCGCCACTAAGCACGACCCCGCCACCAACCACGACCCCGCCATCAACCACGACCCCGCCACCAACCACGACCCCGCCATCTACCACGACCCCGCCACCTACCACGACCCCGCCACCAATCACGAGCCCGGCACCAATCACGACCACGCCACCAAGCACGACCCCGCCACCAACCACGACCTTGCCACCAACCACGACCCCGCCACCAACCACGACCCCGCCATCAACCAAACTCCGCCTCCAACCACGACCCCGCCACCAACCACGACCCCGCCACCAGCCACGACCCCGCCACCAACCACGACCCCGCCACCAACCACGACCCCGCCATCAACCAAACTCCGCCTCCAACCACGACCCCGCCACCAACCACGACCCCGCCACCAGCCACGACCCCGCCACCAACCACGACCCCGCCACCAACCAAGACCCCGCCAAGAATCACGAGCCCGGCACCTACCACGACCCCACCACCAACCACGACCCCGCCACCAACCACGACCCCGCCACCAACCACGACCCCGCCACCAACCACGACCCCGCCATCAACCAAACTCCGCCTCCAACCACAACCCCGCCACCAACCACGACCCCGCCACCAGCCACGACCCCGCCACCAACCACGACCCCGCCACCAACCAAGACCCCGCCAAGAATCACGAGCCCGGCACCTACCACGACCCCACCACCAACCACGACCCCGCCACCAACCACGACCCCGCCACCAACCACGACCCCGCCACCAACCACGACCCCGCCATCAACCAAACTCCGCCTCCAACCACGACCCCGCCACCAACCAAGACCCCGCCAAGAATCACGAGCCCGGCACCTACCACGACCCCACCACCAACCACGACCCCGCCACCAACCACGACCCCGCCACCAACCACGACCAAGCCACCAACCACGACCCCGCCATCAACCAAACCCCGCCTCCAACCACGACCCCGCCACCAACCACGACCCCGCCACCAACCACGACCCCGCAACCAACCACGAGCCCGCCACCAACCACGACCCCGCCACCAATCTCGAGCCCGGCACCAACCACGTTCCCCGCCATCAACCAAACCCCGCCACCAATCACGACCCCGCCACCAACCACGACCCCGCCACCAACCACGACCCCGCCATCAACCACGACCCCGCCACCAACCACGACCCCGCCACCAACCATGACCCCGCCATCAACCACGACCCCGCCACCAGCCACGACCCCGCCACCAACCACGACCCCGCCATCAACCACGACCCCGCCACCAACTACGACCCCGCCACCAACCACGACCCCGCCATCAACCACGACCCCGCCACCAATCACGACCCCGGCACCAACCACGACCCCGCCATCAACCACGACTCCGCCACAAACCACGACCCCGCCACCAATCACGACCCCGGCACCAACCACGACCCCGCCACCAACCACGACCCCGCCAGCAACCACGACCCCGCCATCAACCACGACCCCGGCACCAACCACGACTCCGCCACTAACCACGACCCCGGCACCAACCACGACCCCGCCACCAACCACGACCCCGCCATCAACCACGACCCCGCCACCAAGCACGACCCCGGCACCAACCACGACCCCGCCATCAACCACGACCCCGCCACCAACCACGACCCCGGCACCAACCACGACCGCGCCACCAACCACGACCTCGCCACCAACCACGACCCCGCCACCAACCACGACCCCGCCATCAACCACGACCCCGCCACCAACCACGACCCCGCCATCAACCACGACCCCGCCACCAACCACGACCCCGCCACCAACCACGACCCCGCCACCAACCACGACCCCGCCACCAACCACGACCCCGCCACCAACCACGACCCCGCCATCAACCAAACCCCGCCTCCAACCACGACCCCGCCACCAACTACGACCCCGCCACCAACCACGACCCCGCCACCAACCACGACCCCGCCACCAACCACTACCCCGCCTCCAACCACTAGCCCGCCACCAACCATGACCCCGCCACCAACCACGACCCCGCCACCAACCACGACCCCGCCACCAACCACGACCCCGCCACCAACCACGACCCCGCCACCAACCACGACCCCGCCACCAACCACGACCCCGCCACCAACCACGACCCCGCCACCAACCACGACCCGGCCACCACCCACGACCCCGCCACCAACCACGACCCCGCCATCAACCACGACCCCGCCACCAACCACGACCCCGCCACCAACCACGACCCCGCCACCAACCACGACCCCGCCCCCAACCACGACCCCGCCCCCAACCACGACCCCGCCATCAACCACGACCCCGCCGCCAACCACAACCCCGCAACCAGCCACGACCCCGCCACCAACCACGACCCCGCCACCAACCACGACCCCGCCACCAACCACGACCCCGCCACCAACCACGACCCCGCCACCAACCACGACCCCGCCCCCAACCACGACCCCGCCACCAACCACGACCCCGCCCCCAACCACGACCCCGCCCCCAACCACGACCCCGCCATCAACCACGACCCCGCCGCCAACCACAACCCCGCAACCAGCCACGACCCCGCCACCAACCACGACCCCGCCATCAACCACGACCCCGCCACCAAGCACGACCCCGCCACCAACCACGACCCCGCCATCAACCACGACCCCGCCACCTACCACGACCCCGCTCCAAGCACGACCCCGCCACCAACCACGACTCCGCCACTAACCACGACCCCGCCTCCAACGTCGAACCCGCCACCAAGCACGACCCCGCCACCAACCACGACCCCGGCACCAACCACGACCCCGCCATCAACCAAACCCCGCCATCTACCACGAATCTGCCACCAACCACGACCCCGCCACCAACCACGACCCCGCCACCAACCACGACCCCGCCACCTACCACGACCCCGGCACCAACCACGACCCCGCCATCAACCACGACCCCGCCACCAACCACGACCCCGCCATCAACCAAACCCCGCCTCCAACCACGACCCCGCCACCAACCACGACCCCGCCAGCAAGCACGACCCCGCCACCAACCACGACCCCGCCACCAACCACGACCCCGACACCAACCACGACCCCGCCACCAAGCACGACCCCGCCACCAATCACGAGCCCGGCACCAACCACGACCCCGCCATCAACCACGACCCCGCCACCAACCTCGACCCCGCCACCTACCACGACCCCGCCACCAAGCACGACCCCGCCACCAACCACGACCCCGCCATCAACCACGACCCCGCCACCAACCACGACCCCGCCTCCAACCACGACCCCGCCACCTACCACGACCCCGCCTCCAACCACGACCCCGCCACCAACCACTACCCCGCCTCCAACCACGACCCCATCATCAACCACGGCCCAGCCACCAACCACGACCCCGCCACCCACCACGACTCCGCCACCAAGCACGTCCCCGCCACCAACCACGACCCCGCCATCAACCACGACCCCGCTTCCAACCACGACCCCGCCACCAACCACGACCCCGCCATCAACCACGACCCCGCCACCAACCACGACCACGCCACCTACCACGACCCCGCCACCTACCACGACCCAGCCACCAATCACGAGCCCGGCACCAATCACGATCCGGCCATCAAACAAACCCCGCCTCCAACCACGACCCCGCCACCAACCACGACCCCGCCACCAACCACGATCCCGCCACCTACCACGACCCCGCCACCAACCACGACCCCGTCATTCACCATGACCCCGCCACCAACCACGACCCCGCCACCAACCACTACCCCGCCATCAACCACGACCCCGCCACCAACCACAACCCCGCAACCAGCCACGACCCCGCCACCAACCACGACCCCGCCATCAACCACGACCCCGCCACCAAGCACGACCCCGCCACCAACCACGACCCCGCCATCAACCACGACCCCGCCACCAACCACAACCCCGCAACCAGTCTCGACCCCGCCACCAACCACGACCCCGCCATCAACCACGACCCCGCCTCCAACCACGACCCCGCCACCAACCACGACCCCGCCTCCAACCACGACCCCGCCACCAACCACGTCCCCGCCACCAATCACGACCCCGCTTCCAACCACGACCCCGCCACCAACCACGACCCCGCCTCCAACCACGACCCCGCCACCAGCCACGACCCCGCCACCAACTGCGACCCCGCCACCAACAACGACCGCGCCATCAACCACGACCCCGCCACCTACCACGACCCCGCCATCAACCACGACCCCGCCAACAACCACGACCCAGCCAGCAAGCACGACCCCGCCATCAACCACGACCCCGCCACCAACCACAACCCCGCAACCAGCCACGACCCCGCCACCAACCACGACCCCGCCATCAACCACGACCCCGCCACCAAGTACGACCCCGCCACCAACCACGACCCCGCCATCAACCACGACCCCGCCACCAACCAGAATCCCGCCACCAGCCACGACCCCGCCACCAACCACGAACCCGCCATCAACCACGACCCCGCCTCCAACCACGACCCCGCCACCAACCACGACCCCGCCTCCAACCACGACCCCGCCACCAACCACGACCCCGCCACCAACCACGACCCCGCCTCCAACCACGACCCCGCCACCAGCCGCGACCCCGCCACCAACCGCGACCCCGCCACCAACAACGACCGCGCCTCCAACCACGTCCCCGCCACCAATCACGACCCCGCTTCGAACCACGACCCCGCTACCAACCACGACCCCGCCTCCAACCACGACCTCGCCACCAACCACGTCCCCGCCACCAACCACGACCCCGCCACCTACCACGACCCCCGCTCCAAGCACGACCCCGCCACCAACCACGACCCCGCCACTAACCACGACCCCGCCTCCAACGTCGAACCCGCCACCAAGCACGACCCCGCCACCAACCACGACCCCGGCGCCAACCACGACCTCGCCACCAACCACGTCCCCGCCACCAACCACGACCCCGCCAGGTACCACGACCCCGCCAGGTACCACGACCCCGCCATCAACCACGACCCCGCCATCTACCACGAATCTGCCACCAACCACGACCCCGCCACCAACCACGACCCCGCCACCAACCACGACCCCGCCACCTACCACGACCCCGCTACCAACCACGACCCCGCCATCAACCACGACCCCGGCACCAACCACGACCCCGCCACCAACCACGACCCCGCCATCAACCACGACCCCGCCACCAAGCACGACCCCGGCACCAACCACGACCCCGCCATCAACCACGACCCCGCCACCAACCACGACCCCGGCACCAACCACGACCGCGCCACCAACCACGACCCCGCCATCAACCACGACTCCGGCACCAACCACGACCCCGCCACCAACCACGACCCCGCCACCAACCACGACCCCGCCATCAACCACGACCCCGCCATCAACCACGACCCCGCCATCAACCACGACTCCGCCATCAACCACGACCCCGCCACCAACCACGACCCCGCCACCAACCACGACCCCGCCACCAACCACGACCCCGCCATCAACCACGACCCCGCCATCAACCACGACTCCGCCACCAACCACGACCCCGCCACCAGCCACGACCCCGCCACCAACCACGACCCCGCCATCAACCACGACCCCGCCATTCACCACGACCCCGCCACCTACCACGACCCCGCCACCAACCACGACCCCGCCTCCAACCACGACCCCGCCACCAACCACGACCCCGCCTCCAACCACGACCCCGCCATCAACCACGACCCCGCCACCAACCACGACCCCGCCACCAACCACGACCCCGCCATCAACCACGACCCCGCCACCAACCACGACCCCGCCATCAACCACGACCCCGCCCCCAACCACGACCCTGCCATCAACCACGACCCCGCCACCAAGCACGACCCCGGCACCAACCACGACCCCGCCATCAACCACGACCCCGCCACCAACCACGACCCCGGCACCAACCACGACCGCGCCACCAACCACGACCCCGCCACGATCCCGCCACCAACCACGACCCCGGCACCAACCACGACCGCGCCACCAACCACGACTCCGCCTCCAACCACGACCCCGGCACCAACCACGACCCCGCAACCAACCACGACCCCGCCATCAACCACGACCCCGCCCCCAACCACGACCCCGCCTCCAACCACGACCCCGCCACCAACCACGACCCCGCCACCAACCACGACCCCGCCACCAACCACGACTCCGGCACCAACCACGACCCCGCCATCAACCACGACCCCGCCACCAACCACGACCCCGCCACCAACCCCGACCCCGCCACCAACCCCGACCCCGCCACCAACCCCGCCCCCAACCACGACCCCGCCTCCAACCAAGACCCCGCCACCAACCACGACCCCGCCACCAACCACAACCCCGCCACCAACCACGACCCCGCCACCAACCACGACCCCGCCACCAACCACGACCCCGCCACCAACCACGACCCCGCCACCAACCACGACCCCGCCACCAACCCCGACCCCGCCACCAACCCCGACCCCGCCACCAACCCCGCCCCCAACCACGACCCCGCCTCCAACCAAGACCCCGCCACCAACCACGACCCCGCCACCAACCACGACCCCGCCACCAACCACGACCCCGCCCCCAACCACGACCCCGCCCCCAACCACGACCCCGCCACCAACCCCGACCCCGCCACCAACCCCGACCCCGCCACCAACCCCGCCCCCAACCACGACCCCGCCTCCAACCAAGACCCCGCCACCAACCACGACCCCGCCACCAACCACGACCCCGCCACCAACCACGACCCCGCCACCAACCACGACCCCGCCACCAACCACGACCCCGCCACCAACCACGACCCCGCCACCAACCACGACCCCGCCACCAACCACGACCCCGCCACCAACCACGACCCCGCCACCAACCCCGACCCCGCCACCAACCACGACCCCGCCACCAACCACGACCCCGCCACCAACCACGACCCCGCCACCAACCACGACCCCGCCTCCAACCAAGACCCCGCCACCAACCACGACCCCGCCACCAACCACGACCCCGCCACCAACCACGACCCCGCCACCAACCACGACCCCGCCACCAACCACGACCCCGCCACCAACCACGACCCCGCCACCAACCACGACCCCGCCACCAACCACGACCCCGCCACCAACCACGACCCCGCCACCAACCCCGACCCCGCCACCAACCACGACCCCGCCACCAACCACGACCCCGCCACCAACCACGACCCCGCCACCAACCACGACCCCGCCACCAACCATGACCCCGCCATTCACCACGACCCCGCCACCAACCATGACCCCGCCACCAACCACGACCCCGCCACCAACCACGACCCCGCCACCAACCACGACCCCGCCACCAACCACGACCCAGCCACCAACCACGACCCCGCCACCAACCACGACCCCGCCACCAACCACGACCCCGCCTCCCACCACGACCCCGCCCCCAACCACGACCCTGCCATCAACCACGACCCCGCCGCCAACCACAACCCCGCAACCAGCCACGACCCCGCCACCAACCACGACCCCGCCATCAACCACGACCCCGCCCCCAACCACGACCCCGCCTCCAACCAAGACCCCGCCACCAACCACGACCCCGCCACCAACCACGACCCCGCCACCAACCACGACCCCGCCACCAACCACGACCCCGCCACCAACCACGACCCCGCCACCAACCACGACCCCGCCACCAACCACGACCCCGCCACCAACCACGACCCCACCACCAAGCACGACCCCGCCACCAACCACGACCCCGCCACCAACCACGACCCCGCCATCAACCACGACCCCGCCATCAACCACGACCCCGCCATCAACCACGACCCCTCCACCAATCACGACCCCGCCACCAACCTCGACCCCGCCATCAACCACGACCCCGCCACCAACCTCGATCCCGCCACCAACCACGACCCCGCCACCAACCACGACCCCGCCTCCAACCACGACCCCGCCACCAGCCGCGACCCCGCCACCAACCGCGACCCCGCCACCAACAACGACCGCGCCTCCAACCACGTCCCCGCCACCAATCACGACCCCGCTTCGAACCACGACCCCGCTACCAACCACGACCCCGCCTCCAACCACGACCTCGCCACCAACCACGTCCCCGCCACCAACCACGACCCCGCCACCTACCACGACCCCCGCTCCAAGCACGACCCCGCCACCAACCACGACTCCGCCACTAACCACGACCCCGCCTCCAACGTCGAACCCGCCACCAAGCACGACCCCGCCACCAACCACGACCCCGGCATCAACCACGACCTCGCCACCAACCACGTCCCCGCCACCAACCACGACCCCGCCAGGTGCCACGACCCCGCCAGGTACCACGACCCCGCCATCAACCACGACCCCGCCATCTACCACGAATCTGCCACCAACCACGACCCCGCCACCAACCACGACCCCGCCACCAACCACGACCCCGCCACCTACCACGACCCCGCCACCAACCACGACCCCGCCATCAACCACGACCCCGGCACCAACCACGACCCCGCCACCAACCACGACCCCGGCACCAACCACGACCCCGCCACCAACCACGACCCCGCCACCTACCACGACCCCGCCATCAACCACGACCCCGCCACCAACCACGACCCCGGCACCAACCACGACCGCGCCACCAACCACGACCCCGCCATCAACCACGACTCCGGCACCAACCACGACCCCGCCACCAACCACGACCCCGCCACCAACCACGACCCCGCCATCAACCACGACCCCGCCACCAATCACCAGCCCGGCACCAACCACGACCCCGCCATCAACCACGACCGCGCCACCAACCTCGACCCCGCCACCTACCACGACCCCGCCACTAAGCACGACCCCGCCACCAACCACGACCCCGCCATCAACCACGACCCCGCCACCAACCACGACCCCGCCATCTACCACGACCCCGCCACCTACCACGACCCCGCCACCAATCACGAGCCCGGCACCAATCACGACGACGCCACCAAGCACGACCCCGCCACCAACCACGACCTTGCCACCAACCACGACCCCGCCACCAACCACGACCCCGCCATCAACCAAACTCCGCCTCCAACCACGACCCCGCCACCAACCACGACCCCGCCACCAGCCACGACCCCGCCACCAACCACGACCCCGCCACCAACCACGACCCCGCCATCAACCAAACTCCGCCTCCAACCACGACCCCGCCACCAACCACGACCCCGCCACCAGCCACGACCCCGCCACCAACCACGACCCCGCCACCAACCAAGACCCCGCCAAGAATCACGAGCCCGGCACCTACCACGACCCCACCACCAACCACGACCCCGCCACCAACCACGACCCCGCCACCAACCACGACCCCGCCACCAACCACGACCCCGCCATCAACCAAACTCCGCCTCCAACCACGACCCCGCCACCAACCACGACCCCGCCACCAGCCACGACCCCGCCACCAACCACGACCCCGCCACCAACCAAGACCCCGCCAAGAATCACGAGCCCGGCACCTACCACGACCCCACCACCAACCACGACCCCGCCACCAACCACGACCCCGCCACCAACCACGACCCCGCCACCAACCACGACCCCGCCATCAACCAAACTCCGCCTCCAACCACGACCCCGCCCCCAACCAAGACCCCGCCAAGAATCACGAGCCCGGCACCTACCACGACCCCACCACCAACCACGACCCCGCCACCAACCACGACCCCGCCACCAACCACGACCAAGCCACCAACCACGACCCCGCCATCAACCAAACCCCGCCTCCAACCACGACCCCGCCACCAACCACGACCCCGCCACCAACCACGACCCCGCAACCAACCACGAGCCCGCCACCAACCACGACCCCGCCACCAATCTCGAGCCCGGCACCAACCACGTTCCCCGCCATCAACCAAACCCCGCCACCAATCACGACCCCGCCACCAACCACGACCCCGCCACCAACCACGACCCCGCCATCAACCACGACCCCGCCACCAACCACGACCCCGCCACCAACCATGACCCCGCCATCAACCACGACCCCGCCACCAGCCACGACCCCGCCACCAACCACGACCCCGCCATCAACCACGACCCCGCCACCAACTACGACCCCGCCACCAACCACGACCCCGCCATCAACCACGACCCCGCCACCAATCACGACCCCGGCACCAACCACGACCCCGCCATCAACCACGACTCCGCCACAAACCACGACCCCGCCACCAATCACGACCCCGGCACCAACCACGACCCCGCCACCAACCACGACCCCGCCAGCAACCACGACCCCGCCATCAACCACGACCCCGGCACCAACCACGACTCCGCCACTAACCACGACCCCGGCACCAACCACGACCCCGCCACCAACCACGACCCCGCCATCAACCACGACCCCGCCACCAAGCACGACCCCGGCACCAACCACGACCCCGCCATCAACCACGACCCCGCCACCAACCACGACCCCGGCACCAACCACGACCGCGCCACCAACCACGACCTCGCCACCAACCACGACCTCGCCACCAACCACGACCCCGGCACCAACCACGACCCCGCCACCAACCACGACCCCGCCACCAACCACGACCCCGCCACCAACTACGACCCCGCCACCAACCACGACCCCGCCACCAACCACGACCCCGCCCCCAACCACGACCCCGCCATCAACCACGACCCCGCCGCCAACCACAACCCCGCAACCAGCCACGACCCCGCCACCAACCACGACCCCGCCATCAACCACGACCCCGCCACCAAGCACGACCCCGCCACCAACCACGACCCCGCCATCAACCACGACCCCGCCACCTACCACGACCCCGCTCCAAGCACGACCCCGCCACCAACCACGACTCCGCCACTAACCACGACCCCGCCTCCAACGTCGAACCCGCCACCAAGCACGACCCCGCCACCAACCACGACCCCGGCACCAACCACGACCCCGCCATCAACCAAACCCCGCCATCTACCACGAATCTGCCACCAACCACGACCCCGCCACCAACCACGACCCCGCCACCAACCACGACCCCGCCACCTACCACGACCCCGGCACCAACCACGACCCCGCCATCAACCACGACCCCGCCACCAACCACGACCCCGCCATCAACCAAACCCCGCCTCCAACCACGACCCCGCCACCAACCACGACCCCGCCAGCAAGCACGACCCCGCCACCAACCACGACCCCGCCACCAACCACGACCCCGACACCAACCACGACCCCGCCACCAAGCACGACCCCGCCACCAATCACGAGCCCGGCACCAACCACGACCCCGCCATCAACCACGACCCCGCCACCAACCTCGACCCCGCCACCTACCACGACCCCGCCACCAAGCACGACCCCGCCACCAACCACGACCCCGCCATCAACCACGACCCCGCCACCAACCACGACCCCGCCTCCAACCACGACCCCGCCACCTACCACGACCCCGCCTCCAACCACGACCCCGCCACCAACCACTACCCCGCCTCCAACCACGACCCCATCATCAACCACGGCCCAGCCACCAACCACGACCCCGCCACCCACCACGACTCCGCCACCAAGCACGTCCCCGCCACCAACCACGACCCCGCCATCAACCACGACCCCGCTTCCAACCACGACCCCGCCACCAACCACGACCCCGCCATCAACCACGACCCCGCCACCAACCACGACCACGCCACCTACCACGACCCCGCCACCTACCACGACCCCGCCACCAATCACGAGCCCGGCACCAATCACGATCCGGCCATCAAACAAACCCCGCCTCCAACCACGACCCCGCCACCAACCACGACCCCGCCACCAACCACGATCCCGCCACCTACCACGACCCCGCCACCAACCACGACCCCGTCATTCACCATGACCCCGCCACCAACCACGACCCCGCCACCAACCACTACCCCGCCATCAACCACGACCCCGCCACCAACCACAACCCCGCAACCAGCCACGACCCCGCCACCAACCACGACCCCGCCATCAACCACGACCCCGCCACCAAGCACGACCCCGCCACCAACCACGACCCCGCCATCAACCACGACCCCGCCACCAACCACAACCCCGCAACCAGTCTCGACCCCGCCACCAACCACGACCCCGCCATCAACCACGACCCCGCCTCCAACCACGACCCCGCCACCAACCACGACCCCGCCTCCAACCACGACCCCGCCACCAACCACGTCCCCGCCACCAATCACGACCCCGCTTCCAACCACGACCCCGCCACCAACCACGACCCCGCCTCCAACCACGACCCCGCCACCAGCCACGACCCCGCCACCAACTGCGACCCCGCCACCAACAACGACCGCGCCATCAACCACGACCCCGCCACCTACCACGACCCCGCCATCAACCACGACCCCGCCAACAACCACGACCCAGCCAGCAAGCACGACCCCGCCATCAACCACGACCCCGCCACCAACCACAACCCCGCAACCAGCCACGACCCCGCCACCAACCACGACCCCGCCATCAACCACGACCCCGCCACCAAGTACGACCCCGCCACCAACCACGACCCCGCCATCAACCACGACCCCGCCACCAACCAGAATCCCGCCCCCAGCCACGACCCCGCCACCAACCACGAACCCGCCATCAACCACGACCCCGCCTCCAACCACGACCCCGCCACCAACCACGACCCCGCCTCCAACCACGACCCCGCCACCAACCACGACCCCGCCACCAACCACGACCCCGCCTCCAACCACGACCCCGCCACCAGCCGCGACCCCGCCACCAACCGCGACCCCGCCACCAACAACGACCGCGCCTCCAACCACGTCCCCGCCACCAATCACGACCCCGCTTCGAACCACGACCCCGCTACCAACCACGACCCCGCCTCCAACCACGACCTCGCCACCAACCACGTCCCCGCCACCAACCACGACCCCGCCACCTACCACGACCCCCGCTCCAAGCACGACCCCGCCACCAACCACGACCCCGCCACTAACCACGACCCCGCCTCCAACGTCGAACCCGCCACCAAGCACGACCCCGCCACCAACCACGACCCCGGCGCCAACCACGACCTCGCCACCAACCACGTCCCCGCCACCAACCACGACCCCGCCAGGTACCACGACCCCGCCAGGTACCACGACCCCGCCATCAACCACGACCCCGCCATCTACCACGAATCTGCCACCAACCACGACCCCGCCACCAACCACGACCCCGCCACCAACCACGACCCCGCCACCTACCACGACCCCGCTACCAACCACGACCCCGCCATCAACCACGACCCCGGCACCAACCACGACCCCGCCACCAACCACGACCCCGCCATCAACCACGACCCCGCCACCAAGCACGACCCCGGCACCAACCACGACCCCGCCATCAACCACGACCCCGCCACCAACCACGACCCCGGCACCAACCACGACCGCGCCACCAACCACGACCCCGCCATCAACCACGACTCCGGCACCAACCACGACCCCGCCACCAACCACGACCCCGCCACCAACCACGACCCCGCCATCAACCACGACCCCGCCATCAACCACGACCCCGCCATCAACCACGACTCCGCCATCAACCACGACCCCGCCACCAACCACGACCCCGCCACCAACCACGACCCCGCCACCAACCACGACCCCGCCATCAACCACGACCCCGCCATCAACCACGACTCCGCCACCAACCACGACCCCGCCACCAGCCACGACCCCGCCACCAACCACGACCCCGCCATCAACCACGACCCCGCCACCAACCACGACCCCGCCATCAACCACGACCCCGCCACCAACCACGACCCCGCCATCAACCACGACCCCGCCACCAACCACGACCCCGCCACCAGCCACGACCCCGCCTCCAACCACGACCCCGCCACCAACCACGACCCCGCCACCAACCACGACCCCGCCACCAACCACGACCCCGCCATCAACCACGACCCCGCCACCAACCACGACCCCGCCATCAACCACGACCCCGCCATTCACCACGACCCCGCCACCTACCACGACCCCGCCACCAACCACGACCCCGCCTCCAACCACGACCCCGCCACCAACCACGACCCCGCCTCCAACCACGACCCCGCCATCAACCACGACCCCGCCACCAACCACGACCCCGCCACCAACCACGACCCCGCCATCAACCACGACCCCGCCACCAACCACGACCCCGCCATCAACCACGACCCCGCCCCCAACCACGACCCTGCCATCAACCACGACCCCGCCACCAAGCACGACCCCGGCACCAACCACGACCCCGCCATCAACCACGACCCCGCCACCAACCACGACCCCGGCACCAACCACGACCGCGCCACCAACCACGACCCCGCCACGATCCCGCCACCAACCACGACCCCGGCACCAACCACGACCGCGCCACCAACCACGACTCCGCCTCCAACCACGACCCCGGCACCAACCACGACCCCGCAACCAACCACGACCCCGCCATCAACCACGACCCCGCCCCCAACCACGACCCCGCCTCCAACCACGACCCCGCCACCAACCACGACCCCGCCACCAACCACGACCCCGCCACCAACCACGACTCCGGCACCAACCACGACCCCGCCATCAACCACGACCCCGCCACCAACCACGACCCCGCCACCAACCCCGACCCCGCCACCAACCCCGACCCCGCCACCAACCCCGCCCCCAACCACGACCCCGCCTCCAACCAAGACCCCGCCACCAACCACGACCCCGCCACCAACCACGACCCCGCCACCAACCACGACCCCGCCACCAACCACGACCCCGCCACCAACCACGACCCCGCCACCAACCACGACCCCGCCACCAACCACGACCCCGCCACCAACCCCGACCCCGCCACCAACCCCGACCCCGCCACCAACCCCGCCCCCAACCACGACCCCGCCTCCAACCAAGACCCAGCCACCAACCACGACCCCGCCACCAACCACGACCCCGCCACCAACCACGACCCCGCCCCCAACCACGACCCCGCCCCCAACCACGACCCCGCCACCAACCCCGACCCCGCCATCAACCACGACCCCGCCACCAAGCACGACCCCGCCACCAACCCCGCCCCCAACCACGACCCCGCCACCAACCACGACCCCGCCACCAACCACGACCCCGCCACGATCCCGCCACCAACCACGACCCCGCCACCAACCACGACCCCGCCACCAACCACGACCCCGCCACGATCCCGCCACCAACCACGACCCCGCCACCAACCACGACCCCGCCACCAACCACGACCCCGCCACCAACCACGACCCCGCCACCAACCACGACCCCGCCACCAACCACGACCCCGCCACCAACCACGACCCCGCCTCCCACCACGACCCCGCCCCCAACCACGACCCTGCCATCAACCACGACCCCGCCGCCAACCACAACCCCGCAACCAGCCACGACCCCGCCACCAACCACGACCCCGCCATCAACCACGACCCCGCCCCCAACCACGACCCCGCCTCCAACCAAGACCCCGCCACCAACCACGACCCCGCCACCAACCACGACCCCGCCACCAACCACGACCCCACCACCAACCACGACCCCGCCACCAACCACGACCCCGCCACCAACCACGACCCCGCCACCAACCACGACCCCGCCACCAACCACGACCCCACCACCAAGCACGACCCCGCCACCAACCACGACCCCGCCACCAACCACGACCCCGCCATCAACCACGACCCCGCCATCAACCACGACCCCGCCATCAACCACGACCCCTCCACCAATCACGACCCCGCCACCAACCTCGACCCCGCCATCAACCACGACCCCGCCACCAACCTCGATCCCGCCACCTACCACGACCCCGCCACCAAGCACGACCCCGCCACCAACCACGACCCCGCCATCAACCACGACCCCGCCACCAACCACGACCCCGCCATCTACCACGACCCCGCCAACTACCACGACCCCGCCACCTACCACGACCCCGCCACCAACCACGACCCCGCCACCAATCACGAGCCCGGCACCAATCACGACCCCGCCACCAACCACGACCCCGCCACCAAGCACGACCCCGCCACCAACCACGACCCCGCCACCAACCACGACCCCGCCACCAATCACGAGCCCGGCACCTACCACGACCCCACCACCAACCACGACCCCGCCACCAACCACGACCCCGCCACCAACCACGACCCCGCCACCAACCACGACCCCGCCATCAACCAAACTCCGCCTCCAACCACGACCCCGCCACCAACCACGACCCCGCCACCAGCCACGACCCCGCCACCAACCACGACCCCGCCACCAACCACGACCCCGCCACCAACCACGACCCCGCCATCAACCAAACCCCGCCTCCAACCACGACCCCGCCACCAACCACGACCCCGCCACCAACCACGACCCCACAACCAACCACGAGCCCGCCACCAACCACGACCCCGCCACCAATCACGAGCCCGGCACCAACCACGTTCCCCGCCATCAACCAAACCCCGCCACCAATCACGACCCCGCCACCAACCACGACCCCGCCACCAACCACGACCCCGCCATCAACCACGACCCCGCCACCAACCACGACCCCGCCACCAACCATGACCCCGCCATCAACCACGACCCCGCCACCAGCCACGACCCCGCCACCAACCACGACCCCTCCATCAACCACGACCCCGCCACCAACTACGACCCCGCCACCAACCACGACCCCGCCATCAACCACGACCCCGCCACCAATCACGACCCCGGCACCAACCACGACCCCGCCATCAACCACGACTCCGCCACAAACCACGACCCCGCCACCAATCACGACCCCGGCACCAACCACGACCCCGCCACCAAGCACGACCCCGCCAGCAACCACGACCCCGCCATCAACCACGACCCCGGCACCAACCACGACTCCGCCACTAACCACGACCCCGGCACCAACCACGACCCCGCCACCAACCGCGACCCCGCCATCAACCACGACCCCGCCACCAAGCACGACCCCGGCACCAACCACGACCCCGCCATCAACCACGACCCCGCCATCAACCACGACCCCGGCACCAACCACGACCGCGACACCAACCACGACCCCGCCATCAACCACGACTCCGGCACCAACCACGACCCCGCCACAAACCACGACCCCGCCACCAACCACGACCCCGCCACCAATCACGACCCCGCTTCCAACCACGACCCCGCCACCAACCACGTCCCCGCCACCAATCACGACCCCGCTTCCAACCATGACCCCGCCACCAACCACGACCCCGCCCCCAACCACGACCCCGCCATCAACCACGACCCCGCCACCAACCACGACCCCGCCATCAACCACGACCCCGCCACCAAGCACGACCCCGGCACCAACCACGACCCCGCCATCAACCACGACCCCGCCACCAACCACGACCCCGGCACCAACCACGACCGCGCCACCAACCACGACCCCGCCATCAACCACGACTCCGGCACCAACCACGACCCCGCCACCAACCACGACCCCGCCACCAATCACGAGCCCGGCACCAACCACGACCCCGCCATCAACCACGACCCCGCCACCAACCTCGATCCCGCCACCTACCACGACCCCGCCACCAAGCACGACCCCGCCACCAACCACGACCCCGCCATCAACCACGACCCCGCCACCAACCACGACCCCGCCATCTACCACGACCCCGCCAACTACCACGACCCCGCCACCTACCACGACCCCGCCACCAACCACGACCCCGCCACCAATCACGAGCCCGGCACCAATCACGACCCCGCCACCAACCACGACCCCGCCACCAAGCACGACCCCGCCACCAACCACGACCCCGCCACCAACCACGACCCCGCCACCAATCACGAGCCCGGCACCTACCACGACCCCACCACCAACCACGACCCCGCCACCAACCACGACCCCGCCACCAACCACGACCCCGCCACCAACCACGACCCCGCCATCAACCAAACTCCGCCTCCAACCACGACCCCGCCACCAACCACGACCCCGCCACCAGCCACGACCCCGCCACCAACCACGACCCCGCCACCAACCACGACCCCGCCACCAACCACGACCCCGCCATCAACCAAACCCCGCCTCCAACCACGACCCCGCCACCAACCACGACCCCGCCACCAACCACGACCCCACAACCAACCACGAGCCCGCCACCAACCACGACCCCGCCACCAATCACGAGCCCGGCACCAACCACGTTCCCCGCCATCAACCAAACCCCGCCACCAATCACGACCCCGCCACCAACCACGACCCCGCCACCAACCACGACCCCGCCATCAACCACGACCCCGCCACCAACCACGACCCCGCCACCAACCATGACCCCGCCATCAACCACGACCCCGCCACCAGCCACGACCCCGCCACCAACCACGACCCCGCCATCAACCACGACCCCGCCACCAACTACGACCCCGCCACCAACCACGACCCCGCCATCAACCACGACCCCGCCACCAATCACGACCCCGGCACCAACCACGACCCCGCCATCAACCACGACTCCGCCACAAACCACGACCCCGCCACCAATCACGACCCCGGCACCAACCACGACCCCGCCACCAAGCACGACCCCGCCAGCAACCACGACCCCGCCATCAACCACGACCCCGGCACCAACCACGACTCCGCCACTAACCACGACCCCGGCACCAACCACGACCCCGCCACCAACCACGACCCCGCCATCAACCACGACCCCGCCACCAAGCACGACCCCGGCACCAACCACGACCCCGCCATCAACCACGACCCCGCCATCAACCACGACCCCGGCACCAACCACGACCGCGACACCAACCACGACCCCGCCATCAACCACGACTCCGGCACCAACCACGACCCCGCCACAAACCACGACCCCGCCACCAACCACGACCCCGCCACCAATCACGACCCCGCTTCCAACCACGACCCCGCCACCAACCACGTCCCCGCCACCAATCACGACCCCGCTTCCAACCATGACCCCGCCACCAACCACGACCCCGCCCCCAACCACGACCCCGCCATCAACCACGACCCCGCCGCCAACCACAACCCCGCAACCAGCCACGACCCCGCCACCAACCACGACCCCGCCATCAACCACGACCCCGCCACCAAGCACGACCCCGCCACCAACCACGACCCCGCCATCAACCACGACCCCGCCACCAACCACAACCCCGCAACCAGCGTCGATCCCGCCACCAACCACGAACCCGCCACCAAGCACGACCCCGCCACCAACCACGACCCCGCCTCCAACCACGACCCCGCCACCAACCACGTCCCCGCCACCAATCACGACCCCGCTTCCAACCACGACCCCGCCACCAACCACGACCCCGCCTCCAACCACGACCCCGCCATCAACCACGACCCCGCCGCCAATCACGACCCCGCTTCCAACCACGACCCCGCCACCAACCACGTCCCCGCCACCAATCACGACCCCGCTTCCAACCACGACCCCGCCACCAACCACGACCCCGCCTCCAACCACGACCCCGCCATCAACCACGACCCCGCCGCCAACCACAACCCCGCAACCAGCCACGACCCCGCCACCAACCACGACCCCGCCATCAACCACGACCCCGCCACCAAGCACGACCCCGCCACCAACCACGACCCCGCCATCAACCACGACCCCGCCACCAACCACAACCCCGCAACCAGCCTCGATCCCGCCACCAACCACGACCCCGCCACCAAGGACGACCCCGCCACCAACCACGACCCCGTCTCCAACCACGACCCCGCCACCAACCACGTCCCCGCCACCAATCACGACCCCGCTTCCAACCACGACCCCGCCACCAACCACGACCCCGCCTCCAACCACGACCCCTCCACCAGCCACAACCCCGCCACCAACCACGACCCAGCCAGCAAGCACGACCCCGCCATCAACCACGACCCCGCCACCAACCACAACCCCGCAACCAGCCACGACCCCGCCACCAACCACGACCCCGCCATCAACCACGACCCCGCCACCAAGTACGACCCCGCCACCAACCCCGACCCCGCCTCCAACCACAACCCCGCCACCAACCACTACCCCGCCTCCAACCACGACCCCATCATCAACCACGGCCCAGCCACCAACCACGACCCCGCCACCCACCACGACTCCGCCACCAAGCACGTCCCCGCCACCAACCACGACCCCGCCATCAACCACGACCCCGCTTCCAACCACGACCCCGCCACCAACCACGACCCCGCCATCAACCACGACCCCGCCACCAACCACGACCACGCCACCTACCACGACCCCGCCACCTACCACGACCCCGCCACCAATCACGAGCCCGGCACCAATCACGATCCGGCCATCAAACAAACCCCGCCTCCAACCACGACCCCGCCACCAACCACGACCCCGCCACCAACCACGATCCCGCCACCTACCACGACCCCGCCACCAACCACGACCCCGTCATTCACCATGACCCCGCCACCAACCACGACCCCGCCACCAACCACGACCCCGCCATCAACCACGACCCCGCCACCAACCACAACCCCGCAACCAGCCACGACCCCGCAACCAACCACGACCCCGCCATCAACCACGACCCCGCCACCAAGCACGACCCCGCCACCAACCACGACCCCGCCATCAACCACGACCCCGCCACCAACCACAACCCCGCAACCAGTCTCGACCCCGCCACCAACCACGACCCCGCCATCAACCACGACCCCGCCTCCAACCACGACCCCGCCACCAACCACGACCCCGCCTCCAACCACGACCCCGCCACCAACCACGTCCCCGCCACCAATCACGACCCCGCTTCCAACCACGACCCCGCCACCAACCACGACCCCGCCTCCAACCACGACCCCGCCACCAGCCACGACCCCGCCACCAACTGCGACCCCGCCACCAACAACGACCGCGCCATCAACCACGACCCCGCCACCTACCACGACCCCGCCATCAACCACGACCCCGCCAACAACCACGACCCAGCCAGCAAGCACGACCCCGCCATCAACCACGACCCCGCCACCAACCACAACCCCGCAACCAGCCACGACCCCGCCACCAACCACGACCCCGCCATCAACCACGACCCCGCCACCAAGTACGACCCCGCCACCAACCACGACCCCGCCATCAACCACGACCCCGCCACCAACCAGAATCCCGCCACCAGCCACGACCCCGCCACCAACCACGAACCCGCCATCAACCACGACCCCGCCTCCAACCACGACCCCGCCACCAACCACGACCCCGCCTCCAACCACGACCCCGCCACCAACCACGACCCCGCCACCAACCACGACCCCGCCTCCAACCACGACCCCGCCACCAGCCGCGACCCCGCCACCAACCGCGACCCCGCCACCAACAACGACCGCGCCTCCAACCACGTCCCCGCCACCAATCACGACCCCGCTTCGAACCACGACCCCGCTACCAACCACGACCCCGCCTCCAACCACGACCTCGCCACCAACCACGTCCCCGCCACCAACCACGACCCCGCCACCTACCACGACCCCCGCTCCAAGCACGACCCCGCCACCAACCACGACCCCGCCACTAACCACGACCCCGCCTCCAACGTCGAACCCGCCACCAAGCACGACCCCGCCACCAACCACGACCCCGCCACCAACCACGTCCCCGCCACCAACCACGACCCCGCCAGGTACCACGACCCCGCCAGGTACCACGACCCCGCCATCAACCACGACCCCGCCATCTACCACGAATCTGCCACCAACCACGACCCCGCCACCAACCACGACCCCGCCACCAACCACGACCCCGCCACCTACCACGACCCCGCTACCAACCACGACCCCGCCATCAACCACGACCCCGCCATCAACCACGACCCCGCCACCAAGCACGACCCCGGCACCAACCACGACCCCGCCATCAACCACGACCCCGCCACCAACCACGACCCCGGCACCAACCACGACCGCGCCACCAACCACGACCCCGCCACCTACCACGACCCCGCCATCAACCACGTCCCCACCACGACCCCGGCACCAACCACGACCCCGCCAACAACCACGACCCCGCCATCAAGCACGACCCCGGCACCAACCACGACCCCGCCACCAACCACGACCCCGCCACCAATCACGACCCCGGCACTAACCACGTCCCCGCCACCAAGCACGACCCCGCACAAAAGTGGCCTAAAAACACCAACATTCCAAGCACGACCCCGCCACCAAGCACGAACCCGCTATCAACCACGACCCCGGCACCAACCACGACCCCGGCACCAACCACGACCCCGGCACCAACCACGACCCCGGCACCAACCACGACCCCGGCACCAATCACGACCCCGCCACCAAGCACGACCCCGCCATCAACCACGTCCCCGCCACCAACCACGACCCCGCCATCAACCACGTCCCCGCCACCAACCACGACCCCGGCACCAACCTCGACCCCGCCACCAACCACGACCCCGCCATCAACCACGTCCCCGCCACCAACCACGACGCCGCCATCAACCACGACCCCACCATCAACCACGACCCCGCCACCAACCACGACCCCGCCACTAACCACGACCCCGCCAACAACCACGACCCCGCCATCAAGCACGACCCCGGCACCAACCACGACCCCGCCACCAACCACGACCCCGCCACCAATCACGACCCCGGCACTAACCACGACCCCGCCACCAACCACGACCCCGCCACCAACCACGACCCCGCCACCAATCACGAGCCCGGCACCTACCACGACCCCACCACCAACCACGACCCCGCCACCAACCACGACCCCGCCACCAACCACGACCCCGCCACCAACCACGACCCCGCCATCAACCAAACTCCGCCTCCAACCACGACCCCGCCACCAACCACGACCCCGCCACCAGCCACGACCCCGCCACCAACCACGACCCCGCCACCAACCACGACCCCGCCACCAACCACGACCCCGCCATCAACCAAACCCCGCCTCCAACCACGACCCCGCCACCAACCACGACCCCACAACCAACCACGAGCCCGCCACCAACCACGACCCCGCCACCAATCACGAGCCCGGCACCAACCACGTTCCCCGCCATCAACCAAACCCCGCCACCAATCACGACCCCGCCACCAACCACGACCCCGCCACCAACCACGACCCCGCCATCAACCACGACCCCGCCACCAACCACGACCCCGCCACCAACCATGACCCCGCCATCAACCACGACCCCGCCACCAGCCACGACCCCGCCACCAACCACGACCCCGCCATCAACCACGACCCCGCCACCAACTACGACCCCGCCACCAACCACGACCCCGCCATCAACCACGACCCCGCCACCAATCACGACCCCGGCACCAACCACGACCCCGCCATCAACCACGACTCCGCCACAAACCACGACCCCGCCACCAATCACGACCCCGGCACCAACCACGACCCCGCCACCAAGCACGACCCCGCCAGCAACCACGACCCCGCCATCAACCACGACCCCGGCACCAACCACGACTCCGCCACTAACCACGACCCCGGCACCAACCACGACCCCGCCACCAACCACGACCCCGCCATCAACCACGACCCCGCCACCAAGCACGACCCCGGCAACAACCACGACCCCGCCATCAACCACGACCCCGCCACCAACCACGACCCCGGCACCAACCACGTTCCCCGCCATCAACCAAACCCCGCCACCAATCACGACCCCGCCACCAACCACGACCCCGCCACCAACCACGACCCCGCCATCAACCACGACCCCGCCACCAACCACGACCCCGCCACCAACCATGACCCCGCCATCAACCACGACCCCGCCACCAGCCACGACCCCGCCACCAACCACGACCCCGCCATCAACCACGACCCCGCCACCAACTACGACCCCGCCACCAATCACGACCCCGGCACCAACCACGTCCCCGCCACCAAGCACGACCCCGCCAGCAACCACGACCCCGCCATCAACCACGACCCCGGCACCAACCACGACTCCGCCACTAACCACGACCCCGGCACCAACCACGACCCCGCCACCAACCACGACCCCGCCATCAACCACGACCCCGCCACCAAGCACGACCCCGGCACCAACCACGACCCCGCCATCAACCACGACCCCGCCACCAACCACGACCCCGGCACCAACCACGACCGCGACACCAACCACGACCCCGCCATCAACCACGACTCCGGCACCAACCACGACCCCGCCACCAATCACGACCCCGCTTCCAACCACGACCCCGCCACCAACCACGTCCCCGCCACCAATCACGACCCCGCTTCCAACCACGACCCCGCCACCAACCACGACCCCGCCCCCAACCACGACCCCGCCATCAACCACGACCCCGCCGCCAACCACAACCCCGCAACCAGCCACGACCCCGCCACCAACCACGACCCCGCCATCAACCACGATCCCGCCACCAAGCACGACCCCGCCACCAACCACGACCCCGCCACCAACCACGACCCCGCCTCCAACCACGACCCCGCCACCAACCACGTCCCCGCCACCAATCACGACCCCGCTTCCAACCACGACCCCGCCACCAACCACGTCCCCGCCACCAATCACGACCCCGCTTCCAACCACGACCCCGCCACCAACCACGACCCCGCCTCCAACCACGACCCCGCCATCAACCACGACCCCGCCGCCAACCACAACCCCGCAACCAGCCACGACCCCGCCACCAACCACGACCCCGCCATCAACCACGACCCCGCCACCAAGCACGACCCCGCCACCAACCACGACCCCGCCATCAACCACGACCCCGCCACCAACCACAACCCCGCAACCAGCCTCGATCCCGCCACCAACCACGACCCCGCCACCAAGGACGACCCCGCCACCAACCACGACCCCGTCTCCAACCACGACCCCGCCACCAACCACGTCCCCGCCACCAATCACGACCCCGCTTCCAACCACGACCCCGCCACCAACCACGTCCCCGCCACCAATCACGACCCCGCTTCCAACCACGACCCCGCCACCAACCACGACCCCGCCTCCAACCACGACCCCGCCACCAGCCACAACCCCGCCACCAACCACGACCCAGCCAGCAAGCACGACCCCGCCATCAACCACGACCCCGCCACCAACCACAACCCCGCAACCAGCCACGACCCCGCCACCAACCACGACCCCGCCATCAACCACGACCCCGCCACCAAGTACGACCCCGCCACCAACCCCGACCCCGCCATCAACCACGACTCCGCCACCAACCAGAACCCCGCCACCAGCCACGACCCCGCCACCAACCACGAACCCGCCATCAACCACGACCCCGCCTCCAACCACGACCCCGCCACCAACCACGACCCCGCCTCCAACCACGACCCCGCCACCAACCACGACCCCGCCACCAACCACGACCCCGCCTCCAACCACGACCTCGCCACCAGCCACGACCCCGCCAACAACCGCGACCCCGCCACCAACAACGACCGCGCCTCCAACCACGTCCCCGCCACCAATCACGACCCCGCTTCGAACCACGACCCCGCTACCAACCACGACCCCGCCTCCAACCACGACCTCGCCACCAACCACGTCCCCGCCACCAACCACGACCCCGCCACCTACCACGACCCCCGCTCCAAGCACGACCCCGCCACCAACCACGACTCCGCCACTAACCACGACCCCGCCTCCAACGTCGAACCCGCCACCAAGCACGACCCCGCCACCAACCACGACCCCGGCACCAACCACGACCTCGCCACCAACCACGTCCCGGCCACCAACCACGACCCCGCCAGGTACCACGACCCCGCCATCTACCACGACCCCGCCATCTACCACGAATCTGCCACCAACCACGACCCCGCCACCAACCACGACCCCGCCACCAACCACGACCCCGCCACCTACCACGACCCCGCCACCAACCACGACCCCGCCATCAACCACGACCCCGCCACCAACCACGACCCCGCCATCAACTAAACCCCGCCTCCAACCACGACCCCGCCACCAACCACGACCCCGCCACCAACCACGTCCCGGCCACCAACCACGATCCCGCCAGGTACCACGACCCCGCCATCTACCACGACCCCGCCATCTACCACGAATCTGCCACCAACCACGACCCCGCCACCAACCACGACCCCGCCACCAACCACGACCCCGCCACCTACCACGACCCCGCCACCAACCACGACCCCGCCATCAACCACGACCCCGCCACCAACCACGACCCCGCCTCCAACCACGACCCCGCCACCTACCACGACCCCGCCTCCAACCACGACCCCGCCATCAACCACGGCCCAGCCATCAACCACGACCCCGCCACCAACCACGACCCCGCCTCCAACCACGACCCCACCACCAACCACGACCCCGCCATCAACCACGACCCCGTCATCAACCACGGCCCAGCCATCAACCACGACCCCGCCATCAACCACGACCCCGCCTCCAACCACGACCCCGCCACCTACCACGACCCCGCCTCCAACCACGACCCCGCCACCAACCACGACCCCGTCATCAACCACGGCCCAGCCACCAACCACGACCCCGCCACCTACCACGACCCCGCCTCCAACCACGACCCCGCCACCAACCACGACCCCGTCATCAACCACGACCCCGCCACCAACCTCGACCCCGCCACCTACCACGACCCCGCCACCAAGCACGACCCCGCCACCAACCACGACCCCGCCATCAACCACGACCCCGCCACCAACCACGACCCCGCCTCCAACCACGACCCCGCCACCTACCACGACCCCGCCTCCAACCACGACCCCGCCACCAACCACGACCCCGCCACCAACCACGACCCCGTCATCAACCACGGCCCAGCCACCAACCACGACCCCGCCACCCACCACGACTCCGCCACCAAGCACGTCCCCGCCACCAACCACGACCCCGCCTCCAACCACGACCCCGTCATCAACCACGGCCCAGCCACCAACCACGACCCCGCCACCCACCACGACTCCGCCACCCACCACGACTCCGCCACCAAGCACGTCCCCGCCACCAACCACGACCCCGCCTCCAACCACGACCCCGTCATCAACCACGGCCCAGCCACCAACCACGACCCCGCCACCCACCACGACTCCGCCACCAAGCACGTCCCCGCCACCAACCACGACCCCGCCATCAACCACGACCCCGCCACCAACCACGACCCCGGTACCAACCACAACCCCGGTACCAACCACGTCCCCGCCACCAACCACGACCCCGCCATCTACCACGACCCCGCCACCTGCCACGACCCCGGCACCAACCACGACCCCGCCACCAACCACGACCCCGCCACCAATCACGAGCCCGGCACCTACCACGACCCCGCCACCAACCACGACCCCGCCACCAACCACGACCCCGCCACCAACCACGACCCCGCCACCAACCACGACCCCGCCACCAATCACGAGCCCGGCACCTACCACGACCCCGCCATCAACCACGACCCCGCCACCAACCACGACCCCGCCACCTACCACGACCCCGCCACCTACCACGACCCCGCCTCCAACCCCGACCCCGCCACCAACCACGCCCCCGCCACCAACCATGACCCCGCCACCTACCACGACCCCGCCATCAACCAAACTCCGCCTCCAACCACGACCCCGCCACCAACCACGACCCCGCCACCAACCACGACCCCGCCACCAACCACGACCCCGCCACCAACCACGACCCCGCCACCAACCACGACCCCGCCACCAACCATGACCCCGCCACCTACCACGACCCCGCCATCAACCAAACTCCGCCTCCAACCACGACCCCGCCACCAACCACGACCCCGCCACCAACCACGACCCCGCCACCAACCACGACCCCGCCACCAACCACGACCCCGCCACCAACCACGACCCCGCCACCAACCACGACCCCGCCATCAACCAAAACCCGCCTCCAACCACGACCCCCCCACCAACCACGACCCCGCCACCAACCACGACCCCGCAACCAACCACGACCCCGCCACCAACCACGACCCCGCCACCAATCACGAGCCCGGCACCAACCACGTTCCCCGCCATCAACCAAACCCCGCCACCAATCACGACCCCGCCACCAACCACGACCCCGCCACCAACCACGACCCCGCCATCAACCGCGACCCCGCCACCAACCACGACCCCGCCACCAACCATGACCCCGCCATCAACCACGACCCCGCCACCAAGCACAACCCCGCCACCAACCACGACCCCGCCATCAACCACGACCCCGCCACCAACCACAACCCCGCAACCAGCCACGACCCCGCCACCAACCACGACCCCGCCATCAACCACGACCCCACCACGACCCCGGCGCCAACCACGACCCCGGCACCAACCACGACCTCGCCACCAACCACGACCCCACCACGACCCCGGCGCCAACCACGACCCCGGCACCAACCACGACTCCGCCACCAACCACGACCCCGCCACCAACCACGACCCCGCCATCAACCACGTCCCCACCACGACCCCGGCACCAACCACGACCCCGCCAACAACCACGACCCCGCCATCAAGCACGACCCCGGCACCAACCACGACCCCGCCACCAACCACGACCCCGCCACCAATCACGACCCCGGCACTAACCACGTCCCCGCCACCAAGCACGACCCCGCACAAAAGTGGCCTAAAAACACCAACATTCCAAGCACGACCCCGCCACCAAGCACGAACCCGCTATCAACCACGACCCCGGCACCAACCACGACCCCGGCACCAACCACGACCCCGGCACCAACCACGACCCCGGCACCAACCACGACCCCGGCACCAATCACGACCCCGCCACCAAGCACGACCCCGCCATCAACCACGTCCCCGCCACCAACCACGACCCCGCCATCAACCACGTCCCCGCCACCAACCACGACCCCGGCACCAACCTCGACCCCGCCACCAACCACGACCCCGCCATCAACCACGTCCCCGCCACCAACCACGACCCCGGCACCAACCACGTCCCCGCCACCAACCACGACCCCGCCACCAATCACGACCCCGGCACCAACCACGTCCCCGCCACCAAGCACGACCTCGCCACCAACCACGACGCCGCCATCAACCACGACCCCACCATCAACCACGACCCCGCCACCAACCACGACCCCGCCACTAACCACGACCCCGCCAACAACCACGACCCCGCCATCAAGCACGACCCCGGCACCAACCACGACCCCGCCACCAACCACGACCCCGCCACCAATCACGACCCCGGCACCAACCACGTCCCCGCCACCAACCACGACCTCGCCACCAACCACGACCCCACCACGACCCCGGCGCCAACCACGACCCCGGCACCAACCACGACTCCGCCACCAACCACGACCCCGCCACCAACCACGACCCCGCCATCAACCACGTCCCCACCACGACCCCGGCACCAACCACGACCCCGCCAACAACCACGACCCCGCCATCAAGCACGACCCCGGCACCAACCACGACCCCGCCACCAACCACGACCCCGCCACCAATCACGACCCCGGCACTAACCACGTCCCCGCCACCAAGCACGACCCCGCACAAAAGTGGCCTAAAAACACCAACATTCCAAGCACGACCCCGCCACCAAGCACGAACCCGCTATCAACCACGACCCCGGCACCAACCACGACCCCGGCCCCAACCACGACCCCGGCACCAACCACGACCCCGGCACCAACCACGACCCCGGCACCAATCACGACCCCGCCACCAAGCACGACCCCGCCATCAACCACGTCCCCGCCACCAACCACGACCCCGCCATCAACCACGTCCCCGCCACCAACCACGACCCCGGCACCAACCTCGACCCCGCCACCAACCACGACCCCGCCACCAAGCACGACCCCGCCATCAACCACGTCCCCGCCACCAACCACGACCCCGCCATCAACCACGTCCCCGCCACCAACCACGACCCCGGCACCAACCTCGACCCCGGCACCAACCACGACCCCGGCACCAACCACGACCCCGGCACCAATCACGACCCCGCCACCAAGCACGACCCCGCCATCAACCACGTCGCCGCCACCAACCACGACCCCGCCATCAACCACGTCCCCGCCACCAACCACGACCCCGCCACCAACCACGACCCCGCCTCCAACCACGTCCCCGCCTCCAACCACGTCCCCGCCACCAACCACGACCCCGCCACCAACCACGACCCCGCCACCAACCACGACCCCGCCATCAACCACGTCCCCGCCACCAACCACGTCCCCGCCACCAACCACGACCCCGCCACCAACCACGACCCCGCCTCCAACCACGTCCCCGTCTCCAACCACGTCCCCGCCACCTACCACGACCCCGCCACCAACCACGACCCCGCCACCTACTACGAACCCGCCCCCCAACGAATGATTAGCGGACCACAATTGTAACCAGATTGTAATAGATTGCTATAGAACGCCAGTTTCTTTTTTGGTATGTGCTTATTAAGATACCAAGTAGTGTGCCATACTGATGCAATTAATGATAGTTCCTACCTACCGCAGCAGTGCAATTGAACGCCATTAATTATTGATGTCCTTATGGCAGTATTTTCAATTAGGATACTTTTTCATAACACATTTCATTCATGCTTCAGATGTGACACCCCCGCCCACAACCACCACAACCACCACAGCCACCACCCCGCCTCCCAACGAGTGTCTGGCGGACCACGAGTGTGACCAGCTCTGTCACAATACACACGAGGGGTACTTTTGTTCATGTCGTGACTCCTTCCTTCTGGCTGACGACAAGCGTCACTGTATCAGTAAGTTATCCTTTTATATGTACGTCAGCTATAACATTCAGACATGAGTATATCTATTAGTTTTCCTAAAACCCTGATTATGATATTAATTTAGTTATGTCCATAGTAATTAAAGCTAATTTAACATTATCTCCATGAAACACGCGAAGAGAAAATGTCAAATACTCCAATGCATTTTGTCCCGAGCACCCTAAATGTAGACAAGTCAAGGCCTGGTCGTTGCAGACTGTCGAGATGATAATAAAGATCAAAATACTATCGCTCTACATTGGTTGTATTACATATGGGAAGAACCAATATGGAAACCTCAGTCAAGAGCGCAATAAATATAGATAATGACAAGGTGTTGTCGTTGTAGACTGCCAAGATGTGTACCGTAAACAGCTGGACGCCTCCCAGGCCTTCACGTCACTGTGTCCCACCATCGAGACGTACCTCAACGTCCCGCTGACCACGTGTCTCATCCACGCCTGCGCCGACAACGCCACCGTGGTGTCATACAGAAACAGCGTGTGCTCAGTGAAGCTCTGTGTGGGGTCCAATCGCCAGCTGGATCCGACTGCAGGAAGCAGTGGCTGGGACATCTACGTCCTGAACACGACCTGGACAGGACCGAGGTCAGAGGACGCCAGCAGCTTCCCGCTGTGGCAGCTGCTGACCGGGGTCTTCGTCGGTGCAGCTGCACTCGGCGCCATTATAGCCGTTGTAACGGTGTACATCAGAAAGCGGATCTCATCCGGTGAAGGTGAAGGACGCGCGCCATACGAAAACGCGGAGACAATCACGAGACACGAGACTACAGCCGAGAACGCAGGGACCCAGCCTGACCGCGGCGTTTACGAGGATGTTTTGATTTCCAATGTCCAAACAACACGTGGCCCGAATGACGTCACGAGACACGAGATCACAGCCGAGAACACAGCGACCCAGTCTGAAGGCGGCGTTGACGATGAGGTTTTCACCCCAGATGTTGAAAAGACACGCGGCCCGAATGACGTCATGGTCTAAAACAATGCTAACTTGCGCGGCGACGGCTCATATCAGGAACTCGCTTCGACCGACTAACGGACATCTACGGCCTGCCAGGGAATTAACGAAGAACAACATTTTATACTGACAACGAAGTATTGATCGGGGCTCCAATAACCAACGTTGATGTCGCCTCTTCAATCACGATGATTTAAATACGTTACCTAATTAGTAGAATAGTGACCGCTGGCAATATATCACTATATAATAGTATTTGTGAACTGACTGGTGTTTGGGCATCAAATGGATATAACAATAATGTCATAGAGAATGATTCTGTGGTTTGACCAAGTTGCATTACAACAATGGTATCACAATGCATATCTTTTAATATAATAAATCAATAATACATGAATATATGTCTATTTTTCGAGATGTCAGCAATATTCAGGTTTTGTGATGAACGGAAGTAACACTGACAACACCACCAAGGTGTGTGTACTTTGCGATGGGCGCTGATCAAAGTAAGGTAAAGATTGTTGCTCAATTGTGGGGCTAGAATTGTTCTAAAGAACGGCCGATATTGTGCGGGCCAAATGCACCAAATGTTGTAAATAAATAAATTGTGTTTTGTTTGCTCAGTTTGGCGATGTAATCTCGCACCGAATGCCGAATATTTATCCTGTTATTCGAATCATAAAAGGTGATGTCTTCGAACCGTTCTTTGACTTTTGAACGGACCTCCATAGGCTCCCAAAGTTCCGCTATTTTCGATATTTGCAAAGTCAGATCGTATAATTGTGGCGATACCGCGCAACTGGCACACACACGTTATGGACGCCAGCCAATGGGGAACGGTTGGAGGATAAATCCAAAGGTTAAAGTGTAAGCTGTTTGATTGCTGGCGATCGGTTTGGCCAACTTGTTGGTTGTGATCGGTTGTTTAGGTTATTAGATCAAATCGATTGTCCAATCACAGGATTCGTTCATATATCCGTCCAACCAGAGCCGCCGTGTATGCTCTTTGCTGTGGAGGTTGGTGACAATGGACGGGGGACAATAATTCGGTTGATCTACGGCTTCACACGATGCAATACGTTGTAAAGCTCATTGAAACAAATACACTTTTTCGATCCACTCCGCAATTGGAGGGCCAGATTTACACGCATTGTAAGTTTAGCGCATGTTCTAAAGTTTCGATAAACTTCACTTTTGGGGAATTGTCAGACAATCAGCGTCGAGTATTTTAGCCAATCAGCGATGATCACGTTCATATGGCTTGCATTATGATAGTTATGAGTATATGTGTGGCTTGTGTGCATGACGTTATGCATGAGGCTCGAATGGTATGTTCGCTAGGTGGCGTGAGTCATAATTCTTGAATCAGTTGGTACAAGGTCTGGCCGTGTGAAATGTTGACCAATCGATGCTTCAACCGTTGTTACGACTATTGTAAGAATGATCGTACCGTGTAAGCCAGGCATAAGAGGTTGGCATTGCAGCACATTGTTTTTTGCTATAAATAGATGTGATAATCAGAATGAGAGTGTAACGTATATTAGTGCAAAGAGGTGTCTGTGCATTCGCAATGCTACATTCATGTTGATCACGATGTTTTTGGTCGGTTATCTGTCTCAATCTAGACCAAGACAAAGTATATGTATACCATCTTGTGAAACTCAGCTCCTGTCCCCAAACTTATCATGCCTCACGGCTGCACCGATGTCTGTGTGTTGTCGGCCGTGGACGGCCTGGTGCACGCCGTGAGCGAGCCAACGCAACCGACCAGGAATGTAAGGACAGTGGGCACAAAACACATCGTGCTTGAAACGTATAACTTGGATGATGTGCCTCGAGTGGCTTAACGATGCATGTGCATCATGTTTCCGTGTGACAAGTCAGTTTTATCTTACCCACGTGTTACGTGCAAGACCGAAGCAACCAGTCTTTCGTTTATTTGCTAAAAAAAAAAAAAAAAAAAAAAATGCAACGTACAAATACAACAAGAGTGGGCGAATTGATAAAAGGGACGACGTGTTTATGCCATCTACTTGCATACAAGTCAGTCTGATTGTTTTTGAGCAAAATGTGGTTTTGCGTTTTAATATGGTACTTGAGCTTAATCCGGAAGGCTGTAAAGTTGATCGAAATCGATTTACATTTGTGACTATATACAAAATGTTTGTTAGCAAAAGACATTTGTTAAGAGTGTAATGCGGTTGATCGTATATTCCCATTGACATGTGTTCTGAGCTTAGCATCAGTGGAGACTCAGTTGCCTGTTGCCAAGACATTTCAAATTCAATCAAAAATGTCTTAACCTCACCACAATCAACAAATCTGTGTACTATGGTATCAACCTTATCACATTTATCACAATTAGCGCTTTCAACGAGATTCATCAAATTCAGTTGTTTTTGTAAGAAACAAATCTATACAGAATGGAGAAATGCAGGGAGTAAAGCCTCGTTTCAACAACAGATTTACACGTAGCCTTGAGTTAATAATAATCCTTTCTACACATACGGTCTGGCATGACATAGGCTGTAATATTTTAAAAAGTTACATTTTAAACCATATTTAACAGATAAATCAGATGCAGTTAAAAACTGACATTGCGCACCGATAAGATACTTAACTTTATTTATACCCTTCAATTGACCAATTATAAAGAAACACTGAGTCACCACCAATGTGAATCAGTGGATTGAACCACAGCCATTCTGCCAATATGTCGGGTGCATTTTCAACGGTAAATTTCGATTGAATTTCACTAGATGAAGATATTACATCTTTGTAAAAACACGGCAACTGCTTCATATCGGACGTATTATTACAGCATCTGGTGTGAAATAGGTTTTCTATGGAGATGTGTAGAAAGTAAGCCTGAAGACAAACCTTCCGTACTATATTTTCAGCATTGTATATTATTTTCACATAACTAATTTGAAGAGACCGCATCTGTTTATCAAAAAGAGGGAACTACAGACATCCCTTGTCAGTTGGTTGAGAAATGACCTGCAACTTAACATTGGACCTGGAGTCTTTCCATATGAATGAGGAAATTAGATTGTCAATCTGTCTAATCAAGGGCGTAGGAATGTGTATATTTGTGACAATATATGTGAGTTGTGGAAGTGCTAGCGTTTTAACAATGAGAATCCTACAAATAATTACGACTTTTCCACATATTAGGGCATTTCTTCAGGCTATCTAATTTGGACCCTGACTGTAAGTAAGAAATTTCAACCTCATGTGAACTGAATTTTATGCCAAGGGTGAAACAGTTTTGTGAGGCCCATTTAACAGGTAAAGTATCTGGGGATTGTCCTGCTTTTGAGCCTCAGTTTTGTCTAAATTACAAATAGACCAGAGCAAATAGCAATTTTTTCTGACTCATCGGCAAGGAAGCAAGTCATATCGTCAGCCAGCTGAGATAGTTTGAATGATACATTCTGATATGTTATGCCTCTAATACCCTTATCCCCCCTGATAGCGACCGCTAGACGTTCTATAACACAAAGAGAAAGGGCGCTAATGGGCAACCCAGCCTTACGCTATGTTCTAATTGGAACCAGTCAGATGAATGTTGAGACCCATCTGCGGAAATCCGGGCCGGAATTGAAGGCCTTCAGTGCCTCGTCCATATAACGACATAAATAGAATCAAAAGTTTTCTCAAAGTCGATAAGAAAGAGCAAGCCTGGGATCTTCTTAGCATGAGTCATATTCATTATTTGCTTAATATGTCCCCCTTCTTTTATGTCTTTTATGCATCCAGTTTGGTCAGAGTTAACAAGGATAGGAAGATGTGATTGTAGCCGTTTGGCTATAGCCTTAGCGCCGATCTTGTAATCGAAATTTAAAAGAAAGATTGGTCTCCAGTTTTTAATGAGGATACAAACTTTAGATTATTTTGGCAGAAGCCAGATTAAACCTCGTTGTTGCTCTGCAGAGAGTTTATTTTGCTCGAAGGCATAATTTAAGCTGTCAGTTACAAACGTTGAAATATATCTCGAGAAAAAATTGTCAAACTCATAAGTCAGCCTTTCAGAGCCAGGGCTTTTATTGTTCTTGCACTCCACGAAGACTCGGGCGCATTCACCAACTGATAACTTTCCTGCTAGAGACTCATTGGCCTCGTTGGAAAGTTTTTGGACATTCGGGTTTTCAAAAAAAGTTGCTTAATAATTAATAATTAACGATTTGCAAACTAAATTTCGGCTTATGTCTGTAAAAAAACTGGCACTGTCATTTGGCATTATTCTTTGTCGGATTATATACGTTACCTAGTGCAAACTCACTATCATTAAGCTCCAGGTGTACGAAAAGAGCGCGCCCACCTGTGTCCCTGACTACGTTAATTGGTTTATACTCAATTTCCTTTGGAAAAAGGAATACATACTCCTCCACTTTCCGTGCTATAATGACAAAATTCAAAGTCACCTTACCATTCATTGTTCCATATACGTTCGTCCGTTACACAGATATGCGTTTCTTGAATGAATGCAATGGCATTTTTGTAAAAGTTAGTGAAGTGCCTAAGGGGGCTCACTAGCTTCATTTTCGCTCTCATCCCTCTCACATTTATAGAGATTATTTCAAGCTGAAACGTCGTGGTGTACTACTAAGTAATACCCAGGACAGGGATGTGGTTCATTTTCACAAACCACACTCCGTGTATTTTAATCCTTAAGTTTGCTACCACCCACGGTTTTTTAACACAGCATAGCAAATAATGTTTAAATAAGGCACCATCACCAAAAAGCTAAACCGCACCCTTTGACCGTCTTCATTCAAACCACGGATTACTAAAGATGGCGTTGCGCATGCGTCGCATGACACTCACTCTTACCCGGCAAGTTCTCATTAAAGGATATGAAGACGATCAGTTGGCCGTCATAGTGTACGGCATAACGACTAGTAAAACATCAGATAACTCTGGTTTTAAAAGCAGTGGAATGGGACCGGGCGTCTTGAACCACAAATGGAGTAGCCAAGTTCGCCACTCACGAACTCCAGGGCTTTACCCGGGCAGTTTTTACCCTTCCAGTCAGCTTGCGTGTAGAACACTGGACAGTGGTAGACCGCAACCCCAAGAATTGTCTTTGCTGGCTTCCACTAATCGTTTTTTTCCCATAGATCTGAATTTTACTCCACGGGCTGGGTTGTCGAATTTTGCTCTTAACCCACATGTCATTACGTCGTAGGCTTGGTTCTTCTACTTGATGTCGTCATAATTCCGGATGTGGTTGGCGAGTCGTCGCTGGAGTCCTGGGTCTGCGTATCTGTGTAGCTGGTTGCTGTTCCCCCATGCTGGACGCTCAGACAATTAGTGGTTTACATGAAAAATATATCAAATGGTATGATAATATTGTTTCAGTAAAATCCATTGGTAAAACAATATAGCGACAGTGTGAGACGTCGGTTTGGTGTGGTCTCGCTAATTGAAACAAATAGACGTTTAAAACATATCGCACTGGTCTATAATCGCGCAAATGTATAACCAAACTCATTAGGAGAAAAAGTTACCGAACCAGCAGTGAGGATACGATGAACAAAAAGCTATTTCCACTTTGTAAAACTTCAACCCAAAACGAACCGAGCGACAATACAGTGACTGCACGCATGGCAGCCAGCCAAACAAAGCACTATGCGTCAGCGGACGAAGTGGATATCGCAAGTTCTTTGAAATCGATTCATGCCAAATTGGGCATTATTTCCGTTCAGGATGTATTGACATGTGATTCACACGGGAGTGATGGCATTACAGAAAGACTTGATTACTATAAAAGTAACGAAGGACGAAATTCCGGACATATGTAAATTCTGAAGAAAGAAAATGCCGATCTGTGAAACGAAATGTCCTACCTACGGAGTATCATCAAACATGACGCAATGCTTCGCGATGTACAATCAAAATTACAAACCTCCGTGAACACTCCATGCGTAATAACGTGCTCCATCAGATACCAGGTGCCACAGGCTTGGAGCAAGGTCCTCAGGGAGTAATGCGTAACCCAGGCTAATCGTGTACACACATCACATCTATTTCCGTGTCCACCCCAAAGTCTCGTTTCTCCCGACTCTCCTCACCCACCCACCCCCCATTTTTCTTGCTCATGTTGCCGCGAAAACATGGCACCAACAGGTTCCCCGTATGTTCAACACGGGTGAACTGAACTGTATATATATAGATGTTTTTTTTTTGGTTTTTTTCCACTTTTGGTTCCACGAGTTGATAATGCAAGCGAAGGGTACAGTTACATATCTTTAACTTATTATCGCTTACATTGTTTCTTATTTTATGATTTGTGTACCATGTTTTTCATATGTTAGAGATGGATCTTGAAGGTGTCATTTTACAACATTTTGGTGGCTTAAATCTAATCTCTCTATTTTATTGAAACCCTGAAGATGACCGGTGATGACGCAGAGAATGTTAACTCCAATGGTGAACCAGAATTTATTCGCCACCCTCCTTATTATAATGACGATGATCGCTTGATTATTTGGTTTAAACGGTAACTCATGTGATATTTCTGTATTAAATTTAAACTGTTGCTCCATATGTGCAAAATTTAATGAACTTAAAATATTTTTGGAAACAGTAAGAGAACGAGGACATGATTTTAGTGCTGTATGTATTCAAGAGACTTCGTTATCGGCTGATGCCGATCTTGCTATGTTCAATACGTGGTTATAATGCATTATCACAAGGACGCTCGTGCAGTGCTCATGGAGGTTTAATTATATATTTAAAGGAGGAATATGATTATACACCTATATCTCTTACAGGAGAAAAAAGTAATTGGGAAGGACAATTTGTGGATATATCGGGCAGACTTATGAAAAAGAATATTATTATAGGTAATATTTACAGACCTCCACGAGAATTGAACGAAAACTACAGAGTATATTCACTGAACAGTTCAGCCAGTATGTAAGACCTATTGATAACCTGAACAAGGAGATGGTCATTGCTGGGGATTTCAATATTGATCTCTTAAAGATTGATGACAAAGCTGTCATAGGCCAATTCTTCTGGACCACCATCACACCTAGTTCCAAAAATAACACTTCCAACTAGGTTATCGCAAAATAGAGCCTCTTTGATAGATAACTTTTATTGCAAACTTTCGCCTAATACATTGCAAACCACTGCTGGAGTAATCATAAAACTGATCTCTGACCATTTACCTATTTTTGTTTGTATACGCACCTTGTGCCAAAAAGCCTAATTTTTTTAAGATTAAGAAGTCTCACCCAGACGGTACGATAAACTTGAGAAGTGAGCTGTCATCGATTGCCATTCTCGATAAATTAGATACTGGTTTAACAGCAAACTTAAACGATAACTACAACATATTGAAAAATATTATTCTTAATTTAAAAGAAAAACATTTTCCAATCACAACTGTCAAATTTAATAAGCGAAAGCATAAGAAATCTAATTGGATTATGGCCGGCACATTGAAGTCGATTGCCTTTCGTGATAAATTGTACAAAAAGGTAAAAACAACCCCAGCGGAGAGTGAACTATATGACACGCTTAACACAAATCTCCGTATGTACAATGGCACTCTACGGCATAATATTCAATTAGCAAAGAGACAATACTTTGAATCCCGTTTTGAAAAATGTAAAAGTGATATGAAACAAACCTGGATCACACTTAAAGACTTATTAAGCAGGTCAAAGGATAACAAAAATCCCAGATTACTTCACTACAGACGGGCAAGAAACCTCGGATCAACTTGATATAGCTGCAAAGTGTAATGCCTTCTTTACTAATATTGGACCCAATCTCACTGGGAAACTGAAGAAGACCTGTGATAATTCAAACAGTGCATGCATGCTGCTTGTAAAAATAAGTTAAACTTTAGTAGTATCTCTACTAATAATATCGAAAGGGTTAGTGATGGCTTAAAGAGCAAGGCTAGTTATGGGCAAGACAATATTTCTGTTAAATTCCTGAAAGAAATAAAACTAGAAGTAAGTCAAGCTCTTTCTCATATTATTAATCAATCACTTACAACTGGATTTCTTCCAGATAAGCTAAACTTAGCTAAAGTCATTCCAGTGTGTAAAAGCGGCGATGAAAACTTAGTTAATAACTATAGACCGATATCCGTATTGCCGCGAAAGTTATAGTCGAACAACTATATCAACATTTTCAGGCTAACAAACTACTAAATGACTGTCTGTAAGGTTTTAGAGCTAAACACTCTTCAAATTAGAAGACATTTACAAATATTGAAACTTTATCACAAATTAACCAATGATAACTTACCTTGCTATTTTAATAAACTGTCCATGATACGAAATGACGAAGTGCGTTCTCAGTATACTCGCTACCATAACCATGTTCACACCGTTAGAGCCCGGCATGAAATTGTTAAAAATATATTCGTGTGTTTATTGTACTATAGGGGGCCACGGGCCTATGAGTACATACAAGTAGCTAAATACAGCCTACGTCAAACATAAGAATTTCGGAGTTTAAATAAATTGAAAACAAAACGCCCTAAATAACACAGCGTATGTGGATTCTGGGCGGGAAAACAGGGCAACAAATTTAGCTTTACTTGGGTTTCCACATGAATTAGGAATAAACTTATTGCGCAGATCGACATATAATGGACATATCATTATAGCATGATATTCGTCTTCAATGGTGCACGTTCCTGATAGAATACAATATTTACAAAGTCTATTTTCCCTGTCTAACCTACCTCGTTCCTTCTCTATAGCTAAGTTATGACTACTACAGCGTAATCTAGATAGTGCCACTCGGTGGCGCCTGACTGTCACATGACTCAAATAACTTTCCACTGCTAACGAGGCCTCAAACTGGCGATAAGTATCAAGCTTAGTGTAGCTAGACAAAGATACAACCCATTCCTGATCAGCAGTGTCATGGAACGTTATTTAAAACTGTCAAGAAACCTTTTGGTATCACCACCACCCTGATTCTGCCATACATAGCCGTAGCCGTATCTATAAAAAAGTGTTTTAATTTTGGTCGCCCAGGTACGTTTGCCGGCTTGGTCATAAATATACAAAAGTTGATAACAAGAGCGGGGATAACTCCCCTCACGCTGAGCGTAGACTAGCTTAATCCAGCACATTACGCATCTCAGCATGTATTTTGTGCTCAGGGGTCGTCTGCCACATTCACCTAACACCGCCTGATTTGATGTATTAGATCGCAAACATAGAATACCTTTGCAAAACGCTATTTGAACTCTTTCTATGTCTTCTCTGTATTCAAAACCCCACACTTCTGAACTATTGAGCCAAATTGGTACAATCATTTTATTAAATAAATTTAGAGCTAATCGAACCGGGAGGTCACCGCAGGTTTTTCTTAAACGACGTAGAGTATAAACACCTTTGTTGGTCTGCTGTCGTAAAGTTTTCATGGCTACAGACCATTTTAAGCTTGAGGAAAACACAATACCTGAATACTTATAGTATGTGGTAGTTTCTACCTCTTTTCCTTTGAAATACCACTTTTCGTTTTTTTCTGAGTGGGCCACCGTTTCGAAATACAATTATTTTTGTCTTTGATAGATTAACATTCATTCCATATAAATCACAAAATTGACTGACATCGTTTAATTGCTTCTGAAATCTCCCTACAGTGTCACTTGCTGCTGCAATGTCATCCGCATACATTAACATTAAAATATTTGGACAATTTTCATCGATATAAATGCCTTGACAATTGCTTTCCTTACTTAGAGCTATAAGCTCGTTAATGTACATCAGAAACAAAATCGGGCTAATCATACACCCTGGCTTTGGCGGGTACCCGAGAGGCATTGAAAATAATCTGTAATGTATGAGCCCGTTTTAACACAAGACTTCAACTGCTGGTACATAGAACGCAATACCTTGAATACATTTCCATGGACACCATTCTTAATCGTCTAAACCATAGGTTTGCATGAGAGATATAATCAAAAGCCTTGCTAAAGTCAATGAAGGCGATATACACCCTGCCATCTTTCTTACATAAATATTTCTCAGCTAATGCATAGAGAGTAAAAATATGGTCAACGGTGGATCGGCCTTTTCAATATGCGGTTTGGGACTCGTCAATCTTATCATTTTGCTCCGCCCATATTGTTAATCGGTTGCTAAGAATCTTTGTAAAGATCTTACTTACTGTACATAAGAGTGATAGACCCGTATAATTATTGACACGGCTCTTAGCCCCATCTTTATGTAATGGTATTATAAAAGCTTCAGACCATTTTAATGGAAACTGCCCTTTGGCCATTATGAGCTGGAACAGTTCGTGAAGTAATTTCGTTAAAGTATTTGAACCGTGTTTTCACATTTCATACATTATACCGTTATGTCCAGGTGATTTATTATTATGCAGCTGTTCAATAGCATCATTGATCTCAACCATACTTATATCCACTTCAAGTACATATCTTGCTGCCTGATCATCACACGTTTCACAACTGTCATCATGATCACACAGAAATGTATTAACTCTCTCACTAATATCTGCATTTACATTGTTTTCGACATTCAGTAGCTGTTCAAATTGTCCGTACCACTCATTACTACTTATTTTGGGCGTACTGAGCTTTTCTCCTAGTTGGTTCTTTACTATATGCCAAAATTCTCGAGAATTACAATCTGCGTTGCAAAGCTTGTTCAACGAAACTTTTGTCATAAACATTATTTTTATGACGTCACAGTGAGACGAAGTCCCTTTTAGCGGCTTCGTAGTCCCTGAGCTGTTCACTGCTCCTGTCGGATCTGAAAAGACGCAGTAAGCGGCACTTCCTCTTTTTTGCAGCTACACACTCGCTATTCTACCACTCTGAGTCCCTGTTATACCAGCCACTTGCAATTGTCCCGATATACCTTTAATAGAGGGACACTATTGTATAATCGTGTATTTTGTAGCCCTCCTTTTTTTCCGGGCAACATTGTTGTGGTAGTGGGCCCGTATTTTAAGTTCAATATGCCGCGATGTACTTTCTTTTCTATTAGATATCTGGGTGGCTTCAATGCCAGCAGGCCCGCTTGGGTTTTAGTTGGAGTCTCCTAAAAGTGCATACTTTTCTATTTATTTATTTATTTTTGTTTCTTTCTTTCTCGACTTGTTACATGTCAGCCAGATTTTTGTACACTTAGTTTAAATAAATGATATTTGACTTGAAACTGGGACAGTTCAGGGGCAGATCCAGGAAATCTTGGTGGGAGGGGGGAGGGGTTAGAGTCAGATCCAGATAAAAGGGGGGAGTCGGGTCCGGGTCGCCCCCCCCCCCCCGGATCCGCCCCTGACAATGATGCCATCTGGTGCATGAATCGCCCATGCGTCTTCGCCGGCGAAATAAAGCCCCACCTAGCGAACGTTCTCAACCGCATGTGCGAAATGAATCCTCACAAAGCGATTAAAACAACTTGACTACAAAGTTATGGCCCCTGTCGTTTTTGGTCGGCTTTATTTGATCTTGGTGGGCATCAAATTCAGATGGGTTCAGAATATTTACTTGGAGGAGAATGCGTTAGGTTTTTCTTGGTAGATCTCTTTGTGACTGATTGAGAACGGACGTCGGCACCCCCTGCAGAACAATCACTGTAACTGCTGAAACGGGTCTCTGCAGTTATATACATATGACTGTCTCTGCTTTGTCAATGCATGGCAATATATGAATTGCAAGAGGTAATACCGATATATAAGCTTTAGCAGACGGATCATAACCACGCCGTCTCTTCATCGATAGTTGGTATGTGTCAGGGGTAGATGGAAGTTTTTGTCTCAGACTCAAGACGTTTTGAACCGTGACTCGCAGGGTTATTTGTGTATATGCTTCAGAGTTGTCAGTCGGAGCAGACAAGGAATTTTGTGTGTCAAGTGGCCATTGAGACATCACGACACATCACCAAGCCGTAAACATGGAGTGTGGTAAGTAACTACAACCGTAATACATTGACTAGGCGCGAGGATGGCGTGAATACAGTCTTATATACAATACAATAGAGTCTTAAGATGATCGCCGAGTTTGTGTAACATACCATGCGCAATAATGGTATAGACATCGGCCAACACGGAAGCAGAACTGACAACAATAGCGTATCTGCAAATTGAAACCATCTGACGATTGGATACAAGAAGCGGCGTAGACTGGTTTGACGCAAAATAAATTTGTTGGTACGGCACGGCCAAACGTATCACGTCCTTCAAGTCTTGGATATTTTCTTAACTAATTTGGATGTCACTGTACTTCACTTACTTACGGTTACCGACCTTGTGGATAATGTTATTATCCGCCTGAAGAGTGGTTGCAAGGATAGACGATGGCTTCCGGTCCGTCACGTGGTCTACTCGCGGCCTACGCCATGATTGTCAACATCGTTTTTAACGAGGCTCAAGGTGAGGATCAAGGTCATGTCTCAGCTATCAGTGGTGAGGTTGCAGAGCTATCAGTAGTGAGGCTGTAGAACTGTCAGTAGTAAGGCTTTAGAACTGTGAGTAGTGAGGCTGTATAACTGTCAGTAATGACACCGTATAACTATCAGTAGTGAGGCTGTAGAACTATCGGTAGTATGGCTTTAGAACTGTCAGTAGTGATCAGTAGTGATGCTGTAGAACTGTCAGTAGTGATACCGTAGAACTATCAGTAGTGAGGCGGTAGATCTATCAGTGATAAGGCTTTAGAACTGTCAGTAGTGATCAGTAGTGCGGCTGTAGAACTGTCAGTAGTAGGACTTTAGAACTGTCAGTAGCGAGGCTGTAGAACTGTCAGTAGTGAGACCGTAGAACTATTAGTAGTGAGGCTGTAGAACTATCGGTAGTTAGGGGCTTTAGAACTCTCAGTAGTGAGGCTGTAGATCTATCATTGATAAGACTGTAGAACTATCAGTAGTAGGGTTATAGGACTATAAATAGCAGGGTTGTAGGACTATGAATAGACGGGTTGTAGGACTATCAGTAGTCGGGTTGTAGGACTATCTGCGGTGAGGCTGTTGACCATCAATGTCACCATGCAAATGGTGGTTTGGCAGCTTGACGGCACTGAGCGCGACAATTGCGATTGGTCCGGGAAAAGTAGGATGCGCCAACCCTTCATCGCGGCACATTTCCTTAATGTCAGCATATGTAACATATAGAATACGCCAGCGATTGTCCGAGTACACGTTATGATAAAAGCTGCAATTGATTCCCTATTGACGCTTAACCCAATAATCCAGGCATAGACCGCGTCGACACAGTTTTAATTTGTTCGCCTTTTATTTTTATCAAGAACAACAAAAAGACACGTCTGGAATCTGAAAGCGTTTGCCTTTTTTGAATATGATCATTGTGGGCGTGCTATATATAGGACGCCAGGAAGAACAGGGTAGATGTACAATTTACTGACATAAGTCATTCTACGGTTTATGCCAGGAACATTTCTTGTAGTTCAGGGCGCAGGCTAGGGCTCCTGGCGCGGGGAATAGATCCATGCGCTGGACTATTGCTCCGGGTGCGGGCTATGGATTCATGCGCTGGTCTATTGCTCCGGGTGCGGGTTATGGCTCCGAGCATGGACTATGGCTCCGTTCGCTGGACTATTGCTCCCGGGTGAGGGCTATGGCTCCGGACGCGGACGCGGACTGTGACTGTATGCTGGACTAGTGATCCAGGTTCTGGGCGCCGGCTATGGCTCTGGGCGAGGGCTATGGCTCCGGGTGTTGGTTATGGCGCCGTGCGCTGGACTATGGCTCCGTGCGCTGGACAATTGCTCCGAGCACTGGACTAGTAATTCAGGCTCCGGTCTATCCGGTATGGCTTAGGGCGCGGGTTATGCTTCAGGGCGCTGGTTATGACTGCGGACTATGGCTCCCTGCGCTGGACTGGTGTTCCAGGCTCCGGTCGCCGGTCTATGGCTGCGGGCTGTTTGTCCGGACGCGGGCTATGGCTCCATATGCTGGACAACTGCTTCATGGGCTGGACGCGGGCTATGGTTCTGGGCTATGGCTTCGGACGCAGGCTTTGGCTCCGTGCGTGGTAATATGGTTCTGATCGAAGGCTGTGGCTCCGGTCGACGGCCAAATGGCTCCGGGCTAAGGTTCCGGGATATGGCATCGGACGCGGACTATGGCTCGGTGCTATGGCTCCGTGCACCCGGCTATGGCTAAGTGTGCATTGGATTATGGCTTTGTACGTTACACTATAGCTCCGGCCGCCGGGGTATAGCTTCGGTAGCTGGCTATTCACATACATTTTATAATTAATTAATATAAAATGTCACAAAGTACTTTAGATTTGGCATATAATATCACAAGAAAACACTATACACAGAAAACGTTAATACCTTATTGAGTGAGTTGTTGGTTACATTCCCGAAAGTTGGTGCCACGGTACAGCAAAAACTTTCCGAGCAACACAAAATCGCGTCCGTTTGAACGATAAATAGACATGACGGGTTGTTTATATGCGTTACATTTCAGCACGTAGGTCAAGCTTGAACGTTCTATATATAATACTCTAGAATCAAATGGGCTAAGGCACTCTCACCATTGCCTGGCTTACCTCGGGGCCCTTGTCCGAAGTGTTGACCAAGTGTTCTGTATCGTGTTCTTTTCGGTTTCAGTGTCGCTGCCCTTCCAGTGTAGCTTTGAGACTGATGACCTGTGTGGCATGACACAGAAGACAGACGATCAGTTCGACTAGACGCGTCACAGTGGTACTACACCCAGCGATGGCACCAGTCCAGACAGCGCCTCAGAGGAAGACTATTACATCTACATAGAGGCGTCGGGCCACGGGGATGGAGAGCGAGCAATGTGTGTACACATGTGGCATCATAGTATGGTTTCACGCGTGATTTGAAGTAAGCCGGCTACATCAATACCCACACGTCCAGCCTACCAACACGGCATTGACGCAGGAAAGTGTGTGAAGTAAACAACGTAACCAAGACTCCACAGAAACCTGGCGATCAGGGCAGGAGTCCTAAAAAGGGGGCACATTAAAATGTTCTGCACCAGGGGCGGACCTTTATGAAAAAACACTATGGTATACCATGATACATGCATGGTATAACATGGTATACCATGGTATCTCATACCGTACCATGCATGTATCATGGTATGCCATAATATATCATGGTATACCATACCCTACCATGCATGCAGCATGCTAAACCACGCCCTACCATGCATGTAGCATGGTATATCATGTCATACCATGGTATATCATGCTATGTCATGCCCTATCACGGAGGTACCAATGATAAACCATGATATGTATATTATGATAAACCATGATACACCATATCCTGCCATGATATATCATGGTAAACCGTATGTACCCTACCATGTATGAATCATATATTACCATGAAATATTATGGTAAATCATTGTACCATGGTATCAGCAGAGTATTCTATATATACCATGATGGGCATGATATAACTACACATGACATTCCGTACAGAAAACAAGTGACTTCTCAGTCGAGACCTAACTGATCGAGACTTAATTACACTTAATTACACGGCGCCTGTGTAGCTACTGGCACAGCAGGAACCATCTACACTACAGTACAGGAGCCCCAAATGCCGGAGAGAGTGGGGGCTTGACCTGCCCCCTCTCTCTCTCTGGAGTTTGTGGTTCCTGTACATGCCCCCCTATGCCATAGCTATAGTCTGTGGTGCCGTCACTACCGCACTGGCATGGATCCAGTTTCATGAAACCTTCGTCTGTTCTTATGTGTATGAACCCTCGTACACAGATTGTGACTCATGTATGTCCTGTGCATTCCTCTCGTTAACATATTGTTAAGATACTTTGTTGGTGTCTTTGTACATGTGTCTACGAGTGCCTCAACCCTATAGCCCTGTAGCACGCTTCCCCTAAATGATTTGGTGGTGTCGGTGTGGGGAGGTTGAAGGCCACATGCCTTGCTATTTCTCAGGGAAACTGGCAATGGCTCAGGGAAAAATCAGGGAATTGCTGTGTATTAGTTAGAGTATACATGATTTGGGTAATAATCGAACGATATGTTCAAACGAGCATTGTTTTAATTTGGCAAGGTCCTGTTGCTTTTTAGTTATGACATTTAAATTTGAAGGTATGTAACTATGATGCTGCTATATGGTGCATATTAATATTATTTGTTGATTTAATTTTATGTCAATATGCATATAAGCAATGAATTTTTTACATAATGGTAGCTTGTTTTTCTAATATATCTATACGGCTAGAATGTGTATATTATATAAATCTTTTTGAATTTGTGTAATTTGCGTGACAGGTAACCTTAAGTTAATTATGTGTATATATTGTCACATGTTCACACACTGCACCATTTTATAGTAATACATATATATGAAAGTGGATAGTGAATCTTTGCATTCTTTATTCTTCAATTTTGGCATTATATATATATATCATAATATTATATTTGTATTTTGCTATATGTAATGGTGATTAGTACCATAGTATACCATGGTATCCATGTTGTAGAGTACCATGGTAAATTAGCATACCCTGGTACTTGATATACCATGATAAATTACCATGCTATACCATGGTAATTTACCATGGTATACCTGTTTCAAAACACTATGGTATATCATGGCAATTTTTTTTTACCTGAAGGAAGGGGGGGGGGGGGGTGACCAATTGACAGGTGGGGTGTCCTAGTGGCCCCGCACTTTGTGCGAACAGCCAAGTAGATCAGATATTTACTAGATAATGGTCTGATTAAGTTGCAATAATGAATGGCTCCTTGGAATGTGATCAACAACAAGCGATCACGCCACATTCCAGCCATGTGATGTTTATATTATCAACAAATGTTGTACATATCTTGATTGTCACGAATCCTTCTCTAACCCTCGCGTCATAGAGACTTGGTATTTTTCTCCCAACTGCAGTGACATACTTAACATCATTTTACCGTCTTCATTCTAGTATCGAAACCCCACCTCTCAGGTACAGTGGTGCCATCTGTGTGCAGTTCTGGTACCACATGTACACGTCGTACCCGTCACACATGGGTCGGTTGGTGGTGTTCACGGAGAGCCAGGGGGAAGGTTACCCGCTGTTTGACTTGGGCGGCTTGAACAAAGGAGACCGGTGGATACCCAAGCAAATAACAGTGACGGGATTTATGAACGGCGATAAGGTAATTATGTAACGATTTAATGATCCTTGTCATGACACTTGATTCTATTCGTCCGTCTGTTTGTCACGTAGCGCAATCACTGTTGAACGTCTGCAGATAACGATAGCATAGAATATATGTTTATTTCGACATTTACAAAAGACGGTTAGTCGCTAGCAAGGGGGCCACATAAAAGAGTAAATAAATAGCATAGAGAATGGTAATGAAAGTAAATATGTATGTCATGTTTAGCTGTATGCTAATTATAAAATTAGTTAATACATGTGTAGTAGTGATGGACGTTACATTCATAAGAGTACGAATCGATAATTGCGTTTTTTAGGTATTGCGTATAGTCCTTTAAGCCATGTGATGTTGCTTTGTCTAAGAAGATTTGTGGGGTGTTATTCAGGTTAGTACATTTTATCTATTGCAGTGGTCGGCAAACTTATGTTTTGTTCTTGTGACGTGAAAAGGTTTTTTCTGGTATTGTAATGATGTACGTCATATACTCTTGGGAAGGTTCAGGCTTGATAGAAGCATAATGGCAGATTATGATTATGGCCCGGACTTGCGACCGGGGGGGGGGCTCTTTCAAAAGGGGTCCACGCCGCAGAAAAGCGATATTCTTCGTCAAAAGGGAGAGGTGGGGGGGGGGGGGGGGTGGTCCGGATCTCCTGGACCCCCCACCGTCCCTGGATCCGCCCCTCCTTATTCTCCAGTGAATAAACCACGTGGCGTAGACACCATATACACCATGACATGTCAACGAGCTTCATTAAAAATTGATGTCAGAATAAAATGCCAAGAAGAACATTTATTTAACCTGGTGTGATAATTGACGTCTAGGTTATCTTCTAGTATTGTTGCTAAAGTCGCGGTAAGCTACTGATGTTCAAACCTACAGGGGCGGATCCATCCATTTGACACGTCTTTATAGTTCCAAGTCTTTATTGCAAGTGCCGGTTAGGTGAGTGAGGTGGTGTGGCAGGCGTGTAACAGATAGGCTACTTCATTAGCATATATCAAGGGCGTATAAAGTAGTCCCTAATAAAGTTCACATATATATACATATATGGTTTGATATATCATTACATCCCCCTTTTTCCACAAAATGACTTTCTGCTTAATATAACAGATTGTAACTATTCAGCTACATAATTTCACATATAATATAATATACAATATAATTAATCATTACAAAATAATCATTCAATCATCATTCACGATAGGCAACATTCATCATCAAACTTGGCAGATATAGTAGCGAGGGTTATCAAAGTCATAATTCTTGATAATCAAGCAAGCAAAGCACAAAACATATCAATGTTCATATCTAGTAGGTCGGTTAATTTCTCGACCAAGCCTGGTGCGGTAGGGCGAACTTGGGTGACTTGCATCAGTATGGCCAGTAGCGAGGTTGGGATGAATGTCATCATTGGCCTTGAAGGGGACAGGCGGATGGTGTTGATCTTGTGGCTGATCATGTGGTTGATGAGGTTCATCAGCGAACCGCACATGTTTAAGCGGCTGTGAAGACTCTCTGATGTTTCCCCGATTCCTGCGAAGAGGATTACCGTTCGCAGGGGCGACGATGTATGAACGAGGTTCAACACATTTTGCCTGTACAACGGCTGGTTGCCATTGCTTGGACAGTGGGTGTTGGACGGTGACAGGCTGACCGACGACTAATGGAGGCAGGTCGTGGGCATTCCTGTCATGGTAATATTTCTGTTGATCTTGTCTCTGCGTTAGACGATTATAGATAATATCCCTGTTATACAGCGGGTTTCGCACCTTCACAGGTAAGTTGCCCTGTATTTTCCGGTTGTATAGCAGCTCAGCAGGACTCGGGATGAGGCAATCTGTCGGTGTGGTGCGCAGAGACAAGAGTGCCAAGTGAGGGTCCAGATTACTAGCTCTAGATTTCTTCAGAACATTCTTCACACTTTGAATTGTTCGCTCAACAAATCCGTTTGACCGTGGATAGTATGGCGATGATGTGACATGGTCAAATTCCCACTGGCGAGCGAAGTCTCGAAAATGCTGACAATCGAAGTGGCGGCCATTGTCACTGACAATCCTCTCTGGGATGCCATGTTCCGAAAACAGTTGTTTGGTTGCCTCAATCACCGCTTGACTAGTGCATTGTCCGTGGATTTCTCTGATGAAAGGATATTTTGAGTAGTAATCAGCAATAATTAAATATGTTCTATTGTCGAAATAGAAAAGGTCCGTTCCCAAAATCTGCCATGCTCGCGTGGGAAGTTCATGCTGGAGTAGAGTTTCCGACGGTTGAGATTTCTGATATTGTTGACAAATATCACATTGTGATACGATTGAATCAATGTCATCATTTAAATTGCACCAAAAAACACAGACTCTGGCTCTCAATTTACATTTTTCTGCTCCTTGGTGTGCAGCATGCAGTTTATCCAAAACTTCCCTTTGCATAGCCTTTGGGATGATAATGCGATCTCCCTTCATCAACAGACCATCTTCCACAGATATTTCATCGCGGTACGGCCAGTAGGGTCGTAGTGAGGTAGGAATATCCTTTCTACTGGTTGGCCATCCATTAACAACGAGTTCCCTTAACGCAAAGAGAACAGGGTCACGCCTTGTATGTTCTTTAAGTTGGTCAAGCTTATTTGTACTGAACTGTACAAAGTCAACTCGAATGTCGAGGTCGATTGCTTCACTTTCTTGGATAATTGGCAGACGAGACAAGCTGTCAGCGAGTATCATATCCTTACCAGGCAGGTATTGGATATGGATGTCATATCCTTGAAGACGCAGCAGCATGCGTTGCAGTCTGGGCGGTGCAGCAGTCAAGTTCTTCAAAGAAATCATTTCAAGTGGTTTATGATCACTCTGTACCACAAACGATTTGCCATAGACGTATGTGTGAAATCGCTCGCATGTGACTCTTGTTGATCACGAAAGTTACATTTTAGAGCTTGCAATTTGCAACGAGACATAAAGTCATCTATAGTTTCTGACTCCATTTGTCTGTACTTCTGTAGGTAGAACCTAGATACTCGGAAGTTGTGCTTAGGATCAAGCTGTTCATCAAATTTTTTCCAAACTGTATCTGGTTCCTTGGCCTCTTCCTCGGTTAAGCCCCATGAATTGAACTTCTTTAGACCTTCTTCCCCTGAGAGAAGCAGTATATGGTCTACTTGCTTTGCTTTAGCAATGTTCTTCACAGAAAAATATAGTTGGCATCTTTGTTTAAACAATCTGAACGTGGTTGCCAAGTCTGAGGATTCCCAGTTCATGCGAGGTGTTATCTCGGCCATTTCAAGATATTGAATATGAACGCTTGTACTTCGACACGACGTTAAATGCACACACACATGTTTCGAAACTTGACAGTTGTAGCCTTGACCTTGTCAAATATGTTGCTGTTTGACGGCGATATCACTACGCGTAGTGGAACGTATTGTTTACATGACTTAAAAAGTTAGTTTTGGCATGTAACATGCGTAGAGACTAGTATCAGTTTAAAAAGTTCACGATACCGTAGCACAAGTTGGTTGACACGTGTTCCTCGACGAGTTGCCGGCTTTTCTTGTTCCGTTGGTCAACTTTTCTTCACACTTGTCGCTGACGGACGGTGACGGTGTCATTATGAGCGGCGGTTCGGCTGTGCGTTGACAGCTCCTGTGTTAACAGTTCTTGAGGCTATTACGCTTTGGCAATGCCTGTTCTTGAAAAGTTCTTGACAAGTTAAACACGCGAAGGTCGGATCCCACCGCTGTCACCATGTAAAGATATGACACGTCTTTATAGTTCCAAGTCTTTATTGCAAGTGCCGGTTAGGTGAGTGAGGTGGTGTGGCAGGCGTGTAACAGATAGGCTACTTCATTAGCATATATCAAGGGCGTATAAAGTAGTCCCTAATAAAGTTCACATATATATACATATATGGTTTGATATATCATTACAGGGGGGTCCACTAAAACGGGGGTGGGGCGGCTCTACAAAAAAATGCGACTTGGGGAAGGGGGTCTACGCCTTGAAAAACGGCTTTCTTCTTCAAATCCTCAATACGGAGTGGGGGAGGTTTTATAACCCCTGGATCCCTTCTCACCAGGATCCGCCCCTAAATCTGTTCTTAATTGTCACTAACATTAGGCCTTATTTCCGTGGAATATTATCGTCATTAGAAGGTACATGTTGCTGAATTTACCATGTTATGCAATCATGCATTCATGAAATATTAGAACTCTATATCTAGTCAATACAACGTTCCACACTCCGAAACTAATCCCCGCCCTCGTTCGAGTCCTTTTTCGCTAATCCGTAATATGGAATTGACAATTATAGCTAATGGTAGGTACCAGCGATAAGGACCAATCCCTTAAATTGACAGGAAATCGACATGCTGCTTTGTTTGTCGGATTTGTTTGTTGGACATAACGGACGTGAACGTTTTTTTTTCCACCGAATGGTGGGACAAAAGCAACAGTGACATCAATGAATGATCTATCAAACAATACATATAACATAGGCGTAGGAAGATTGCTGATTGAAAATTGAAAGAACAGACTACACACAAATCAATGTTTTTCGTTCTGTTGATGATTGGGTATGTATCTGTGAATAGCCTTAGTCCTGAGGGCTCAAATGCGGTGATTAACTCACTTGGATACAATGACCGAACGAAAAGTGTTCCACGCTGTAGTATTGGTATTAGTTGTGCCCCGCCTCCCCCACCCCCTCTCACCGCCTACTTCCCCAATCGCAACAATCTTTCTACGCCTATGCCGCTATAGATGCCAGCTAATACATGGCATCACGAAGCATGTACTTTAGCAGCTGCGACAGGCACGTCACCATGGATTGTGTCTGTCGTATATGCTTGCGTTATGATCATTGCTAGTTACGATGAACCAGCCTCAATGACCAATAGTTCGTCAGGTGGCGCAAGCGGTACTATTGTCGTCTTGGTCACCAGGGGAGCTGCCACGACGTTATGGATGTGTGAAGTGCCAACATTCCAAAGGCTATAGTTCCAGACCGTCTTTCAACAAGTATATCTCTGCAAAGTCGGGGAGAGGATCGATAGTCGGGGGAGAGGAACGTACCGGCTGAATCTAGAATATAGCATGTTAAATCAAGTTGACACAAACAGAGTATAAGCTCCCAAAATGTCTCAGTTGACATATGCCATACAGATATGAAGTCAATCAATGTGAAAAGGATATTCTATTCATGATGCATTAACTGTGACTCACTTGCATAATTCGTATGTAAATCAGGCATAACGAAACACACATATACTGAGTAAACAACCGTTTCTAATTAGGTCGAGTCATGTTCGGACGTAAATTGCCAACTTGGGTCGGCCCCCAATCAAATACTGGGTCTCGCAGTAGACCATAGCTGGCGTCATGAGGTTATTGGTCTGGCATTATAAAGATATGCCCACAGAAGTCTTCGGCTTACACCAGTCTGGGTTGACAACAGATTATGACGGGCTAAGAATATTAACTTGGAGGCGAATCGGTTGGGATTTTCCGGATAGATCTCCTTGTGACTGATTTAGAACTGAAGTCGACACACTCTGCTGAACATTGACTGCAACTGATGAAACGAATCTCTACAGTTACATACATATGACTTTCTGTTATGTCAATATTTAATTGCACAACGCACTGCCGGTAAATCGGCTTTTGCAGACAGCGCTAGTCATATCGTGTCAGCGGTAGATTGAGAGTTTTGTCCCAGACGCTTTGAACCGTGACGCGCGCGGTTATTTGTGTGTAGGCTTCAGAGTTGCCACTTGGAGCAGACCAGGAAGTTTTTATGTTACCTAGGGCCATCACGACACCACTCTCTGCCTTCGACTCACTCCGCTAGGGCTCCATTACATCTCTGTTGTCGCCTACGTCCTGAATGCATTTTTACACTCGCTCGCCAGGGCGGCGCTGCGCAGATTGATAGGAAAAATGCGTCGCGCATTTCTACAAATTAGTGCTGGGACCCAGCCTAAGCCTAATAACGCATGAAATCAGGTGATGAAAAGAATAAGTTCTGTCACAATTATAACTTTTCGAAAGGGTACAAGATGTGTTTTGCTGTATTAAATACGCAAAGCTCGTTATTTTTATGTTTCATTGTTGAAAACTATAATGTTGCAAGAAATTACAGCTGAATTGGCCGTTTTTCAAGAATCTTGAAATTTGCCCCCGGCCGACAGCAGCGGTAACAGCGGAGCTTGCGTAGCGCCACCGTGCGGGGGGCTTGTCACGACACAAGAACTACAACCGTATTGCATTGACTAGACGCGGAGATTGTGTGAATAAAGTTTAGGGTCTTTAGGTGGTCACCGAGTTTGTGTAACATACTATGCGCATTATTGGTATAGACATCGGCCAACACAGAAACCGAACTGACAACCATAGCGTATCCGTAAATTGTAACCATCGGCTGATTGGATACAAGATGCGGCGTCGGTTGATTTGACACGAAATAAATATGTTGGTATGGCACGGCCAAACATAGCACGCCTTTGAAGTATTGGATATTTTCTTAGTTAATTTGGCCAAAACTGACCTACACTGACTTGCACTGACCTTCAGATACCGACCTTTTGGATGATGTTATTATCCGCCTGAAGAGTAGTTACAAAGATAAACGATGGTTTCCGGTCCGACACGGGGTCTGCTCGCGGCATTCGCCATCATTGTCCACATCGGCTGTAACGAGGCTCAAGGTGAGGATCAAGGTCATGGTTCAGCTATCAGTGGTGAAGTTGCAGAGCTATCAGCGGTGAGGCTGTATAACTGTTGGTGATGCGAACTGTATAACTATTAGTGGTGAGGCTGTGGAACTATTAGTGGTGAGACGGTAAAGGTATTCGTGATGAGGCTGTAGAACTGTCAGTGAAGAGACTGCAGGACTGTCAGTGGTGAGGCTGTAGAACTATCAGTGGTGAGGCTGTAGAACTATCAGTATTGACGCTTCAGAAATATCAGTGGTAAGGTTGTAGAACTGTCAGTGTTTAGTCTGCAGATCTATTTAGTAGTGAGACTGTGGAACTCTCAGTGGTGAGGCTGTAGACAGTTCGGTTGTGAGGCTGTTGAACTGCCATTGGCGAGGCTGTAGAACTATCAGTGGCGAAGATTAGAACTTTCATTGATGAGGCTGTAGAACTATTATTGATGAGTGGTGAGGCTGTAGAACTGTCGGGTTGGGGCTGTAGAACTATTAGTGGCGTGGCGGCAAAACCGTCAGTAGTGAGGCTGTAGAACTATCAGTGGTGAGTCTGCAGAGCTGTCAGTGATGAGGCTGTAGAACTATCAGTGATGAGGCTGTAAAACTATCAGTGGCGGGTCTGTAGAACTATCAGTGGTGAGGCCGTAGGACTATCGATTGTGAGGCTGTGGAACTTTCAGTATTGCGGCTGCAGAACTATCCGTAGTGGAAACTGGAAACTGGAGGAAACTGACTCCCGACATGCTCTGCTCTGACCTAAGTATGACGCTTTAATTGGTCCCGTGTACAAACAAAACACACATCGCAACAGAATCCAAAAACATATTGTTTACGTGACAAAGCGTGAGAATACTAAATATATTGGCAGGATGCCAACTAAATACACAGAATATGAATTAGTTTACTAAGATATGAAATAAAGGTTGATGTCGGCGGTGAGGATATTTCACACTGTTACATTTGCGACACATGTTTCTAAATAATGTCAGTATATGGAACATATAGGATATGTCAGCGCTATGATTGTACGCGTACACGTTATGATAAAAGGTACAGTCGATTCCCTAATGACGTCGAAGGCACTCTCATCATTGCAGGGCTTACCTGGGGGCACTTGTACGAAGTGTTCGTTATCATGTTTCCTTCGGTTCCAGTGACGCTGCTTTTTCAGTGTAGCTTTGAGAGTGTTGACCTGTGCGGCATGACACCGAGGACGGACGATCAGTTCGACTGGACGCGGCACAGCGGTTCTACACGCAATTGCATGAAAGGTCTACATCTCAACTGGGTTATAACAGCGAGGTTGCAAGAACTGCAAAGTGTTACGTGAATTGGCAAAACGAGGCTTTCCCATAATTATTGGTATATTTCGGGGTTCGCGTTGACTAAGTGTTCGTGTTCCCGTTGGTTCCAGTGTCGCTGCCCTTCCAGTGTAGCTTTGAGAGCGACCTGTGTGGCATGACACAGAGGACGGACGATCAGTTCGACTGGACGCGGCGCACGGGCCCTACACCCAGCCGACCAGGGGGGACTGGTCCATACAACGCCTCAGCCGGCGACTCTTACATCTACATAGAGGCATCGGATCACTGGGATGGAGAGACAGCAATGTGAGTACACATGTGGCATAGTATGGTTTCCCTCATGAAGTGAAACAATCCGACTACATCAATACCCGCACGTCCAGCCTAATGACCACTGTATTACGGGCATACGGAATATTCTAGTCTTAATGTATAATTCATAATAACTGTTAAAATACTACACGTCCAAACACGAAATCCAAAAAAAAGAGAACTTAACCCGTTCTTTACTCCAGAGACTCCAATTAAGACCACGGAGATCGGCAGCAAATAAGCACAAAATTAAGAACGAGAAAAAAACAGTGAAACCAAATCGTCGCATAATAACAAAGGAACAAGTATCGGACAACTTAAATGGAGTTATATTGCACTTATACGTATGTAAATGCAAGAATCTTGCGAGAAATAACTATATGACTTTACAGTGAATATCTGTCGACTAAGACATTTTTGATATATTTTGAAAATCTATCTAGTGCATGTCTCTCAATCTTTTTTAATATAATATCTTGTGTTGTAATTATGAAGATCCCACACATTGGAGACAAGTCAGTTAACAAATAATCTGACCTTGGAAATGCTTGTAATAGCGTTTTAGTTCGTGGTAAATCGCCATGTCAGTCAACTTCTATATACTGAATTGTTTGAATAATGTTTCCGAATGAGATAGGTATGTTGTCTATACGAATCGCTTTTTCTGCAACAGCCTTATTCGATCAGCTTTGTAACCCCTTGCTAGAACAGTATAATGTAAATGAGTCAGGATTAAAGAGTTATATATTGTTTTCAGAATATAAGATAGTACGGTATGTTTTACCTTGCTCGTGAATCTAATAGCCTTAGATATTTTAGAAGATATCCTATTAATGTGACCGTTCCACTTGAGATCAGGCCAGCGGCGTGTGCATGAGTCCCTAAAAGAGGGGACACAATAACATGTTCTACACCAGAGACGGATACAGGAATTTGAGGGGGGGGGGGTCCATTGAAACTTACGAACGGTAGGTATGGTCCACGCCTCAGTTATAGATCTTCCTTAAAAAAAGGGGGCGGGGAGTATTCTGAAGGCGGGAGGGGCGTTCGCCATTTGTCAGGTTGGGGTGTCCCAGTGGTCCCGCGCTTTGTGCAAACAGCCAGGACTGGTCAGATTTTTGCTAGATTGTGGTTGCAATAATTAATGGCACCTGGAAATGTGATCAATGACAAGCGATCACGCCACGTTCTAGCCATGTTATTTTTATATTATAAACAAATGTTGTAAATATCCTGATTTTCACGAATCTTTCTCTAATTCTCGCGGCATATAGACTTGGTATTTCTCTCCCAACTACACTGACATACTTAACATCATTTTTCGGTCTTCATTTTAGTATTGAAACCCCACCGCTCAGGTTCACTGGCGCCATCTGTCTGCAGTTCTGGTACCACATGTACACCTCGAACCCGCTACACATGGGTCGGTTGGTAGTGTTCACGGAGAGCCAGGGGGAAGTTAACTCGCTGTTTGATGTGGGCGGCGTGAACAAAGGAGACCAGTGGATACTCGAGCAAATAACAGTGACGGGATTTCAGTACGACGATAAGGTAAATATGCAACGATTTAATTCTCTTCGTCATGACGGTTGGTTCTATTTATCGGTCTCTGTGTCTGTCATGTAACGCGGTGACTGTCGAACGCCTGCAGATACCCGGGCAATTAACGATAGGATAAGATATATGTTTAAGGGTAATGTAGGTAAATATGTATGCCATTTGTAGCTGGATGCTAATTATAACATTAGTTATTACATTTGTGGCAGTGATGGACGACGTTACATTCAGGAACACCGATCGATAGTCGTTTTTTTCATGTATTGCGTATAGCTCTGTAAACCATGGGATGTTGCTTTGTCTAAGATGGTTTGTGGGGTGTTATTCATTAATTGTGTCTAATGCAGTGATCAGCAAACTTATGTTTTGTTCTTGTGATGTATGCTTTTGTCTGGCATTGTCATTATGTACGTCGTATACTCTTGGGAAGGTCCAGGCTTAATAGAAACATACTGGCAGATCGATATCAACACGTTATAGTAATTTATGTAGGTCAATTATGTTCAGCTGTTTTAACTACTTGAATAGTGATTCTGCGTGCGAACTATATTTAAAATGTATTATTAGTAATAATCCTCATGGTCTTTCTTTGGAGTTTGCTTATTAGGTAATTATGTAACCACTTAATGATCCTCGTCGTGATGCTTTCTCCGCCGTAGGTAACATGAATTAATCATCGAACTAAATTAGAACGAAAGTTGTGATTGTGATTTGGTTCGCTTTTCTTGCTGGGTACAAAATACGCAGAAGGTCAGGACTCAGTGTCTCTCAATTGATTGTTGGTAATAATGTGGTGACTTCCTTAGAGACGGATCCAGGGATATGAAAAGGGGGGGGGGGGGTCACTGCAAACTGGCGACAGCGGAGGGGGGGCTCTTTCAATAAGGGGCCCACGCCTCAGAAAAACGGTATTCTTGGTGAAACGGGGGGGGGGGGGGGCATTTGGCGTAGACACCGAGTACAACATGTATTTATCGTCTTTTCAGATCGTATTCCTCAACGAAGAGCGAAATGCACATCAAGGCGACATGGCGCTAGACATGATAGACATTCAAGACGGGGTCTGCGACGGTAGGAGTACTCGATGATCCACGGGTTGAGGGCTTACAGGGGAGGATCTGGCCTATGGGTTGCATCTACAAAATGTCACTTTGCATGTATTTCGTCAAAAAACGATTTTTACAGTGTATGCTATCATGGGGGGTGGGGGGGGGGGGAACCCCCTACCCCGTCACCTTTAGATCCGCCCCTGGGTTACGAGGTTTTTTCGCCCCGCCATCCTCAAGCAAGGGGATGGCAGGGACTCTTTAAGTCACAGCCCCCTTTCTTTGTTTACTATTCCACCTCCCCCCCAACTTTCTTGGATCAATTATCCACGTAGTGTCGCAATGAAGTAAGAATCTGTTTTTCCTATTGAGGGTCATATACTCTTTTTGTTTCTCAGCGTGTTCTCTGAAAAATGGCGGCTGTGACACGCACTGTGTACCGGATGGGGAAGGAAGACGCTGTGAGTGTGACGTAGGCTATCTCCTGGATAACGACGGCGTCAGGTGCTTCGGTAAGTCCATCCGGTATTATCCGCCTCCCTATAACTGCAGCGACGTACACATGTCATGAAAACAGTCCAGTCAAAACAATGTTTGTTTGTGACACTCCTTGATTCCCACAATTGGGGCACACTTTTTTCAGATGAATAACTAATTTTTTTATTTATCACATCGCGTACCTTTAGAGAAGTTAAAATTGGCGCATGGACTCAATGTCAAATGAGACACACAGCAATAACGACATTATGATGTTGCAAGTTCATAGTATTTCAGGATATTATTCCAAGAAATAAATTTCTGGTCATACTAAATAAATTGGTCATTAAGTGACTATTACGATTACTTTCGCATAGAAACCCTGTAGCATAACAGGACAGCTGAAAGGGTCGATATCACAAGCAGTTGTACTGCAGATCAGGAACGGATGTAGGATTTTGGAAATGGAGGGGTGGGGTGGGGGGCTTGTGACCAGGCAAAGGATGACTCACAACAACAAAAACGACTCGCGACCCGGAGGAGGGGGCGAAATCGACTGCACCAACTTTCTACAACCGCCAGTGGGGGGGGGGGGGGTCTGTTTCGACTTTAACAGTCCTTAACATCCCCCTGAACACCCCCCTATCTACAAACTGTCTCTTTCTAAGGTATTTCGTTCAAAAGTCCTTCTGTTACATTGAATGCTCAAGTTCCCAAGGGGGTTTGGGGGTGGTGCAATTCCCTAACCCCACCCCCTAGATCCGCCCCTGCATCCCTTCAATGATTTGATTATATTGCATTACCATGTTACATCTGTTCATGTTACACAGACGACAATGAGTGTGACGCTAACGGTGGCCATGGTGGCTGTAGCCACACGTGTGTCAAGTTGTCAACTTGACAACTTGACACACGTGTGACACTGTCAACACACCCGGCCGTTTCACGTGTTCCTAGGGAGGGGAGAGGGGGCAAGGGCGGTCGTGTTTCCAAACCAGGAATAACAAGTTTCTTTATTGCCAGGTCACGATGAATTCCCCGCATACAATGGAAGTGGCGCATACATGATATAAATTGGCGCTTTCCCAATTCACGGTTATTTAATATTCAGATTCTCAGTTCACGATTAATGAGAAACTTTTATCACGACGGTCGGCTATAACACCTCTCATGAATAATGAGATGCGAGTTTGACTCATAAATAAATTTGAACTATCGATGCATTTAGAACAAAATGATGTCCTATTCATCTGTTGGCTGTAACAATTCAAATGCAAAAAATGACTGCAAACATAGGATATCTTTCTACCGCTATTCACTAGGCGACCAGCAGCTTTTGCGACAATGGCTAAACAATATTGTTCGTGTGAGTGTTAAACCAACCACACAGTCAAGAGTATGTTCCGGCCGCTATGAGAAAACTTGCTTTGAGGAAGATATGCATACTAAGCAGAGGACCAAACGAACATATAAAGCTGAGGCTGACGATGGATCCCTGAATCCCGTCGAACCCCGCCCGCCCTCCCCCACGCCCCCCTTCTAATGCAACACGGCTTCACTGACCACGCGATGCGTCAACGATCTTACAGGTTCAAATTGATACCCGATTATATCAACAGTTGGTGTAAATTCGGTGTTTATTTCAACTTCTTCGTCCGACTCTCCAGAAGTTTGTTCTTGCTCCGCCATATTTTAAACATCCGGAAGTACCATCTACGTAAAAACTCACACGCGATGTAATTAGGTAATTAAACCGCTTCGGCAAGTTGGGTGGTCCTGCAAAATACTTGTAACTTCGCTAATGTATAATAAGGAAAACTAAATTGCATGTAATGTTTAGTCAATTCCCTATAGTTTAACTGGAAATATAAATGATATGGGCCCGGCATTTCCCTTTGGAAATCGACACGCGACATGGATCTCTTCCTAAAATCGACATTCGATATGAATTTATTCTTTACTCTTAACATCGATATGCGACATGCCTCCGCCCCCTCAGAGGCCCTAATTTGGGGATATATTTTTCGTTGACGATGCCAAATACGCACACAATACTAATAAGCGGATTAGTGTTATATGTAATACTGTTTTCCATGTCGTCCAAAAGAGAAAGTGTGACATAACTGAGCCTTGCCATAGTAGGATAAGCCCGGCGGGATTATTATTGCATTCTGTTAAACAAACATTGTTCTTTTTAATTGAATGAATTTAACTCTTCATTTTTCATTTATAATTATTCATTTGGTGCCATGAAATACTTCTACAAACCAGATATTGATGAGTGTGCGGCCATTGGAGGGAAGGGAGACTGCGGCCATCAGTGCTATAACACACCAGGCTCGTACCAGTGTGACTGTGACTCGGGGTACACGCTGAACGGCGATCAGACATCATGTGACGGTAAGTTATTCTGGGGATCAGTCTGACAATACAGTCCAGTGACAGTTTATTATGCAAATGGTTGTACATATGGTCCCAATTGTTACAAGTCAATCAAATGGATTCATAGACAAATATCCTTGTACAAGTTTTACTGTTTTTTTAATGTACCCCTCCCCACCACCATAATAGACCGCCACTCCACCCACCCATCCCATACGGCCGGTCTGGTAGTACGGCCGCCCTGTCTATACACCCTTCAGTGGTAGTTAGTTTCTAAGAGGGTATCAAGTTACACCATCGACTGCCGCTTCCCGAATCATGGCCCGACACTCTACGAGTCAGATCAAAACTGGGCACCCTGCCAACGATGACGATGGAGCCCTGACTCCACTCGAACCCCGCCCGCCCTCTCCCACGCCCCCCTTCTAATGCAACACGGCTTCACTGACCACGTGATACGTCAACGATCTTTCAAACTGGTACCCGATTACATGAATAGTTGGTGTAAATTCGGTGTTCACTTAAACTTCTTCGTTCGACTCTCCAGAAGTTTTTTCTTGCTCCGCCATATTGTAAGCATTCGGAAGTACCATCCGCGTAAAAACTCACAAGCAATGTAATTAGGTAACTAATCCGCTTCGATATTATAGCTTCCGGTGGTAGTAGTCGTCTGAAGCTACTGGTCGCTTCATCGCCGGTGACGTCATCATCAGCGCGCTAAGGCGGGTGCCCATGGCCAGTTGGGTGGTCGTGCAAAAGTACTTGGAACTACGCTAATGTATGATAACAAAATTAAATTGTGTGTTTTGTTGAGTCAATTCCCTAAAATTTAACTGGAAATGTGAATGATATGGGCTCTTCATTTAACTTTGAAAATCGACCCGGGACATTGATTTTTTCCTAAAATCGACATGCGATATGAATTTCTTTTTAAAATCGACATGGGATATGACTTTATTCTTTATTCTTAACATCGACATCGACATCGACATGCCCTCCACCCCCACCCTCCCCCCCCCGCCCTCAGGGGCCCTAATTTGGAGATATATTTTTCGTTGACGATGCCAAATACACACACAATACTAATAAACTGATTAGTGTTATATGTAATACCGTTTTTCATGTCCGAAAGAGAAAGTGTGACATAACTGAGCCTTGCCATAGTAGGATAAGCCCGGCGGAATTATTATTGCATTCTGTTAAACAAGCATTCTTCTTTTTAATTGAATGAATTCAGCTCCATATTTTTTATTTATAACTATTAATTTTGTGGCATGAAATCTTTCTACAAACCAGATATTGATGAGTGTGTTCCCAAAAGGGGAAAGGGAGACTGTTGTGTCAGAATCTGGTGCATGAATCACTCATGCGTCTCCAGCTGCAGAATGAAGCCCCACCTAGCGGTGCAACACAAGTGGCCAAAGATTGACAACCAGTTCCCCATAGTTCATGAGCATAACAAATGTATGGATGGATAAATGAAAAGTAGAGCGTACGGAGGGTTTCAGTTTTAAAATACTTCCGAGCTTTAGTAATTACGCCTAAGCGTCGTGCGATTTTTCCCTTTATATATGCTATGTGTTCCTTCCATGTTAGATTACTATCGATATACACCCCTAGAAATTTCATTTTTGTGACTTTTGTGATACATTGACCCATACTCTCAACATTGGTGGAAGCTATAACTTTCTTACTGGTTGATGTAAACCATGTACTTTGTTTTATTTACATTCAGTGTAAGTTTATTTAAACGTAACCAACGCACAATGAAATCTAATTCCCTATTTAAAAGGGTTGTCATATCATCTAATTTTGTCCCTGTAATGAGAAAATTCGAATCATCGGCGAAAAGAATGCAAAACAATGTTTTACTCACTGAGGCTAGGACATTTATATATAAAAGAAACAGGAATGGTCCCAGTGTGGATCCTTGTGGTACACAAGTAATTTTATGTCTAGATGAGGTAGCCCCACTATACTCTACATATTGTACACTATCAGTAAGGTAACTTTTTATTTCAGAACGAACACCCAGTCGGGGTTGTCCAACTTAAGTTTAGAAACAATTAGAACAACACAAGGAGAAGTCGAAATTAAAGTACAGTACCAACAACGCCTACTTCCGAAATATCACACACCAACTCCTGCTCCGGTGAACAAATTTGATTCTCTCGGGATAGCCCACAGGCTTTTAAGACTTAAATTCAAGACAGAATAAACTTCTTTGACAGGGAGAAGATGTCAGTAATACAAAATAAATACAGAATATATTACTTTAAAGAGCCGCTAAAGGCGGAACGGGAAATTGATATTTGTCTACTGATTGCTAATGAGTTGCATTTCATATAACCATGATAGCAGCTCCACCACCTCCACCTTGCACCCCTTTTCATATATAACAAAGTGTCCCGATACTCTTATATAAATAATAGTTTTCCTTCTTGCCATTTCGGCCAGTCGGTAACGAATCATTCGTTTAAACTTAACGGGAGAGTTACCTGAGGACGACCAGGACGACGACGACCATGACCGCTATGATGGCGAGGCCCCCCACCACGCCGCCCGCCGCCATGGCCGCCGTGTTAGGCTGGGGTCCGCCGCCCGTTGAGGATGGTGAGGTTGGTGTTGCTGGTGTTGTTGTTGGTGTTGTTGTTGGTGGTGTGGTAGGCGCCGGTGTCACATCTGAAGGATAATAATGATAATGGTATGCTATATATAGGACGTATGCAATGAATTACTGAAATGAGGCAGTGAAAGTCAGCAAATTTTACAATAAGCGAGGTAACGGTCCAGCGGAGATCATACGTGAAATAAAATAAAAAGTGAAGTCTATTGGTGGATCGATGACCAAACCAGTAAATGAAATACAATAAGTGAAGCGAACCCCATGTTTGACTCGAAACCCATAAGTGATACAAACCTACACGTGAAGCGATGAGCACAACTGTTCATATGATAGAGACCCATAAATACATTATGGCGAAAGCTACTAATAGAAGTAAGGAAAACCCATAAGTGACGCGAAAACCACAACAGAATGTCGAGAAGCTAAGGATTTGGTCATTATTTGCGATTACCTGAATTGCCGTAAAAACCTTCCTCATATAATTATGCAAATTGCTTAAGCGGCGCCAGTGCAAGAATAGGATTCAATCGAGAATTACTGCTGCAATGGATAGAACTGCCTTAGATATCAACGACACTGATCCAAGAATCTGACTCAAGCCAGAAAAACGAAATGTAATGTGCCTACCAGTAGTACAGACTGAAGGTAGTAGTAGAAAATGTTTACAAGAACACAAGAACAAGAACACATGTCCCGATAAGTTCCCATGAATCGAATACTGCATCCAAGTTTCAGAGCAATGATAACAGTGCATGACCAACAAACACAATAAACAAGTGTTTATTTTATATTTCATGACGGTGCGTTTTGAGTTTTCCGCACAGACCTGCAGACGTGGTCCCGTCGTTCTGTAGGTGCTGGCCGTCCGGACAGGAACACCTGTAACTTCCCGGGTTGTTCTCACACGTGACGTCACAGGGTCCCTTCCCGCCGTTCTCACTGAACGTAAGACCAAACGTTACAATGACGTATCCTATGTGGCCAACGCATTTCCTTCTTACTCCAACCGGCTTTCCTTTTTCAAGAAAAATCTGCTTCGAAAACATGTAATGGATGTTTTTTTAAACATGACGATGGGGTCGTCTTACATATTGATGAATGTGGGTAGGTGGTGGGGGTGGAGGAGGGGGGAGAACTTGATGTAGGACGATGGCAAGCCATTTGTATCAGTGAGCGGGTGTCTCCGGCTACAACCCTGGTCGATAGGGGCGCCAAGTGTTACCCCCTTCATTTCGTCGACGAAATAGCAATTACGTCGACGAAATGCAATTTTCGTCGACGAAATAGCAATACGTAGACGAAATACTTTCGTCAACGAAATGCAACTTTCGTTTTGATCCAATTAATTTTGTCCGGTGATAGCCACAACACGGAACAACCTGACAAAGCGCGGAAACTGGATCTTCGCCTACAAACACCGAATGACACGGAGCATGGTGAGTGCATCCATAGGACTTATGTTGAAAATATTTTGCTCAACGTGCTATATCTTAATTCTGTCCACGTTGAAGTATCGCCAGCATGTGTATGTATGTTTCAATTCATTGATAATGCCGAAAGTGCGACATCGTAAAGCGGAACTAGAAACGCAGAGCACAACATACAAACATGCATGAATTCACTGTTTACACTATCAAACATTTGGCCCAGGCCGAATTTGTGTGTATAGTACAATATTAAACACAGGCACATTTTTGATGGTATATATCCTTATGACAAAACATTTACTGGTGAATTGTATCAATTGATTTTCTTAAACAAAGATGAAAAAATATCATCAAGTAAGGAAGAAGTTTGAACCCGGACCGCGCTTCAAACTTAAACACGACCACAACGACTGCACGAGCTTTTATTGTTTGAAATGCAGGATGATATAATATCGAGCTCTTTTCCCGCCAAAACTAAAGAGGTCAAAATACAAATCAGTCCTTGAATCATTCAAGATTTCTTTTGCCTATACTCCACGCATGCCAGACTGCCAAACGGAGTCTCTTACCCTCGACCATGATATCAGTTTACTACAAGTTTTCATTTTAGTGGTAAACGTCATCACTTTGTGTGCTTCGCGATGCTTTGTTATAAGTAGCAGTGCCGAGACAGAGTTCTGTGGTGTCTCAGGATAGACACGTTTACCACATCACAGCCGAAACGGCGATGTTTATCAGATTTCTGAATTTATAGAATGAAACAATCGAGTTTTCTGCAAATTTTGATATAAATTTCGCCTGGGCTTTGTTTTGGCGGGAAAGAGCTTGACATGCAACTTTAAAACTGACGACGAGCGGGGGGGGGGGCATATCCCGCTGAGGACAAGAAGCCTCGTATAGCCCGGTACCATACTGTGATAAGTTTGCAGGTCTCTCTGTATAATTCGGTGTTTAGAGACGGAAGCCCCGATTTTCGCACTTTGTCAGTTCGTTGTTCCGTGTTGTAGCTATCACCGGAAATAATTATTTGGGTCAATACGACAGTTGCATTTCGTCGACGAAAATTATATTTCGTCCACATAGTTTGTATTTCGTCAACGTACCTACCATTTCGTCGACGTAACTGCTATTTCGTCGACGAAATGAAAGGGTAACACTTGGCGCCCCATAGGTCGAGCCGTAACAGTCGGCGAGAAACCTGTAATTGGTGGTGGCGCGCACTCTTCACCAAGAGCCAAGAGTCGATGTTCCTTACATAGCGAGTGTTGAGTGATGGCTGGGGTGGTGGTGGTGGTGGTGGTGGTGGTAGCGATGGTGGTGGTGGTGGTAGCGATGGTGGTGGTGGTGTTGGTGGTGGTGTTAGCGACGGTGGCGGTGACGGTGGTGGTGGTGGTGGTGGTGATGGCGGTGGTGGTTATGGTGGCGATGACGCTAAACCAGATCGATATAGTGAGAACAACCTAAGAACAATCACAATGCCACTGGAAGACTGTGCATATCCCATCTCCTATAGCATATCTCCACGTCGGTACTATTAGGCTGATCTTCGTTGCCTTACCGTCGACATCCATATATGTTTGTGAGAGTATTAACTGCAATTCTCGCCCCAGAAAGTGTCGCCTCGGGGAAATCGATTCGTTATCTATTTATTATAACGAATGAATCTACATAAACATAATTTGTATTATACGCACTTACAAATCGCATCGGTGCAATCATGGTAAAGTATTGTCGTGACTGACATAAATCAATTGAACCGAATGAGGCAATTGGACCAGGGCGCTAGTCAGTCAGGCAGACTCAATTGAAAATACATGTACATTTCACCTGCATAGCTTTATGTCACTGGACTGTATTGTGGTCATCCTGTTGTCATTATTGTGGACTGACATTAACTTACCTGACTCACATGATTTCTGATCGCCTATCAGCGTGTACCCCGAGTACGAGCCGGGTGTGTTGTTACACTGATGGCCGCAGTCTCCCTTCCCTCCATTGGGAACACACTCATCGATATCTGGTCTGTCGAAACACAATGTTATCATGGGAGAATGGTGCATTAAATAACATCCGTCAACACAAGGGAAGGCATGCCTTGGCCTTTATTAGTAAACAAGTGTAGCCTCTTAGAAACCCCCCCCCCACACCCACTCACCGTCGTAACCGTAACTACAACATATGTTGCATTTGCAAGAATGGCCAAAATTGTTCTAATAATTCTTGTAAGTAATTGACAACCCCATATGAAGCGCCCTCCGAAACATATTCCGGCTTGGACATGTATAAGGGGAACAACGACGCAGGCCAGAGGATGGGCCAGAATTGAAAAAACCACAACAGGGGTTTCAGGCCATTGAACTTTAACAGTAAGTGACATCCGCTTGTTTGAGGGTGGTGGTGTGGTTTAAACACGCTGTGGCGGGGGAGTAACATATTTCGTGACCATTTAAAATACATCTGTGCCCTGTTCGCATTTCGTGGAATTATGCTATCCCCGGGTGAGGAACATATGCCTCGGGGATCGGGTCATTTTCAGTATAGGTAAGCTACGCACAGATGCCCCCACCACCCCCGTCCGCACTTTTTCCCCGCCCCGCCCATTTATCCAAATGCTAGATGCGTCCTTACACTGATTGGTCGGGTGAGGAGGTCATACGGAACTCCAGGTAGCAAGACCCTGAATCAACCCTACACTTTAGTGTATTGCTAAGATCATCAAGCAAGATCAAGCAAACAAACATCACTTTACATTATTCCACATATTTCTTAATCCTCAATCACTGTAACAGCCTTAATCGGTGTAGAAGCTGTTCCAATGAATATAAAACACATGCATCATATGCCCACATCGTCTAGTTAAAAATGCTATCGTAATCTATCAACGTGAAGCAATATAAAAGTATAAATCTGAAGCAACACTCGCAGGCAGCAATTAGCTGTGAAACGAGCGACGTTGAAAAAGGACTGTGCGGATTGTATGGGGGTTCTTCTGGATAAGCATTGTAATATACTTTAAATATTTCTAACTTGTAATGTCTCAGGGTTAAGAGTGGTGATTACAATTGACCAGTTGACACATACGAAATTGTTTGTAAGCCTGATTTTCGCATTAAATGTCACACATCAGCTCCAACTAAAGATGCGCGACATGGTAAATAGAAACAAAAAAACGAACGAAATGGGTTTGGAACTTTTGTCAATTAGGTAAGATATTAAAATAATTTGATATAGGAATATGCACATAGAATGTGTACGTCACTGCAGTAATATAAGGGTGTGTACATAAAGAATGGACTTACCGAAGCACCTGACGCCGTCGCCGTCGAGGTGATAACCTACGTCACACTCACAGCGTGCTCCTTCCCCTTCTTCAGATACACAGCGCATGTCACAGCCACCATTGTTCAGAGCACACACTGAGAAACGAATGAGGTATATCAGTCCCAATATGTAAAACATATGCAGACTACATTGATTGTGATAATACGTGCACGATTGCGCAAGTAATGATAGCGATTGGTTTGTTACATTCTGATTGACGACAGTAATCTTCTTCTTTCATAAAGTCCCCACCCAACCAACATGACGGTAACGGGCCAGTACTGGCAGCGTTCCGGCTTATTACGGCGATGCTGGTATCATGGCCGGCCGGTAACGGCCCATTGCTGGGCCAGTTATACGTCGCTATACCACAGTTATACGCCGGTATCGGCATGCTGCTATTGGCCCGATTGGCACACAGTTGCATCGACCCATTACTGAGCTGCTGTGCACGGCTTTACTGGTATGGGACGGCCTGTATCGGGCCAGTACTGGTCCGATTCCATGTTTGTTGAGCATGATGCAAGATTTTGGAAAGTGGGGGGGGGGGATTCCCGTGGATCCGCCAGTCCTGCTATACCCCTACCGTCGCAGGCCCCGCCTCGAATGTCTAGCATGTCTAGCGCCATGTCGCCAGAGGGTTGATCTCGCACTTCGTTTAGGAATACAATCTAAAAAAGACGATAAATATATCGTGTCTACGCAATTGATTTATTCAATAAAGAACGATCTCACCACATTGATGATTGAATCACTCATTATGACCAACAATCAAGTGATAGGCAATGAGTCTGCCCGCCTGCTTATTGCTGGTCCACCACGATTGCATCTGTACCCCAAAAGAAAAGTGAACTGGATCACAATTACAACTAATGTTTCAGTTTATTTCCATAACTCATGTTACATCTATCTGTGGCGGAAGAAACACTGTCTCAACATGGATCATTAAGTGGTTGCATCTTTACCTTATCGTTGGAGTCAAATCCCCAAACTGTTATTTGCTCGCGTATCCACTGGTCGCCTTTGTTCACGCCGCCCACATCAAACAGTGGGTCACCTTCCCCCTGGCTCTCCCTGAACACCACCAACCGACCCATGTGTGGCGGATTCAACGTGTACATGTGGTACCAGAACTGCACACAGAAGACGCCACTGTCCCGGAGCGGTGGGGTCTCAATACGGGAATGAAGACGATAAAATGATGCTAAGTCTCTCAGTAAAGTTGGGAGAGAAATACGTAGTTTTTATGACGCGATAATTAGAGAAGGATTCGTGAAAATCAGGATATTAGGGAGCTCTTGCAATACCTTTTCGATTGAACGTATCCCGTAAACGTAACCCGATGAGGATTACATCATCAAAACTTAGGGTGTTTCCTGACCTACATAGAGACGTTATTCAAGTGCCATTAATTATTCCAGCACAACCAGAAACCACTATCTGGTCAAAATATGGCCGTCCCGGCTGCACGCACAAAGCGGGGGCCCAGTAGGACATCCCACCTGACAAATGGTAGGCTGTACGTAGCCGCCTTGAATCACGAGGGAAAACATACTATGCCATGGGCACACTCACATTGCTCTCTCGCCTTCCCCGTGGTCCGACGCCTCTATGTAGATGTAATAGTCGCCGGCTGAGGCGCTGTTAGGCCCGGTGGCGTCACTGGGTGTAGGCCCCGTGTGCCGCGTCCAGTCGAACTCATCGTCCGTCCTCTGTGTCATACCACGCAGGTCATCCTCAAAGCTACACTGGAAGGGCAGCGACACTGGAACCGAAGGAAACACGATACAGACCACGTGGTCAACACTTCGGACAAGTGCCCCCAGGTAAGCCAGGCAATGATGAGAGTGCCTTTGACGTCAGTAGGGAATCGATTGTAGCTTTTATCATAACGTGTACGCGCACAATCATAGTGCTGACGTACTCTATATGTTCCATATTCTGACAATAATTAAGAACATGTGTCGCAAACGGTGTGTGTAACGGTGTGAAATATCCTCCCCGCCACAACCCAACCGGTATGTTTATGTTCTAGTAAACACATTCTTAGCTTGTTTATTGAGTTTATATCCTGCCAGTATCTACCCATTTAGTATTCTCATGTTTTGTCACGTAAACGATTTGTTTTTGTTTGTACACGGGACCGATTAAAGCGTCATAATTAGGTCAGAGCAGAGCATGCCGGGAGTCAGCTTACTCCATATATAAACCGGTGTGCGCTGGTATCTCGGCCCTCTCTAAACTCGGTCCTCACAGGACTGGGTGCGGCCGCCGCAAAGGCTCCAGTGAGCTGGAACCTTCTCCTCGTGTGCATTGGGATGCATGACAGGATAGGGCATTTTATAGTTACGTGTTGCATTTAATTAACATTCAACAGGACTTATTATCTTATATTAATTGACGTTATCAGTTGTGTCTATGCCAACGCGATAAAGAACGCTAAGGTGGTCAACATTTCGCACAAGTGCCCCAGTTAAGCTAGGTCACTGGGACAATGATGATCCCCACCGATAGATCTGTCTCCTCACCTCGTATATTCCTAGAGCCTCACTGATGACATATTTCTACAAGGTCACCGCTGGTTCTAAAGCTTCACCACAGATAATTCAACATCTTGAGCCTCACCTTGAGCGTCACCTTGAGCCTCACCTTGAGCCTCACCTTGAGCCTCACCTTGAGCGTCACCTTGAGCCTCACCTTGAGCGTCAATGCAGCCGATGTGGACAATTATGATGGCGCAGACCGCGAGAAAATCACGTGACAGACAGGAAGCCATGATACCAAGGCGAGCACCTCGAATGGGGGTTGAGTCACCGTTCAGTGGGATCCATGTCGCTATGGGGATGAAATATAGAATGATACATGGAATAAGCACATAGCCATATGAAAATCATAGTTCCTTACACGGTTACAAATAAGAGCGTGGTTGCTTTAGTATGGACTTGACGGTGTACTGTGTTGTAGATTCGCGATTCAATTGCGTTTATTCAACATGGAGAATTGCTATCTGGCTAAAATCGGACATCTTTGGTATGGGACCTTCACAACGAGAACGCCGGTCATGTGAAAACTGACAGCGCACCTTTTTAAGTACATTTCTCTGCCATATAGCCAAACGACACACCACGTGATGAAAAGCTGTCAAGCCAACCACAGCGGGGTTAGCTTCTCTTACCAAGAGAACATAATAGACGGGTTGTTTTTTGGCGAAGACATTAATGACTTGTGCGCTAATACCTAGGTTATTGTTAATGATCCATTAAATCAATATTTTGCTGGCGATTTTGGTCGGTTTTACACATTAAAAGTACATACATATCGGATTGGTGAAATCAGGGATGGAGTGGAATAATGTTAATTAACCACCTCTCAGCGACAGTTGTTGTAATCGCAAAAGTCAACCGACTATGAATTTCGGGAATTTGTCGTCCATGCTATTGGGACACATGTTGCTTAACTCTGATTATGATAAAGGGGTCAATGATTGTCAAAACATCACCACCACACGCACACCTCGTCTGGCTTATGTGGATATGAAATGGACCATGCTTGAAGCTATTGGTGTTTCCGTCCATTGATCATCGTAAAACATTGCTTTACCGAGGCCAAGAGGGCTTATCCATGAGACTCAAAGTCTCACTAACTGAGCTACATTAAGGTCACCACTCGCTCCTCATATCTGCCTCGCGTAACTGCCAACCTCAAGGTAGACCTCAACGAGGCCACGAATTGTTTTGGAAGGTAAAGAGAGAAGATGTTGCCGACCTCCAAAGTAAGACATAGGCTGGGTCACCGTCTCACCTTCTGTAAAACTCCGCGGTGCCATTTACTGTGCGGCGTGCATACACCGCCACCTACCGACAGAGATTCCGCTGCGAAGTGACCCTTGTCGAGTTTGTTGATAGAAAGAAGACCGCTTTAATAGCCCTTGACGTGATAAATATTTTTTAATATTTTTTTCTTTTGCATGTCACTTGTGTTCGTCGGAAAGCACATTTGTGCACATTGGACGAATGAACATCCCAGGATATTGTAAATGGCGTTGGGTGAAACAGTCTCTAGATGCAGATGTCTTTGTTGACCCGCAACTGACCAAGTGTCGATCGGCACCTCAACATCCCCTTATCAATTAGGGAGCTTTGCTTACCAACCAAACTCGAGAGGGTCCCTTTTGGTAGTTTTCACCTTATGCCACTGAATGCAGGTGCAAGTCCATGCGGGGGTGCCCCCCCCCCCCCAACCGTGGTAGATAGTTGGGGGTCACGGGGGTCACAGGTCCTTGCTGTAACTTCCCTCAGAGGTAATATTTAGATATCTGAGCGGGGGCATTGGGGGTCTGATCCCGTCTCTCTTTTTTGAGGGAGGATACTCTTGGTCAATAGTAACCGTATGCCAGCTAACATGTGGATGCCACATCCGTGTTTTCGTCTTTTCTGGACCCCCGTATTATTATGTGGTACACGCCCCCCCCCACCCCCCCGACTCCCCGGTCGTAACAATTTCCACCCCAACGTGAATTCCCCCATCAAATTGTCAAATTCCTGGATCCGCGCCAGCTGGGGATTCCAACATGATTGTCTAGTGGATCCGCCTGGGCAATGTTTTATTGCCAACATTCTCGGTTGGGAGAAGTGGGGGAGGGGGGGGGCGAGGGGGGGAATCATATTTTTTATATATCTAGACAAAATAGACGCCAGACGATCATTATTCCGGCACTGAAGAACATCAGCCCACAGTGAATATGACCGCTTTCATGCTTGCACCCACAGGCCACAGCGTGGTGATAGTCATTACATTCGCAGGTTGGCATTTATATCAGCTGTTTTCTCGGCTTATATGACTCCGTCTCGTTCTTAAAATGGTATCATTTGATAGTCAAGATATTTATCTGTACAAAGCGGGTTTTTGATTTGCATGCATCCCCCCCCCCCAGATCAAAATGTTGGGGGGTGGGGGGGGGGCACGGGTATCTTTGTGCCCCCCCCCCTCAATAATTCTCATGCTGCTTTCCAAACTAACACATGATATTTGTTCCTTATGATCGTGGTAAAACCTCAGGATAAAGTTCAGAAATGTTTGTATTGGCGCGTCATAATTATATAGAACCACGAATTATCTGACCCATGGGGTATTGCCCTTGCTGGGCAACTCGGGTGCAGCGTGTGTTACGTTATGCGCGAAGAACATACAACATGAAGCCAACAGGTAAGCGTTAAATTCCAAGCTCAGGGTGTGTGTGGTGGACTAATGGGGACACATATAGGCAGTGATAGAGTCTGGTTGTGGGTGATGGGTTAAAGGGGGACACATATAGGCAGTGATAGTCTGGGTGTGGGTGATGGGCTAATGGGGACACATATAGGCAGTAATAGTCTGGGTGTGGGTGAAGGGCTAATGGGGACACATATAGGCAGTGATAGAGTCTGGGTGTGGGTGATGGGTTAAAGGGGGACACATATAGGCAGTGATAGTCTGGGTGTGGGTGATGGGCTAATGGGGACACATATAGGCAGTAATAGTCTGGGTGTGGGTGAAGGGCTAATGGGGACACATATAGGCAGTGATAGAGTCTGGGTGTGGGTGATGGGTTAAAGGGGGACACATATAGGCAGTGATAGAGTCTGGGTGTGGGTGATGGGTTAAAGGGGGACACATATAGGCACCGATGGGGTCTGGGTGTAGGTGATGGGCTAATGGGGACACATATAGGCAGCGATGGGGTCTGTGTGTGGGTGATGGACTAATGGGGACACATATAGGCAGCGATGGAGAACGGGTGTCAGTGGTGGGCTAATGGGGACACACACATAGGCAGCGATGGAGTCTGGGTGTGGGAGATGGGTTAAAGGGGGACACATATAGGCAGTGATAGAGTCTGAGTATGGGTGATGGGTTAAAGGGGGACACATATAGGCAGTGATAGTCTGGGTCTGGGTGATGGGTTAAAGGGGGACACACATAGGCAACGATAGAGTCTGGGTGTGGGTGATGGGCTAATAGGGACACATATAGGCAGTGATAGAGTCTGGGTGTGGGTGATGGGTTAAAGGGGGACACATATAGGCAGTGATAGTCTGGGTGTGGGTGATGGGCTAATGGGGACACATATAGGCAGTGATAGAGTCTGGGTGTGGGTGATGGGTTAAAGGGGGACACATATAGGCAGCCATGGGGTCTGGGTGTGGATGGTGGGCTAATGGGAACACACATATAGGCAGCGATGGGGTCTGGGTGTGGGTGATGGGTTAAAGGGGGACACATATAGGCAGTGATAGAGTCTGGGTGTGGATGGTGGGCTAATGGGAACACACATATAGGCAGCGATGGGGTCTGGGTGTGGGTGATGGGTTAAAGGGGGACACATATAGGCAGTGATAGAGTCTGGGTGTGGGTGATGGGTTAAAGGGGGACACATATAGGCAGTGATAGAGTCTGGGTGTGGGTGATGGGTTAAAGGGGGACACATATAGGCAGTGATAGAGTCTGGGTGTGGGTGATGGGCTAATGGGGACACATATAGGCAGTGATAGAGTCTGGGTGTGGGTGATGGGCTAATGGGGACACATATAGGCAGTGATAGTGTCTGGGTGTGGGTGATGGGTTAAAGGGGGACACATATAGGCAGTGATAGAGTCTGGGTGTGGATGGTGGGCTAATGGGAACACACATATAGGCAGCGATGGGGTCTGGGTGTGGGTGATGGGCTAATGGGGACACATATAGGCAGTGATAGAGTCTGGGTGTGGGTGATGGGCTAATGGGGACACATATAGGCAGTGATAGAGTCTGGGTGTGGGTGATGGGCTAATGCGGACACATATAGGCAGTGATAGAGTCTGGGTGTGGGTGATGGGCTAATGGGGACACATATAGGCAGTGATAGTCTGGGTGTGGGTGATGGGCTAATGGGGGACACATATAGGCAGTGATAGAGTCTGGGTGTGGGTGATGGGTTAATGGGGGACACATATAGGCAGTGATAGAGTCTGGGTGTGGGTGATGGGCTAATGGGGGACACATATAGGCAGTGATAGAGTCTGGGTGTGGGTGATGGGTTAAAGGGGGACACATATAGGCAGTGATAGAGTCTGGGTGTGGGTGATGGGTTAAAGGGGGACACATATAGGCAGTGATAGAGTCTGGGTGTGGGTGATGGGTTAAAGGGGGACACATATAGGCAGTGATAGAGTCTGGGTGTGGGTGATGGGCTAATGCGGACACATATAGGCAGTGATAGAGTCTGGGTGTGGGTGATGGGCTAATGGGGACACATATAGGCAGTGATAGTCTGAGTGTGGGTGATGGGCTAATGGGGGACACATATAGGCAGTGATAGAGTCTGGGTGTGGGTGATGGGTTAATGGGGGACACATATAGGCAGTGATAGAGTCTGGGTGTGGGTGATGGGCTAATGGGGACACATATAGGCAGTGATAGAGTCTGGGTGTGGGTGATGGGCTAATGGGGGACACATATAGGCAGTGATAGAGTCTGGGTGTGGGTGATGGGTTAATGGGGGACACATATAGGCAGTGATAGAGTCTGGGTGTGGGTGATGGGTTAAAGGGGGACACATATAGGCAGTGATAGAGTCTGGGTGTGGGTGATGGGTTAAAGGGGGACACATAGAGGCAGTGATAGAGTCTGGGTGTGGGTGGTGGGCTAATGGGGACACATATAGGCAGTGATAGTCTGGGTGTGGGTGATGGGCTAATGGGGACACATAGAGGCAGTGATAGAGTCTGGGTGTGGGTGGTGGGCTAATGGGGACACATATAGGCAGTGATAGTCTGGGTGTGGGTGATGGGCTAATGGGGACACATATAGGCAGTGATAGAGTCTGGGTGTGGGTGATGGGTTAAAGGGGGACACATATAGGCAGCGATGGGGTCTGGGTGTGGGTGGTGGGCTAATGGGAACACACATATAGGCAGCGATGGGGTCTGGGTGTGGGTGATGGGTTAAAGGGGGACACATATAGGCAGTGATAGAGTCTGGGTGTGGGTGATGGGTTAAAGGGGGACACATATAGGCAGTGATAGAGTCTGGGTGTGGGTGATGGGTTAAAGGGGGACACATAGAGGCAGTGATAGAGTCTGGGTGTGGGTGGTGGGCTAATGGGGACACAGATAGGCAGTGATAGTCTGGGTGTGGGTGATGGGCTAATGGGGACACATAGAGGCAGTGATAGAGTCTGGGTGTGGGTGGTGGGCTAATGGGGACACATATAGGCAGTGATAGTCTGGGTGTGGGTGATGGGCTAATGGGGACACATATAGGCAGTGATAGAGTCTGGGTGTGGCTGATGGGTTAAAGGGGGACACATATAGGCAGCGATGGGGTCTGGGTGTGGATGGTGGGCTAATGGGAACACACATATAGGCAGCGATGGGGTCTGGGTGTGGGTGATGGGTTAAAGGGGGACACATATAGGCAGTGATAGAGTCTGGGTGTGGGTGATGGGTTAAAGGGGGACACATATAGGCAGTGATAGAGTCTGGGTGTGGGTGATGGGCTAATGCGGACCCATATAGGCAGTGATAGTCTGGGTGTGGGTGATGGGCTAATGGGGACACATATAGGCAGTGATAGAGTCTGGGTGTGGGTGATGGGTTAAAGGGGGACACATAGAGGCAGTGATAGAGTCTGGGTGTGGGTGGTGGGCTAATGGGGACACATATAGGCAGTGATAGTCTGGGTGTGGGTGATGGGCTAATGGGGACACATAGAGGCAGTGATAGAGTCTGGGTGTGGGTGGTGGGCTAATGGGGACACATATAGGCAGTGATAGTCTGGGTGTGGGTGATGGGCTAATGGGGACACATATAGGCAGTGATAGAGTCTGGGTGTGGGCGATGGGTTAAAGGGGGACACATATAGGCAGCGATGGGGTCTGGGTGTGGGTGGTGGGCTAATGGGAACACACATATAGGCAGCGATGGGGTCTGGGTGTGGGTGATGGGTTAAAGGGGGACACATATAGGCAGTGATAGAGTCTGGGTGTGGGTGATGGGTTAAAGGGGGACACATATAGGCAGTGATAGAGTCTGGGTGTGGGTGATGGGTTAAAGGGGGACACATAGAGGCAGTGATAGAGTCTGGGTGTGGGTGGTGGGCTAATGGGGACACAGATAGGCAGTGATAGTCTGGGTGTGGGTGATGGGCTAATGGGGACACATAGAGGCAGTGATAGAGTCTGGGTGTGGGTGGTGGGCTAATGGGGACACATATAGGCAGTGATAGTCTGGGTGTGGGTGATGGGCTAATGGGGACACATATAGGCAGTGATAGAGTCTGGGTGTGGCTGATGGGTTAAAGGGGGACACATATAGGCAGCGATGGGGTCTGGGTGTGGATGGTGGGCTAATGGGAACACACATATAGGCAGCGATGGGGTCTGGGTGTGGGTGATGGGTTAAAGGGGGACACATATAGGCAGTGATAGAGTCTGGGTGTGGGTGATGGGTTAAAGGGGGACACATATAGGCAGTGATAGAGTCTGGGTGTGGGTGATGGGCTAATGCGGACACATATAGGCAGTGATAGTCTGGGTGTGGGTGATGGGCTAATGGGGACACATATAGGCAGTGATAGAGTCTGGGTGTGGGTGATGGGTTAAAGGGGGACACATAGAGGCAGTGATAGAGTCTGGGTGTGGGTGGTGGGCTAATGGGGACACATATAGGCAGTGATAGTCTGGGTGTGGGTGATGGGCTAATGGGGACACATAGAGGCAGTGATAGAGTCTGGGTGTGGGTGGTGGGCTAATGGGGACACATATAGGCAGTGATAGTCTGGGTGTGGGTGATGGGCTAATGGGGACACATATAGGCAGTGATAGAGTCTGGGTGTGGGCGATGGGTTAAAGGGGGACACATATAGGCAGCGATGGGGTCTGGGTGTGGGTGGTAGGCTAATGGGAACACACATATAGGCAGCGATGGGGTCTGGGTGTGGGTGATGGGTTAAAGGGGGACACATATAGGCAGTGATAGAGTCTGGGTGTGGGTGATGGGTTAAAGGGGGACACATAGAGGCAGTGATAGAGTCTGGGTGTGGGTGATGGGTTAAAGGGGGACACATATAGGCAGTGATAGAGTCTGGGTGTGGGTGATGGGTTAAAGGGGGACACATATAGGCAGTGATAGAGTCTGGGTGTGGGTGATGGGTTAAAGGGGGACACATATAGGCAGTGATAGAGTCTGGGTGTGGGTGATGGGTTAAAGGGGGACACATATAGGCAGTGATAGAGTCTGGGTGTGGGTGATGGGCTAATGGGGACACATATAGGCAGTGATAGTCTGGGTGTGGGTGATGGGCTAATGGGGACACATATAGGCAGTGATAGAGTCTGGGTGTGGGTGATGGGTTAAAGGGGGACACATATAGGCAGTGATAGAGTCTGGGTGTGGGTGATGGGTTAAAGGGGGACACATATAGGCAGTGATAGAGTCTGGGTGTGGGTGATGGGTTAAAGGGGGACACATATAGGCAGTGATAGAGTCTGGGTGTGGGTGATGGGTTAAAGGGGGACACATATAGGCAATGATAGAGTCTGGGTGTGGGTGATGGGTTAAAGGGGGACACATATAGGCAGTGATAGAGTCTGGGTGTGGGTGATGGGCTAATGGGGACACATATAGGCAGTGATAGTCTGGGTGTGGGTGATGGGCTAATGGGGACACATATAGGCAGTGATAGAGTCTGGGTGTGGGTGATGGGTTAAAGGGGGACACATAGAGGCAGTGATAGAGTCTGGGTGTGGGTGGTGGGCTAATGGGGACACATATAGGCAGTGATAGTCTGGGTGTGGGTGATGGGCTAATGGGGACACATAGAGGCAGTGATAGAGTCTGGGTGTGGGTGGTGGGCTAATGGGGACACATATAGGCAGTGATAGTCTGGGTGTGGGTGATGGGCTAATGGGGACACATATAGGCAGTGATAGAGTCTGGGTGTGGGTGATGGGTTAAAGGGGGACACATATAGGCAGCGATGGGGTCTGGGTGTGGGTGGTGGGCTAATGGGAACACACATATAGGCAGCGATGGGGTCTGGGTGTGGGTGATGGGTTAAAGGGGGACACATATAGGCAGTGATAGAGTCTGGGTGTGGGTGATGGGTTAAAGGGGGACACATATAGGCAGTGATAGAGTCTGGGTGTGGGTGATGGGTTAATGGGGACACATGTAGGCAGTGATAGAGTCTGGGTGTGGGTGATGGGCTAATGGGGACACATATAGGCAGTGATAGAGTCTGGGTGTGGGTGATGGGTTAAAGGGGGACACATATAGGCAGCGATGGGGTCTGGGTGTGGGTGGTGGGCTAATGGGAACACACATATAGGCAGCGATGGGGTCTGGGTGTGGGTGATGGGTTAAAGGGGGACACATATAGGCAGTGATAGAGTCTGGGTGTGGGTGATGGGTTAAAGGGGGACACATATAGGCAGTGATAGAGTCTGGGTGTGGGTGATGGGTTAAAGGGGGACACATATAGGCAGTGATAGAGTCTGGGTGTGGGTGATGGGTTAAAGGGGGACACATATAGGCAGTGATAGAGTCTGGGTGTGGGTGATGGGTTAAAGGGGGACACATATAGGCAGTGATAGAGTCTGGGTGTGGGTGATGGGTTAAAGGGGGACACATATAGGCAGTGATAGAGTCTGGGTGTGGGTGATGGGTTAAAGGGGGACACATATAGGCAGTGATAGAGTCTGGGTGTGGGTGATGGGTTAAAGGGGGACACATATAGGCAGTGATAGAGTCTGGGTGTGGGTGATGGGTTAAAGGGGGACACATATAGGCAGTGATAGAGTCTGGGTGTGGGTGATGGGTTAAAGGGGGACACATATAGGCAGTGATAGAGTCTGGGTGTGGGTGATGGGTTAAAGGGGGACACATATAGGCAGTGATAGAGTCTGGGTGTGGGTGATGGGTTAAAGGGGGACACATATAGGCAGTGATAGAGTCTGGGTGTGGGTGATGGGTTAAAGGGGGACACATATAGGCAGTGATAGAGTCTGGGTGTGGGTGATGGGTTAAAGGGGGACACATATAGGCAGTGATAGAGTCTGGGTGTGGGTGATGGGTTAAAGGGGGACACATATAGGCAGTGATAGAGTCTGGGTGTGGGTGATGGGTTAAAGGGGGACACATATAGGCAGCGATGGGGTCTGGGTGTGGGTGATGGGTTAAAGGGGGACACATATAGGCAGTGATAGAGTCTGGGTGTGGGTGATGGGCTAATGGGGACACATATAGGCAGTGATAGTCTGGGTGTGGGTGATGGGCTAATGGGGACACATATAGGCAGTGATAGAGTCTGGATGTGGGTGATGGGTTAAAGGGGGACACATATAGGCAGTTATAGAGTCTGGGTGTGGGTGATGGGCTAATGGGGACACATATAGGCAGTAACAGTCTGGGTGTGGGTGAAGGGCTAATGGGGACACATATAGGCAGTGATAGAGTCTGGGTGTGGGTGATGGGTTAAAGGGGGACACATATAGGCAGCGATGGGGTCTGGGTGTCGGTGATGGTCTAATGGGGACACATATAGGCAGCGATGGGGTCTGGGTGTCGGTGATGGTCTAATGGAGACACACATATAGGCAGCGATGGAGAACGGGTGTCGGTGGTGGGCTAATGGGGGCACATATAGGCACAGTTTCCTGGCAACCCGCTCTATGAACGCACATTTTCATAGCCGCCCCCCCCACCCCCCGACTCGATCCCCGTGCGCAAGTGTAGTTTTTTTGGCTCCTTTGATAACGAATCAGTATACGTATTTTGCATGAATAGGTTGCTGCAACAAGATAATAAATTAGAGTTGTATGGATGTAAGGTTGTTACAGATGACACTGTCGGATTAAACAATTATGTGAATAAATAACGGTCCAGTAATGGACTTTATAATCTCATGCTATGTGAGGACGAAATACACGCACGTTGTCTGAACCATGCGGTTACAGTATATGAATGCCATGACCTGTCAACCAGGTTTCTTAAGGTCTGTTGTTAGACTAAATGCGAAAAAGACCATGTATTTAACCTGGCGTGATAATTGAAGACCAGGTTATCTTTTTAGCAATGCTGCTAAAGTCGATGATACTCGTGTCCAAATATATTATTAATTGGCCTAACTAGGCCTAACTGCGTGGATTCTTCAGAGCATTCCTGAAACTGCAATGAACCAATAGATTACATGCAAATCGGTGTTATGTTGGCGGGGTATATCTCTATAAATAGCGTTAGTCATGAGCCCCTGGGGGTGGGGGGGGGGGCGGGGGGAGGGTACTATTATACAAATCTGGTGGGGGGAGGGGGGGAGGGTTTCGCGGGTGGCTTGATACCTGACAGAGCGGCTATTTGGGATGACAGATATATACCTATAGAGCGGATATCTATGATGAAAAAATTCCCCTATAGAGCGCATATTTAACAACTTGCGACCAGAGAGGGGGAGGGGGGGGGGGGTGAGGTGCTCTGACAATGTGCTCTCATAGAGCGGATTGCGTCGAAAAAACACCCCTTCGGATCTGATTTTGGCGGTAAAACGCCCCTACCGAGCGTTGAATGTGAACAAAAGGGGGGTGGGGGGGCGGCGGGCTTTAATTTACCGCGGACCCCTGGCCCTCCCCCAAACCCAG